>CM019067.1:261361688-262561688 GCA_009667805.1 Leptobrachium leishanense | reverse complement strand
ATCATGTTTAACGGTGTCTTGTAGCCAATATTTTGATATATGACCCAGACATATTATATATCGTTCTTTCTCGCAGACTTGGCAGATTCATAATATGTCATTATTATAAGTATACGTTATGTCATGTCTGTATATTATAACAAAAAATGCAATAAAATTTGACTTTTCAATAATTTATTATGTGTAAAGTGGTTTTTTTTCACATTTTAACATGCGATCGTTTGCGGATATATTTTGTATGGGGTGCGCTTGTTAAAAAAATTAGAAATGGGGTCTCATTACATTTTTTTGGGGAAAATTTTGCTTTTTTTAACAAACGCACCGCATACAAAAATTGTTAGTGCAGCATTATTGTTCACATTATAATTGAAATGGGAACAATATTGCTGCATTAACAAAACAAAAACAAACAAAAAAACTTGTTTATTTTTTTTTAAAATATTTTTATTTTTTATTTTTATTTTTTAATTTTATTTAAAACATTTTTCATGCTCATGTTTGGTATCCTTGGAAAGGCCATGCTCTGGCCAATCCAACGATATCAAACATTAACCCCTAGCTGCCACGGATCGGGACATGATCATGTTTGGTATCATTGGAAAGGCCATGCTCTGGCCGATCCAGCAATACCAAACATTAACCCCTAGCTGCCATGGATCGGGAGATAGGGGTTCATTGGAACCCCCTATCTCCACCATTGGTGGCAGCTAGGGGTTAACTCCAGGACTGGCGTCATCGTGCTATGCACGATGACGCCAGTCCTTAGGGGGAGTTCCTGGAGGCTTGGCCGACATTCAAGATATCGGCCAGCTCCAGGAGAGGATCACGATCCGGCGCTTTTTCAGCGCCGATTCGTGATCCGGCTCCCAGGGGTTAATCAGCCACCGTTTGGAAGGGCAGGCTGTGCCCTTCCAAACGGTGCCTGCATTAACCCTCTGCCCCCCGGCAATCGGGAGGGAGAGAGGTCCAAAGGACCTCACCCCCCTCCCTTTCAGGCGCTTCCTCCGCACATGCGGGGGGGGCTCCTGAATTAGATGTCATTGCGCCGCCGCGATGACATCTAATTGCTCCACCGGGGTTCCGGAGTGCTGGGCTGACATCCAAGATGTCAGCCCGCACCAGGGGGGCGCAGCAATCCGCCGGAATCCGGCGGATTGCTGCCTCCTGTGCATGGACGCACTCAGCGCGTCCATAGCACAGGAGAACCACTTGGCTGGACGCGATGAGCGCGTCCATAGCAGCCAAGTGGTTAACTGGTGTTTGAAAAAAATTCTAAATAACATCTATGGCTAGGGTCAGATGAGCGCATTTTGTACGGACTGTGCGTCCGTGCAGTACGGATGTACTTACTGACTGACAACTAGGGATGAGCGGTTCGGGTTCGGACAGTTTGTAGTTAGACCCGAACTTGGCCTGTTCGATGAGATCGCGAACACCGAACATTTCCGGGTGTTCGCCGCATGTTCGACCACGATGCATTTTCCCACTGGCCTGAAGCTCGTAATTGGCTACAGCCTTGCACCTGACCACAGGTCTGGTGCAAGACTGGTTTAACACTATGCCAATCACCGCTCAGAGTCCTGATTGGGCAAATTTTGCCCAATCATGGGCTCACAGAGCTAAGTCCCGCAGCACACTATATAACGTTTCCACGCGCCGATTCTGCACGCATTTCAGAGGAGATTTCAAAGGAGATAGTTGTGTCTTGTTACTGCCGGTCTGCCACGCTACTGGGAGGGTCTCATCTCTACCAAATATCAGGGAATTTAGGTGATGTGTGTCTTGTCACTGTGCCAGCAAGTTTTTTTGGGGTTTACAACTTTCTTTAAAACATTTGTGAATTGAGGTGATCTTCTGGGTCTTGTCACTGTGCCAGCAAGTCTTTTTGGGTCTCATTTCTACCAAATATCAGGGAATTTAGGTGATGTGTGTCTTGTCACTGTGCCAGCAAGTTTTTTGGGGTTTACAACTTTCTTTAAAACATTTGTGAATTGAGGTGATCTTCTGGGTCTTGTCACTGTGCCAGCAAGTCTTTTTGGGTCTCATTTCTACCAAATATCAGGGAATTATGTGATGTGTGTCTTGTCACTGTGCCAGCAAGTTTTTTTTGGGGTTTACAACTTTCTTTAAAACATTTGTGAATTGAGGTGATCTTCTGGGTCTTGTCACTGTGCCAGCAAATCTTTTTGGGGCTCAATAATTTCTTTAAAACATTTGTGAATTGAGGTGATCTGTGTCTTGTCACACATCCAGTACCACGCAGTATTTTGGGGCTCACTAATTTCTACAAAACATTTGTGAATTGAGGTGATCTGTCTCTTGTCACACAACCAGTACCACGCATTATTTTGGGGCTCACTAATTTCTACAAAACATTTGTGAATTGAGGTGATCCACAATACCACAGACGGGTTACTGTATGATGATACTTGCTGGCCTGGCAGTCTTGCACCAAAGGCAGAATATCTGGGTGCACTGACGCCTTGACCAGAATCATATATTTTCAATATAGGAGCACATGGTCCACCCTTGCATTCTTCCACAATACCACAGAGGGGTTACTGTATGATGATACTTGCTGGCCTGGCATTAAAGGCACAATATCTGGGTGCACTGACACCCATTACCAGATCAGAAACTTTTTAATATAGGACCGCAAGGTCCACCCCTGCATTCTTCCACAATACCACAGAGGGGTTACTGTATGATGATACTTGCTGGCCTGGCAGTCTTGCACTAAAGGCAGAATATCTGGGTGAAAAAAGGGGGGGTGGGGGGTGTTTGTGAGGGTCCTGAGAACGAGCAACAGCACTAATGGCCTTGTATACGGTGGGTGCCCGCTCAGGTCTCACAAACAAGGTTTTAGCTTGATTGTGCCATTACAGGGATGAATTTTCCATATGCAAATCAGCCTGCTCTCACCCAGAAAGGGTGGCCAGCACTGATTGCCAAGGACGTCATCCCTGCACGAGAGGTGCAGCAACCCCCGACGATCGTTTCAGCCTTATTGGGCCTCGTCAGGAGGGTATAGCTGACACCCCTCTAGGCACATCAAGCAAGGGGTCCACGTCTGGATGACCCTTTACAATTACAGTGAAAAAAGGGGGGTGTTTGTGAGGGTCCTGAGAACGAGCAACAGCACTAATGGCCTGCTCTACGGTGGGTGCCCGCTCAGGTCTCACAAACAAGGTATATCTGGGTGCACTGACGCCTTGACCAGAACCATATCTTTTCAATATAGGACCACATGGTCCACCCCTGCACTCTTCCACAATACCACAGAGGGGTTACTGTATGATGATACTTGCTGGCCTGGCATTAAAGGCACAATATCTGGGTGCACTGACGCCTTGACCAGAATCATATCTTTTCAATATAGGACCACATGGTCCACCCCTGCATTCTTCCACAATACCACAGAGGGGTTACTGTATGATGATTCTTGCTGGCCTGGCATTAAAGGCACAATATCTGGGTGCACTGACGCCCATTACCAGATCAAAAACTTTTCAATATAGGACCGCAAGGTCCACCCCTGCATTCTTCCACAATACCACAGATGGGCTACTGTATGATGATACTTGCTGGCCTGGCATTAAAGGCACAATATCTGGGTGCACTGACGCCCATTACCAGATCAAAAACTTTTCAATATAGGACCACATGGTCCACCCCTGCACTCTTCCACAATACCACAGAGGGGTTACTGTATGATGATACTTGCTGGCCTGGCATTAAAGGCACAATATCTGGGTGCACTGACGCCTTGACCAGAATCATATCTTTTCAATATAGGACCACATGGTCCACCCCTGCATTCTTCCACAATACCACAGAGGGGTTACTGTATGATAGTACTTGCAGGCCTGGCACCAAAAGCACAATATTTGGGTGCACTGCCACTGACGCCTGTATCAGATTCATATCCTCAGAGGGGTTACGGTGTGACGGCACTGTTGGGGACGCATAAAGGACCATTTTTAAAGCACCTATTGTTACTTTCATCCAAAGCCTGCATATATTTAACAATAATTTATCCAAAAAAATCAGTAAACTTTTTCTGCGTGTACGAAAATGTCTCCTCTTTTCATACAGACTGCTGCCCCAAGCAGTTGTTTATGGATAGATTAAAGGAAAAGCATTTACCGTCATATGAAACGTAATTTTTTTTGTTTTTAAGTGTTTCTATACATCCTAGAAATCCGCCACTTCACGGGCAGGTTATGGGGACCTCCTAGGCACGATATTTGAAGGAATTTTTGGTTTTTATTTTTAACCCTTATTTCATGGAAGACTCACTGTCCCTTTAAAAACGTTTTTTTTTTACTTTTTGTTCTTGTTTCCTGTCCCCCAGGGCACTACCCGGACCCCATACACCTTTTATGGCAAATATATAGCATATATACCCTCTTGGAGGGCACTCTAAAAACCGAATTTTCAGCCCCATTGACTTGCATGGGGGTTCGAGTTCGGGTTCGGACCCGAACAAATGGGAAGTTCAGGTTCGGGCTCGAACTGAACTCGGGGAGTGTTCGGCTCATCCCTACTGACAACAAGGTAGTGACCAAACAGTCCGTTTTTTTCACTGACGTATTTTTTGACTGATGTAGCAGGGAAAATAAATTAAAATGAAAAAACATTCTGTCCGTCAAAAATGCTGGACGTATAAATGCAGTCCATCTGACCTCGTTTCATCAATCACATACAAAGCTACACGGACGTTGCGGACGTGGCGCACTCCGCACGTCCGTTCTAGCAGTATTACGTTCTTGCCTAACCTGCGTCCGTTTGCTGCATCCGCCATGCATCCGCACTTCCGTGCAGACGTACTTCGTGTGTAGGGCTCCATTGGTCAGAATGCTATGCTGCCACGGAGGTACAAATGTGCGGCAACACGGACGTGATAACTGCGCTCGTCTGACCCCAGCCTTAAGCAATGTTATTTTTCACCTCGGGATTAAACATTCACAGGGTTATTCAGAGAGCGGTGAAAAGCAGGAGAATAACTGGAGAAGTGAAAATTCTAGGTCAAAATAGCCAAACCAGAAAAATTCTCCCATTTAACTCACTTTCCAAATTGGCTATTTGGTCTAGATTGTTCTCTTCTCCTGCCAGTTCTCCTGGCTTTCACCTCTCTCAGGGTTGTTCAGAGAAAGGTGAAAACCAGGAGAATGGCAGAAAAAGAGAACAATCTGGACCAAATAGCCGATTTGGAAAGTGAGATAAGGCTAGGGTCAGACTAACGCATTTTTCACAGCATCCGTCAAAAAGCGCGTCCGAACGCATTGCCTTATTTTTTCACGGAATGCGCGAAAACGGTCATACGATGCGAATTTTTGTGCCTGATTTTTTACGGATCCAAAGCAGGAAACTTTGGGTGTCTGGACGTTATGTTGGCTGGACATGAGCAGGGTCTGACGTCTCCAAATCACGCACACACGCCGCTAGTGGACGCAGCGCACTCTGTATGTCCGTACTAGCGGTTCTGCGTTCTCGAAAAAATGCGTTAATTTTCCACTTGCGTTGCGCAGCCGGACGTTCGTGCGACCGTACTTCGTATATTGGCTGTCATTGCCCGTCATTTGCTGCTAGTGCGGCCGTGATTAAGTGCGCCTAAACGCATGTTAAAAATTCGCTAGTCTGACCCTAGCCTAAATTGGAGAATTTTTCTGGTTTGGCTATTTTGACCTAGAATTTTCCATTCTCCAGTCATTCTCCTGCTCTTCACCGCTCTCTGAATAACCCTGACAGGGTTATTCAGAGAAAGGTGAAACTCAGGAGAATGACTGAAGAGAAAATTCTAGGTCAAAATAGCCGAACCAGAAAAATTCTCCCATTTATCTCACTTTCCAAATTGGCTATTTGGTCTAGAATTTTCCATTCTCCAGTCATTCTCTTTGCTTTTCACCGCCAAAAAATCAGTAAACTTTTTCTGCGTGTCCGAAAATGTCTCCTCTTTTCATACAGACTGCCGCCCCAAGCAGTTGTTTATGGATAGATTAAAGGAAAAGCATTTACCGTCATTTGAAATGTCATTTTTTGGTTTTTACATATTTCTATACATCCTAGAAATCCGCCACTTCACGGGCAGGTTATGGGGACCTCCTAGGCACAATATTTGAAGGAATTTTTCGTTTTTATTTTTAACCCTTATTTCATGGAAAACTCACTGTCCCTCTAAAAACGTTTTTTTTTTAACTTTTTGTCCTTGTTTCCTGTCCCCCAGGGCACTACCCAGACCCCCATACACTTTTTATGGCAAATATCTAGCATATATGCCCTGTTGGAGGGCACTCTAAAAACCGAATTTTCAGCCCCATTGACTTGTATGGAGTTTGAGTTCGGGTTCGGGTTCGGATCCGAACATTTGGAAAGTTCGGGTTCGGCTTCGAACCGAACTCGGGGAGTGTTCGGCTCATCCCTAGTTACAATACATTGAACAACATCTGACAAACCAGTACAGGAGGAGATGAGGGCCCTATTCCCGTAGGAACTCACGGTCTAGGAGGGTTGGGGTTGGAAATAGGAGGAGAGGATTATACACAAGATGAATCTCCACTAAACTGAAATTCTAAAAACTAAAAGATTTTGTTCTTTGTCCTTTCCCATCTACTTGCTGTGTCCATTTCTCACAGGATACCAATGTGTTCCTCAGTGCCAGCAATGGACATGCTGCGTAGTGCCAGCAAGGGGAGTAACACACTGATCGTAGCTCACCGGCTCAACCAACCTCTCGTCACCTTGTGACAGGATTCCAAAAATCAGCAAATACTATAGCCAGAAATGGTTGTTTTTCACATCATTTCGTACTGGCCGGATTGAGTAGAGGTAACATCACTGCTCTATAGCCGTGGAATGCTGGCCAGAGCACCTCTCCAGTAAGTGTCCTGGGGCAAGACACCCAATGGTACATACTTGCCTACCACACAATATCGGCTGTGGAGTCCAGTGGTAACATCTCTGCCTCTTGATGGTGGAGAAGCAAGTCCAAATCCCATTCAGCACATCCCTCCAATACAACTGTGGAGAAGCAAGCCTCGACTTTACAAGAAGTGGGTTCAACCAAACCACCAGGTCACTGATCTACAATCAAAGAAAGCAGACTCGATCCCACTCAGAAGACGCCACCAGCAAGTGTCCTTGGGAAAGACACCTAACGATATGGATGCGCCAACCTCACAAAATACTTGTACTTCTCATAGATTGTAAGTTCCGTTCGGAACAGGGTTCCCGCTGAATCAGGTCATCATCCATGTGTGGTTTTCGAATCTATCAACTCCTTGTGCACTGATCTTGTTTATGATGCAGAATTTGTGGTGCTATATAAATAAAGGATGATAACAGCAACAAAAAACATTTTAGATAATTGGTGCTGACTGTAATACATTAAAAGGAGCTTTGTGCATTTGGTAAAACTCAAATGGTTAACAGTAATGTAAATTGGCATATAGTTACACTCCAAAACCTAACATACTATACTATATGTTATATGGAGTGACTTATGAGGCCTTTATGATAATAAACACACTACATAGCATTGAGATAGTGGCATGATTAATGGGTAGAAATTTGTGAACTACTCTTGTCAAGACTACAAATATCAAACCTTATATGGCCAGGAGGGCATCCATCATCTAACAAGCACATGTCCTTGATAATAGTGCTGCAAATTGATGGTTGTGGAAGTCATGCTTCATGCTTGCACATTACAATACCTTATATTTATTGTCCAGAACCCATGACCATTTTAGAATTCTCATATTGCATTGTGTCAACGCAATACATACCTATGCAAAGAACTCCACTTTGTACTAGTATAAACTAGGCCAGGGGTCAGCAACCTTGACCCTCCAGATGTTTTGGAACCACATTTCACAAGAGTCTTCACCAACCTAATGTGGCTGAGCATCATGGGAAATGTACTTCCAAAACATCTGGAGGGCCAAGTTTGCTGATACCTGTTCTAGGCTTACGTCCATGTAATGTGGATGATGATCAAATCCATTAGGCTGACAAAATAAATGCCCAGGTGTTGCAGAGCTCACGTGCCTTCATAACATACCATGTCCTTTTTTTTCTGCCCCCACGTTTTTCCTGCTTCCAATACCCACTGATCCTGTATGATACTTGGCCACGTGCCCTGATGTTTGCGTGGATAGTCACATGAAGATCGTCTGATACTGCTTCAATTAAAATATCAGAGTAGCAGTTTCCGTTCTCCCTTTACCATCATGAGTTCTTACGACCACCTCCTAATTAAGAAAACGCTGAGTGAAGAGGAGTTTCCTACACCCCACCCAGCGTCACCAGCAGCTGGGATTTTGAATTTCCCAGCTGAAGGTTACTAGATCTGTCACTAGTGACATCAGCAGGCAAAGAGTTTGCTGGTGTCAACCTCCCTAAGGCTGCTCGCCGTAGCAAGCGCTCTCAGAAAGGCAGCAATAGATCGCATCTGCTACTCCGTAGCAGTGCACAATTTGCGATTCCTATGCTACGCTGCTTGCGCACGAATGCAAATTGCTTAGAACAGCTTCAGAGACTTCTGCATATGGGAGTTCCTGAGCCGTAGAGGAGGAGCAATGTGTGCCGGGGGACAATAGTTGAGTAAAATCCCCTGAAACAATAATTAAAAATATAAAAATTATTGCTTAAGGGCAAAAAGGAAACTCTATTTTTAATAGAGTATCCCATTAAATTTTTTGTAAAGTGCAGTTTGAAAATCATTTTATAGTATTGTTTTGAAAAATAATTTTATTTTGGAGTTATGTAAATTGAGTTATTTCTACACTCATGTATAATCAGGGGTCTGTCCTAAAATAATAAGTGCAGGAACTCTCCAATATCTCCGCGCTTCAATGAACCATTGATATGTCACACTGAACCCACCGATCCACATGCAAATTTTATACAATTGTTTAAACATAAATATAGGCTGGATTTTTGGAGAATCCTAATGATAATTATAATAAATGTCATATACTTCTAATCACTTAAATTGTAAACATATGATTGGTACCTAATAAAAGCTTCTCAGTGTGTGGGCCAAAAGGGAACTCAGCTCCCTCTGAGCAAATAGTGAAGGAACTGTGTTCTCACATGTTCCTGCTCAAAGTGACCCCTGGCATACAGGCAGAAATGGCCATAATGTTAAATACAGTAAATGTTTATAAAGATGGATAATAAAAATGGTGCACTCTCCTGCTTATAAGTATTTGTAGAGATGCACTGATACCATGATTTTAAGACTGAGCATGAGTACCAATACTTATTTCATGTAGTCACCGATACCGAGTACCGATACTTTTATTTAATGTCATGTGACGCTTTCCAATAAATAATTTAGGATTTTGCTGAAAGCCTGTCCAGTTTATGTTAATATTGAAATGTATGGCCAGAAACCCCATTTACCCACTGCACAGGCCTCCACACACACACACAGACACCAGACCTCATATATATACCAGACCTCAGATACATATATATACCCACACCAGACCACCGATACATATGTATACCACTACAACAGACCTCAGATATACAGTGGCAAGAAAAAGTATGTGAACCCTTTGGGATTACGTGAAGTTTTGCATGAATTGGTCATAAAATGTGCTCTGATCTTCATCTAGGTCACAACAATTTGAAAAACACAGTCTGCTTAAAATAATACAACACAAACATTATATGTTTTCATGTGTTTATTGAACATAACACGTAAACATTCACAGGGCAGGGTGGAAAAAGTATGTGAACCCCTAGCCTAATGACTTCTCCAAGAGCTAATTGGAGCCAGGAGTGAGCCAACCTTGAGTCCAATCAGTGTGATATTATTGGATGTGTTGCTGAAAGCTGTCCTGCCCTTTAAAAACACACACCAGTTTTGGGTTTACTGGTTTCAAGAAGCACTGCCTGATGTAAACCATGCCTCTCAGAAAAGAGCTCTCAGAAGACCTACGATCAAGAATTGTTGACTTGCATGAAGCTGGAAAGGGTTACAAAAGTATCTCCAAAAACCTTGATGTTCATGTGTACACGGTAAGACAGACTGTCTACAAATGGAGAAAGTTCAGCACTGTTGCTACTCTCCCTAGGCGTGGTCATCCTGTAAAGATGACTGCAAGAGCACAGTGCAGAATGTTTAATGCTTAATGAGGTAAAGAAGAATCCTAGAGTGTCAGCTAAAGACTTACAGAAATCTCTGGCACATGCTAACATTTTTGTTGACACATCTACAATAAGGAAAACATTAAACAAGAATGGAGTACATGGGAGGACACCACGGAGGAAGCCATTGCTGTCCAAAAAGAATATTGCAGCACAGTTGAAGTTTGCAAAAGAGCACCTGGATGTTCCACAGCACTACTGGAAAAATATTCTGTGGACAGATGAAACCAAAATTGAGTTGTTTGGAAAAAACACACAACACTATGTGTGGAGAAAAAAAGGCACAGCACACCATCATCAAAACCTCATCCCCACTGTAAATCATGGCGGAGGGAGCATCATGGTTTGGGGCTGCTTTGCTGCCTCAGGGCCTGGACGGATTGTTGTCATTGATGGAAAAATGAATTCCAGAGTTTATCAAGACATTTTGCAGGAAAATGTAAGACCATCTGTCCACCAACTGAAGCTCAGCAGAGGATGGGTGATGCAACAGGACAATGACCCAAAGCATACAAGTAATTCAACAAAAGAAGGGCTTCAACAAAACAAAATACGCCTTCTGGAGTGGCCCAGTCAGAGTCCCGATTGAAATGCTGTGGGATGACCTTAAGAGAGCAATTCACACCAGACATCCCAAGAATATTGCTACACTGAAACAGTTTTGTGAAGAGGAGTGGTCCAAAATTACTCCAGATCGTTGTGCAGGTCTGATCTGCAACTACAGGAAATGTTTGTTTGAGGTTATTGCTGCCAAAGGAGGGTCAACCAGTTATTAAGTCCAAAGGTTCACATACTTTTTCCACCCTGCACTGTGAATGTTTACATGTTCTGTTCAATAAAAACATGAAAACATATAATGTTTGTGTTGTATTATTTTAAGCAGACTGTGTTTTTCAAATTGTTGTGACTGATGAAGATCAGAGCACATTTTATGACCAATTCATGCAAAACTCCACATAATCCCCATAATCCCAAAGGGTTCACATACTTTTTCTTGCCACTGTATATACCGGACCTCAGATACGTATATACCCACACCAGACCACAGAAAATAGTGGAGGAACGACGTTCTCACGTTTTGCTGCTCGACTTGACCTCTGTGTATAAGTGTGTGTAATATAGATATTCTGTAATGTAATGCTATAGTATATTGGGTTAGTGTTTTTTTGCCATTACATGAGAGTAGTCGATTGGAACGTCTTTTTAATCACTTAGCACTGCACTAGCTCCTATTGCACGCTACCCAGCCTGCACCTCAGCCAGCATGTGGCTCACTCCATTGGCTGAGTTCAGGCTGTCCCCCTGCAGCCAATGATGTATGTGTCGCGTCAGCTAGGTCAGCGCGCCAGAGAAGTTCTATTACCCACTGCTCACTTTCAGACCCACCCGCCGGGCACAACCTGCCCGGCGGTAAGGGGTCAAAATCTATAATTCCTTGTTAAAATAGCACTCATGTGTCTTCAACATACATTATGCTAGGCTAGTTGAAAATCTTTCGATTTGCTGCCATATGTCCTGCAATCTCAACACTTCCGCAGAGATTTTTTTCATACCGTATTGTCACTGTAACCACTGTACGCATCATGTTTTGTTGCCACAGTGTTTCAGCTGTCAGTGGACACACTCATCTCAAATAAATCATAATGAATTACTCCGTTGTAATTTATTCAATTGATATTTGGAGATATACGCAGGCAAATATTTATTCAGAGTGATATAACAGCTCAAACAAATATTTATTAGATACTTATACTGGAATTATTTCTGGGGAAATAATCTAATCGTTATGCGTCTAATGTTTCTTTTCATTTTAATTAAATTATTTTCAGACTGGATTTCATATCACATCACTGAAATTTACATATCACCATGCATATGCATATGAAGCTATATGAATTAATTTAATTTTTACTCTTGTTAATTAAAAGCTTTGAGGATTGAATCTCCATGTCATGTAATGTGGATGGAGTTCTATTTGGATATGTAGCCACTGAGTATGAGGTTAAAATAAAACTGACTTTAAATCAGGGATCTCAAACGCTGCCCTCCGACCTGATGCTTATTGCCTACAATTCCCACAATTCTTTGAATGCAATAGATGGCCAGAGAATCATGGGTGGGGGGGGGGTTAGTTGAGAAACCGAGTTTGAGATCCCTATTAGGCCAATAGTTATGAATATTAATTATGTTAATTCCTGTTAATTACCTAGTGGTGAATTGGTGGACAATTTCAGGATAATTTTACGTCTAAGACCAAAATAATCAACTTGGAAAAAAACAACAAATTGCATCTGTTTTGGTCTAAATAAAATTCAATACTTTTTATTGCTGAAAACGACTACATTTCCAGCAGCTACCATGCAAACCCAAGACTGATTTCATAAAAGTACATGATGTAATTAAATTTCTATGTGCGTGTTGAGATAAATTATTGCTATGAACATTTATGCAGAAAAAATACACAGGACCTATTCAAATAAGTAGTATTATTGTTAAATGATAACCAGTGATTTTTTTTATCTCTTAATTGTTTTATACAAATAGCTACATACATTCCAGTCATCATTTTACAATTTCATCTTCTAAAAGTATCTACTTAATTTCACTTACCTTGAATTAACATTTAATCAGCAGATAAACATGAGCTGGTATAGATTGTCAAGCATGCACCTAAAGATCATTAATTCAAAGTTCTACTATTTTATACCCAATCATTATGGATTTATCACGTATACCTGCATGGGAAATTGTGATGTGACAAGGTTAAAAAGGTCAAACTTGGAAAATAATAATGACTCCCCTACTACAAATTACTATTTTTAACAATTCTCTGTCTTATAATCATGATGCCATGCAAGTGCTCGTCACTACATCTGCTCCAGTTCTGATGAAGATAGTTTTGGCTATTGAAACGCGTTGAGTGCTGTGTTTTTATATGTTTTTAACTGTATGGGGTGCCCTTAAATCCCCAGTTTTGGTGTCTATTGGTGTACCTATGTAGGTTGTTGATATCATTCTGCATTGGCAGTATTGGGCAGTTTATGTTTAGATTTTTAATATGAGTGATGATTTATCGCTGGTGTTTGGTGCTTACTATTTGTTCTATTTATCTTTTGTACCAATTTGATTTACCAGCTGCATTAGTATTTTCATCTATCTCTGCCCTGGCTGATTGTTTATTTCCCATTTGCTGATACACATTCCTCACCTATGTTATACATGCAGTAGTTTTGGTTATGTGGTTAAATTATTTCAGCATATGTTTCCACCTTCATTCGTACTGTCTCTGTATCAATCTGTGTTTTATTATTAACATGTTTGTGGTGTGCTGATGTATATATATTTGTATTTGTTTTTTTCTATTAAAGCATACATTTTTACAGGGGACTCACACCCCATCTGTAGCTCTCCTTGCACGCTCTTGGTGCAGGTGAGTTATCTGTGTTTTTTCTTATAATCATGATGCCATGCAAGTACTGGAGTTACCCATAATATTTTTAAAAATTATTTTTAATTGGCATTGCCAAGGAAACAAGAACAAAAGAGTTATATAGCGCAAATGTACATAAAAATAGGGCAGGATGCACTAACCCACGAGTTCTCTGAAAATACAGACTTCCGAGAAACCGTGAGTTCTACACTTTGCAAGACCAAGTAAAGTCACAACATTTAAGCCCACCTGCCCAGTGGACATGCGAGATCTCATCCTATAAGTATAGGAGCTTGTGAATGCAGACTTTACAAGCTGACTTGCTTGCTTCCAAGATGGGCCCTGAGGGAAAACCTGGAGCATCTAACCCCTACCAGCAGCATCACTGCACACCTCTGTTGGTGTGGTGGCATCTCATGGGGTATACAGGACTCTATAGAGACAAGAGAGAGTTGCCCATGCTCGCGTGCATGCAAGCAAACATGCTGGGCCAGTGAAGGACACTCTGCTTGTGGAAAGAGGGATCAGTGTGGAACCATAGGTAAGTACAGATATTTAGATTTTTTTTTATTTTGATCTTTTTATTTTTTTTGTGTAAAGTGATTTCACAAATAGAAAATAACACCAGGTTATGAGAGCAGGTATATCTTTTTGATTCAAAGAAATCTCCTTTCCAGTAAAAATACAGGTAGGAGATCAAGATTGGGAGAAATCCCCGACCACTCGGGACTGAACCCAAATATATAAGACAAAGAATCAAGAGGAGGGGAGAGGTAAATAAAAAAG
This sequence comes from Leptobrachium leishanense, assembly GCA_009667805.1. Taxonomy (NCBI): domain Eukaryota; kingdom Metazoa; phylum Chordata; class Amphibia; order Anura; family Megophryidae; genus Leptobrachium; species Leptobrachium leishanense. The sequence continues at coordinate 262,547,311 of CM019067.1, read as the reverse complement.
GAAACCCCAACAACCCCCCTATAGGTCAGGTTATACACGAGTACAAATTTTATTGATAAACATAGTATTATGAAAAACCCTAATGGGTTTATATGGTTCCCAAAAGGGGTTAATGGGTGCCTGAAGTATTTAAAAAGACCCAAAAGGCGATGGACCCTAGAGCCAGGTGTGGGCTCAAAAAAATGTGAGTTGGACAACTTATACGCTTTTTTCAAAGATTGGAACCGTATACTGCGCAATCTTTTTTTTTCTGCAGTTTCTTAAAATATTCCCCTAAGGAGAAGAACTCTCGAAAGAAAAAAAGAACATTGATATTATGGACATATAGTGCATACGATTTGTCAACCGATGGGCTTAGTTCGCTGGCGCCACGTTGCTTTCTCCCTTTATGCAAATGGGTTTATACCCTGACCTATAGGGGGTTGTTGGGGTTTCATTTTTTTCCCTCTCCCCTCCTCTTGGTTCTATAGAGGTTATTCACAGAGCACCGAAATGTGGCTGGCATTTCGGTGCTCTGTCGTTTTCCGCACTTCATGGATTCAAATTTCCCCACCCTGCGGTGAACTCACCATTCACTGCAGGGTCCCCGAAGTGCAGGGAATCAGCTGCTGACTGCTGTCGCAAACCCGCTGGCCACCGCTGCAAACTCGTTGTCGCCATCCTGCCAGACAGCCGCCTCAAACACGCCAGACAGCTGCTGAATGCAGCCAACGAACCGCTGAGCACAGCGCCAACCAGCCGCAAAAAAAATCCGACAAGCCGCTGGACAGGTAGAAAAAAAATAAACAATACGATTGTGTGACGAAATGGTCGCCCCAATGTTTATTTGCAGTTATTTTGCTTTACAGTTTATTGTCTCTGTATATAAAGGTAGAGTGTTTGTTCTGTGTGCCCTATTACATGATGTCTGTGTTATATTAATATTCCCTTATGTGGTTATTGTAGAGTATTGTTTCTGTGTACCTTCTCTCTGTATTAGCTGTCCTCTGTCTTTCTATTGTACTCCTCTGTGGCTACCCCCCTCTCTGTAAGAAGACTCCTTGGTTTCCCTCTAGTCCTAGCACTGTTTAGATAAGACGCATGTGTAAACACTCCATTGTGTTGAATGTCTTTTCCATTGTCCAGTGGCTGGAGCCTGTTATCTGTAATGTTTTCTGGAAGGGAGGGGGTTGTCTCACCTGTGTGTAATTGAAATAAAGAAGCATTCTCCATTTGGATTTTGAATGAGCAACATCTCTTCATACAGTTTACGTGTCGTCTATACTGTATCTGGATACAAGCTCCCTCTTATACAGCGGAAAGGGGCGCCTGGGATACTAGGATCCTTAACAGATTGAAAGTGTCAAAATTGAAACGCTGTTTGGAAAAAAACTACTGAACGAAAATGCCTGGAATTTACATAACAGGTCCAATGAATGATAATAAAAAGGTCTGTTAAAGAAAAAAGAAAATCCGCTATTAAAAAAATGGAAAAGGGGGCGTGGCCGGCTGCTACTGGGAGAGGACATGGAATGGCGGAGCTCCGCATGTCTTCTTCCTTACGGGACCTCTAGATGACTCTACCCACAGTATTTTTTAGATTTGGGATGCTTTAAGTGGCTGGCCATCGGTCCTGAGCTGCCCGGAGTCCGCTAGGTCCACCCCTCTGGACCAGAGACTATTCTGGAGGCTGCAAAGCAGTGGCCGGGACACGACGCAGGTGGCCATATTGAGGCCTACTGCTCGACCCGGGCACCTATCGGCCTTGTAGGACTGACTGTTTCGACCTGACTGACGCCGTGGGGACGGAGGGCCCACGTCTCCCAGCCACCCTAGCTGACATTTCCCCAGGGGTGATGGACGGACCGACAGGTCGATGGCAGTGTACATCCCCTCCCCCCGCTGGAGGAGGGGACGCTGTGGTCTGCGGACTGGATGCCTGCTTGCAAATATTAGAGAAGGAGGATGCCAATGGCCCACTCACCAAAGGGGTCTGGCGCCGAGTGATGGCCGCACTGAGCAGCTGTCGAGAAGAGGTGACCCAGCGAAGCAACGAACCGACTACCCAGGAGGCGGAAATCCTCGGGGCTCCGTTGGTCCAGTGCAGGGCTGAGCCCTGCCTACGTATAGCTGCTGACTTGGAGGGGTCCGGCAGGAGCGGTGACCCGGCTTGGGCACCGCCTCTACTGCCCTGACCCCCGAAGAAATTCCTGGACCCTCGCGATAAATATGGGTTGGAGTCTTGTGACGTCCAGGAGGCGCTATTTCTGTCGAGCCAGATATTGCTGGGCCCCTGCCGACTACCTGATGAAGATGACCCCCCACTGCTGGCAGTGAAGTCTCGAGTGCTTGGTGGAGGAGGTCGAGCAGCGGCTTGGATTCTGCAGGGACATGGAGATCGGCTCTGCAGACACGGGCTTGCATGTATGCCTGCCGGCCGCATCCTACACGGGATGCCTCGGCTTGATGGGTCTGCCCGCGCAGCCTTCCCTTTTGACATGGGCTGAAGAGGTCTGTTCGGCTGACTTTTCTCCTCATTTTTGTTGCAGACCGATTTCTTTTTCTGATGACGCCCCCCTGTGTGGACACTCTTCCCCCCCAGCTGAGTATTTCTGCTTTGATCTCTTCTCTTCCCCCCGATGACTTTTGTTATGCTGTTCAAACGCTGCGGACACTGATCCCATGCAGAGCTTTCCTGTCGCAGCAGCCCTTTACTTTGATGTTTTATTTACTTTTTCAGTTCCCATGACGTGCTTATGTTGCAGATGTCTTGTGGTCCTGCGTGGCCCATGTTATTCCTTGTCTGATGACTTATTTATTTACAAAATAAAAAATTGTAAATTCAAAAAAAAAAAAGGAAACAAAAAATGCCAGAAAAATGCCTAAAAGATTTTATAAAAAATAAATAAGGAGACTTTTTACTGCAGAATAAAATAATAATCGGTTTATTATATATTGGATTAAAATGGGAATATTTTTAACATTGAAGCCTATGGGGTTCACCTGAATAAACCTTCCGAGTGAAACCACCGAACTGCAGAGCATTTCAGCAGTTTTTCTCTGCTGTTTGTTGTCTCTGAATAGATTAACCATTGCTTCTCTATGTGGGATTTCACTGCCTCCAAACAGGCACCGTACTTGCTGGCAGTTTGTCAAGATTTGGTGAACTGTCTGCTCTCTGAATAGCTGTATGGCCCTGTAATGGCACCCTATGGGGAAAATCCCTGTTCGGTGCCATTTCGGGGCCAGATCAGCTCTCTCTGAATAACCCCTTATATCTTTTTGATTGCTGTCTCGAGACGAGAATAACAAGCAACCGTGCAATTGTTCTTTATTCTTTGAATGCCCCACTTATGAGTGATTCCTGTACAAATTATAGTGACCAAGAACAGGTTTATGAGAGCACTGAGAATGGGTAACATAAGTGGCCTTCCCTTCAGTGGGTCCCTGCACAGGTATCACTAGGTTTCAGCTCATTGGCGTCCAGTATAAAGAAGACTATCACATGAAAACCAGACTGCTATCACCCAAAGAGATCAAATGTACTAAGTATAGATAGTCATTTATTTACAGTAGACAGCCACAGCAAAGTCACAAGGGAAATTTGTGGCTTACCCGAAAAAAGATGGAAACCATTGATTCATTAGTAGGGCGGTTATACTTAATGGATCACTTGCTATTCATAACAATTCAGAATAGGGCCCTGAATTACTGGTTTGTGCCTGTAGCTGTGAAGCTGAATCATTTATCAGGCATTTATCTGTAATTTCTTTGTTTTCATTTTGTTATTCATTTACTTTATCACTTTCATCAAGTCGCACACTAAAATGCTTTTATAATAGTCTACAAAGCAAATAGTTTTTATGACAAGTTATGGCAAACATAACATTTTCTTAATGTGTCTTGTAGTGGCCCGATGACATTTAATTCTAAGTATGACGGGTGCTAATTAAAAAGATGATTAACCGTTAGCGAATGATATCTTCGATCTTAACCAGTAATTAACATCATTTATATTCAAGCTAAACTATCTTATGCTGAAGGAAATTAATTTTTTGCGCCCTTCATAACTCCCTCCTCAACCAATAATTATTTAATACTAGGCTGATATAATATATATATTATAGCAGAAGCCATTTGCACATCACAGCAATTCAAAGAACTGCATCACAGAGCTCCTATGCTACATTCCACATATGCAGCAAGGAACTCTGGGTAAGACATAAACTATGATTTTTTTAACCGCTTACTATTAGACATATGTATAGCGTTTATATAACTATGATCCTCAAGACGGATAATATTAACCGTTTATTATATTATTGGGATGGCTTGTGGCCCCATTTTTTTAGCATATGTGATCAGACCGGGGAGTGACCCTTAAACATCGGTTATACCATCGGATACACCATATAAACAACCCGACAGAACGGAAGATCATGTGACCGGGGGTTTACTGAGAGGATGCACTCCATGGAACGCATATTGGAATTAAGATCGAACTTGATGTCCGGCCATGTGACCGGAAGTCATGCCATGGAACGCATGTTGGAATTTAGATTGAACTCGGTGTCCGCTCAAGTGACCGGAAGTCGTGTTGTGGAACGCACGCCGGAACCAGAATTGGAACGCAGGTACAAGCGTCAACTACAGGTGATGAACAATACAAACAAAATGGTAGGCGCCCCTGCCTGTACCGCCACCAACTATCCAAAGCCAGCCAGCAATCAGTGGTTTCCCCCAAACCAGTGAGTAAGAATTGTGGAATACGTAACTGGCGGCGCGATGACAGTCGCTTATGGATCGTATGATGGTTCTCTTTCACTTATGGATCGTATGATGGTTCCCTTTGGAAATGCCGTCCACAAATGACATGAAAGACAATGAAGGGTACAATAGTGCAGAGCGATAACAATCATGAATAGTAGGCTTGCGATACTGCTCCCACTCAGAAAAAAAAGAGCCCCAACGCTGGCTCTGAGCAGGTCAACGCATTCGGTCATTGATTTCTGTATTGAAGGAGGCGACCCACAACCTTCAAAGATGCCGGTCTTCTTATGGTACCAATACGTATAGAAACATGCAATAAAAGGAAAACTTTCCTGTGTAGGACTGTTGGAAATACAATGTAAGTACATATAGAGGGATCACACTCACATGTGTTGGAGCTTATAGCCAAGCTCTGGGGTCAAACGCCTGTGGACTTGTTTGCGGTACAGCCCATGGAAAACCTCTTGTACTCAGCTACTTTTATATTTTCAGCCCCCCTAAAAACTATTTTAGGGATGGGCCCTATGACATCAGCAAGATCTGCATCATTTTTTAATACTGGCCAGTGTTTTTTCAAAATCTTCTTTATCTTATCCGCTTTATGATTGTAATCGCAGATAAAAAGTGGCTCCTTAACCTCTTTATTCTTGAGTTTGTATTCAAGATATTTGTCTCTATCTGTTTGTGATAATTCTAAGATTATATTGTCTAGCTCCATATCGTCATACCCTTTATCTAGAAAATCTTGCTTAAGCAACTGGGCCTGTTCCTTATAGGTGTCTCCGTTTGAGCAATTTCTCCTCAGTCTTGTAAACTGCCCTTTAGGGACACCCTTAAGCCAAGGGGGATGATGACAACTGGTACAGTCAATAAAGGTATTATTGTCGACTTCTTTGAAAAAGGTCTTAGATTTTATACAGTCGTCCTCAATATATATGTTTAAATCTAGGAAATTAACTTCCTTCGGACCAATGCAGAGCATAAGAGGTTTCGCAGTACCAATTAAAATATTGGGCACAATAATAGAGCTGTTTATTGGTATTTATGTATATTGTCATCTGTTTATTTGTAAAGGATATGAGAAAGAGCTTTTGGGGATGTCAACATCTGGCTCCACTATCACTGCGGTCTGTAAATTCATTTTTTTTGGCCGCTTGAGATAAAGGCAGACATTCTGGCGCACACAAGTCAATCGGAGAGAAAAGACAGGCAATGTGCATGCGCAAGATGGCGGACATCCATTCCGGAACGCAAGCGTTCGTAATGCGCAAGCGCAAAATGGCGGACCCGCGGAGAACACCTGATTTTGAAACAACTTTGAGGCGTGAACCGCACGCCGGTTTAGCAAGTAACACCTGGGGACAATTGAATTAGGACTTGAAAGGTATAAATTGTGACCTGTTATATCAACTGTAAACCGACTGAGGAAGCTGCGTTACGTGGCGAAACGCGTCTTGGGTATACTGGCTGAGCCAGGTTAAACCATTTTATTTGTTTTTATGTTTAAATAAATTTTTATATATTTGCACCATTCCCCGGTGTGTTGCTGAGTACAAGAGGTTTTCCATGGGCTTTACCACAAACAAGTCCACAGGCGTTTGACCCCAGAGCTTGGCTATAAGCTCCAACACATGTGAGTGTGATCCCTCTACATGTACTTACATTGTATTTCCAACAGTCCTACACAGGAAAGTTTTCCTTTTATTGCATGTTTCTATACGTATTGGTACCATAAGAAGACCGGCATCTTTGAAGGTTGTGGGTCGCCTCCTTCGATACAGAAATCAATGACCGAATGCGTTGACCCGCTCAGAGCCAGCGTTGGGGCTCTTTTTTTGTGAGTGGGAGCAGTATCACAAGCCTACTATTCATTTTTGTTATCGCTCTGCACTATTGTACCCTTCATTGTCTTTCATGTCATATGTGGACGGCATTTCCAAAGGGAACATCATACGATCCATAAGTGAAAGAGAACCATCATACGATCCATAAGCGACTGTCATCGGGCCGCCAGTTACGTATTCTACAGGTGATGAACGTTACCTATTATAAAGCGGCTATTTAATAATTGTGCAAAGCTGGACAGATTATACAGGACTGAGGAAGCCCACAGTGTGTTTGGGCGAAACGCGTCTCTTTTATTTATATTTTATAATAAATGTTGCATTACTTACTATAAGTATAGTGCACTATTTTCTGTCCATCTTCTCCAGTCTGAGCAACAACTTATCGGCTACAGATCCTTGAAAAGCCTATATACTGAGCCACTTCCTAAAGAGGCTCAAAAGATTGTAAGTATTCATTCTCAAATATGCCAATATAAGAATACTGATATATGCGCAATGGGAGTGTCTTTCTGCTTTTAAAGTGTTAAAGAAACCTCTTATGGATGACCCCACGTCTGATTCAAGTGTGAAAAATCCTACGCAAGGGGTGTGACCCCCCAGAGTGGTCAAGAGGCGATGATAGTTGAGCCTCATTAGGCTCTACACTTGTGAGTTCCTCATATATACAATTTATTTTTCATAATTCTGTGAAACGTTATTGCACCATGGAGTCTTTTATCTTTCAATATTAGGTTATGATTATGATTTCATAATCAGGAAATATCAAGATCATTGTTGAAGTTTCCCATTCAAGTTACTCCTTAACAGTTAAGTGCGCTCACACCGGGGCTAGTGCCTATTGCTTTTATGTTCGGTATCTAGCCTACTCAGGGCATCCACGTGAGAGAGCTAACAAACTCATTGACTATTTATACACAGACATTATTTGCAATTTTAAAAGCCACAGATGTGGGAAATTAACCTTTAATTGTATCATGGAACCAGATTCCTCATTTGTTTCCCCCTTATGTTTTACTCAAAGTGGAATAGTCCACTCTCCCTGTCTAATCCACAGTTAGTTTGGCACAGCCCCATTTCCTGTTTCAGCGAGCTGCCTTTCCCTCAGCCCGACCATAGAGGCAGTGAGCAAGCATCTTGTCTACACTGGGTAATTCTATTCTGCATTACCTTCCTCTCATATCAGAGCACACCAGAGAAGCCCTCTCTATCCACAAGACATCTTATAATTGCTATTACTTTCCCAATAAAGTGAATAAAATATAAAGGACTCTGTGTGCTTTCAAAAAGGAGGATGAAATAAGCTATCAAACTTCAATCATATCGTGCATGTGACATTCACTTCTTGCATATGATTCTGGGGTTCCATAATAAATTGCAATATTAACTTGCGTGTGTGTCACCTTGTGTGTCTGTAACAAAGTCAAACATTCCATGGATTGTACTCTTTGATCAGGGCCATTTGGGTGATATCAGTTATCATTATGATTTAAAAAGAAGCCAAACAACTAGGTGATAATAAATGGCTTCACGTAATCACTTTCCTTAAATAAACCTTTTTTTTGGCATGATCAGTCATATTTTCAATATCAGTGGCAAAATTTCAGGATCTCTGCCAGGATAAGCAAACGTTTGAGCAAAACTGCATACACAGTTATTCACAAAATATTACATTCATAGAATTCATATTACAGTACATGTTAGCACTGTAATATTAACTTAAGCATGTTATAGGTATGTGTGGGCATCCTGGGGGACCCTAACATTTCATCACACCATTCCTTTGTCAAGAATTTTTCACTTTGCCGTTTTTATCCTTCTTCGCAATTAAAAGAAAGTGTCAGGGACTGGGTTCTGGTGACACCGGTGATGTGGATATGAACCCAGGATGCAGAAAATAAAGACAATAACAAAAAGGGTTTGGTGAAAACAGCAGAAACGTATATTGAATAAACTGGATGCAAACAAAAAGGCAGGAATCTGTATAAATAATAGTCCTTGAAAAACAATGCAGTTGATGGGGAAAACACAATCTCTTGAAATAATGAACACAGGAAAAATGATGAATCTCTGGAGATGGAGTGAGGAGGAACGGTGGATGATGGTCTTAAGGCTGATAAACAGAAGGGGGGTCTTGACACAGTACCGGCTAGGATGAAGCAAGAGAAGTCCAGGGAAATAGCCAGGGGTCCGGTACACAGGAATCAATCAGTAGAGTCTCAGCAAGGCTGGTCACTAGGCTCAGGAACTTCCTTCCTTTGCAAGGATCAAACATTAATGACCGAGCGCTGGCTGGATGTGGGAATGGTTCTTTTAAGGAACCCAGCGAGCGCTCATTACATACACCTGTTGCAGAAGACCAAGCTAGAACAAGGCATTATACACTATACATGAAAAGGTTACCGGGGTTGCATTCAAGTCTTGGCCTTCTTGTTACGGCGTCGCCGTAAGGACCTGACAGAAAGGGGTAAAAGTGACATTATGGGAACCCTGGCAAAATGGGGGAAATAAGTATCTAAACACTTGGGGGATTATGTCACATGTAATAGTATTATATCTGCCATTTACAGCCGTAGGTGTCATGCAGGCCCGGACTGGCCATTAGGCATACCGGGCATTTGCTCAGCAGGTTGCTAGCCTCCCTTGTCGGTAGGTCGCTAGCCTCCCTTACAGGTCGGCTGGTCGACATAGCCAGCCGCCCAGCAAGGCAGCCTAGGCCGACTGAAGATGGCGGCCAGCCATCCAGCAAGTCCTATGACCTAATCAGAGGGAGCCGGCCAGCCATTACTGTGGAGCTCTGTGACACCCTCATAAACACTGCACATTACTGTGGAGCTTTGTGACACCCTCATAAACACTGCACATTACTGTGGAACTCTGTGACACCCTCATAAACACTGCACATTACTGAGGAGCTCTGTGACACCCTCATAAACACTGCATATTACTGTGGAGCTTTGTGACACCCTCATAAACACTGAACATTACTGTGGAGCTCTGTGACACCCCCATAAACACCGCACATTACTGTGCAGCTCTGTGGCACCCCCATAAACACTGCACATTACTGTGGAGTTGCAACTAGTTTTCTTCAGCTCTAATATTATGAGTCAATCCACAAACATAGCGGCTCTCTTATAATAGGGTCTGTATTAGGGAGACGCAAATGATTCACAACTAATATTGCATATGCTACAGCCTATTACAGGCTCAGTTTAACTAGGTCCTAGATGTGCAAAGTTAATAGAGACATTCACAACAGTTTGCTACTGTAAATAAAAAAACATTCTTCCACAAAATACGAGTTTGGTGGCCGAGCATTGTACATATTTTTTTTCTTTAAAATGTTTCTAGTAATTTACTATTTTATGGTATTTTGGTCTTCACATCTAAAAATACTGCAATTTCATATGAGTGTAGACCAAGGATCTCAAATGCTGGCCTCCCAGATGTTTCTGAACTCCACCTAAATGATACTTTGGCCATTTTTTGCATTCAAAGAATTCAGGATATTTTAAGAAATAAACATCTGGGGGCCAGAGTTTGAGATCCACGGTGTACAGTTTACATATCTACTGTATGGGCTCCTAGATCCTAGCTCATAAAAACGTCTTATTCCTAGTTAGCATTCTCTATCCATGGGTGGAAAAATATACAATTTATAAATAAAAAACATTTCACATTTGATGCAGATAGAAAATAGGAATTATTTTCTACGCTTAGTAAAGTTTTGATAAACACAGTGTTCCACTTAGCAAACATAATAATGAAAAGACATTGGCATTCATAAAGAATTATATTTCAATCAGTTGAGTACATCAGGGTTATTCAAAGAAAATCGAAAAGTCACCGCACGGTCGTTCGGTGACTTTTTGTTCTCTTCAATTCAGTGTGATTTGGCGATTCTATTTCGGCGACTCTGCGTTGTATTCAGCAACCACCACAGGGTCCCCGAAGTGCAAGGAAAACCCGCAGCAAACCCGCCGAACACTCACCGCCAACCCGCCGAACACTCACCGCAAAACCCGCCAAACACTCACTAAAACCCGCAAAACAGCTGGATTAACCCCGCCGAACACGCCGGAGGAACCCGAGCAGCTGCCGATCAGAGCGCAGAGCAGCCGCCGAAAAAGCCAACACCGCAGACGAATGGAGTGAAAAAAAAACCAATACGCTTGAATGTTTGAAAAGTGAAACGCTGTTTACAAAGAAACTACAGAACGAAAATGTCTGAAATTTACATATAAGGTCCAATGAACGATAATAAAAAGGGCTGTAACAGAAAAAGAAAAGAACTATTTAAAAAAAACGGGAAAAAAAATTCGCAAACAAATCCCGAAACAATGCCTAAAAGTTCCTAAAAAAATCTATAAATAAAGAGACTTTATACTGCAGAATATTATAATCAACGGTTTATTAGATAATGAATTAAAACAGGAATATTTTTAACATTGAAGACTATGGGATTCGCCAGAATAAATCTGCCGAATGAAACCACTGAACAGAAGGGCAATTCGGCAACTTTTCACTGTTGGTTTTTGTTCTCTGAATAGACATCGCTTCTCTATGGGGATTTCACTGCCCTCAAACAGTCAAGAACAGGCACCGTATGTGCAGGCAATTCGCCAACATTTGGCGAACTGCCTGCTCTCTGAATAGCCGAAAGGCCAGGAAAGGTATCTGTACGCTGAATTTCACTGTTCGGTTACCTTTCGGCCACAATTCGGATCTCTTTGAATAACCCTGCATATATTTTATTATATACTGTATATAGATATATCTATACACGCGAGGATGATGACACAGACCGTGCCGGTCAGAATACAGGCCCGTGCTGCTCCACAAATAGCCAAGGTGCTGCTAATGTGTACTGAAAATTCAGGGATGTGTAAATATTTTCCCTTGTCACGATTCACTAGAAACTGCTAAACCTTTTAAAATAGCTATTACATATTAGTGAAAAGTTGGAGAAAAGGTTATACTAAAAGCAGGAATATGCAGAATAAACCGCTGTGCCCAGACTTGAAAAAAAACTCAATAAAGAATAAGTCTGATGTGACCTGATGTTTATTTCTTATTTGACCTTCTAAGTACTCATGAATGTAGCAGTATCTGTCATAATGGTGAATATTAACCACTTCGCTGCGGAGGACGCGCTCCGCGCGTCCTGCCGCAGGAAGGGTTGGCTGCGGAAGACGCGCTGAGCGCGTCCTCCCGAAGCAGCCTGCGATCGGCTGGATTCCGGCCGATCGCTGTGCCCCCCAGTGCGGGCTGACATCTTGGATGTCAGCCCGTCAATCTGGGACTGCCGCGGGCAGAATAGATGTCATCGCGGCAGCGCAATGACATCTATTTCAGGTGCCCCCCCCGCGTGTGCAGAGGAGGCGCCTGAAAGGGAGGGGGGGGAGGTCCTTTGGACCTCTCTCCCTCCCGATCGCGGGGGTCCTGAGCTTAATGCCAGGCACCATTTGGAAGGGCACAGCCTGCCCTTCCAAATGGTACCTGGCATTAACCCCATGTGGGCCGGATCACGAATCGGCGCCGAAAAGCGCCGGTTCGTGATCCTTTCCCGGAGCTGGCCGACATCTTGGATGTCGGCCAAGCCTCCGGGAACTCCCCCTGAGGACTGGCGTCATCGTGCATAGCACGATGACGCTAGTCCTGGAGTTAACCCCTAGCTGCCACCAATGGTGGAGATAGGGGGTTCCAATGAACCCCCTATCTCCCGATCTGTGGCAGCTAGGGGTTAATGTTTGATATCATTGGATCGACCAGAGCATGGCCTTTCTAACGATATCAAACATGACAGTGAAAAAAGTTTTTTTAAAAAAAATAAATAAAAATAAAAATAATAATAAAAAAAATAAACAAGTTTATTTTTTATTTGTTTTGTTAATGCAGCAATATTGTTCCCATTTAATTTATAATGTGAACAATGATGCTGTACTAACGATTTTTGTATGGGGTGCATTTGTTAAAAATAGCAAAATTTTCCCCCAAAAAAAATGTAACGAGACCCCATTTCTATTTTTTTTAACAAGCGCACCCCATACAAAATATAACCGCAAACGATCGCATGTTAAAATGTGAAAAAAAAACACTTTACACATTGTAAATTTTTGAAAATTCTAATTTTATTGCATATTTTGTTATAATATACATACAGGACATAACGTATACATATAATAATGACATATTATGAATCTTCTGAGTCTGCCGGAAAGAACGATATATAATATGTCTGGGTCATATAATAAAATAAGCCTTCAAAACGCGGTTAAACATGATGAGCGAAACCGGTAAAAATGACCTCAGCACACAGGCGGGAAATGCCTCAGCAGCGAAAGGGTTAAGCATGACTAGAACCAGCAGGAAAACTCTAAAATCCCAAATCTTGTTACAGTCGCTGTACTCTAATAGTACGTCCACATTTTCTTTGCATGTGATTCAAGTATCTCTTATTTCCAATTTAGAAAGCAGCTCCTGTTTCAGACAAACCGGGTGATGGTTATATTGAATAAATCTAGCCTTCCTTGTAAAGGTTTTCAGCTCTGAAGCAACTGCATATTAAATTGAAATATGCATCCAATTTAAAGAGAAATTGGAAAAAAGTACATATTATTTACATCAAACTCTGTATTAAAAATGAAAATGCTAATGAATCTGAACGGAGTACATCATTTACATAAACAAGTAGCTCAGTGCTGCAATCCTGAGGATTTTAGGTGTACACAGACGATTTATTTTCATATGTTACTTAACATTTTTTCTTACAAATAAGCTTTACAAGCAGAGTGCTTCTTAGAAAAAAAGCGCTTACATACAGGGTTATTCAAAGAGATCCAAATTGCTGGCGAAAGGTAACTGAACGCTGAAAATCAGCCATTCGGCTATCCAGAGAGCAGGCAGTTCGACCAAATGTTGGTGAATTGCCTGCACATACGGTGCCTGTTCGAGGACAGTGAATCCCCATAGAGAAGCAATGCTTCGTCTATTCAGAGAACAAAAACCAGCAGTGAAAAGTTGCCGAATTGCCCTGCTGTTTGGTGGTTTAATTCGACAGGTTTATTCAGGAGAATCCCCTAGGCTTCAATGTTAAAAATATTCCCGTTTTAATCCAATATCTAATAAACTGTTCATTATAATATTCTGCAGTAAAAAGTCTCTTTCTTTATAGTTTTTTTAGGATCTTTCAGGCATTTTTTGGGATTTGGTTTTTTTCCATTTTTTTAAAATCATTTTTTTTTCTGTAACAGCCCTTTTTATTATCATTCATTGGATCTTATATGTAAATTTCAGACATTTTCGCTCAGTAGTTTCTTTGCAAACAGCGTTTCGCTTTGCAAACATTCAAGCGTACTTTTTTTTCACTCCATTCGTCTGCGGTGTCTGGTTGTTCCCGGCAGCTTCCCTGCGCTGTGATCGGCAGGTGCTCGGGTTTTTCTGGCGTGTTCGGCAGGGTTAATCCAGATGTTTTTGCGGGCTTCAGTGTGCCTCCGCCAGGTTTTGCGGTGAATTTCCGGCGGGTTTGCGGCGACTTTTCCCTGCATTGCGACGGCCCTGTGGTGCTTGCTGACTACACCGCAGGGTCGCTGGAATGGGATCACCAAATCGCACCAAATTGAAGAGAACGAAATGTCACCGAATGTGTGGTGACTTTTCAATTCTCTTTGAATAACCCTGATAGTGTAGGACCTGCTAAAACATGGGGTACATGTACAGCAGGCTTAGCAACATATGATCGTATTTTGTGACCAAAGCCCCATCATTTTAGTCCTAGTTCAGGAATTTAAAATCTAAATATATTTATTTGAAATGCAAGGTCCCTTATGTCGACTTGGAGACATATTCCAACCTTGTCGTAAACAGGGAGCCACTAAGTGAAAGTATCTGTGCAAGCCAATAACCATTAGCAAGTCCCTGTTACTCACTCTATTCCGAATTAGCTGCTACATTAGCGACTGAAGTTGTAATATTTGGGAGTTACTACAAGATTCCGGTAGTGCTGTCGCACATGGTTTGTGATATCAGCTCATGGAGTCCATAGGACTCTCATGTTGAGGGCACCGAAGGACACTGGAAACTATTTGTTCCCAATGTTCCACTGCTTGAAGCAAGAGAAGCCCCGAGATCATGCCATTCTCTGCACCAAAGGATCAGGGGTAAGTATTGAGATTTTGTAATGTATTTAAATTTATGTGTCTAAGAGTAAAAGAAGAATCACTTAACCTCCCTGGCGGTGATCCCGAGTGTGTCTCGGGGTTAAATTTCATCGCTGAGAGCGGTAACCCCAGGACACACTCGGGCTGTATACATTACCTCTCCCTGCACTCCCTCGATGATCTCTGCAGTCTCCTCTGGCGATCGCGACCTTATACAGTTGTGTTCAAAATTATTCAACCCCCAATGCTGTAAAGGGTTTTAGGGAATTTAGTGTACATTTGTAATTGTATTCAGAATGAAATCCTACAAGGACTTTTTAAAGAACCATATGCAACTAAAATGACATCAGTTGGTTTTGTAAAACAGTAGTAAATGTTTCTTTTGTGAATTCTTCATTGACACAATTATTCAACCCCTTAAAGACTACCACTCTGAAAAACAGAGGTTCATTCAAGTGTTTTCAATCAGGTATTGAAAACACCTGTGGATGTCACGGAGCAGCAATAAAGCATAATAAGCACCAATTAGGCAGCTTTAAAATGACTGTGATACTCAGCTCCTTCTAGACATTTACTGGTGTGGTTACAAACATGGTGAAGTCAAGAGAATGGTCCAGGAAGACAAGAGAAGAGGTGATCACTCTTCACAGGAAGGGCAATGGCTATAAGAAGATTGCAAAGATGTTAAACATACCAAGAGAGACCATAGGAAGCATCATTCGCAAATTCAAGGCAAAGGGCACTGTTGAAACACTACCTGGTCGTGGCAGAAAGAAGATGCTGACTTTGACTGCTGTGTGCTACCTGAAGCGTAGAGTGGAGAAAAGTCCCCGTGTGACTGCTGAGGAACTGAGAAAAGATTTGTCAGATGTGGGTACTGAAGTTTCAGCTCAGACAATACGGCGCACACTGCGTAATGAAGGCCTCCATGCCAGAACTCCCAGGCCCACCCCCTTGCTGTCTCCAAAGAATAAGAAGAGTCGACTGCAGTATGCCAAAAGTCATGTGGACAAACCACAGAAGTTTTGGGATAGTGTTCTGTGGACTGATGAAACAAAATTAGAACTGTTTGGACCCATGGATCAACGCTATGTTTGGAGGAGGAAGAACAAAGCCTATGAAGAAAAGAACACCTTGCCTACTGTGAAGCATGGCGGGGGGTCAATCATGCTTTGGGGCTGTTTTGCTTCTGCAGGTACAGGGAAGCTTCAGCGTGTGCAAGGTACCATGAATTCTCTTCAGTACCAGGAGATATTGGATGACAATGTGATGCAGTCCGTCACAAACCTGAGGCTTGGGAGACATTGGACCTTTCAACAGGACAATGATCCCAAGCATACCTCCAAGTCCACTAGAGTATGGTTGCAGATTAAATGCTGGAACATTTTGGAGTGGCCATCGCAGTCACCAGACTTAAATCCGATTGAGAACCTCTGGTGGGACTTAAAGAAAGCAGTTGCAGTGCGCAAGGCTAAGAATGTGACTGAACTGGAGGCTTTTGCCCATGACGAATGGGCGAAGATACCCGTAGATCGCTGCAAGACACTTGTGTCAAGCTATGCTTCACGTTTAAAAGCTGTTATAACTGTAAAAGGATGTTGTACTAAGTACTAAGATTGAATGTCACTTGGGGGTTGAATAAAACGGATAATGATGTGAGCACAGAAAAGACATTTGTGGTTATTTCATTATAAATGTTATGTTAGGTTTGTCTGACCTACACGTGCCTCTTTGATTTAATTGTAAGCAAGATGACTGAATGATCAAAATCAATGTCAAACTGGCCAAAACACTCAATTTCAGTGGGGGTTGAATAATTTTGAACACAACTGTACGCAGAATATATGAGTTTTTTAAAATTACAGTAAGGAGCCTCAACTTTCAATCCACAAGCAAACCTTACGGCTCAGTTGAAATACAGGTTTGGGCCATTAGCTTTATGGTTCGGTTGGAATTGGGCCCCCAGTGTTATAGACTTGCTCATTAAAATTGATTTAAACATTTAATGTCAACTGTCTTTAAGTCTGGTGATGTGGTCCAGTTTATGATGTCTCAGCAGAATTGAGTGAGAGGTACTGCATGTGCACCTCCTCCAAACGCTTCCAAATCTCTATTGATCAAGTGCATACTGCCAACCACCAATACTGTGCTGATGCTTGCTGGGTTATATTCTAGGATGGTTGTGGAATGGTAAATTAACAAATCAAGCTTATCAAAGTACTAAATCCCAGGGGGCAAGTCTTAAAAAAATAAGTGTGGAAACTCAACAAGATTCCTGTCCCCAATTAGCGACTATCATCTCACGCGTTATACAAACATACTCTTAAATGTGATATATTTATGTACATATGTGAATTTTAATGAAATTGTATGATAAATTCTATATTTATAGTGACACAACGAGGAAACCTATGATTAACCCTTTCGCTGCTGAGGCTTTTCCCGCCCCTGTGCTAAGGTCATTTTTACTGGTTTTGCTCATCATGTTTAAACGTGTTTTGAAGGCTTATTTTAGTATATGACCCAGACATATTATATATCGTTCTTTCCGTCAGACTCGGCAGATTCAGAATATGTCATTATTATATGTATACGTCATGACCTGTCTGTATATTATAACAAAAAATGCATAAAATATGATTTTTCAATAATTTACAATGTGTAAAGTGGGTTTTTTTCACATTTTAACATGCGAGCAATTGCGGTTATATTTTGTATGGGTGCGCTTGTTAAAAAAATTAGAGATGGGGTCTCGTTACATTTTTTTTTGGGGAAAATTACACGATTTTTAACAAACGCACCGCATACAAAAATCGTTAGTGCAGCATCATTGTTCACATTATAATTGAAATGTGAATAATATTGCTGCATTAACAAACCAAAAAAAAGAAAAAAATCTTTTTTTTTTTTTTTTATAATTTTTTTTAAAATATATATTTTTTTTTTACAAACTTTTTCACTTTCGTGTTTGGTATCGTTGGAACGGCCATGCTCTGGCCAATCCAAAAAAAACTTTAACCCCTAGCTGCCACGGATCGGGAGATAGGGAGTTCCAATGAACTCCCTATCTCCACCATTGGTGGCAGCTAGGGGTTAACTCCAGGACTGGCGTCATCGTGCTATGCACGATGACGCCAGTCCTCAGGGGGAGTTCCCGGAGGCTTGGCCGACATCCAAGATGTCGGCCAGCTCCGGGAAAGGATCACGAACCGGCGCTTTTCAGCGCCGATTCGTGATCCGGCTCCCCAGGGGTTAATGCCAGGTACCATTTGGAAGGGCAGGCTGTGCCCTTCCAAATGGTGCCTGGGATAACCCCCGCAACGCCGCCGATCGGGAGGGAGAGAGGTCCGAAGGACCTCCCCCCCTCCCTTTCAGGCACCTCCTCCGCACATGCGGGGGGCGCGCCTGAATTAGGTGTCATCGCGCCCCCGCGATGACACCTAATTAGCCCGGCGGCGGTTCCGGATGCTGGGCTGACATCGAGGATGTCAGCCCGCACCGGGGGGGGCCAGCGATCGGCCGGAACCCGGCCGAACGCTGACCCCAAAGGCTGGACGCGCTCAGCGCGTCCACCGCATGGAACGTGACATGCGGTTGGACGCGCTGAGCGCGTCCACCGCAGCGAAGTGGTTAAGTATAATAATAATAATATTGAACACCTAAATACAATCTTTATAGTGTGTGGACCCAATGGGAAAAATAGTGGAGGAACTGCGTTCCCACACATTCCCTCTGGACTTGACCACCGACTAAATCAATTAGATCTTGTCTTTGCATCCTGGTTATTTTTAGTTTTTGTATAAACGCATGTCCACTACGTATGATCAGAGTGCATACAGTGTGGACATGAGTGCAGGAGGTTGTGATAGAACAAAAATGAGTTTATATAAGAGAGTGTGTGTCTGTTTACATATGTACAGTACATATGTTATGCAGGGAAGTTTTAAACCAACATGAATGTTTTAAGTCCACATGCGACTGATATAGTTACCAAGTGGTGATTTCTAGATGGATGAATGTTCTTATCTCTGCCACTCTATCCGTGGTGAGTGGGGGAAACAATGGAGAATTCGCTGAGGTGTGTTGCGAGGAAGAACAGGATCCGGAATGATGAAGTTATAAACTTGCCAAGTTGGTAATACATATATATATATATATATATATATATATATATATAGAAAAAATACGGTGAACCGGGCACTCGTTTCCCCGGGTGGCTAACTCCTAGGAGGCCCCCGTTGAGAATGAATGTAGAATGGCCCCAGCGCTGAACTCCCATGGGCAAGTAATATAAACAAAAAATGGGTGGGGAGGCACTTGAGGACTTGATAAAATAACAAAATTTATTGAAAATTCATATAAAAACCAACATTTCGGCCCCTAGAGGCCTTTTTCAAGGTACAAATAGCTTACAGTAACGTACATATATACAGATAGAGACAAATGACTCACCCAATCCTGCTCCCACCGGAGCCTCGTCGCGCATCAGGGCAACCCGGAAGTATCAGGTGCACTTGCGTGGTGACGCGTAGGGGGGCGTGACTGATGCGTGTGTTTTTGTTTTTTTTTCTTCAACTTTTTTCACTCTGGGGGCTGATACAGCTCCCCATTCCTTTCAGCAGCACACGCTTTTTGATCTATCTTGGCTTCTTGTGCCTGGTATCTCAATCTTACCCCACATATTACACATAATTGTATAGGCAGGCATATATTAGGATTTGCTTGATGGCCCTTCAGCTTGTGACACCATCGGGGATCCTATAAGTAATGCATTTTTGGGCTCAGGCGGGTAGGTATGCCCTTAGGGTCATTTGCATTCCTGTTGCTCAGTCAGGGTCATCTCTCTGACACCTCACTCATTCTCTGCTCGTTACTGTGATTGGACCATACACCGGCCTGCCATCTCCGCCCCCTTTTCTCTCCCCCCCTCCTTCGGCATTTGTCTCTATGACAATGGACAACATCCGGTACGCACCTTGGGGATTACATTGTGAACAGACCTTTGAATTTTCTCCCGGGGCGATCCTTTATGGGGGATTCCTCCTGTTTTTATTACTACTTCTACAATTGTTTTTATTATTACACGCATCGGCCTGGCTTTCCATCCCGCCCCCCTGATACCCTCTCCATTATTTGTTGTCGGGGTTGTTATGACAACACACGCGTCAGTCACGCCCCCCTACACGTCACCACGCAAGTGCACCCGATACTTCCGGGTTGCCCTGATGCGCGGCGAGGCTCCGGTGGGAGCAGGATTGGGTGAGTCATTTGTCTCTATCTGTATATATGTACGTTACTGTAAGCTATTTGTACCTTGAAAAAGGCCTCTAGGGGCCGAAACGTTGGTTTTTATATGAATTTTCAATAAATTTTGTTATTTTATCAAGTCCTCAAGTGCCTCCCCACCCATTTTTTGTTTATATATATATATATATACAGTCTGCGAAGATATTAAATGTACATACAAACTTAGGAAAGCGGTCTATTAAAGGCTAAAGGAAGACGTAACATGAATAAGAACCCACTGCCCAAGAATTCCTGAACTTAATTCTTAATTTTGAAACATTGATATCTGAAAATCCCGTTTCATATAGTAATGCTACTCAGAAGAAGTAAAACCTCTCCAAATTAACTGGCAGGCACCCTGCTTGGAAATTAATAATTTGCATATTATTTCTTAAAGCAAGTTGAACACTTAGCAGCTGTGTAAGGCTGTCATGATGATTACAATATTTAAATGTGAATTCATTTGCATATTTAATCTTTCTAACTAAAGTTTCTTCAAACACTTAAATGAAGAAAATATTGTTATGGAGCACAAAAACTTTTTAAAAAGTGCAAAAAAGTATCATTCTGTTTATCATAACATACATTTTTTCATTACAATTATTATCCCATCCCAAAGGATCAGATACAAAAAAAATTGTGTCTATTGATATTTATCTGAGTTCAGAATATATTGATAAATAGGCTCCAGATTAACTACATCCATGTATAATTAACAGCAGGCAGCAAACTGCCAGATCCTATTACTTACATAGAATTAATTCAAATGGCCTTTTTCACGGCTTTATTAGCTTCATTACTATATGTAATTGAATTAAGTGACTAATGGAAAGTGCAATGCACATTGCTATCCATCGCTGCTCTTATTTATTTTAATTTTGTTTGAGAACTTATTTTACCAGGAAGGATACATTGAGATTTCTCTCGTTTCCAAGTATGTCCTGGGTGGCGAGTATATACCGTTAGGTGCTTATGTGCTATATTTCCAATTGTATAGAATGTAATTAATAATTATATAAAAGATTCCCTTCAATAGTCACATTTATTGTCACAATTCTACTGTGAGGTCAGTGGGTGTTCATTATAACATGTAAGATCACACCCTTATGTGTAATGTTATTCAAGATGTGAAGAATGGAAAAAACCCAAAATGGGTTTAGTGTGAAAAGGCGCTACAAAAATTGTATTGCTACAAAGGTATTATACCTTAAAGCAGCTCACTAGTTAAGTGTATCCTTCACTTCAAAGATAGAATTTAGGGGGAACACCTTACGGTGTAAAGGAGCGCTTAGGAGTTAAACAATGTCGCACATATATAAGACAAAAGCAATTCTTTTTCTTTCAATACAGTCCCAGATCTGTTTTAAACCATCAGTCTCTAGAAAAAACATATAGAAGATCTCATTGCGTAGTATTTTGAATACACCAGAATATGATGAAAAGTAAAAGGTAAATATTCCACTCACAAACGGGGAGTCTGCAAGACTCTAGATGTATGCCTTTAAGCCTCTTCTGGGGGGCTCCTCCCATCAACGGAAAAAGACCTTGTTTGCTTCTAGCCTTGATATTAGCTTCAGACCAGAAGGTGTATTATGATCTCAAAACAGAGAAAAGCATAGTGTAATTCTGTGGATTATTCATAAATAAAAATCAAGGAGAGATTACACTCACGTGTTTAAGAGCCTCCAATTAAGGTGGCTCTGTATAGGCGCCTAGGACCTCTTATATGAGGGGGTCCCTCCTCGTCCTTTCACTGGCCGCTGGATTCCATCTCCGTTTGGAAGAATGTAGACCAAATGTGCAAGAATAACATAAAAAATTAATTTATTATAAAGATGCAACCATGCACCAGTATTACATAAAATCGTGGTAAAAGAATCGAGACGCGTTTCGCCTACTACTGTAGGCTTCCTCAGTCGAAATTGCCCCCTAAGGGACATCTATCCCCTTATATAGTCGCTCTTCATTTAATTCGAAACCGCATGTGTCCGGCGTGCGGTTCATCTGCGTTCCACGCACAATTGGTTAACTTCCGTATGACGTACTTCCGTTTTCAGATCCTCGGCCAGATGTTTACAGTTCCGCTTTCGCTTTTGGCATAAAGCCACTCGAACCTCGGACTCCAGCGTCACAACGGCATGTGCTCGAAAAAAACATCAGAGGGACATTTGGCAAACACATGGCAAAATCATCTTCTAAAAAACCCACATATATCCGGTGCACAACTTCACCCTATTATACACATAACTGACTGATCCTCATACAGCGACGCCTCGCCTCTGGAAGTGTGCACGCAGATCTCTCTTACCAAACATCCATAATTCTATCCTCACTTACAGCATAAGACCATTACATCTCCACCTTTTGAAGTGTTAAAAGGGTCCATTTGAAGGGCTAAAACAACTAAAGAGCGATGACACGCTAATAATTAAGTCTGCAGATAAGGGGGGGAGGAGTTGTGGTCCTCAATCAAGAACAGTATCATAATGAAACCATGAGGCTCCTAAACGACCCCCATACCTATCGTAAATTGGAGAATGATCCTACAAATAAAATTAAAGATTTTTTTTCGAATATATACAAAAGGGCAAGGATAGTGGTATCCTAAACGAGCAAGAGTATAGATATTTAAAGATCAAATGTCCACGTATTCCCGTTTTCTATTATTTGCCGAAAGTCCATAAGGACAGAACAAATCCCCCTGGATGCCCTATAGTGTCAGGAATTAATTCCATTTCCTGCAGAACATCTGAATATATAGATTATTTGTTACAGCCCTTAGTGACACAAACCATGGCGCATTTGAAAGATACTATTTCAGTGCTCCAGCTGTTACAGGAAATTAAGTGGGAAAAGGATTATCTTCTTGCAACATGTGATGTGAATTCACTATATACCATCATTCCTCATAAAGAAGGATGTGAAGCAGTGGAATTCTTTTTACGGAATTCAGGGAATTTTTCAGTGGAACAACTGGAGTTTGTGATAGAGGGTATCCAACTAATTCTGACAAATAATTATTTTTGGTATGGCAGAAATTTCTTTTTACAGTTGAATGGTACGGCCATGGGGATGAGGTTTGTCCCCAGTTATGCCAATCTGTTCATGACCCACTGGGAATCCAGTGTGGTTTGGACGGGGCATGACTGGGGGCAGAGCCTCGTCCTCTATAGGCGTTATATAGATGATATTCTGATTGTTTGGAACGGAGATAGAGAACATCTTTTACAATTTATTGCTCATCTTAAGCAGAATTCATTGGGGATTAAATTAGATTCAGTTATTAGTGAACAACAGGTTAATTTTTTGGACCTCAATATCTATGTAGATGGAGGGAATATTAAGACTAAGACCTATTTTAAAGAGGTAAATATAAATAGCAATATACCCATTGAAAGTAACCATTATTCACCTTGGTTAAAGGCGATACCGAAAGGACAGATGGTACGAGTTATGAGAAACTGTACTGATACTGAACAATTTCTCATTCAATCACAGAAATTAATTGAAGATTTTAAGGAAAGGGGTTATAGAGAGGATACTTTGAAGAATACTCAAGAAGAAATCCATAAGATGGACAGATCAACCCTTCTGACCTACAAAAAACGAGAGAAAAACTTAGGAGAAGATGTCCCCTTTATTTTAGATTATAATATTAATAATAGAAGAATTAAGAAATCAATAGAGAAATATTGGCCTATTTTAAAAAGAGACCCTATACTTAGTAAAATCTTACTGGAGAAACCTCGAATCATTTATAGGGGAAGTAAACCCATTAAAATGGAGCTAGTGCAAAACCATCAGAGACAGGATAAAATGGCCCAAGATGTTAATATGTTTGGTTTGTCCCCAGGCTTTTATGCTTGCGGACATTGTATTTCATGTAGAAAAACTGGCAACAACAAGAGAGTAATCAAAAACTTTGAGTCTTCTGCTGAAAGAACACAATATAAAATTAAAGAACTTATCACTTGTCTGTCCACTCATGTGGTATATGTACTGGAATGCCCATGTGGGCTACAGTACGTAGGTCAGACCTCGAGGGCCCTTTATATTAGGATTTATGCAATATTGTGAGAGGATATGCAAAACATACAGGGTTATTTAAAGAGCTCCGAATTGCTTGAGAAAGGTAACCGAACGCTGAAAATCAGCGTTCGGTTACCTTTCCTGGCCATTCGGCTATCCAGAGAGCAGGCAATTCGCCAAATCCAGGCAAATTGCCTGCACATACGGTGCCTGTTCGGTGCCTGTTCGAGGGCAGTGAAATCCCCATGAAAAGCACTGCTTCGGCTATTCAGAGAACACAAACCAGCAGTGAAAGGTTCCCCTAATGCCCTGCCATTCGGTGGTTTAATTCGGCAAGTTAACTCAGGAGAATCCCATAGGCTTCAATGTTAAAAATATTCCCGTTTTAATTCAATATCTAATAAACCGTTCATTATAAAATTCTGCAGTAAAGAGTCTCTTTATTTATAGATTTTATAGGATATTTTAAGCATTTTTCTTAATTTTTTTTTTTTAAAAGTCCGATTTTTTTTTATTTATTTTTTTAAGTTTACTAATTTTTTCTGTAACAGCCCTTTTTATTATCATTCCCTGGACCTCATATGCAAATTTCAGACATTTCCGCTCAGTATTTTCTTTGCAAACAGCGTTTCATTTTCACAGATTCACACAAACTATTTTGCTAATTTATTCACCTCCCTCGTCTGCGGTCTCAGCTGCTTCGGCTGCTTCGGCTGTGTTCGGCTCCTGCTCGGGCTTGGTTTTCAGTAGGGATGTGCGTTTCGGGTTTCGGAATTTCGGAATTTTCACGAAATTTCCCGATTCGTGTTTTCGGATGCGGCCGAATTTCCGAAAAATTTTAGATCCGAAAATTTCAGATCCGAAATGTTTTCCGAGCCGAAACGAAGATTTTCGGATTTTTCGAATGGACTTGAAATGTGTCAAACGAGGAGAACAGATTTTCCGAAAAACGAAAATTTTCCGAAAAACGAAAATTTTCTGAAAAACGAAAATTTTGTAAAAACGAAAATTTCTGAAAAACGAAAATTTTGTAAAAACGAAAATTTTGTAAAAACGAATAATTTTCGAAAAAACGAAAAGTCGATACAAAAAACGGGCAAAATGACACGAAAAATACGAAAAATGGTCGATATTCCGAAAAATGTGCAATTCCGAAAAACGAAAATTTCCGAAATTACGAAAAGTCGATACAAAAACCGAGCACAGTGACACGAAAATACGAAAAATGGTCGAAATTCCGAAAAAAAAATGTACCCGAAAAACGTGCCGAATCGAATCGAATCGAAACCGAAATCGGTCGAAACGGGCAGAATCGAAAAGTTTAAAAATCCGAAAAATCGAACCGAATCGAACCGAAAAAAAAAATCGGTGCACAAGCCTAGTTTTCAGCAGGTTAATCCAGATGTTTTTGTGGCTTTTCTAAATGCATTCGGTGGGTTTTGCGGTTAGTTTTCATCGGGTTTGCGGCAGCCTTTCCCTGCAATTCGGGGACCCTGTGGTGTTTGCTGAATACACCGCAGAGTCACCGAAATGGGATTGGCAAAAGGAACCGAATTGAACGAAAAGACACCGAATCTCTTTGAATAACCCTGATAGTGTGTCCGTACA
The DNA here is from genome assembly GCA_009667805.1 of Leptobrachium leishanense. NCBI lineage: Eukaryota > Metazoa > Chordata > Amphibia > Anura > Megophryidae > Leptobrachium > Leptobrachium leishanense. The sequence goes on along the minus strand of CM019067.1, from coordinate 262,521,633 downwards.
TTTTAGGGACACTCATCAATGTAACCCAAGAGGGATTAAATTTTGGGCAATAGAGAAAATTAAAAGGATCTGGCGAGGAGACAATTTGATTGAGAAATTAATTAAAACAGAGTAGGGATGTGCACCGATTTTTTTTTCGATTCGATTCGATTCGATTTTTCGATTTTTCAAACTTTTCGATTCGGCTCGTTTCGACTGCGTTCTGTTTCGATTCGGTTCGGTTCGATTCGGTTTTCGGGTACATGTATTTTTCGGAATTTCGACCATTTTTCGTATTTTCGGGTAACTTCACTAGGTTTATGTATCGACTTTTCGTTATTTCGGAAAATTTCCGTTTTTCGGAATTGTACATGGCTTTCGGCATATCGTCAATTTTTCGTTTTTCGGAACTTTTCGTATTTCTGAACTTTTCGTTTTTTCGGAATTGTACATGTTTCGGCATATCGCCAATTTTTCGTTTTTCGGAACGTCTGTTCTCGTTTCAAAGCTGTCTAACTCTATTCGTTTTGATGAAAACTACTATGGTTTACTTTTTTAATACTACTTTATATATTTTTTATAATACATTTTTGGTTTGTTTTTCGGATCCAATAATTCATTCTGTCGATACGATAATTCTGGCGATTCTATCGTGTTTTTTTAATTAACCCTTTCGCTGCTGAGGCTTTTCACACCTCTGTGCTGAGCTCATTTTTTTTTTAGCGGTTTTGCTCATCATGTTTAAACGCGTTTTGAAGCTTATTTTATTATATGACCCAGACATATTATATATCGTTCTTTCCGGCAGACTCAGCAGATTCATAATATGTCATTATTATATGTATACGTCATGACCTGTCTGTATATTCTAACAAAAAATGCAATAAAATATGAATTTTCAATAATTTACAACGTGTAAAGTGTTTTTTTTTCACATTTTAACATGCGAGCAATTGCGGTTATATTTTGTATGGGGTGCGCTTGTTAAAAAAATTAGAGATGGGGTCTCGTTACATTTTTTTTTGGGGAAAATTACGCGATTTTTAACAAACGCACCGCATACAAAAATCGTTAGTGCAGCATCATTGTTCACATTATAAATGAAATGGGAACAATATTTCTGCATTAACAAACCAAGAAAAAGAAAAAAAAATTGTTTATTATTTTTTTATAAATGTTTTTAAATATTTTTTTAATTTTTTTACAAACGTTTTTCACATTCGTGTTTGGTATCGTTGGAACAGCCATGCTCTGGCTGATCCAACAATACCAAACTTTAACCCCTAGCTGCCATGGATCGGGAGATAGGGGGTTCATTTTGGAACCCCCTATCTCCACCATTGGTGGCAGCTTGGGGTTAACTCCAGGACTGGCGTCATCGTGCTATGCACGATGACGCCAGTCCTCAGGGGGAGTTACCGGAAGCTTGGCCGACATCCGACATCCTCATGGATATGCCCCAGCTCCTCATGGATATTGCCCCAGCTCCTCGTGGACATGCCCCAGCTCCTCATGGATATTGCCCCAGCTCCTCGTGGACATGCCCCAGCTCCTCGTGGACATGCCCCAGCTCCTCGTGGACATGCCCCAGCTCCTCGTGGACATGCCCCAGTTCACACATGGATTTGCCCCAGCTCCTCGTGGATATGCCCCAGCTCACACATGGATTTGCCCCAGCTCCTCGTGGATATGCCCCAGCTCCTCGTGGATATGCCCCAGCTCACACATGGATTTGCCCCAGCTCCTCGTGGATATGCCCCAGCTCCTCGTGGATATGCCCCAGCACATGGAATGCCCCAGCTCCTCATGGATATGCCCCAGCACATGGAATGCCCCAGCTCCTCATGGATATGCCCCAGCTCCTCATGGATTTGCCCCAGCACATGGAATGCCCCAGCACCTCATGAAAATGGCCCCAGCTCACCTCCGCTGCCTTTTTCGCTCCCTCAGAGCGTCCGGCGGCGCAGAGCTTGGGCGCTCGCCAGGGGGAGCCACGTGACCAGCTGCGATTGGCTGGTGACGTGTTTCCTCCAGGCGAGCGTCGAAGCTGCATGCTTCGGACGCTCGCAGGGAGTGAAAAACGCGGCGGAGGGTGAGACACCCGCCCTTAGGGTGACGGTGTCACCCTAAAGGCGGGTGTCACCTGGTGCGGGCCGCACCCCCGCCCCCATGTTACGACGCCACTGGTATATACATTTAACGGCCGCACGCCCACGGACTTACTCTATCCAAACAAAGTTCAGAATGATGTGAAACATTGGGACTTTTTGGATAGATTTCGATTTTCGACTATCCAGAAGTTAAAAAAATAAAAAAGGTCGAAATCTAATGCAAAAGTCCCGATGTTTCACATCGGGATGTCAGATATTAATAGGCTTGTGCACTGATTTTTTTTTCGGTTCGATTAGATTTGTTCTGATGTTTAAAATTTTTGATTCGGCTCGTTTCAACCGATTTCTGTTTCGATTCGGTTTGGTTTGGCTCGTTTATTGTGTAAATTTTTTTTTGAATATCGACCATTTTTCGTATTTTCGGGTCAGTTTGCTGGTTTTTTGTATCAACTTTTCGTGATTTCGGAATTTTTCATTTTTTTCGGAACGTCTGTTCTCTCGTTTCAAAGCTGTCTAACTCTATTCGTTTTGACGCGTAAACTACTATGGTTTACTTTTTTATACTTTATATATTTTTTATAATAAATTTTTGGTTTGTTTTTCGGATCCGATAATTCATTCTGTCGATACGATAATTCTGGCGATTCTATCGTGTTTTTTTTATTAAATAAAGATCCTTTTTTTCTTATGAATATACATTTCACAACTTTATTTATTTAATCACATTAAAAAAATGGTATGAAAGCCAAGGAACAAAAAAAAAAGAACAAAACTATTTAAAAAACGGTAAACTGACCCGAATGGTCTGACTTTAAAAATAAAAACCAGAACAAAAAGTTTTTAAAACGGAAAAAGTAGTTGATCAAAATGATCTGAAATTAAAAAAAAATAAAATGATTTAAAGGTTTCAGACAAAAAAAAAATTAACCCTTTCGCTGCTGAGGCATTTCACGGCTTCCCTTCACGCCTGTGTGCGGCACTGCGGTCTGCTGCTGAGCTAATTTTTAACAGTTTCGCTCCTCTTGTTTAAACGCGTTTTGAAGCCTTATTTTATAATATGACCCAGACATGTTATATATCGTTCTTTCCGGCAGACTCGGCAGATGATTCATAATATATCATTATCATATGTATGCGTCATGTCCTGTCTGTATATTATAAAAAAAAATGCAATAAAATTAGAATTTTCAATGTTTGTTTTACAAGGTGTAAAGTGTTTTTTTCACATTTTATCATGCGAGTGTTTGCGGTTATATTTTATGAGTTGCGTTTGTTAAAAAAAAATTGAAAAGGGGACTTGTTATATTTTTTGGGTGAAAATTACACAGTCACATTCATGGCCACAAATATGTTGACAAATTTATGACAAAGGGTCCATAGAAATGTCAATAAATTTATGTACATATGATTTTAACAGTGTGGACTGGAAACCAAGCAATACATAATTAACTTATTAACGTAAAGCAACGCACACAACAGGAAAATATATAAAAAAATAGAAAATTTATTTACATGGGGAAGGATGGCAAACTGCCCAACGGGGGCACAAACAACACAAACAAACATACAAACAAACATCTTCCAGTCTAAGCCAGGCGATAATAATTACTGGCATTTGAGGAGATGTTGGAGCTGGTCCGCATCTTCGATAACAAGGAATATGACTGCAGTAAGGGCCCTTACGCAGGAAGAGTAATTTGAGAAAGGATCGGAACAGAGAAGCTACGCACCACCATCCTAGAGTGTTGGGAAGGACGGTACGAAGGACCAGATCAGAAAACGCTGGTCCGACCCAAAGCAGGCGAGCAGGAGCAGCTGAGGCACTTGTCGCTCTTCTTACTGCCGCTCAAGCATGTCCGCGGTGGTCACTAGCTGCTCCCGAGGACCTGCAGCAGTTCCTGGACGTTGTCCAGTGTCCGGACTGCCAGGCGAAGCTGCTGACCAATTGCCTCCTGATTGCTCGGTCTGGCTTCTTCGATATATCCAATAAATGAAAGAAGGAAAATACAGTAAGTAAAGCAGGTTTCTATTTTTGACTGAAAGTCTTGAAAAAATATAACAGTAGTATATATACCAGAGCTGGCAGCTTCCTGAGGCTCCTCCTCCTCCTCCGACTGATCCCCCACGACCACCGTCAGCATATCCAGGGCTATATGTAAGAAATTAAAGAAATAAAAAATACAGTAAACAACAAAACTGATTTATTTTTGAACAAAAGTCGATGCAAAATACAACAGTAAAAAAAAACAAACCTGGACTGGCGGCCTCTGGCTCCCTCTCTTCCTCTTCCTCCTCTCCTCCTCCTCTTCCTCCTCCTCTTCCTCCTCCTGCTCCTCTTGTGCTATACATAAAAAAATTTAATTAAAATACAGTAAACAAAAAATGTTTCTGTTTTTGACCAAAAGTCGTTGCAAAATAAAACAGTATATACCAGCGCTGGTGGACGCCTGTGGTTCCTCCTCCTCCTCCGGGGCACTGGTGCCCGCCGGGGCAGATTCGGCGGCCTTCTTCCTGTCTTCTGCCAAATTCAAAAAATAACACGTAAATAATGCAGACTGGAAAAAATGGTATATCTATACACTATATTGCCGAAAGTATTGCGACACCCCCTCCACTACCCCACTACCAGAGGCCTGTTCAGTACCTCAGCAGCTGCTGAATTGCTGCAGCAGTGTCGTTGAACCCTTTGGATGCGAATTTTGAATCCAAAATGGCCGATGATTTCTTAATGAAAAATTCAGATTGTTTTTCGGAACACTCGGACAAAATATAATAAAGAGAAGCAGTCAGCACAATTCCGTTATGTACGCACACACCACAAATGATCGTTTTTAATGAATAAACGTTATGTTTACTTCTGAAACAATAATATATAATTTGAACTGTAATATATGTCTATGTGCAGGGGGAAATAATAAATAAATATTTTGTGCTTTGGTGAACAGAAACCGCAAAATTAACATTGCTGTACGGAATTATTGCTTGCTTCGAGGCGGCGGCCATCTTGCTGTACGGCATTGTTACTGCTTCATGGCGGCGGCCATCTTTAAAACGTCACACTCAGCATCTCCTCGGGTCGCTGCAAGTGCTAGGTTAGCATGCTGAGCGGTTGAACGGCGTTCAATGGCAAGTTGCTAACTTAGCACTTGCAGCGGCTGAGGTATTGAACAGGCCTCAGCTTGACCCCCCCCACTACTCCCATCTCATACATATATTGCACACAGACATATATTACCGTTCATTTATATATTTTTTTCAGAAGTAAACATTACGTTTTTATTCAATAAAAACTATTATTTGTGTTGTGTGCGTACAAAACGCATTGTGCGACTGCTTTTAGTTATTTTATAGAAGGCCTCAGCCTCAGTTTCACTTTCAGTTTCTGCTAATAATAAAACTGGATATTGCAGAAACAACAGAAATCCACCATTTTGTTTTGAAATTTGCATCTAAAGCATTCAGTGTCACTGCTGCAGCAGCTGCATTGAACGCAGCTCTGTTATGCACTTTCAGAAGAACTACATGTCCCATCCTTGTTGTGCTACACTACCACTTAGCAGAGACGCAGAGATTTTTGTTGATGCGCAGGTGGGAGCCAATATTGGGCAAGCTGCGGGTCATCTCGTATGCATCACTCAATCACAACAACCCCCCCCCAGCGAGCACACTACAGACTATACACACAGTGCCAAAAGAAATCCAGCATTATAACTTCATCTACATACATCAAATGTCACAATTTTCACGAATACGTAAAATCACAAAAAGGAAGAGCTATGGCAAAAATGCTTGTATGGCGAGTCGTGAAAAGTAAAACGCAAAGCTATACACAATCACATTGCATGAAAAAAGGACTAGATAAATCAACGTATTTCTGTGCACATTAGCACATGCAAGCACATTATTATTATTATACAGGATTTATATAGCGCCAACAGTTTGCGCAGCGCTTTACAATATAACGTGACACTTACGTTTCGCTATGATGCGGCGGAGGTGCCTCAGCTGCTGTTCTCTCTGCTCTCTGTCCCGCACCTTCAAATCGGACCAGCGTTTCCTCAGCTGATCCTTCGAGCGTTCCTTCCCAAAATTCACCAAAATTGTGGTGCGTAGCTTCTCCAAGATCCGATCCTTTCTCGCGTTACTCTTCCTGCGGTACGGGCCCCTACTACAATCATAATCCTTGCCATCAAAGATGCGGACAAGCTCCAACATCTCCTCAAATGACATATTTGTGGCTCGCTTCACTTTCCTGGGTACTACTGGTACTGTGGTGATGACGCAGCGGCCATTTTGTTGAATAATAACAACAACAATATTTTGTTCAAAAGTTGTCAATAAAAAGTGCTCAATAAAGTTACGATATTCGCGCGCGCATGCGCGACCCGCGGTCGAATTAAAATACGAAAATTCTTATCGGATCATGGAAAAATTAAACTTTACAGAATCAGCGATATAACAGATAATAGTTAAATAATACGATGTCCAGACTTACCGAAATGGAACCGAAATCCCGAATGGAACTGAAATCATGAATAGACTATATAGAGGGAAAGTAAATTTCGATTTGACACATTTCAAAGTCCATTCGAAAATTCCGAAAATTTTTCGATTTGGCTCGGAAAACTTTTCGGATTTCGGAACAATTTTTCGTTTTTTGGAAGGTCTGTTCTCGTTTCAATTCAAAGCAATAGATTTCGATTTGACACATTTCAAAGTCCATTCGAAAATTCCGAAAATTTTTCGATTTGGCTCGGAAAACTTTTCGGATTTCGGAACAATTTTTCGTTTTTTGGAAAGTCTGTTCTCGTTTCAATTCAAAGCAATAGATTTCGATTTGACACATTTCAAGTTCATTCGAAATTCCGAAAAAATTTCGTTTCGACTCGGAAAACCTTTTCGATTCGGACATTTTCGGATCTAAATATTTTCGGAATTTCGATCGAATCGAAAGACCCGAATCGGGAAATTTCGTGAAAATTCCGAAATTCCGAAACCCGAAACGCACATCCCTAAAACAGAGATAGAAACATAGAAACATAGAAAAATGTCGGCAGATAAGAACCTTTCGGCCCATCTAGTCTGCCCAATTACATGGATACTTAACCTGGATTTATCTTTTGTTTAGGATAGCCTTATGCCTATCCCATGCCTGCTTAAATTCAATCACTGTTTTGGCCTCTACCACTTCTACTGGAAGACTGTTCCATGTATCCACCACCCGCTCAGTAAAATAATGCTTCCTGATGTTACTTTTAAACCTTTGCCCCTCTAATCTAAGACTATGTCCTCTTGTTTTGCTATTTTGTTTCCTTTTAAATATACTCCCTTCCTCTACCTAGTGGATTCCCTTTACGTATTTAAATGTTTCTATCATATCTCCTCTGTCTCGTCTTTTTTCCAAGCTGTACATGTTAAGATCATTAAGCCTTTCTTGGTAACTTTTCTCCTTCAAGCCGTACACCATTTTAGTAGCCCTTCTCTGAACTCTCTCTAAGATGTCTATATCCTTCTGGAGATACGGTCTCCAGTACTGCACACAGTACTCCAAGTGAGGTCTCACCAGTGCTCTGTACAGTGGCATGAGCACTTCCCTTTTCCTACTGCTAATACCTCTCCAGATGAGGTGGATTTTTGTTTTGGATACCATGACCCCCAGAGGAATGAATGTAGACTTTGAAGTTTGTCATTTTTTATAATTCAGGTTTATAGAAGGCATTAATTTAAAAAATGTGAGAATTAGAGTGTATATATGTACCGGTTCCCTTTATACAACGAATCTGAAGGAAAATCATGAAAAAGTTTTAAGGCAACGATATAAGAATATTTGACAAAATTTCGACCTTTTACCCCTCCTGGGTTGGGAGATCGTTTTTTTAGTATGATTTGCTCCAGCTAGAATAACTTTGCTGTGTGCTTCCTTTTAATATATGTAGTTATGATGTTAAAGGTGGAGATGTAATGGTCTTATGCTGTAAGTGAGGATAGAATTATGGATGTTTGGTAAGAGAGATCTGCGTGCACACTTCCAGAGGCGAGGGGTCGCTGTATGAGGATCAGTCAGTTATGTGTATAATAGGGTGAAGTTGTGCGCTGGATATATGTGGGTTTTTTAGGAGATGATTTTGCCATGTGTTTGCCAAATGTCCCTCTGATGTTTTTTTCGAGCACATGCCGTTGTGACGCTGGAGTCCGAGGTTCGAGTGGCTTTATGCCAAAAGCGAAAGCGGAACTGTAAACATCCGGCCGAGGATCTGGAAACGGAAGTACGTCATACAGAAGTAAACCAATTGTGCGTGGAACACAGATGAACCGCACGCCGGACACATGCGGTTTCGAATTAAATGAAGAGAGACTATATAAGGGGATAGATGTCCCTTAGGGGGCAATTTCGACTGAGGAAGCCTACAGTAGTAGGCGAAACGCGCCTCGATTCTTTTACCACGATTTTATGTAATACTGGTGCATGGTTGCATCTTTATAATAAATTAATTTTTTATGTTATTCTTGCACATTTGGTCTACATTCTTCCAAACGGAGATGGAATCCAGCGGCCAGTGAAAGGACGAGGAGGGACCCCCTCATATAAGAGGTCCTAGGCGCCTATACAGAGCCACCTTAATTGGAGGCTCTTAAACACGTGAGTGTAATCTCTCCTTGATTTTTATTTATGAATAATCCACAGAATTACACTATGCTTTTCTCTGTTTTGAGATCATAATACACCTTCTGGTCTGAAGCTAATATCAAGGCTTGAAGCAAAGAAGGTCTTTTTCCGTTGATGGGAGGAGCCCCCCAGAAGAGGCTTAAAGGCATACAGGGTTACAATACATTGAACAACATTTGATAAACAGTACAGGAAGAGATGAGGGCCCTATTCCCGTAGGAACTCACAATCTAGAAGGGTTGGAGTTGGAAACAGGAGGAGAGGACTGCAAGGTGAGAGTGATTGATGGTTGCGTCAGTGAGTTGGGTGGTAGGCTTCCCTAAATAGGAACGTTTTAAGGGAGCGTTTGAAGGAAGAGAAGTTAGGGGAAAGTCTGACTGTATGAGGGAGAGCGTTCCAGAGAATGGGGGCTGCGTGTGAGAAGTCCTGCAGTCTATCATGGGAAGAGGTGATGCGGGGAGACGCTAGGCGCAGGTCGCTGTTTCACCTTAGGGAGCAGGCTGGGGTGTATTTGGTGATTAGTGAGGACAGGTAGTGGGGAGCTGAGTTAGTGAGGGTTTTGTAGGTAAGGATAAGGATTTTTAACTTAATTCTGCAGTGGATTGGGAGCCAGTGAAGGGACTCGCAGAGGGGAGCGGCAGAGACAAAGTGGCGGGTGAGGTGGATTAGCCTGGTGGAGGCGTTCAGGATGGATTGTAGGGGGGAGGCGGGAGAGAGGGAGGCCAGATAAGAGATTATTACAATAGTCAAATTGGGAGATTACCAGGGCGTGGATGAGTTGTTTTGTGGTGACAGCGGTAAGAAATGGCCGAATTCTGGAAATATTACGTAGTTGGTATCGGCAGGAGGAGGAAAGAGACTGGATGTGGGGGATGAAGGAAAGAGCAGAGTCAAGTGTAACTCCAAGACAGCGAACTTGGTTTGATGGGGAGATGGTGATACCCTCCACCGTGATAGAGAAGTCAGGAGGTGGGGATGCATTAGAGGGAGGAATTAGTAGGAGCTCAGTCTTAGACATGTTTATCTTTAGGTGGTGGGAGGCCATCCAGGAGGAGATGCCAGATAAACAGTCACTGACTTTGGAAAGGACGGGGGAGAGAGATCAGGGGTAGAGAGGTAGATCTGAGTGTCATCAGCGTAGAGGTGGTAATTAAAGCCAAAGATATTAATGATTTTGCCCAGGGAGGAGGTGTAGATGGAAAAGAGCAGAGAACCAAGGGCAGAGCCTTGAGGTACACCAACAGATAGAGGCAATGAAGAGGAAGAGTTACCAGCAAAGGACACAGAGAAGGACCTGTTGTATAAATAGGAGACAACCCAAGCGAGTGCAGTGTCAAAGAGACCAAGAGAGTTGAGGGTCTGTAGAAGGAGGGGGTGATCAACAGTGTCAAAAGCAGCCGAGAGGTCAAGCAGGATGAGAATAGAATAGTGGCTGTGTTTTTTAACAGTTAGTCGTTGGTGACTTTGGTGAGGGCAGTTTCAGTTGAGTGTAGGGGACGGAAGCCAGTTTGCAGGGGGTCAAGTAGGGAATTGGAGGACAGGAAGAGGGAGAGGCGGTTGAAGACTAGTTTTTCTAAGAGCTTAGATGTGAAGGGAAGCAGGGATACAGAACGGTAGTTGGATGGAGAGTTGGGATCGAGAGATGGTTTCTTTAGTAAAGGGGTAACTAGCGCGTGTTTGAAGGCGGATGGGAAATAGCCGGTGGAGAGAGATAGGTTGAAGATGTGTGAGAGAGCAGGGGCGAGGGAGGAGGAGAAGGGAGGAATTAGATGTGAAGGAATGGGGTCAAGCGGGCACGTGGTGAGATGTGAGGAGGACAATAAGGAATTGACTTCCTCAATAGGGATGAGCCGAACACCCCCGTTCGAACTCGAACAATTTCAAAAGTTCGAGTTCGAACTTGAACTCGAACTGAACTCAATGCAAGTCAATGGGACTCAAAAGTTCTATTTTTAGAGTGCCCTCCAAAAGGGCATATATGCAAGATATTTGCCATAAAAGGTGTATGGGGGTCCGGGTAGTGCCCTGGGGGACAGGAAACAAGGACAAAAAGTTTTAAAAAAGACGTTTTTAAAGGAACAGTGAGTTTTCCATAAAATAAGGGTTAAAAATAAAAACGAGAAATTCCTTCAAATATCGTGTCTAGGAGGTCCCCATAACCTGCCTGTGAAGTGGCGGATTTGTAGGATGTATAGAAACATTGCCATCAGAGACCCACACAAGACACCCTTAAGGGGTTAAAATGCACAGGGACTGGCTACTATCCTGTTAGATGAGGGAATGTATTAGGCCCGTTCACACTGCGCGATTTATCGCGCGGATTTTGCCACGGCGTCGCAGCAAAATCCGCGCAACGTCGCACTGTGTAGCTTCTCCAATGCATTTCAATGGAGCTGTTCACATCTTGCAGCGCGACGTCGCGCATCGCGGTAGCATGTTGCTGGTACATGACCCTTTTTTGAGATTTTCTATCTGCGATTTTGCGATTTGCTTTGGTGGTGCTTTGCAAAAATCGCACAAGACGCAACGTATCGTGACATCGTGCGACATTATCGCACTATGTCGCAAATATGAAAATCGCGCTGTTCGGTTCGATCAGTTCGGAGTTCGACTTGAACATTGGTAGTTCGAAAGTTTGCGAACTTCGAACTTTTTGGCGTGTTTTTAAAAAAGTATAAAGAATGCTTAAAAAATACTAAAAAATCGAGAAATAAAGAGACTCTTTGCTGCAGAATATTATAAGCAACGGTTTATTAGATATTGAATTAAAAAAATACCTAATGTCGTCTACTATAGGTGCAAAGATTCTCACCTCTAAATGACCTGTGCTCTCAAACGGCGTAAACAACAGGTGTTTAATTAGTGTTTGGAAATAACATGTGATTCTAATTAGCAATTAGAATTTGATACATTGCTTGCAGACTGGCTGTAGCCTGCACATGTATGAACAAACACTGTTTGTTTTGAATTCTAAGAAGTGTTCATTTCTACTACATGATCCTCTCTGATATGCTGTTTAACCCCTTAAGGACCAGGGCTCTGTAAAGCCAATCATTAATGATGTAGATGTTACGTCATTTGTCATCAAGGGCTTAATAAAATCTTTATCACACTCCTTAGATTTAAACGTAATATTCCAGTATTTGTATGTCATGTACCTCTCCCGAAGGGCCTATGTGAGCATACAATTATTATTGTGTTAGAAATGTCTATCATAAAGCGTACAAGCTGAGTCCCTAGAGTCTCTGACTATCCATTGTCATATAAACCTTGCTTTATACATATAAAGCCCCGTTCACACTGTGCGATTTGAAAGTCGCGTGATTGTCCGCGCGATTTTCATATTCGCGACATAGTGCGATAATGTCGCACGATGTCACGAGACGTCGCGGTTTTGTGCGATTTTTGCAAAGCACCATCAATGCAAATCGCAAAATCGCAGATAGCAAATCTCAAAAAAAGGGTCATGTACCAGCGACATGCTACCGTGACACGCGACATGTGACGTTGCACGGCAAGATGTGAACAGCTCCATTGAAATGCATTGGAGAAGCTACACAGTGCAACGTCGTGGCAAAATCCGCACGATAAATCGCACAGTGTGAACAGGGCCTAATACATTCCCTCATCTAACAGGATAGTAGCCAGTCCTTGTGCATTTTAACCCCTTAAGGGTGGCTAGGTGTCTTGTGTGGGTCTCTGATGGCAATGTTTCTATACATCCTACAAATCCGCCACTTCATGGGCAGGTTATGGGGACCTCCTAGGCACGATATTTGAAGGAATTTTTCGTTTTTATTTTTAACCCTTATTTTATGGAAAACTCACTGTTCCTTTAAAAACTTCTTTTTTTTAACTTTTTGTCCTTGTTTCCTGTCCCCCAGGGCACTACCCGGACCCCCATACACCTGTTATGGCAAATATCTTGCATATATGCCCACTTGGAGGGCACTCTAAAAATAGAACTTTTGAGTCCCATTGACTTGCATTGAGTTCGGTTCGAGTTCGAACTCGAACTTTTGAAATTGTTCGAGTTCGAATGCGAACCGAACACGAGGGTGTTCGGCTCATCCCTAATGGACACCTCCTCCCGTGTGCTCCTACAATTGGCTCCTGACATTCACAAATATCAACATCAAACCAGTGACAAAATCAATAGAAAAATCTTGGTTTATAAAATTGTTAAAAGGCAAAAAACATTTATAAATCTCTTATTTCACTTTTGTGACACCTGCTAAGTTTATACATATAACATTACATTTCATAACGTTCATTGTTTGCACTGATTTATTTGTCACCCACAGTTTTCTTATTGGCCCAGTTGAGATGGTAATAGGGTACTACAAATGCCAAAGTCATCCTGAGCCATTAATCATTAGCGGCTCCCTATTGCTGGCTCTATTATGAATGAGCTGCTATATTAGTAGGCAGCAGTGCCTCGTGTGCTCTTCAAGGCCTTAAATATAATAGTGAGCTTGGTGTGAAATCACACATACGAAAACTCAAGGGATTTTGAAGAGACAGCACAATAACATCAGAGAACTATTTGTTCTCAGTGTCCTTGAGTGTGCAGAGACCTGAGGCAGCAGGTCATTCCAAAATCTTCATTGAGGGATGAGAAGTTTAAAATTATTTGGTTACATTGTTTCCTGTATTATAATAAGGTTTAAGCAGCAGGAAATGTCTTTTTTATTACTAGAATAACAAGTGACCTTGGAATAGCTTGTTTTCTCTGGCTGCCTCAGTATTTGGATTTTAAAAAGCATATGTTTCTTATACAAAAAGGTTTCACACAGTATTCCCACCCCACAAAGTATTCATTAGCCCCAACACCCAATGCACATGGGTGAGAGGCCAGCAGGACAATTTCATATCTATCCCCACTTTTTACTAATAGCCCACACCAACTGTGTATAAGCAGGGACTGTGGAGAGGACAGTGGCATGCCCAACCCCATGTCTGTTGTCTCCCTCACCAGATGCCCAAAGGTGAGGGATGTGCAAAGGGGCTGAGCACTGGAAAGTCCACACCATCCTGATTTCATATTTTAAATCCCCCAGCTGTAGATCTACAGATTTAACCCTTATGTTGCCATTAGGTTAGACTTATAAACACCATAAGCTCTATTTCACTCATACTGGTAATTTTAACGAGTGAGCTATTAATTATAATGACTCCCCTACTATTCTGGCTGAGCTACAAACGCATGTTTGCCTTGTATATTACAGCTGTCTATAGCACATTAGAGCTTCCTATACTTTGTATAGGGAGTGCCAAAACTGAGACAGATAGATAATAATAAACAAAACCAAAGTCAGTCATTAGTCTCAAATGTAGGTGGTAATGAATAAAAAATGCCCATCTGCCAAATCTGGTGTTAAGTAGTTTTGAATCAACCAACCACAAAAAAATTTATTGGGAGCTGGTTTGTTAATCAACTATTTAAATCCACCATGCATCCAGAGCCACTGTCGTTTTCTGGCTTTTCTGGACTCATCTAGCTACAGGAATTAACTTGTTCATCCAGCCGACTCCTCCTGAAATTCCCTTATAGAGCAATAGCACACTGAAGTAGTGTTTGTTGTCAGAGAACCCAGCCTACAGATGGCTGTCCTATGGCTGCTGATTGAAAAATGTCAAAGCAGAGGTGACCATCCGGTGCCCGATACTGAGATATCTCGATCTGGTGATCTGCAGCCCAAAAGCAAATTAAATTAGTTTGCAATAAACAAATTTAATTTGCTTTTGGGCTGCAGAAGGTGCCCCCAAAGTTTTAGCCCTGTGGGCATGATGCCCGAAGATCTAAAACTGTATAAAATCATCTGATGATGCCCTTACATTGGGCTTTCAGCAGGCGATGCAGGGAAAAAAAAGAAGAATATAGACCAGCAGCTCAAACTGCTGTAACTCAATTTGGCAGTAGATGGCACCATCTACTGGCCAAAATAGGTTATTTACAGTAAGAAATACAAAGAGGATATTCTCAAATATTTCTTATTGTATAAATAATTTAAAATGATTTTTCTGGTTTCTGACAAAGTTTTTTTTGGAAAATCACTTGGTAGTGAAGGGGTTAAACACGGTGAGCACAAAACGGTCAAAATGAGCAGAGCAAACGGGGGTGAAATGGCTCAGACGTGAAGGGGTTCAAATATTTAGCAATTACTTTAAAAGCCTAGCAAGGGTTTACAGTATTTGTATATCATGTTAGTCATCGTTAATATTTATTTATATATGACATTGAGTCCGTCACCTTGTCTGAAAACAGGTCATGTACCCTTCATGCATTGTGCGCAGTTATTTTTCAATGTGAGTCACGACATGTTGTTCATACAGCTTGAGTTTTCCTCTGTGGAGGAGAAATAGCTGTATGCATCAAATATTAAAAGAAAAAAAACCTAACATGTGATCCATACATTTAATTACCATCACTTATTCACGAGATGCCAAAAGTTTATGTTGCCTACAATAGAAAATGTAATTTCTTCTAGAAAAAGATATTGCGATATGATCTAGAACAAAGAAAGAATGGAATACGTGAAAACACAAAAGAAGGCAAAAGATTACTTCAGGTGAATATATGATGAATCAGTTGGCTGCAATACAAATATAGAAATATAAATACACATGCTCGAGAGTATTTCTGCTACAGTTTTTCTACTAGCAAATATATTGCCGACAGCCGAGCTGAGAGAAGCAAGCTCTAAATCCTGAAATATAATAGATAGACCAAATAATCCACTCCTGCAATCTCCTGTTATATGTTGTGATCACATTTAGGAATATTGAATTATTTGATACTTCCCAGAAGATTCAAGAGGGATAATAATCATTTTAAAACAGAATGGCATATTGACAATAAAGCCAAGTTCAAAGTATTGGAGAGTAAGCTCTTATTAACATTAAACCAAGAACTGCAATCTTCCACGTGGGGAGCATTCATCAATTATTCATGCATGTTTTTTTAAACATTTCAGAAAGCCATCATTGATACAAGGAAAGATAGAGAGAGAAGCAAATATTTAAAGGGACACCCTACACATCTTGACTATTTGAACTTATTAAAAGTGGTTAGGCTGCGTGGAGCGCGCCCCCGCCTGCTAGCAGAAATTGCAGTGTGAGGAGGCGTAAGAGTTTCCTCCCCCATTCGTGCCTCACCTGGAAGCCGGGATTTTGAGTTTCCCAGCTGCAGGTAACCAGATCGGCCACTGGTGATGCTGATATTACTCAGTTTTCGAGCATCCCGAGAGGCAGACGATTGGATCGGTTCTGCGCATTGTTTGTGCATCTCTGATCCATCATTCTGTGCAGGCGCTACAGAACTTATATACAGAATGTAGGCATAGAAAACATAGAAAAATGTTGGTAGATAAGAACCTTTCGGCCCATCTAGTCTGCCCAATTACATGGATACTTTACCTGGATTTATCTTTTGTTTAGGATAGCCTTATGCCTATCCCATGCCTGCTTAAATTCAATTACGGTTTTGGCCTCTACCACTTCAACTGGAAGGCTGTTCCATGTATCCACCACCCTCTCAGTAAAATAATGCTTCCTGATGTTACTTTTAAACCTTTGCCCCTCTAATCTAAGACTATGTCCTCTTGTTTTGCTACTTTGTTTCCTTTTAAATATACTCCCTTCCTCTACCTTGTGGATTCCCTTTACGTATTTAAATGTTTCTATCATATCTCCTCTGTCTCGTCTTTTTTCCAAGCTGTACATGTTAAGATCATTAAGCCTTTCCTGGTAACTTTTCTCCTTCAAGCCGTACACCATTTTAGTAGCCCTTCTCTGAACTCTCTCTAAGATGTCTATATCCTTCTGGAGATACGGTCTCCAGTACTACACACAGTACTCCAAGTGAGGTCTCACCAGTGCTCTGTACAGTGGCATGAGCACTTCCCTTTTCCTACTGCTAATACCTCTCCCTACACAACCAAGCATTCTGCCAGCATTTCCTGCTGCTCTATTACATTGACTACTTACCCTTAGATCCTCTGAAATAATAACCCCTAAATCCCAACCCTCAGACGTTGAGGTTAGGACTGTATCAAATATTCTATATTCAGCCCTTGTGTTTTTACATCCCAGGTGCATTATCTTGCACTTATCCACATTAAAACTCAATTGCCACAGCTCCGACCATTTTTTTAGTTTACCTAAATCATTTGTCATTTGGCTGATCCCTCCAGGAACGTCAACCCTGTTGCAAATCTTTGTGTCATCAGCAAAAATACATACTTTTCCATTAATACCTTCTGCAATATCACTAATAAAAATATTAAATAGAATGGGTCCAAGTACTGACCCCTGAGGTACCCCACTGGTAACAAGACCTTGCGCCGAATAAACTCCATTTACCACAACCCTCTGTTGCCTGTCACTCAGCCACTGCCTAATCCATTCAACAATATTGGAATCCAAGCTCAAAGATTGCAATTTATTGATAAGCCTTCTATACGGAACAGTATCAAAAGCCTTACTGAAATCTAAATAAGCAATGTCTACTGCACCACCTATGTCTATTATTTTTGTTACCCAATCAAAAAAAATCAATAAGATTAGTTTGGCATGATTAGTTAGGCATGTTCCAAGTTATGTGCAATTTGGGCAGCCTACGCAACGCAATGTGCATAGGTTGCATTCCTGAAACAAGCATCAAGTGCACACACACCAGAGAAAAAGGGATAGCCAGAACATGCTTGGGGAGTCTTAACTCCGTAGTCAGGTGGAAAAACTAGGCATGCGTTTCCACCCATTTGTTATTTATGCGTAAATGGAAGTAGATCGGAATTAGATCACTAGGTGCTCACACTACATTTGATTGTGGTGAGTGAGAGAATCTGGCACTAAAGGCAGCTTACAGCAGTGTTTCTCAACTTCGTTCCTCAGGACCCACTAACAGGCCAGATTTTAAGTATCACTTTGGGAAAAGCAGACTGAATCCTGCAATCACTGAGCAGCAAATCATATCACCTGTGCTGTGCTTCACATATCTGGCAAACCTGGCCTGTTAATGGGTCCTGACTGAGGACCAGGGTTGAGAAACACTGGCTTAGAGCATATGTGCAGAGTCAGAAACTTTGTGGTTAAACATTGTTTTGTTGAGTCCCTCTTGGGAAATCAACTTATACTGTATGCAATTCCAGAATGCCTGAACAGAAAACTGTTATAATGTAGTGACCCCTGGAATACAGTGTTATATTAAAAGTCTACAGTTAGTGGGCTTCTTCGGATATTTTTGAATTTTGTTGCGTTATTCCTTCTTTTAAGGCAAATTGCATTTTTATCTAGTTGTCTTTGAAAAAAGTTCATCTTTATCTATTAATCACAACCATGCCCAAGAAGGAAAATTTGTGTTTCCAATCAAGTTGTTTTTTTACAAATAATATTACATTCACAGGATCCTTTCTGCTATCAGTCTAATAAAAGTTGACCCTTTAATAACTTTAGGTGTGTTCAGTAGCATTTTTTCATGAGCTCATGTATCTTTACAGGTTACTTGGTATTATTCATGTTATGACTGGAGAAGGATGAAAATGAATGTTTCTCGTGTGTTTTGTTCTCTTTTACCAACACCCAAAACCCATTCCACTGTTTTTGCACCACCCTTCTAAATTCCGATCAAACATCCCACTATTTTGGCCAGGATTTGGATCCTATAGCCCCATTCTTATATTTTAGTGGTAATTAGGGCTGAGCTGTTCGGTTCGATCAGTTCGGAGTTCGACTCGAACATTGGCAGTTCGAAAGTTCGCGAACTTTGAACTTTTTGGCATGTTCGGTTCGAGTTCGAAAAAAATAATAATTTGAAAAAAGGATAAAAAATGCTTTAAAAATACTAAAAAATCTAGAAATAAAGAGACTCTTTACTGCAGAATATTATAAGCAATGGATTATTAGATATTGAATTAAAAAACTACCCAATGTCTAGGTGCAAAGATTCTCACCTCTAATTGACCTGTGCTCTCAAACAGCGTAAACAACAGGTGTTTAATTAGTGTTTGGAAATAACATGTGCTTCTAATAATTAGTCTGGTCTCATGAATTTGATACATATTTGATACATTGCCTGCAGACTGGATGTGGCCTGCACATGTATGAACAAACACTGTGCTTGTTCTGAATTCTAAGAAGTGTCCATTTCTACTATATGATCCTCTGATATGCTGTTTAACCCCTTAAGGACCAGGGCTCTGTAAAGCTAATCATTAATGATGTAGATGTTATGTCAGGACCCCTGTCTGGAGCCCCCTAGCACCCCACGTAAAACCCGCCGTAAAAGGAAGAAAGGCAAACCTGGTGCTGCGTTGTCCTGAATGCCGGGCAGCACTTCCACAAGACGGCGTATCCTATGTCCCACCCTGCTCTCAGACTGCAGGCATAACAGGTGCCTCTAATCTACACAGAGACTAATCCCTATTTAAGGGTGGAGCACCCAGAAGACAATGCTTCTGCAATATGGTTCCTGAGCCAGCAAGCCAAGCACACTGATCCAGAATCTATCCTGTGCTTCCCATCTGCATCAAGTCTCCCGAGCCATCCAGAGACTTCATCCTAGATCCCTGCATCCTGGTTTCCCGCTGATCAACTGTCTCCTGATTCCTCAGCTATTCAAGAAACCATCCAGCCCTTTTCCTGTCCTGTCTCGTATCCCCAGTAAGTCTCCTCCGTGTGTCTGCCCTCTGTGTCTTCTTGTATTGTTTCCTGCATCCCCTCGTATCCACCAAGATTCCATATTCCAGTTGGTCTCTTTCATCTTTAAGTTCTGCCCTGCATCCTGCATAACCTGGACTTATTATTTATCTGAATCCTACAATAAACCCCTGTTTTCCCTAACCTGGTCTCCGTGTGTCACTGCATCCTGGGTTCGGAATCTTACCTGTCACGCTGGTACTTTACATGTTACGTCATTTGTCATCAAGGGCTTAATAAAATCTTTATCACACTCCTTAGATTTAAACGTAATATTCCAGTATTTGTATTTCATGTACCTCTCCCGAAGGGCCTATGTGAGCATACAATTATTCTTGTGTTAGAAATGTCTATCATAAAGCGTACAAGCTGAGTCCCTAGAGTCTCTGACTATCCATTGTCATATATACCTTGCTTTAATACATATAATACATTCCATCATCTAACAGGATAGTAGCCAGTCCCTGTGCATTTTAACCCCTTAAGGGTGGCTAGGTGTTGTGTGTGGGTCTCTGATGGTGATGTTTCTATACATCCTACAAATCCGCCACTTCACGGGCAGGTTATGGGGACCTCCTAGGCACGATATTTGAAGGAATTTTTCATTTTTATTTTCCTTTAAAAACTTATTTTTTTAAATGTTTTGTCCTTGTTTCCTGTCCCCCAGGGCACTACCCGGACCCCCATACACCTTTTATGGCAAATATCTTGCATATATCTTGCATCTCTTGGAGGGCACTCTAAAAATCAAACTTTTGAGTCCCATTGACTTGCATTGACTTCGGTTCGAATTCGAGTTCGAACTCGAACTTCTGAAATTGTTCTAATGCGAACCGAACTTGGGGGTGTTCGGCTCATCCCTAGTGGTAATACTCTTTTTTTTATCCCATGCTTTATTGCATAGCCTTGCCATGTTATCTAAGCATGTTCATAGCATATATACCTGATTTCTCTATAAAAGAGGCACTTTGCTTTATTTCCTCTTTTTATGTACAACTTAAACCTACGGAATCTCTCCTCCAAGTTTTACCTTATGTTTCTTTATTTTTTAATGTTCATTTATTAAATACTACAACATACATTTTATCCTTATAGAATCACTTAGAAAGTGAAAATAACAGGGTTATTCAAAGAGATTCGAAAAGTCACCGCACGTTCAGTGACTTTTCGTTCTCTTCAATTCGGTGCGAATCGGCTTTCCCATTTCGGCGACCCTGCGGTGTATTCAGCAAGCACCACAGGGCTGTCGAAGTGCAGGGAATAGCTGACGAAAACCAGGCGAATGCATGCCGAAAAACCGGCAAATGCACGCCGAAAACATGCAAAAACATCTGGATTAACCCGCCGAAGACACTGGAAAAACCCAAGCAGGAGTCGATCACACGCAGAGCAGCCGCCGGAAAAAGGCAGACGAAGGCAGTGAATAAATTAGCAAAACAGTTTGCATGAATGTTTGAAAAGTGAAACACTGTTTGCAAAGAAACTACTGAGCGAAAATGTCTGAAATTTACATATGAGGTCCAGGGAATGATAATAAAGAGGGCTGTTACAGAAAAAATAAGTAAAGTAAAAAAAGAAAATCTGATTTATTTTTTTTTTAAAAATAATAAATCCAGAAAAATGCTTAAAATATCCTAAAACATCTATAAATAAAGAGACTCTTTACTGCCGAATTTTATAATGAATGGTTTATTAGATATTGAATTAAAATGGGAATATTTTTAACATTGAAGCCTATGGGATTCTCCTGAATAAACCTGCCGAATTAAACCACCGAATAGCAGGGCATTTCGGGAACCTTTCACTGCTGGTTTGTGTTCTCTGAATAGCCGAAGCAATGCTTTTTTATGGGGATTTCACTGCCCTCGAACAGGCACCGTATGTTCAGGCAATTCGCCAGTATTTGGCAAATTGCCTGCTCTCTGGATAGCCGAATGGCCAAGAAAGGTAACCGAAAGCTGATTTTCAGCGTTCGGTTACCTTTCTCCAGGAATTCGGATCTCTTTGAATTACCCTGTAAATATAGGATATACTTCATAGCGTTTCTATGAAAGTTCATAAAGGTATTTTATCCGCTGGAAATATAATATTCCGACAGAGTTATTTTAACAAAAGAACACAGAATCCATCATTTAAATCTATTAGTAAATATGTTCAAAGCTCTGCAAGACAGACTCTAGAAAATCCTTTTTTTCATGCAGCTCTTTTCTCACAATTTTAGCAATATACACAAAAGTCACTTTTTTAGGATGAAAGCAAACATTGAAACGGGTATCTGTTCTGGCATACATTATAATCTTAAACATATTATTTAGTAAAACGCAGCCGCTGGAACATTAAAATGTACATTTCCTTATTTAACATTTATGGAAAAAAAGGCAGATCAAAGCAGAAAATGACAAAAGCACACTAAGCCCATTTTACAAATCGCGGAATTAGAGGAAGCAGGATTATTCATTGTCACATATGCACTATAATAATTGCATTTTATTTTAAAATCCAAATAACGGCACAGTCAGATGAAAGAAAGCTATTTAATCAGGCCTCTTTCCATTTATTATTTGTTATGTCTATACAGAAAAAGAGCATTTGACAATGTTTTATCGGAGATAATGTATGTTATTACTGAATGATTGAAAGAATCCAATATAACATATCAAGCTGCTTATTATCTTACAAAACCTCTAAATATGTAGTATGTTGTATAATTAATGGTAACTTCACTTATGTTCCATTTACTCATTCAATCCCTTTTGACACAAATGGAGTTAGCTCAGTCTCTGGGTTTAAAAGCACGGAAAACCTCTGAACTATCACATTTAATGTTTTATAATTTCTTTTCAACTTTGGGACAGCAAGCACCTCAATTGGCTCATTGTTGTTTAACTGTACATCATTGTCAAACACTTAGGGGGTTATTCAGAGAGCACCGAAATGTTGCCGACATTTCGGTGCTGTCTTGTTCCCTGCACTTTGGGGAAAATCAAATTTCCAGACCCTGCGGTGAATTCAGCATTCACCGCAGGGTCCCGAAGTGCAGGGAATCGGCCAGCGAATGGCGCCGCCAACCAACCCCCACAAACCCACCACAAACCCGTCTGCTGCTGCCAACCCGCCGCAAACACGCTGGACAGCCGCCAAACGCAGCCGCCGAGCCAACGAACACAGCGCCAACCAGTCGCAGGAGAAAGCTGACAAGCCGCCGGAGGGGGGAAAAAAAATTATGCTTGAACATGTCAAAAATGAAACACTGTTTGCAAAAAACTGAAAATGCCTGGAATTTACATTTAAGGTCCTATGAATGATAATAAAAAGGTCTGTTACAGGAAAAAGAGAAACCGCTTTTTAAAAATGCCTAAAAGATCCTAAAAAAATCTATAAATAAACAGACTTTTTACTGCAGAATAAAATAATAAACGGTTTATTAGATATTGGATAAACACAGGAATATTTTTAACATTGAATCCTAGGGGATTCACCTGAATAAACCTGTTGAATGAAAACACTGAACAGCAGGGCAGTTCGGCAACTCTTCACTGCTGTTCGCTGTTATCTAGAATAGATTACCCATTGCTTCTCTATGAGGATTTCACTGCCTTTGAACGGGCACCGTACTGGCTGCTGGCAGTTCGCCAAAATTTGGCAAACTGCCTGCTCTCTGAATAGCCCCAAATTGTCACCGTACGGTAAAAATTCCCTGTTCTGTGACATTTTGGGGCTAGATCGTCTCTCTCTGAATAACCCCTTTATTGTAGCAATCTATACTTATATATTGCTTTAATACCTTTTTATACTTTTTACACTATATTGGGTATGATCCTTTTTAATAACAATGAAACAGGAGGACTGATTTCATTTTTTATTGTACAATGTACATAATAAACGGTAACATGTGCCAATGGACCCCAACAATCCAGCAACGCAAATTTCAAATCAAATAATTACATTTGCACATGGAAATGACTCCCTGGCAGCTATTCATGCTCACACCTAGGGATTTGGATGAATATCAAATCTGCTTCCAATACTGAACATTGTGAACAATTTCTATCCCCTTACTACATGATTGGAATATTTAGCACATAAGATGTTACAGCTATTTGCTTTAAAAGTGATCCCAATGATATTCTGATCCTCTGTGGAACTGATCCCAAACCCTGATAAATAACGCTTATATTTTGTACAATATATTTGTATCCTGTTGTCTTAAATATTCATATAGAATATTGTGACTTATCTATTGTATTCGTGCTGATTTAATATACACATCGATTGTAATGCTTTTGATATTTGAATAATCACACTACTTTGTTGTAATAACTTGTCCTCTTTGCTTTCTTTTAGGTAGTGGATACTACTGCGAGCTCAAGGATGAATCGCCTACCACAGGGAGCATCCTCAGAGTTTCAAGCTCTACACATGATCTCAAGGACCCGTTACTTCACCGGTGAGTGAGATATTGCCTCTCATGCATTAAAGGATACTACATGTACACACCAAAACATGAACTTAATACAAATCTTCAATGAATACCAGGGGTATTTATGATAATAAATAGAGAATTTAGAACAAGAGCAAATGTATCTTATTTACACACAGCAATTGCTAACATTTATTATAATGTAGAGACTTATTGCTGGGAGGTTTTTTGCTTTGCAGCTCTATTATACACCTGGTGCACACCCCAAATATATGGAGGAGCCCCTATAACAACACCCACAGCTCTTGAATATATGGAGGAATCCCTAAAATAACACCTACACATCCTGAATATGGACTGCCTCCTAAAAAGACACCCACACACCCTGAATATATGGAGGAGCCCAGAAAAATATACAAGATTTCCAAAAGAAATGACATTAGGAAGAAAATTCTGCCTCCCATCCAATCTGCTGCTCAGGGCGAGGCCTGATTGTTTTATGCAGGAATACACCCTGCAATCAGAGCCGGAGCTAATGTAAGGCAGCACAGGCGGCCACCTTAATATCTGGCTTCCTGACAGTTTGAGGGGGTGGAATTTTTGACCGGCCACCGGCCGGGGAAAGACCCAGCGCAGCGCAGCACCACCTCACTCTGGCCCAGCGAGCGGAGGTGGCGCCCTGCCGATGTCGTTATTGGTGGGGGTGGGCGCTGCCATCTTGGTGGAGACCAATAGGGGCAAAGTCTGCCACTATCTTGGTCTCCACCAAGATGGTGGCACCTGGGGGGTGGTTCTCCCTAGGCGAGCGGCCGCTGGAAGCATGCAGCTTGGCCACTCGCCAGGGATGGGAACCACCTGGCCAGCGCGCAATCTCGTGAGAACGCGGCTGGTCAGGTGGTTCCCGGCGAGCAGCCAAGCTGCAGCATGCCAGCGGCCAGTCGCCTCATGGAGAAAACGCCGGCGGAGCCAGCATAGGGGAAGGTGAGCTGCTGCCTGGTGGCAATATATACCCATATGTGAGCTGGGGCAAATGTACCCATGTGTGAGCTGGGGGCAAATATACCCATATGTGAGCTGGGGACAAATGTACCCATATGTGAGCTGGGGGCAAATATATCCATGTGAGCTGGGGCAAATATATCCATGTGTGAGCTGGGGGCAAATATACCCATGTGTGAGCTGGGGTGAATATACCCATATGTGAGATGGGGCAAATATACCCATATGTGAGGTGGGGGGCAAATATACCTGTATGAGCTGGGGCTATATATACAGTATATATATATATCCATGTGAGCTGGGGGCAATATATATACCCTTGTGAGCTGGGGCAAATATATCCATGTGAGCTGGGTCAATATATATGTATCTGGCTATGTTCTGGTCTGAGGTCGCTATATACATATATATACAGTATGTATCTGGACATGTTCTGGTCTGTATATATTTTTGAGAAAGGATTTTACCAGGAAAGATACATTAAGATTTCTCTTGTTTTCAAGTATGTCCTGGGTGGCGAGTCTGTACATATCTGAGTGGGCATGATATCAGTGAGTACCTGAAACAATTTTATTGGTACTTGTACTCGGTCTTAAAGTGGTATCGGTGCAACACTAGAGTGTGTGTATACATGTATGTGTGTATATATGTAGAGATTATTATGACACCTCTATCCTGATTGGCTTGACATGACACGGATGGGGGGGGGCACCAAAACGCACCTTCACCTGACTAGACAAAAATGCTTGCACCGGCCCTGCCTGCAATGGTAAATGGCTCTCAGTGTGTCCCTTAATGATGATTGATGTACACTGGTCTCGGCGATATAGAAAGGTCCATCACATCCCAGACATATTTTCCCCAGAATGGATGTTCTCAGTGCATAAGGAAATGTTGTAGATCATTAGGTATCACTCTATTTTATTATAATTATCTTTAGTAGATTTCGGCTAACAAATGTAGCTAAAAAACAAAAAATTAAAAAAAAAACAATATATATATACAGTATTACAGCGTGTTAAAAAGTGATAGATTAAGAGGCTCAGATTATGTGAGTATTATCACTTTTTAACACATTGAATTCTAAAACAGGTCTGTGCGATTGGTGTTTCTTTCTTTTATATTGAGGTCAGATCGATTTATTAAGACTGAAGAGTGCCTTATGAAATACCGAGTCGATAGCACGGAAGAGGCCCCCCTGTTCAAGGGGCCGCAAGCTTGGAAATCGAGCCAATAGAGGCTTCGGCTTTGTCAGTGGATATATACATATCATAATAGAAGAACGGTTTAGAACAAATAATACTGTACCATTATGTGTTTCTTTTTGTCTTTGCTTTCTATGAATAATGGATTGATTATGCAATTGGGGTGATGCAGAAGTTGGCATTGTCCGCTGAAACCTGTGTTATAGATAAGGGAATTCAGCATATTGTCAGGCTCCTGATCCATGCAGGGCAGCACCCACCCAATCCTTCACTTCATGTCCTGTTTCCAGCGCTACCTTTGTTCCAGAAGCTACATAGCTAAAAGCACCAAAACACACACTCACACACTCCAGGTCATTTGCCCTATCTGTTAATAAAAGTGACACACCCCTTCTGTTCCCTGCTTCAGCATTAGTTGTATCTGCCCTCAGCAAGAGAGAAGCTATGTTGTACAGTTGCAAGAAAAAGTATGTGAACCCTTTGGGATTACGTGGAGTTTTGCATGAATTGGTCATAAAATGTGCTCTGATCTTCATCTAAGTCACAACAATTTGAAAAACACAGTCTGCTTAAAATAATACAACACAAACCTTATATGTGTTTATTGAACATAACATGTAAACATTCACAGTGCAGGGTGGAAAAAGTATGTGAACCCCTAGCCTAATGACTTCTCCAAGAGCTAATTGGAGCCAGGAGTGAGCCAACCTTGAGTCCAATCAGTGTGATATTATTGGATGTGTTGCTGAAAGCTGTCCTGCCCTTTAAAAACACACACCAGTTTTGGGTTTACTGGTTTCAAGAAGCACTGCCTGATGTGAACCATGCCTCGCAGAAAAGAGCTCTCAGAAGACCTACGATCAAGAATTGTTGACTTGCATGAAGCTGGAAAGGGTTACAAAATTATCTCCAAAAGCCTTGATGTTCATGTGTCCACGGTAAGACAGACTCTCTACAAATGGAGAAAGTTCAGCACTGTTGCTACTCTCCCTAGGCGTGGTCGTCCTGTAAAGATGACTGCAAGAGCACAGCGCAGAATGCTTAATGAGGTAAAGACGAATCCTAGAGTGTCAGCTAAAGACTTACAGAAATCTCTGGCACATGCTAACATTTTTGTTGCCACATCTACAATAAGGAAAACATTAAACAAGAATGGAGTACATGGGAGGACACCACGGAGGAAGCCATTGCTGTCCAAAAAGAATATTGCAGCACGTTTGACGTTTGCAAAAGAGCACCTGGATGTTCCACAGCACTACTGGCAAAATATTCTGTGGACAGATGAAACCAAAATTGAGTTGTTTGGAAAAAACACACAACACTATCAGGGTTATTCAGAGAGCGTGAAAAGCAGGAGAATGACTGGAGAATGGCTGGAGAATGAAAAATTCTAGGTCAAAATAGCCGATTTGGAAAGTGAGATGAAAGGGAGAATTTTTCTGGTTTGGCTATTTGACCTAGAATTTTTCATTCTCCAGTCATTCTCCTGCTTTTCATGCTCTCTGAATAACCCTGTATGTGTGGAGAAAAAAAGGCACACCAACATCAAAACCTCATCCCCACTGTAAAACATGGCGGAGGAAGCATCATGGTTTGGGGCTGCTTTGCTGCCTCAGGGCCTGGACGGATTGTTGTCATTGATGGAAAAATTTATTCCAGAGTTTATCAAGACATTTTGCAGGAAAACGTCAACTGAAGCTCTGCAGAGGATGGGTGATGCAACAGGACAATGACCCAAAGCATACAAGTAATTCAACAAAAGAATGGCTTCAAGAAAACAAAATATGCCTTCTGGAGAGGCCTAGTCACAGTCCTGACCTCAACCCGATTGAAATGCTGTGGCATGACCTTAAGAGAGCGATTCACACAAGACATCCCAAGAATATTGCTACACTGAAACAGTTTTGTGAAGAGGAGTGGTCCAAAATGACTCCAGATCGTTGTGCAGGTCTGATCTGCAACTACAGGAAATGTTTGGTTGAGGTTATTGCTGCCAAAAGGAGGGTCAACCAGTTATTAAGTCCAAATGTTCACATACTTTTTCCACCATGCACTGTGAATGTTTACATGTTCTGTTCAATAAAAACATGAAAACATATAATGTTTGTGTTGCATCATTTTAAGCAGACTGTGTTTTTCAAATTGTTGTGACTCAGGCTGGGGTCAGACGAACGCAGTGCGAACGCACTTTATCACGGCTGTAGTAGCAGCAAATGATGGCCAATGACGGGCAATATACGAAGTACGGCCGCACAAAAGTTACGCAAACGGCAAACAAACGCATTTTTTTGAGAACGTGATACCGCTAGTACTGACGTACAGAGTGCGCTGCGTCCGCTAGCGTCATGTGTGCGTGATTAGGAGTCGTCAGACGCTGCTGATGTTCGGCCAACATAACGTCCAGACGCAAAGAGGGTTTTATTGATGATCCGTGCAAAATCACGGACGCAAATGCGCATCGTATGACCGCTATCGTGTATTCCGTGAAAAAATATGTCCATTCGTTCGAACGCACTTTTTCACGGAAGCGAAAAATGCGTTCGTCTGACCCTAGCCTTAGATGAAGATCAGAGCATATTTTATGACCAATTCATGCAAAACTCCACGTAATCCCAAAGGGTTCACATACTTTTTCTTGCAACTGTAGCTCCCCTGTGGTTTCCTGAAAACCAAAACCTGTTACTGAACCAAACCTGTGTGTTTCCAGACCCTCCGGTATTGTGTTTTCTGATTTCGCCTTGCTTCACGTTTATTTGTTTTTTGCTGCTTCCAGCAGCAACCTCACCCCACACCGCAGACCTCTGTTTTGGCATCCCTGACCGCATCCCGGGCTCAGAATCCTGCAATTCCTGTACCACCCCGGTACAGTACCTGACACATATTTTGGGAGAAATTAATTCCCCCGAAACGTGACGAAAAGCAAAGGGTCTAAAGATGAATAGACACTTTAGATTCTAACTTCCATACTAACACTTAAATGCCAAAAAAAACATGGAAATATAATAAACAGTGTGGCATGTAGCCTACTCATTTAACCCCTATAATGCCATTAACCATGGGAAAACATGAAATGTATACACTGTGAGGGATAAAGCCTGCCCATTAACCTTTAATATACACATAAACCTAGGCAAAACCAAAAAATAATACACAATGTGATATATAGTCTGACCATTAACCCCTTCACTGCTGAGCCATTTCAACCCGTGATACTGCCTGTCAGCTGTCTCCGACTAGATGACTTCCCGTTTCATCAACTTCTCAAAAACTGAACTTCTCATCTTCCCGCCCTCTAGGACCTCGATTCCTGCACCCATTTCCCTACAGCTGAATGGTGCCACCATTACTTCTACCTCTTAGGCTCGTTGCCTCTGGGTCCTCTTGGACTCCAATCTATCATTTACTCCTCACATTCAATCTCTAAACAAATATTGCTACTACCACCTAAAAACATTGCACGTGTCCGTCCCTTTCTTAATCCAGACTCTACTAAAATGCTCGTCCAAGCTCTTATTATCTCCTGCCTTGACTACTGTAACCTCCTTCTCTCTGGCCTTAAGAGATCCCAGATTATCCCTCTGCAGTCTGTAATGAACGCCTGTGCCAGGCTCATCCACCTCACATCCCGCACCTCTCATACCTCACCCCTCTGTCAATCTCTACACTGGCTGTTTCCTTTAGAATCCATTTCAAAATGCTGGTGCTCACATACAAAGCTCTCCATAAACGCGCCCCTGCCTACATCTCCTCCCTTATTAGCAGGTATATCCCATCCGGACCACTTCGCTCTGCCAATGATATGATGCTATCAGTTCCTCATACCCGCAACCATAACTCTCACCTTCAGGACTTCTCCCAAGCCGTCCCCTTTTTATGGAACTTCCTCCCCGCAACATCAGACTCTCCCCGTCTCTCCTGTCCTTCAAGAAGTATCTGAAAACACATTACTTTAAAGAAGCCTATCGGCTCACTCCATGATCTCCCCACTGTCATCCGCTCCTCTTCCCATTCAGCCCTCCTGCAACCCACCACTCCACCTACCCTATTCACCCTCACTTAATGGGTCATCCCTCTCCTCTTAGATTGTAAGATCTTGAGCTGGGTCCTCCCTCCTTCTGTTCCACGTTTGTAATATGTAAGTATATTTGTTATTCTGTCTCTCCCATTGTACAGCGCTAAGGAATTTATTGGCACTTTATAAATACTTGTAACTGTAACCCTGTGGAAAAAAATAAATGGTTACGTTTTTATTGTATTAGTTACCGTATGACTTTATCTTTACACTGAATGTGGTAATGTGGGCCAGATTCTGCCCTTTCCAATGACACCCCGATCAACCATGTACGACACATGGGGACGGAGATACATTGGTCCGAAGAAGTGGAGGAAGCTGGATGCTGATCCCTGGTGGGGGCACAGGGAATAACGAGAGTGGGGGCAATTGCCCCCCCAGTAGACATGCCTATGATTGGTGCGGAGTTAACGATTTTCTGGGCCTATAGCGGGGAATGGGTCTGGAGCTACAGCTCCAAATGCCCCTATGTTAATCTGGCCATGATTAGGTCACAAGATTTCCTCACTGCACTCAGTCAGGTGTTCCATATCAGTCTTATGATGAGAAGCATAGAAATTGTGTTGATTTACAGCCGATGTTATATACTCCTTGGTGTACATGCTATTGGTATAGGCTGCAGGCGTACTCCCCAAACCCAACATTCCCATCCTGTTTCAGCACGATTTATGCCCCCTTTGCCATATACCAATTTCTCCATCCCCTTTACCAGACATTTGTACCTGCAAGGGGGAGGGGGGTTTGATTACTATAGGACCAGCCAGAGAGATCCAGCTAAGGCTGGGGTCAGACGAGCGCACTATGTGCGCCCATACTGGCGTGCCTTCCAGCGTCAGTCACAGCGTTGTGATGCTGCGACAGGGCCGGCCACATGCTGTTGTCCGTGCAGCAAGCCTCCCCATCGAAGCGCTAGGACACGCGTTCGACGGGCTGCAAAATGCGATCCTCCATAGGAGGATCGAGCCTTGCAGTGCTGAGCACACTAACTGCACTCAACGAGACGGCCAGCTGGGTGTCAGAGTGGGCGTCAAGTCTAAGGAACATCCACTCTCACAGATGTTCCTTCCACTCTTACTACCACTAGTCTGACCTCAGCCTTACAGTGCAATGACAGTTTCGTTACCCGGGAGCACCATGTGGCACAAGCCCTGTGAGCCCAGGATGGAAAAAACTGAAATAAAAACTTAGCAATTATTTTCACCTCCACTAATTCAGTTTAAAGGATACAATGTGCCACTCACTCCTGTATTCCAGTTTAACCATGTGTCAGTTAAATTGGATAGCAGCTTGTCTAACATATACAGAGAAAAAAAAGGGAAGGGTTCCTAGTGGCGCAACAGTTATATACAACAAGTTTCAATGTCGTACCTCGAATCAACAGATGCATATATATCTTTATGATTCACAATCATGCAACTCCACTTGTGCAATTTCAGAGTAAAGTGCTGGTGTCACAAATGGTGTGGTATTAAAGTGTAATGCAATACCAGAGGTGCAACAGTCCATACAATATTAAAAATGCAACAGTTTATGCATTAATAAAGTGCAACAGTGACAACCTGAGTGCGTAGGGAGAGCTTGGCATGGCACGTTGATGGATATTGAGAAAAAAGGGGGGGGGCGCAGATGTCTGCGTCAACGTTACGGTGATTGGTGCGGTCTGAGTGTACAAAATGACCTTACACTTGTTTCTCGTGTGTATTGAAGGTCTACTGTCCTTAGTGTCTTTATCTTCCAGAAGTCCTAAGGTAGCAGAATGTGCACTGAACGTGCTCTGCCTTGTGCTTGATGCAGCAGTTCCTCCTATAACGTTGGTTAACTCCACTCGAAATGGGAGATAAAGAACGGGGGGAAGAGAGAAAAGACAATAATAGTGCAGCAGCGTTTTATGTTAGTAAAATCTCTTGTGCTCAATAATTGCACACTTACAAAAACCAGAGCCACTTAAATCCGGGCTCTGGAGTTGAACTCCTGGTGTCAACTATAGGGTGACCACTTCCCTTCTTTACTGTGGCGCCTTCACCTCAGGTGGAGAGACATAAACAGGGAAGAGAAAGTGCTCTCATGGCACAGCATCAGTGGTTACAGACTTGTTACGAAAGAAAGGGGGTTGGTTACACTCACCAATTTAGGAGCCTTATTGTTCCAGGCTCAACTGCTGTGCGTATGGTACTGCTTGGTGGTGAGTACCGGAACCTCTTTACAGCTGCTGCTTTGGGTGCTGGCTGTGGTGTCCGTATGGATCCTGGGCAACTTGCCTGATCAGATTGGTTCACCAATACAAATATAGTGACTAAATAAGTATTGGGATAAAAGGTTTTAATTCATATATAAAAAAATAACAGTGGATTACAAGTGCAATAAATTACAAGTGCAATCAATATGGGAGAAAAATAAAATAAATAAGAGCTCGAGACGCGTTTCGGCGCTATCCTGCGCCTTCCTCAGTCGGTGTACAAAAAAAATGGAAAATATGAAGATGGTTCATCGTCTCTTTTTATTCAGAAAGAGACGATGAACCATCTTCATATTTTCCATTTTTTTTGTACACCGACTGAGGAAGGCGCAGGATAGCGCCGAAACGCGTCTCGAGCTCTTATTTATTTTATTTTTCTCCCATATTGATTGCACTTGTAATTTATTGCACTTGTAATCCACTGTTATTATTTTTTATATATGAATTAAAACCTTTTATCCCAATACTTATTTAGTCACTATATTTGTATTGGTGAACCAATCTGATCAGGCAAGTTGCCCAGGATCCATACGGACACCACAGCCAGCACCCAAAGCAGCAGCTGTAAAGAGGTTCCGGTACTCACCACCAAGCAGTACCATACGCACAGCAGTTGAGCCTGGAATAATAAGGCTCCTAAATTGGTGAGTGTAACCAACCCCCTTTCTTTCGTAACAAGTCTGTAACCACTGATGCTGTGCCATGAGAGCACTTTCTCTTCCCCTGTTTATGTCTCTCCACCTGAGGTGAAGGCGCCACAGTAAAGAAGGGAAGTGGTCACCCTATAGTTGACACCAGGAGTTCAACTCCAGAGCCCGGATTTAAGTGGCTCTGGTTTTTGTAAGTGTGCAATTATTGAGCACAAGAGATTTTACTAACATAAAACGCTGCTGCACTATTATTGTCTTTTCTCTCTTCCCCCCGTTCTTTATCTCCCATTTCGAGTGGAGTTAACCAACGTTATAGGAGGAACTGCTGCATCAAGCACAAGGCAGAGCACGTTCAGTGCACATTCTGCTACCTTAGGACTTCTGGAAGATAAAGACACTAAGGACAGTAGACCTTCAATACACACGAGAAACAAGTGTAAGGTCATTTTGTACACTCAGACCGCACCAATCACCGTAACGTTGACGCAGACATCTGCGCCCCCCCCCCTTTTTTCTCAATATCCATCAACGTGCCATGCCAAGCTCTCCCTACGCACTCAGGTTGTCACTGTTGCACTTTATTAATGCATAAACTGTTGCATTTTTAATATTGTATGGACTGTTGCACCTCTGGTATTGCATTACACTTTAATACCACACCATTTGTGACACCAGCACTTTACTCTGAAATTGCACAAGTGGAGTTGCATGATTGTGAATCATAAAGATATATATGCATCTGTTGATTCGAGGTACGACATTGAAACTTGTTGTATATAACTGTTGCGCCACTAGGAACCCTTCCCTTTTTTTCTCTGAAATTTGCACACCCAGTTCGAGAATCTGTGCCATTTCCTAGACGGCAGCAAAATCAAAACTAGTACCCACACCTAGACAAGAGCGCCCATACCGATCCTCATCTTTTTTCTGTCTAACATATACAGTTGTGTTCAAAATTATTCAACCCCCAATGCTGTAAAGGGTTTTAGGGAATTTAGTGTACATTTGTAATTGTATTCAGAATGAAATCCTACAAGGACTTTTTAAAGAACCATATGCCACTAAAATGACATCAATTGGTTTTGTAATACAGTAGTAAATGTTTCTTTTGTGAATTCTTCATTGACACAATTATTCAACCCCTTAAAGACTACCACTCTGAAAACACTTGAATGAACCTCTGTTCTTCAATCAGGTATTGAAAACACCTGTGGATGTCACGGAGCAGCAATAAAGCATAATAAGCACCAATTAGGTAGCTTTAAAATGACTGTGATACTCAGCTCCTTCTAGACATTTACTGGTGTGGTTACAAACATGGTGAAGTCAAGAGAATGGTCCAGGAAGACAAGAGAAGAGGTGATTACTCTTCACAGGAAGGGCAATGGCTATAAGAAGATTGCAAAGATGTTAAACATACCAAGAGAGACCATAGGAAGCATCATTCGCAAATTCAAGGCAAAGGGCACTGTTGAAACGCTACCTGGTCGTGGCAGAAAGAAGATGCTGACTTCGACTGCTGTGCGCTACCTGAAGCGTAGAGTGGAGAAAAGTCCCCGTGTGACTGCTGTGGAACTGAGAAAAGATTTGTCAGATGTGGGTACTGAAGTTTCAGCTCAGACAATATGGCGCACACTGCGTAATGAAGGCCTCCATGCCAGAACTCCCAGGCGCACCCCCTTGCTGTCTCCAAAGAATAAGAAGAGTCGACTGCAGTATGCCAAAAGTCATGTGGACAAACCACAGAAGTTTTGGGATAGTGTTCTGTGGACTGATGAAACAAAATTAGAACTGTTTGGGCCCATGGATCAACGCTATGTTTGGAGGAGGAAGAACAAGGCCTATGAAGAAAAGAACACCTTGCCTACTGTGAAGCATGGCGGGGGGTCAATCATGCTTTGGGGCTGTTTTGCTTCTGCAGGTACAGGGAAGCTTCAGCGTGTGCAAGGTACCATGAATTCTCTTCAGTACCAGGAGATATTGGATGACAATGTGATGCAGTCCGTCACAAACCTGAGGCTTGGGAGACGTTGGACCTTTCAACAGGACAATGATCCCAAGCATACCTCCAAGTCCACTAGAGCATGGTTGCAGATTAAAGGCTGGAACATTTTGGAGTGGCCATCGCAGTCACCTGACTTAAATCC
This sequence comes from Leptobrachium leishanense, assembly GCA_009667805.1. NCBI lineage: Eukaryota > Metazoa > Chordata > Amphibia > Anura > Megophryidae > Leptobrachium > Leptobrachium leishanense. The sequence goes on along the minus strand of CM019067.1, from coordinate 262,486,449 downwards.
GATTGAGAACCTCTGGTGGGACTTAAAGAAAGCAGTTGCAGTGCGCAAGCCTAAGAATGTGACTGAACTGGAGGCTTTTGCCCATGACGAATGGGCGAAGATACCCGTAGATCGCTGCAAGACACTTGTGTCAAGCTATGCTTCACGTTTAAAAGCTGTTATAACTGTAAAAGGATGTTGTACTAAGTACTAAGATTGAATGTCACTTGGGGGTTGAATAAAACTGATAATGATGTGAGCACAGAAAAGACATTTGTGGTTATTTCATTATAAATGTTATGTTATATTTGTCTGACCTACACGTGCCTCTTTGATTTAATTGTAAGCAAGATGACTGAATGATCAAAATCAATGTCAAACTGGCCAAAACACTCAATTTCAGTGGGGGGTTGAATAATTTTGAACACAACTGTATATTATATATATATATATATATATATACAGTATACACTGAGTGGAAAGATTATTATGACCACCCCATCAGTACTTCGTTGGGCCACCTTTTGCCTTCAATAATGCGGTGATTCTTCTTGGCATTGACTCCACGAGATGTGGAAGGTAATGCGAGGAATCTGACACCATGCCTGATGAATAGCACTGTCCAGTTCTGTGAGATTTGATGGTTGTGGAACCAGTTGCCTGATGGCTCTTTCAACTTCGTCCCACAAATACTCAATTGGATTGAGATCTGGTGATTGTGGGGGCCACCTAAGCAAGGTAAATTCTCCCTTATGTTCTTGAAACCACTCCTGCACAATATGAGCACCGTGGCATGAGGGCGCATTGTCTTGTTGGAAAAAGCCATCTCCATTGGGATACGCCATCAACATGATAGGATGAACTTGATCAGCAACAATGCTTTGGTATGTTGTGCTATTCAGACGTTGTTCCACACGAATTTAAGGGCCCCAAACCATAACACTGCCCCCACTAGCTTGAAGGATTGTACTCATGCATGTGTGGTGCATGCTTTTGTGCTATTTCCGCCAAATTCTCCCTCGGCTTTCTGCATGATGCAACTGGAAACGTGATTCATCGGACCACATGACTTTTTTCCAATGCTCGACTGTCCAACCCTTGTGTTCCTGTGCGAATTGGAGATGTTTTATCTTGTTAACTGCAGACAACAAAGGTGTTCGAACAGGCCTTCGGCTTCCATATCCCATACGATGCAGTGTACGGCGAACAGTGCGTTCAGAGATCTTTTGAGAGGATCCCTGATTAAGATCTGCAGTAATCTGATGCACTGTTGCCCTTCTGTTGTCTTGTACCAGTCTTGCCACTCTCCGTTCTGCCCTAACATTGACTAGTCGCTGATGGCCACAATTCGCACGTTCAGACCCAGATTTTCAGCTGACAGTCCAGTCTTTAAACACTTTAACAACAGCTGCTCTTGAACATTTAACGAATTCTGCGGTTTTGCTGATACTCGCTTCATGGCTCCGAGCGCCAACAATCTTCCTACGTTCAAAGGCTGTTAAATTGCGTTGTTTACCCCTATCCAGTGGCGTCACTAGGGTTGGTGTCACCCGGTGCGGTAACTTATGGTGTCACCCCCCCCCCCAGTTTTACGGATTTTTTTTTTAACTACTCTAACTACTAAATCAGTACTCCCATATAACACTGAATGCTCATACACACAGCGCACATTACTGAGACGTTTATTGCTGTGGAGCTCTCTCATATGCTCACACAAATTTTTGCCAACTGCCAGCAAGTACGATGCCTGTTCGAAGGCAGTGAAAGCACACATGGATATATATTGCCCCCAGCAGCTCTGGATATATTGCCCCCAGCAGCTCTGGATATATATTGCCCCCAGCAGCTCACCCATGGATATATATTGCCCCAGCTCACATATGGATATATTGCCCCAGTTCACAGTTATATATTGCCCCCAGCAGCTCACCCATGGATATATATTGCCCCAGCTCACATATGGATATATTGCGTCTCAGCTCACACATGGATATATTGCCCCAGACCAGCTCACACATGGATATATTGCCCAGACCAGCTCACACATGGATATATTGCCCCAGACCAGCTCACACATGGATATTGCCCCAGCTCTCATGGATACTGCCCCAGCTCTCATGGATACTGCCCCAGCACACATGGATATTGCCCCAGCTCCTCTCATGGATATTGCCCCAGCTCCTCTCATGGATATACTGCCCCAGCTCCTCTCATGGATATACTGCCCCAGCTCCCTTCATGCATATAATGCCCCAGCTGCTCTCATTGATAATGCTCCAGCTGCTCTCATTGATTTTGCCCCAGCTCCTCTTATGGATATGCCCCAGCTCATGGATATGCCCCAGCTCATGGATATTCCCCAGCTCATGGATATTCCCCAGCACATGGATATTGCCCCAGCTCAAGGATATACTACCCCAGCTGCTCTCATGGATTTTGCCCCAGCTCATGGATATGCCCCAGCTCATGGATATTCCCCAGCTCATGGATATTGTCCCAGCTCAAGGATATACTGCCCCAGCTCAAGGATATACTGCCCCAGCTGCTCTCATGGATTTTGCCCCAGCTCATGGATTTTGCCCCAGCTCATGGATAATGCCCCAGCTCATGGATATGCCCCAGCAGCTCATGGATATGCCCCAGCAGCTCATGGATATGCCCCAGCTCCTCATGGATATTGCCCCAGCTCCTCATGGATATTGCCCCAGCACCTCATGGATTTGCCCCAGCGGCTCATGGATTTGCCCCAGCTCCTCATGGATATGCCCCAGGCCCCCATGGATATGCCCCAGCTCACCTCATGGATATGCCCCAGCTCACCTCATGGATATTGCCCCAGCACCTCATGGATTTGCCCCAGCACCTCATGGATTTGCCCCAGCGGCTCATGGATTTGCCCCAGCTCCTCATGGATATGCCCCAGGCCCCCATGGATATGCCCCAGCTCACCTCATGGATATGCCCCAGCTCACCTCATGGATATTGCCCCAGCACCTCATGGATTTGCCCCAGCACCTCATGGATTTGCCCCAGCACCTCATGGATTTGCCCCAGCTCCTCATGGATTTGCCCCAGCTCCTCATAGATTTGCCCCAGCTCCTCATAGATTTGCCCCAGCTCCTCATGGATTTGCCCCAGCGGCTCATGGATTTGCCCCAGCTCACCTCCTGGATATGCCCCAGCTCACCTCCTGGATATGGCCCAGCTCACCTCCGCCGCGTGTTCGCTCCTTCTGAGCATCCGGCGGCGCGCAGCTTGGGCGCTCGTCTGGGGGAGCCACGTGACCAGCCGCGATTGGCTGGTGACGTGTTTCCTCCAGGCGAGCGCCGAAGCTGAATGCTTTGGACGCTCGCAGGGAGCGAACAGGCGGCAGAAGGTGAAACACCAGCCCTTAGGGTGACGGTGTCACCCTAAGGGCGGGTGTCACCTGGTGCGGGCCGCACCCCCCGCCCCCACGTTACGACGCCACTGTCCCTATCTTCAGAAAAAAAATCACCTATACTGTCGTGGTAAACAACCTGCTTCCCTATTTATAATGGTCTGGCCCTCTAACTACTTCAGCACGAAATTATAGATAATTTGCCTAAAAAAGTCAGGTGGTCATAATAATCTGGCCATGTCTATTGCATCAACCTAGTAACCTGACAGACAAAGGGCTAAATTACAATCTTTGCGCAAACGTTTGCACCGGCGCAAAAAAACATTAGGCCCTGTTCACACCTGGGCGTTTTACAGCACGTTCCTGTGCGCTGTAAAACGCCTAAACACGGAAATCCCATTATTTCCTATGGGGCCTGTTCACACCTGGGCATTTTACAGCACGTAGGAACGCTCTGTAAAACGTCCTATGCCCAAAGAAGTACGGGAGCTTCTTTGGGGCGTATTGCAGTGTGTTCGCAGCCATAGACTGCAGGGTGATGCGTTGCAATGCGCGTTTTTTACGTTTGCACGATACGTGCGTCAAAAAACACGCAGTTGTGAACCCAGCATGCGAGGGGTAAAACCTGTACATTGTCAGCGCAACAAACGCGCGTAATCGTCTACCGTGGGTCAACCTGCGCGAACCCTTTGCGAGCGTACTGTACTGTACGCATCCTATACTTAACATTGTGAGCGCAAACACGAATGGATGCTGGTACGCGGATGGTATTACAATCTAAGTGCAGGATTTAACGCATAGTCTTTGCGCGCATAATTTTAGCAACTCCTAAAAGCTGGTGTTAATGGCAAATCTGACTGACCTGGCCGAACTCAAATACACCAGCCGAAAAAAAGAGGCAGCAAAGTATGGTTACACATTCTACTCATACCAAACCAATAAAATGGAGAAGTGTGTGCTTTTCAGGGCTCGAGTCGAGCGGGAACGCGCGGGAACGGCGTTCCCGCACTTCTCCGACAGCGGGAACGCTGCGGGAACGCAGCGTTCCCGCTGTGGCCCGAGCCCGAACGCTTAACAGGCGGCCGCGTGCTTCCTATTCTAGCGGCCGGTGACCGGAAGTGGAGCCGCTCGCCTGGCTGTTTCCTAGATCCCAGGCGAGCGGCTGCACTTCCTGTCAGCGGCCGCTGAGCAGGAAACACGTGGCCGCCGGCAATGTGCAGCAGCAGCAGCAGCAGCAGTGGTAAGTTGGGCTGGGGGCAGTATCCATGAGACCAGGGGGCATATCCATGAGACCAGGGGGCATATCCATGAGACCTGGGGGGCATATCCATGAGACCAGGGGCAGTATCCATGAGACCAGGGGGCATATCCATGAGACCTGGGGGGCATATCCATGAGACCTGGGGGCATATCCATGAGACCAGGGGCACTATCCATGAGACCAGGGGGCATTATCCAGGAGACCAGGGGCAGTATCCATGAGACCAGGGGCATATCCATGAGAGTTGGGGGCATTATCCATGAGAGTTGGGGGCAGTATCCATGAGACCAGGGGCATATCCATGAGACCAGGGGCATTATCCATGAGACCAGGGGCATATCCATGAGACCAGGGGCATATCCATGAGACCTGGGGGCACTATCCATGAGACCAGGGGCACTATCCATGAGACCAGGGGCAGTATCCATGAGACCAGGGGCATATCCATGAGACCAGGGGGCATTATCCATGAGACCAGGGGCATATCCATGAGACCAGGGGCATATCCATGAGACCAGGGGCATTATCCATGAGACCAGGGGCATATCCATGAGACCTGAGGGCACTATCCATGAGACCAGGGGCAGTATCCATGAGACCAGGGGCATATCCATGAGACCAGGGGCATATCCATGAGACCAGGGGCATATCCATGAGACCTGGGGGCATTATCCATGAGACCAGGGGCATATCCATGAGACCTGGGGGCACTATCCATGAGACCAGGGGCATATCCATGAGACCTGGGGGCATATCCATGAGACCTGGGGGCATTATCCATGAGACCTGGGGGAGTATCCATGAGACCAGGGGCATATCCATGAGACCAGGGGGCATTATCCATGAGAGTTGGGGGCATTATCCATGAGAGTTGGGGGCATTATCCATGAGACCAGGGGCAGTATCCATGAGACCAGGGGCATATCCATGAGACCAGGGGCATATCCATGAGACCTGGGGGCATTATCCATGAGACCAGGGGCATATCCATGAGACCTGGGGGCACTATCCATGAGACCAGGGGCATATCCATGAGACCAGGGGCATATCCATGAGACCAGGGGGCATTATCCATGAGAGTTGGGGCATTATCCATGAGACCTGGGGGGCAATTATATCCATGTGAACTGGGGAAAATATATCCATATAACCAGTGCTGTGCATATTATTCTTGGGGTTCAGTGCTGTGTATATTATTATGGGGGCTCTGTGCTGTGCATGTTATTATGTTATTGTTGGGGCTCAGTGCTGTGTATATTATTCTGGGGGCTCAGCGCTGTGTATATTATTCTGGGGGCTCAGCGCTGTGTATATTATACTGGAGGCTCAGTGCTGTGTATATTATTCTGGGGGCTCAGCGCTGTGTATGTTATTCTGGGGGTTCAGTGCTGTGTATGTTATTCTTGGGGTTCAGTGCTGTGTATATTATTCTGGGGGCTCAGCGCTGTGTATGTTATTCTGGGGGTTCAGTGCTGTGTATATTATTCTTGGGGTTCAGTGCTGTGTATATTATTCTGGGGGCTCAGCGCTGTGTATGTTATTCTGGGGGCTCAGCGCTGTGTATGTTATTCTGGGGGCTCAGCGCTGTGTATATTATTCTGGGGGCTGAGCGCTGTGTATATTATTATGGGGGCTCTGTGCTGTGCATGTTATTATGTTATTGTGGGGCTCAGTGCTGTGTATATTATTCTGGGGGCTCAGTGCTGTGTATATTATTCTGGGGGCTGAGCGCTGTGTATATTATTATGGGGGCTCTGTGCTGTGCATGTTATTATGTTATTGTTGGGGCTCAGCGCTGTGTGTATATATACTGGAGGCTCAGTGCTGTGTATATTATTCTGGGGCTCAGTGCTGTGTATATTATTCTGGGGGCTGAGCGCTGTGTATATTATTATGGGGGCTCTGTGCTGTGCATGTTATTATGTTATTGTTGGGGCTCAGTGCTGTGTATATTATACTGGAGGCTCAGTGCTGTGTATATTATTCTGGGGGTTCAGCACTGTGTATATTATTCTGGGGGCTCAGTGATGTGTATGTTATTCTGGGGGCTCAGTGCTGTGTATATTATTCTGGGGGCTCAGCGCTGTGTATATAATTCTGGGGGCTCAGTGCTGTGTATGTTATTCTGGGGGCTCAGTGCTGTGTATATTATTCTGGGGGCTCAGCGCTGTGTATGTTATTCTGGGGGCTCAGTGCTGTGTATGTTATTCTGGGGGCTCAGTGCTGTGTATGTTATTCTGGGGGCTCAGTGCTGTGTATATTATTCTGGGGGTCTGTGCCTGGAGATATATATATATATAATGCGTTAGTCCAGTTGCCACAATAACGAGTATACCTGTACGTAGTGATACCTTTCACTGATCAGTATAGTTTCCAGTTTACACTCTTGAAAGTTTGTCTTTTAAATGTAAAGTTAACCCAATAAAAATGGTATCACCGGCTCGTCCGGCTATACTCGTGATATATATATATATATATTTTCTTCAGGTAATGGGGGTTGTGGAATTCGTGGGTGAGTTCCCTCACTTTTTTTCCCAGGACTTGACCCCTGGTGCTTTTATTATTGCTGCAGCATATTATATATGCTCAGATTAGGCGCAAAAACTTAACGTGAGTTAATTGTGGTTCTTAATTCTGATTAGCTGAATCGCGTGAAAAAAAACTGTGCGCACACTGATTTCTGCGGGCAAAGTTGCAGCGTGCGCATTTTGTGCGCGTCCGGTTTACGCTCGTTATTGCTCAACGGAAGAAAAAATGCGCGAGGATTGTAATTCCAGCGGTGATTTACGCATGTTAACGTTTAACGCTGGGCGCACAAATTCACACACTGAGCGAGCGTTTTAACGCGAAGATTGTAATTTAGCCCACAGTGTTTTTAATTAATGCACATCTGCAGAGACTAGTTGAATAACAATAGCAATAATCTGTTTTCTTAGGATTTGCAATGACACGTGTCTCTGTCAACATAAGCATATTGCTGATCCTAGAGCCAGTGAGCTGCCAGTCAGAAGCCAGTGAGTATACTGACTGTACTGCCGAGGTCTTGCCAAGCTGCCAGGAGCGCGTTTGCCCACGCCCAGGAGGTTGTTCCCTCGCCGCTCTCCGTACTTGCAGCCCTAGTGCTTTCGTTTTGACGGAGGCTGCTGTTCTGGACACGTAATCAGTGCGTGCAGGAGCTGGGGGCAGCGCCCGGAGCCTCCCAGCTGCCTCACTAGTCTGTGGAATAGCAGCCGGGTCCCGGCATGGCTCGGGAGGGCATGAAGCACCGCGATGGGGCCCAGCGCCCTGAAATGAGCGGCTACAGCGTGTACGAAGAGGAGAACGATCGGCTGACCGAGAACCTGAGGCAGAAAGCGAACGCCTTGAAATCTGTGAGCTTCTCCCCTGCCGGCCACCGTAACCGGTCTGAGCGATCTGCCTGCGAGGCTAAGTTGCTTTCCCGTGCAGGCACAGACAGGGACAGACGTTCACAGGACCCCTTAACACCCCGCCGCCGTGTGTGGGCAATGCCAGGCCACGCTATGGGAAGTTGGTGGTGTTGGACTATTCAGTATCAAAATGCCAGACTCCCAGCATGCAGCGCCGTCCTGTATCAGGGCCTGAGGCACCTAGCATCACACTGGCCTGCTGATGGGCATCACATGAATAATGCTCCCTGGTAATCTGTGCTGAAAGAGGGAAACCAGTGGAGCGTTAAAGGAACTCTCTAATAACCCCAATCTCTGCCCTTAACTAATAAGGCAGATGCTGCTGACATGACATGATGCTGACATCATCTGTCAAGTTATTTTTTTTTTCTTATTATTTTGGCTAATAATACGCCCCTTTAATCTCTTGGTGCTCGCGGCTCCGTCCCTCCAGCTCAGATAGTCCCTGCCGCTTTGTTACCCAATCTGCGCACCTACACCAGTATAGCTTCACTCAGGGCTTGCGCACTTTCTGTGGCAAGTTCCGTAAAGCACTCCTGTAGAAAGGATTGGAGTTGCCGACCGATGCGCAGAACTGATCCAGCGGCAGCCTCTATCAGAATGCCTGCAGTCGCTCTGACACTGTGTCCTGCCAGCATGCAATCTGGTGCCCGGCGGCGGGTAATTTCAAAATCCCAGTCCCTGTAGAGGTTGTCATTTGGCAGAGAAAATTTCTACACCAGATTGGAGGGGTGTCTCTGCACAGCCTGACCACCATAAAACAATAAAGCGGTCCGGATGTGTAGAGTGTCCATTTACACCTGGGTGGGTTATGCCTGGTGGGAGGGTCTTAACGCTGGCTGCTACGGAGGGCTCCTCCTCTGTACCGCTGACCGCCACGTGCGTCATTGGCGGCAGGGGGCGCGACTTGAGTGCAAGTCATCCCGCGGCAGCAAATGATGCGTTGTGGGTACCAGCTAGTGGGTGGGGCGATCACGGTCCATAGAAGCCTGCGGGGCTTGCTATGCCGTCCCACATTGATCAGTCCCACCTGCCGTAGGGATGGCATAGTACGCCGCAGGGACTAAAGGGGTTAAGTAACAAGGGGCTGCAAATTGTTGTCATGATTACTTGAACAATATTTTACACAATGCTGCAGGTGGATAACAGGGCAGGACTATTTATACTCTGCTCATCAACATGTCATGGTGATGTGGATGTGTGGGATAACATGGTAGGAGACCTGGAGTTTGTTGTAATGCCGAGACAATGGCTGTTAAGGGTTTAAAGTTGTGAGGTGTTAAACAGGTTTTCCCTCTAAAATTAGCACTTAATTTCCCTCAGCGGTGTTGTGACAGGCCTGCTTTTTCCTGCAGCAGATATGTCAATGTTCTGAACACTCAGCCAGTGCAATACAGTGAGAAGAATTGGCTGCCCAGTAATGGACAAGCTATCAGAATGACATGAGGTGATTGACAGCCTTTGCGGTGGTTGACAATCTCTCTGCTTTGAAAGGCTGTCAGAGCCCACTGGGACACCCAAGGAGTTGGCAGAGTTAATTTGGCCATGGTAGCACTGCTAATAAGGTTTGCTGTGTCTTGTGTTGCTCTCATTGGCACGGCACAGATTCCATCTGTTAATAAAACTACACTGAACGCAGGGTGATATATTATTTTTCTCTTCTGTTGTGTTTACTAGACCTGTGTACTGCTCTGCATGTAAAACTGACACCTCTATGTAGACGCTGATGATAAAGTGGCATTGTCCATTGCATTTTGTCAGCAAAAACAATTTATCTTTTGTCGGAGTGGTTATGTAGCAATGGGCTATGCAATGTAAATGTGCTGACGCCGTGGGTCTGTTGACCTTAAATTTTAAAAGTATATCCTAGTGAATTTTTAACCCTAACATTTGAAAAGGGATGTTCTTGAACCCAGGACATACTTGAAAACGAGAGCAATCTCAATGTATCCTTCCTGGTAAAATACTTTGCAAATAAATTAAATAAATAAATTTAAACACTTAGCAAATCAGCCCGAGTCAGCTGTATTCCTACTGATAGCATACAGGGGACTTTCTGGCCTATCTGTGTCCTTATGGAGGGGCTAAAACACATGTGGTTGAGGGCTGTTTAGCTTAACAAGACATGCGCTTTCAAAATAGGACACTGATACTGGGATCACCATTTCATATGAAATCCTTACGATTTGCTGGTATCATATTTAAATGATCAGTAGTTATATACTATATAAATAAAATTTACAGTTTGTGTTCTCATGTTTTCTTTTGTTCTCTCCCTTTAGCTTTCAATTGATATTGGAACTGAAGTGAAATACCATAATAAGATGTTGACAGATATGGTTAGTACTTATTATCAAATCCTTTGTTTTTACCTGCAAGTGCAATGCAAGCACACGGAGAGCCGTTAGTGGGAGCTAAGTCCTGAGAGTGCTCGCTGATGTCAGTTTCTAGGTCAGAACTAATTCTCCAATGTATCCTTTCTTTTAAGATTTCTGTAGAGTGTCCCTTCAGTCTCGTTACAAAATGACCAATGTATTTAACACGTGATCCTTTAATTTTGTTCCTACGGTGATCTTTTTCTAGAGTTTTTGCAGTATTCACTTCTAGGAATCCCAAGGGTGTAATCTCATGGTCAGATCATCATGGCCACCCCATCACTTGTTCTCACCTCCCTCCCAATCCACTAATTGAAAAAAAAGTCTAAGATGGGAACAGACTGTAGCTTTGTCATTCATTCTGATCTTTGTTCCAGAATTTGAAGTCACATTGTTCTGCTCAGATATTTGTGTATCAAATGATGTCAGAAAAAGAATGTTACATAATCAAATATACAAACTTTCTTTTTTTCTTCCTTCCAGGATTCAGACTTTGACTCTACTGGTGGATTTTTAGGGGCTACAATGGGCAGACTTAAAGTTTTATCAAGAGGAAGCCAAGCTAAACTGCTATTCTACATGTTTCTGTTCTCACTCTTTGTTTTCTTTGTCATATACTGGTTTATTAAACTCAGGTGATAAGACTTTCTCATGTTACTAGGGGCTAAGCTGCCTACATGGCTAGAACTTTGGTACACCAGCCTGTGCCTGTGTTTGTAATTCATTCTTTTAATATGTTAAATAATTTAAATGGTTAAAAAATGGACAATGTTCGTTTTGGCTCAGCTTTCTTAGACTTTTTTTTTTTGTCGTACCCGGCTTTTTGTCAAAAGGTGGTTTGTGGATGACAAATCTTTTTGTTTGTACAAGCAGTGTCTGAACATTTTCCATAGTCGACAAATAACGAAACTTCCTTGGAGTTTATCTTTGCGAATCCATGACACACACTTTCGTATTTATGTAATTGACCATTTTCTGATAAACTTAATACTGCATATTATTTCCCTTTTTTTGTTTTGCACGTGTGTTTTAAGCTTCATTCATGTAATAGTGGTTACATTACCAATTCCTGGTAAACGAAAAGGACCTACAAAAGCTAAATAGCTGTAACTAAATGTCACAAAGATTTTATAACTTGATATACTATAAAACGTACAGCTTCTCAAAATGGGGAAGATTTTAATGGGCAATGTCACATCATTCTTTTTTTCGAGACCGAATGTATAAAGTGCCAGACATAATATCTCAAATACATGTTCAGCCCTGATAATAAAATCTCTTAAATGTGTTTTATGACCAGATGTGTATAAACTCAACTTTTATAAGAGAATGCAGTAGTTCTAAGCTCATCCCTGTTATCACGTTAAAAAATGCGTAGAATTCATCAATCTTATACATGTTAATTAGGGCTGAAACAACTAATCGATGAGAATAGTTGACAACTATTTTCATTATCCATTGATATGTGTACAGCACACACTGGTTAGAGCCAGGCTGAGTTAGGCCGGGGTTACATGAGTGCACTAAATGCATCCGTATTGATCCCTCCTCCCAGCGTCTGTCGTTGCTTTCTGACTGCCCGATGGGGAGGGCCGCCCGTTAAACCAGACTTGCTGAAACACTCTGTCGTAACGCAACGACAGACATTCGACAGGCCAACAAAGCGTGATCCTCCATAGGAGACTCGTGCTTTGTATGGCTGCGTGCACTCAGCGAGGTGGCCGCACAGGCGTCCTAGTGGAGAGAGATGGACGTTCCCGCTACGCTTGTGTGGCGCCGGCCTTAAACGTTTATAATCTCAAACTCTACTTTAGAGCTGATTGGAGAAGACCTATTGCTGCTTTACTCTGTATGGTTTAGCGCTAGGGTTATGTTGGACATAACTAGTTTGTTTTTATTTAGTTTACAACCTGTAGCAGAAATATAGCACAAACTCAGGGGTGCTGCCACTGATGGAGGAGCTATATACCCCTGGTCTTTTTTCGTTACATGGAGCTGGAGACCTGTGCCACCACCCCACCCTCCCTGCCACCCCCACTTTGGTCTGGAGTTGTCATTCTCTCCCTTTGGTCCGGTAGCCTCCCCAAAACTCCCTCCCCCACTCTGGTCCAGTCCTTTGCCCAAACCCACCCCTCTCACATGCAGGTCATTTCCCTTGCTCAAATTAACTCCCATCTCCAGACCCTTCTACCACTCAGTTTGTACGTGATATTACTGTAAAGGGATGTTCTACACACCCTGACCACTTTAGCTTATTAAAGTTGTCAGGCTGTGTGAATTGGTCCCCACTCCTTCTCAACTCGCTTTGGCGCTGACCTCATCAAGTCTGAGCGCTCATAGTTGAGTTAGTTTGGGCAGATAGCAGACATGGGCCTGAGCTGCTCACAGCATCAATCTATCACTCTCACCAGGACCTCACCTACCTTGTATGTGAAAAGTATGCAACGTACGTAATTTGCGTAAGTACGAACAAAAGTTACGTTCGATATGCAAACGGCTTACAAAACATAGGAAGTGCAAGGTTTTTTTTATTTTTAACGTTCCATTCATATAAACAAAAAAAGTTTTTTTTATTTATCGATGAATCAATATAATCGTTCGTTGCAGCCCTAATATTAATATTCAACATCTTTGATCAGGACTTTACAGAGCCAGGTGTCCAATGGCTCCTTGAATTTTTACCTCTGTCTCATAGATCTTGTTGGAAAACATTTTTATGGCTCCTAGAACGGTCTGGTTGGCTGGTTAAATTGCTGGAAATCTGTCTTGGATACCACTATAAGTAGCATTTTTGTTACCTGCTTGATTTCCCCCCCCCCCCTGTTATGAGCATGTTAGATGCTCTTTATTGCTGTATGTTTTGTCTATCTTAGCTTTCAGCAAATTGCTGAAAGAAAGTACAGCATACATGGATAAAGGTGATCTGTAAAATAATTGAAGCTCCAGCGTGCCTCAGGTTTTTTCCCTGCCAGCCCAGCCCCTATTATTGTACGTTATGCTATACTAAGCATGACGGTGACGTGTTCCTTTAAAACATGATGATTGCAGTGAAGACAGTGGGCTTGTTTTCATACCTTCACTAGTTGCTAATGTCATCTTTTTTGATATCGCAGTTTTAAAATACCTTTTTAGAGGTATTTCTTGTGCTGCCAGCCTGGGCACTAGTTGGCAAGATGCCCACAGCAGGATGTTGCCGACCTGAGAATAATTCTAAGTGTGTCTCGATCCCTTTTTGTAGGGAATACAGCTCAAGCTTCTCTGGGCCAAAATGACATTCCGTATCGAAATAGGACTCCTCACTTTGCCGCTACAGACTCGAAGGCGGTTTTATCAATGTATGATTTAAGAATGTTTAACTTTAAAATGCCTGTGTTTATCATTAAAGTTTATCAAGAATGCTAACGTTATCATCTACAATATTTGTTTCTGCTTTATTTTTCAATGTTTCCATTTAATAGAGTATTATACATAATCTGTGAGCAACATTTGCATTTCGGTCGCTAGGAAACTTTTTGGAGTCATTGAGAAGAACTGCGTTAATTTGTTTTCTAAAAGGCAAAGCCTCATGACTGGGACCTATAGGCAATAATGCAGCAGTGATTTCACAAGAATTAAGGACAATCTTTCCCTATGAGCTTGCAATGGCAACTAACTTTGTACAAATGATGCAGTTCTAGTGCTTGTAAAATAATGGATGTGCATTATGGGACACCTTCCTAGTGATTCCATAACTATCAGGTGTGTAGCTTTTGCATTATTTTTCTAGATTGTTAGACTTAAAACTGAGTATTGATGGAGGAGACATTTGTGACCCCCCCCCCACGTCCCTTTAGTTCTCCTGATCTTTCCTGTATGTGTGTGTGTGTGTGTTTGTGTATTTCCCTGATTTTTCTAATTTCACAATAGAAAGTCTTCATTTTATTAAAGGCACACAGTTGAGTATTTGAATTTGCTCCAGTTACAAAAAAAAACATACTAGATAAATGAATAACGTCCACTTTAGAGATACTACTCCCCTAAAATTCTTCATTATTCGATAAAAAAAAAAAATATGTTGGCCTTTTTTCCTCTCTTGTTGGAAGAGGATCCACCTAAAAGGCGGATGAGACACAGAACATGTCAGCCGACTGGGCTGAGTCAAAGTAATGATTGACCGTAAATTGTCTAAAACCTGTCCATAAACCAATCAACATGGCAAAGATTATGTTTGGATGGAAATAGAAAATAAAACAATTTTGAATGTTTTGGTATGAATAGATGTATGAAATACGATCCCATCGGGTATAAAGACCCATGCCTGAAAAGCAAAAGTCCTCACGTTGGCAACTCCTACATGAAATAGGCACAGCAGCATGAATAGCTTACCAGTGTTTCCCAAACCTGTCCTCAGCACCCTCAACCAGGCCAGATTTTAAGGGTTACCTTGGGGAAATGCACACTGAATCCTGTAATCACTGAGCAGCAAATCATATCACCTGTGCTTCAGATATCTGGCAAACCTGGCCTGTTAGCAGGTCCTGAGGACAGGTTTGGGAAACCCTGGCTTACACCAATGTTTCTCAACTCTGGTCCTCAAGTACCCATATCAGGTCAGGTTTTCCAGATTTCTGAAGCACAGCACAGGTGATATACATAAATACAGAAAAAATGGCGTCGCGCCCATACTCACCGGAGCGGCAGCAACTGCCAGGAGTAACAGCCCAGTCAATGTATAAAACATAACAAGGAAAAAGGGTGTCATCTGCGCTCGTTTCTATGTGTTCCATGTACAACAAAAATTAGGTTTTTGTTTGTTTCAATGGCCATTGCAACGTAAGCCCACTCGCCACTTCAAGGCACCTCTTTAGAGTGGGTACCTAACAATTGTAACCAAAAGGCCGCTCTACTGAGCAGCTCCAAGCCCCTCCAGCTGCTTTTCAGCCAAGGAGAGGCAAAGATGGTGGCTTTTATTTATACACGCACCAAACCCTTCCCATTTGGGATCAAAAACAAAAACATGGAAAGAGGAACAGCTGCAGAACGACGGACTGGTGTTACAAGCTTGTAACACCAGTCCGTCGTTCTGCAGCTGTTCCTTTTTCCATGTTTTTGTTTTTGATCCCAAATGGGAAGTGTTTGGTGCGTGTATAAATAAAAGCCACCATCTTTGCCTCTCCTTGGCTGAAAAGCAGCTGGAGGGGCTTGGAGCCGCTCAGTAGAGCGGCCTTTTGGTTACAATTGTTAGGTACCCACTCTAAAGAGGTGCCTTGAAGTGGCGCGTGGGCTTATGTTGCAATGGCCATTGAAACAAACAAAAACCTCATTTTTGTTGTAAATGGAACACCTAGAAACGAGCGCAGATGACACTCTTTTTCCTTGTTATGTTTTAAGCACAGGTGATATGATTTGCTGCTCAGTGATTGCAGGATTCTGTCTGCATTTCCCCAAGGTAATCCATAAAATCTGGCCTGTCTGGGGGACGTGAGGACAGAGAGTTAAGAACCACTGGCTTAGGCCGGGGTTGGAAGAGCGGTTTGCAGAGCGGAAGGAATGTCCGTGAGAGTGGATGTTCCTTCCACTCCGACGCCCGTCTGGCCGCTTCGCTGAGCGCAGTTAGTGCACTCAGGTCTGCAAGGCTCGATCCTTCCTATGGAGGATCACGCTTTTGCAGCCTCGTAGTGCTTTGACGGGGAGGCTTTCAGAACGTCCGAAGCACAGCTACTATAGCGCGTGCAGTTCGTGAACGTACTGCAGTGCGTGGCTGGCCCTGCTGAAGCGTCACAACACTGCGATGGAGGAAAGGGAGGCATGTAAGTACAGGCGCACATGGTGCACTTGTCTGACCCCTGCCTTAGACAATGGAATGACAGAAGCACATTAGACCAAATGCCAAGGAACAAGAAGACTGAACCAGCACATCGAGTTGCTGAGTTTACAACAGCTCTGGTTAAGGTTATACTAGGGTTGGAATACAGTCTGATATTTGGATTCTCATGCCTGTATCTATGTACCAAACACCAAGGAACCCAAACAAATCTGTGGGGAAAAAAGTCACACGAGCTACATGGAGGCAACCCACAATATTGAGTCTGCGGCAATCATACAAGCTAGGGCAGGGGAGCTATGAGAATGGAAGGACACGTGGAGACTGAACTGCAAGCATACGGCTTAGGCTGTGGTCAGACTAGCGCATTTTTAACGTGCGTTTAGGTGCACTTAATCACAGCCGCAGTAGCAGCAAATGATGCGCAATGACGGCCAATATACGAAATACGGCCGCACAAAAGTCCAGCCGCGTAACGCAAGTGGAAAATGAATGCATTTTTTTGAGAATGTAGAACCGCTAGTACTGACGTACAGAGTGCGCTGCGTCCGCTAGCGGCGTGTGTGCGTGATTAGGAGATGTTAGACGCTGCTCATGTCCGGCCAACATAACGTCCAGACGCAAGAAGTGTTTTATTGATCCGTAAAAAATCACGCACGAAAATGAGCATCGTATGACCTTTTTTGCGTATTCCGTGAAAAAATACATCAATGCGTTCGGACGCACTTTTTTACGGACAACGCAAAAAATGCGTTCGTTTGACCCTAGCCTAAGGAAAAGTTGATTGGGGGGTTGGTAACTGGTGGCCCAGACAGGAAAGTGAAAGAAAACGAGTTCAAAGGGTACCAAGACTCTCCCAAACCAGATACAGAAAATACAGTATTGTAATATTCCCTTGGAAAATTGATCACGCATCTCAAACTGTTCAGAGTGGTAAAAAAAAAAAAAAGGTCTGCTATTCAATGTCACTTATATTTTCTATGCCTTTTTTGGATATATTTAACATGTTTTAAGTGTTAGGTCAGGAAGCCATTCAGTTAATAACACTGTCAGCTAAGGTTAAGAAAGCACATCTTAACCTTTTGTTGTCTTCACTTCCATTCCTAATGAACAATTCTAGATTCACATGGATTATTCCACTAAAATTAATTAGGTATGTATATTCTGGCATTGCTCACCTGTGTCATCATTGATTGAGGATGTGTTGCAAAAAAGATTGATTCTCTTTTAAATCGAACACTAACTCCAAAAATGAAACTATGTGTATTTTATGTTACTGATATCTTACATGATGCTCACTTGCTCCTCACAGTGTCTCTTTGGACATAGAATGGAGTCTATGGGTTGATTACTGCCTCAAATCATTGTATTGTGTGGGATGTTTTCAAAGGACCTCACCAGGGGGTAGATTAGAAGTCTTTTAAGCTCCCTGTCGTATCTCGTTCAGCTGTCATCTGCTATCTTGGGTAGCCAGGAAACCACAATAGACCACCTCCAACCTTAACTAAACATTCCCTCGTCCCCTCCATTGTTTGTTAAATACTGTAGAAGCTAAATCACATCTCTAAAGTAAAGGTTTTGCACTGATTTTGGTAAACATTGCATCATGGGGAAAATTCACAAAATGGAACCAGGAGATAAAAACCTAACTTTGTTTCCTTTTTTACATGCAATTACTTCAAACAAAGACAAAACTCCAGCAGCATGTGTTTTATAAGGTTGTATTGTTTGTAATGCACAAGTAATCCAGTTACATCTTATGTTAGCGGTTGTGCCCCTTTAATTTCTTAGTCTGTCCGTCGATTTTGTTTATTTTCTTTCCTACCTTTTGTTTGAATACACAATCATTGAGTCAGTGTAAACAGTATGAATGTACTAGATATGTAGAGCAGGTACCTACTAGCAAGAGAACCTTGGAGATCACGTTACAAAGATGCACATTATTTCCCCTTTCAAGCAACGCTGTTACACAAGTCTAATTTCACTTTGTGTTTACGGTATGTAATTGAGGTATCGGTAACGTTCCACTGTTGGTTTTATGAATGTGTTGCTTTGCTGCGATGGTCACCAGGGGCATGTGGCAGGAGGCCAGATACATCTTAAATTGGTGATTATGCTTAATGTATTTTATAGTATAATTTCCCTTAATGGTTTATTGTAACTTCTTTGGCCATTATTGTTCAGCTGTATCTGTATCTGTATACATAATATGTAATGACAGTTTAATGGTCCCAGGCACATTGCTCCATTATGATCCTTCTACAGAATCTTAAGTGCTGGGATTGTTTTAATAACCTAAGGTGTTTTTTTTTCTTCCACACACAGGCTTCTCTTAATGCCGCATTACTTTCTAGGCACGCCTTCACTTTGTATACATTTTCTTAAAATGTGTTTGTCATTCTAGTCTTTTCAGGCTTAACATATCCAGGGCTTTCCTTTACATTTATACTGTGTATCTTTATCTCTGCCTGTTACAAGCCATGTTTTTCAATACGATTTACTAGACTTTAGGTTATAATAGGCGTCCTCAAATACAAACTTGACAAACAACATTTTCATGCAAAAACGTTGCTACCTTACTCCAGTGTTTCCCAATCACAGTCCTCAAATCCCCCTAACAGGAGAGGTTTGCCAGATATCTGAAGCACAGCACAAGTGATCAGATTTGCTGCTCAGTCATTGCCCAAGTAATCCTTAGAATCTGGACTGTAAGGCTGGGGGTCAGACCAGCGCACTTTTAACGTGCGTTCTGGCGCACATAATTATGGCTGCACTAGCAGCAAATGACGGGCAATGACGGCCAATATACGAAGTACGGTCGCACGAAAGTCCGGCCGCGCAACGCAAGTGGAAAACTAACGCATTTTTTCGAGAACGCCGAACCGCTAGTACGGACGTACAGAGTGCGCAGCTGTGGCATAGCGGCGTGTT
Source organism: Leptobrachium leishanense (assembly GCA_009667805.1). Taxonomy (NCBI): domain Eukaryota; kingdom Metazoa; phylum Chordata; class Amphibia; order Anura; family Megophryidae; genus Leptobrachium; species Leptobrachium leishanense. The sequence goes on along the minus strand of CM019067.1, from coordinate 262,467,293 downwards.
TGCGTGATTAGGAGATGTCAGACACTGCTAATGTCCAGCCTACATAACGTCCAGACGCAAAAAGAGTTTTATTGACGATCCGAAAAAAATCACGCACGAAAAATGCGCATCGTATGACCGTTTTCGCGCACTCCGTGAAAAAATACGTCAATTCGTTCGGACGCACTTTTTGACGGTCGCTGCGAATAATGCGTTCGTTTGACCCTAGCCTTAGGGGTACCTAAGAACAGGTTGCGGATGCACAGCCTTAATACAACATTTGCAAACTGCATGTTATCGTCTCCACGTACCTACACTCCCAATTCTCTTCTTCAGGACTTCTCGTGAGTTGCCCCCTTTCTAAAGAACTCCCTCCCCTGCAACATTAGACTCTTCCCGTGTCTCCAGTCCTTCAAGAAGTCTCCGAAAACACATTACTTTAGAGAAGCCTATCGGCACTTGAGCAGGGTCTTCTCTCCTACTGTTTGGTGTGTGTAATGTGTATGTATATTTGATATTCTGTCTCTCCCATTATACAGCGCTACGGAACCTGTTGGCATTTTATAAATGCTTGTAACTGTAACTATCGGCTCACTCCAAAATTCCCCCACTGTACATTTCTTGCGCCATCTTCCCACACAGCCCACATGCGCCCGCTATTTCACATACTCTATTACACTCACCTAGTGTGTCACCCCTCTCCTCTTAGATTTTAAGCTCTCAAGCAGGGTCCTCCTTCCTGTTCTGTTTAACGTATGTATATTTGTTATTCTGTCTCACCCATTGTACAACGCTACAGAACTTGTTGGCACTTTAGAAGTACTTGTAACTGTGTTTTTTAAAAACTTGACTGTATGAAGATTACTATGTTATTTATTTATTTGTCTGCAAAGTATTTTACCACGAAGGATACTTTGAGATTTCTCTCCTTTTCAAGTATGTCCTGGATATATGCTGGCAGTGGGTTATCATCAACCTGTGCACTGGCTGACTGTGTGCCATTCATAAAGCAAGTTCATTTTAACCCCTTTGTGAGTGCTAAAACATATTATTCTCTGGTGTTCAAAGAAGTGGATGTAGACATAGCTGCAGTGGCGTAGCGTGGGGGGCCCTCGGGGGCGGTCGCCCCGGGCGCAATTTCCTAGGGGGCGCAAAATTTCAAAAGAAATTTGAACCACTAATATTTCCAGCAGGGATCAGCAAGGTGTCCGCCAGTTTTTGCCACACCAGCGGTGACTTAGAACTCAGTGTCCAAAAGGGAGGACCAGGACATAAAATTCTGGTCCTGTTCCGATTCCTCCTTAATGCTGACATGAGTGACATGAGCAGCAGGCAGCATTCAACGGAACACCCTGTACCACGCTTGTCAGCCCCCCTTGAAGCCCTATTCCAACCCCCCGCTGCTGGCAGCCCTGCAGCCACTGAACAGGAAGGAGGGAGGGAGGTGCCTGCCCTGCAGCACATTTAAAATCTGGTCTCCACTAAGCCCCCTGGACAGCTCCCCCCCTGGCCACCAGCAACACCTCGCAGAATAGGCAACACTGTATGACACCAAAGCAGCGTGACCACCACACAGTGAGGGGGTACAGGAAGAGGGTGACTGGAGGTTCAGGGAGAGAATGACTGGGGATACTGGGAAAGAGTGACTGGGGATATTGATAGAGAGAGTGACTGTGGGTACTGGGAGAAAGTGGGGGTACTTGGAGAGAGAAAGAGAGAGTGAGTGACTGGGGGTACTGGGAGAGTGACTGGGGGTACTGGGAGAGAGTGACTGGGGGTACTGGGAGAGAGTGAGTGACTGGGTACTTGGAGAGAGAGACTGGGGGTATTGTGGAGAAAGTGGGTACTGAGAGTGACTGGGGGTACTAGGAGGGAGAGGGTGACTGGGGGTACTGGGAGAGAGTGACTGGGTATAGTGTGAGAGTGGAACTATGATATATACTGGGACAGTGTGACTGGTAGCAGTGGTGTAGCTTGGGGCATGTGTGCTTAATTTTTTTATTATATCAGTATTTGTTAATATACAATACATTTGCTTGTGGGTAATGGGTCAATACTCTACTGGTGTCAGGGAATCATGGTGTGTTACCGTGTCCACAGGTTGGGGGGGCAACCAATTCTTACCCTGCCCCGGGCGCTGACAACCCACGCTACGCCGCTGCATAGCTGTCAGTATTCCTAAACCTATACAGGGTTATTCAGAGAGTGTGAAAAGCAGGAGAATGACTGGAGAATGAAAAATTCTAGGTCAAAATAGCCAAACCAGAAAAATTCTCCCTTTCATCTCACTTTCCAAATCGGTTATTTTGACCTAGAATTTTTCATTCTCCAGTCATTCTCCTGCTTTTCACGCTCTCTGAATAACTCTGATAGTCTTTGCACTGCTGATGGTGGTGACGTTGGCAGTGTTACTGGTAACACCAGTGATTCAACGGCTGTGAGATCCCATCTATGATCCATGTTATTTATGGTTTCATTTTAGAGATAAATAGGTTTTGTAAATAAAATAATAAAAATTGAACTAGAGGAAAATTGGTTTGTATACGTGTGTAGGTTTATTTTTTTAGGATTAGTCATTAACGATTAGCTACTTTAAAGGAGCTTAAATGATCTCACAGAAAAATAGAAGGGGAAAAATGAATTCATATGTGTACAAGACAAAAGGTTTGCCTTTTTGTTGATATAGATCATGTTATTTTTACTAGAATATCCAATTTAACCCCTTAGTGACCGGGCGGTTTTACACAAATCCGTCTTTTAGTGACCGATGCTGTTTTTACGTTTCTGCGCTGTTAGTGTTTAGGTCAAATTTTCCTCTTACTCGTTTATTCAACACACACATATTATACACCCTTTTTGTCGCCATTAAATGGACTTTCTAGAAATACCATTATTTCCATCATATCCAATAATTTACTATAAAAAAATATGAAATATGATATGAAAAAGTGTGTTTTTACCATTTTTTTTAATTTAATCCCCAAAATCTACGACCACCCAAAAAGACCCCGGCTAAATAGGTTCAAAATTTTGTCCCGAGACTAGAAATACCCAATATTTACATGCGTTTGCTTTTTAACCCCTTCACTGCTGAGACAGTTCACCTATGTGCGCTGCGCTCATTCTGACCATTTTGTGCTAATTATTTTTAGATGAAAGCCTAGGTCCTATTTAATTAAACCCCCCCAGACAAAAAAAACTTTTAAAAAAAAATCTTTTTTTTATTTTATTTAATTTTTTTATTCTTTTTTTTTTAAATTTATTTTATTTTCTTTAATTTTTTTTTAAAACCAAACCTGGTCATGTTTGGTATCATTGGAAAGGCCATAATCAGGCTAAATATGACCATCTAGCTGCCATGGATCGGGAGATAACGGGGTCCTTAGGATCCCCTTAACTGGCCCACTGACATCCTCACACATATGGTGAGGTTGTCAGTGGGTGGGGGGGGACCTGCAGGCTTGGCTGACATCCAAGATGTCAGCCCCCCTCCAGGTTCGAATCGCGTTTTGGCGCCAATTAGTGCCGAAAAGCGATTCGGCAGCAAACGGGTTAATGCCATACACCGCTGAAAAGGGGAGACTCTCCCCTCTCCAGCAGTGCAAACGGCATCTCCCTAGCTTCAATGGATGGGGAGATAGAGGGCTCCGAAGGAGCCCCCCCTCCCCTCCATTGAATTGCATGGGGACGCCTGCTGATGCGGCACCACGCAGCGTGGCGACGTCATCAGCCTCGCCTGCCCATGTAAATCACATGGGCAGGCTTCCTCCCTGCCAGATCACCGTGGGATCCAGCGAGGGAGGTGAGTATCGGGCGGGAGGGGGATTAGGCGCCGCTGACGTACCCTGTACGTCTGCGGGTCTAAGGGAGACCCGAGAACAGGACGTACAGGGTACGTCAGCGGCCCTTAAGGGGTTAATCTATTAAGGCCGCGGGGCGTGCTATGCCGTCCCGACTGTGAGTGTGCCTGAATGCTGCAGGAGGGCATATCACACCCTCTGGCTCCTATTGCATGCCTCCCAGCCCCCACCCGAGCGAGGGCACAGCTTGCATCATTGGCTGCCATGGGATGGCCTGAACTTAGGCCATCAACCTGCACATGGCTAGGTAGGTGGGATGAAGCAATCGCCGGAGAGCTGCAGGATGACATGTCATGCCCTGATTTCTCCTGTTGCATGCCTCCCTGCCTGCTCCTATTGCATGCCTCCCTTTCCTCCAGCCAGTGCACGTTCGGTGACTTTTCGTTCTCTTCAATATAGTACGATTTGGCGATCCCATTTTGGCGACCCTGCGGTGTATTCAGCAAGCACCACAGGGCCGTCGTAGTGCAGGGAAAAGCCGCCGCAAACCCGTCGAACACTCCCCGCAAAACCGGCGAACGTACACCGAACCCCGCAAAAACATCTGGATTAACCCTGCCAGAGAAACCCGAACAGCCGCTGATCACAGCGCAGAGCAGCCACCGGAAAAACCCGACACCGCAGACGAATGGCATGGTGGGAAAAAAAACAGTACGCTTGAATGTTTGAAAAGTGAAACGCTGTTTGCAAAGAAACTACAAAACAATATGTCTGAAATTTACATATATGATCCAACGAATGATAATAAAAAGGGCTGTTACAGAGAAAAAAAAAAACGATTTTAAAAAAAAGAATTTTTTTTGCAAAAAAATCCCAGAAAAATGCCTAGAAGATCCTAAAAACTCTATGAATAAAGAGACTTTTACTGCAGAATATTATAATGAACGGTTTATTAGATATTGAATTAAAACGGGAGTATTTTTAACATTGAAGCCAATGAGATTCGCCTGAATAAACCTGAACAGCAGGGCAATTCGGCAACTTTTCACTGCTGGTTTTTGTTCTCTGAATAGCCGAAGCATTGCTTCTCTATGGGGATTTCACTGCCCTCGAACAGGCACTGAACAGGTACCGTATGTGCAGGCAATTCGCCAAGATTTGGCGAACTGCCTGCTCTCTGGACAGCCGAATGGCCAGAAAAGGTAACCGTACGCTGAATTTCACTATTCGGTTACCTTTCGGCCACAATTCGGATCTCTTTGAATAACCTTGATACTCTTATACAACCATCATAGTTATACAGAGAAAGGGGAAACTCAGGAGAATGACTGGAGAAGTGAAAATTCTAGGTCAAGATAGCCAAACCAGAAAAATTCTCCCATTTATTTCACTTTCCAAATCATCTATTTGGTCTAGATTGTTCTCTTCTCCTGCCAATTCTCCTGGTTTTAACCGTTCTCTGAATAACCTGATCTGTCTTTAAATCTGGTGATGTGTTCCAGTTTATGATGTCTCAGCAGAAGTGAGTGAGAGGTATGTGCACCTCCATCAGCTTCCAAATCTCTATTGATCAAGTCCACACTGCCAACCACCAATACGGTGTTGGTGCTTGCAGGATTGGATTCTAGGATGGTTGTGGAATGGTAAATTAACAAATCAAGTTTATCAAAGTACTAAATCAATTAGATCTTGTCTTTGCATCCTGGTTATTTTTAGTTTTTGTATAAAGTTATGTTCACGGTGTGTATTAGGTTGTGATAGAACAAAAATGAGTTTATATAAGAGAGTGTGTGTCTGTTTACATATATACAGTCTGCGAAGATATTAAATGTACATACAAACTTAAGAGGTCTCTCAAGGGTTAAAGGAAGACCTATCTCACTTTCCAAGTCGGTTATTTGGTTTAGATTGTTCTCTTCTGCCAATTCTCCTGTTTTTCACCTTTCTCTGAATAACCCTGTATGTCTTTCCAAATCCTGAATTTGTGATGAGAATGATTTATGTTTAACTTAAAGGAGCTTGAGAAAGGATACACTAGGTGGGACTCTTGCCCTAACTGAAACCCCCCACAAAAGAATGTATTTAGAGAAAAAAAAACGGTATTTTTTTTATCTGTAGCAATTTTGTCGGAATGTCTAAGCCTCTCTAACGAGGACATGGGTGCCGGACAAAATCCCTACAACCAGGTTCCCTAATGCCAACGACCAACTTCCAGACAGAACAAGTGCTGTGCATACCAAGTTCCCTACACAGACAACTCCCTGATGGCCAACTTCCACTCATCCAAAATCACGGTCGCTAACCCTAACAACCTAACCCTTAGGGAGTTTTATGGTTAGGGTTAGGGCTAGGATTAGAGGGTTAGGGCTAGGATTAGGGGGTTAGGGTTAGAGCAAGGTTTAGGGGGCTTAGGGCTAGGTTTAGGGGGTTAGGGCTAGGATTAGGGGGTTAGGGTTAGGGCTATCTTTAGGGGGCTAGGGTTAGGGCTAGCTTAAGGGGGGTTAGGGCTAGGGCTAGGTTTAGAGGGTTAGGGTTAGGGCTATGTTTAGAGGGTTAGGATTAGTTCTAGGTTTAGGGGGTTAGGGTTAGGGCTAGATTTAGGGGTTAGGGCTAGGTTTAGGGGGCTAGGGCTAAGTTTAGGGGTTAGGACTAGGATTGGGGGTTAGGGGTAGAGCAAGGTTTAGGGGGTTAGGGCTAGGTTTAGTGGGTTAGGGCTATGTTTAGGGGGTTAGGGCTATGTTTAGGGGCTATGTTTAGGGGGTTAGGGTTAGCGCTAGGGTTAGGGCTAGATTTAGGGGTTAGGGCTAGTATTAGGGGGTTAGGGGTAGAGCAAGGTTTAGGGGGTTAGGGCTAGGTTTAGGGAGTTAGGGTTAGGGCTATGTTTAGGGGGTTAGGGCTATGTTTAGGGGGTTAGGGCTAGGTTAAGGGGGTTAGGGCTAGGTTTAGTGGGTTAGGGCTATGTTTAGGGGGCTAGGGCTATGTTTAGGGCTATGTTTAGGGGGTTAGGGCTATGTTTAGGGGGTTAGGGCTAGGTTAAGGGGGTTAGGGCTAGGTTTAGTGGGTTAGGGCTATGTTTAGGGGCTAGGGCTATGTTTAGGGGGTTAGGATTAGGGCTAGGTTTAGGGGGTTAGGGTTAGCGCTAGGGTTAGGGCTAGGATTAGGGGGTTAGGGGTAGAGCAAGGTTTAGGGGGTTAGGGCTAGGAGGTTAAGTTTAGGGAGTTATGATAGAAACATTTAAATACGTAAAGGGAATCCACAAGGTAGAGGAAGGGAGTATATTTAGAAGGAAACAAAGTAGCAAAACAAGAGGACATACAGGGTTATCCAAAGAGATCCGAATTGCTTGAGAAAGGTAACCGAACGCTGAAAATCAGCGTTCGGTTCCCTTTCCTGGCCATTCGGCTATCCAGAGAGCAGGCAATTCGCCAAATCCTGGCGAATTGCCTGCACATACGGTGCCTGTTCGGTCCCTGTTCGAGGGCAGTGAAATCCCCATGAAAAAGCACTGCTTCGGCTATTCAGAGAACACAAACCAGCAGTGAAAGGTTTCCCTAATGCCCTGCCATTCGGTGGTTTAATTCGGCAAATTTATTCAGGAGAATCCCATAGACTTCAATGTTAAAAATATTCCGTTTTAATTCAATATCTAATAAACCGTTCATTATAAAATTCTGCAGCAAAAAGTCTCTTTATTTATAGATTTTTTAGGATACTTTAAGCATTTTTTAGAATTTTTTAAAAAAATGTAAAAGTCCGATTTTTTTTTTTTTTTTTTTTTTTTTTCAGTTTGCTTATTTTTTTTGTAACAGCCCTCTTTATTATCATTCCCTGGACCGCCTGTGAAAATTCAGACATTTTCGCTCAGTAGTTTCTTTGCAAACAGCGTTTCATTTTCCCAGATTCATACAAATGGTTTTGCTAATTTATTCACTGCCTCCTCCATGTCACAGCTGCTTCGGCTCTGTGTGATTCGGCTCCTTTTCGGCTCCTGTTCGGCTCCTGTTCGGCTTCTTCGAAGGTTAATCCAAATGTTTTTGCTTGTTTTCAGCGTGCATTCGGTGAGTTTTCATCAGGTTTGCGGCAGCTTTTCCCTGCAATTCGGGGACTCTGTGGTGCTTGCTGAATATACCGCAGGGTCACCGAAATGCAATCGGCAAAAGGAACCGAATTGAAGAGAACGAAAAGTCACCGAACGTGCGGTGACTTTTCGAATCTCTTTGGATAACCCTGATAGTCTTAGATTATTTATTTATTTATTTATTTATTTATAAAGGATTTTACCAGGAAGGATACATTGAGATTTCTCTCGTTTTCAAGTATGTCCTGGGTTCAAGTACATTGAAGTGTTACATTTACAGAAATACAAAGTAATACAATGTAAGATATTAACAACACAAATATACAGATTAACAGAAAATAAATATGTAGGAAATATAGTCACTAGGTTACATGTTTACAGGTGCATTCTGTATTGAGGTATGTTAATAGGGAATTTTGAGTGACTTAAGACTGGTGGAAGATTTGATGGTGTCTGGGAGGTTATTCCATAATTGTGGTGCTCTGTAGGAAAATGAGGACCGAGCCACTGTCTTTTTGTATTGTGGTATTGCAAGTAAGGTGCTGGTCCTGGATCGGAGGTTATAGGATGAGGGAGCTGCTGGGGGAAGCAGTCTATTCAGGTAGGGTGGCAGCTTCTTAAACACCAGGCTGGAAAGGTGAAGGGTGCGTCTGGATTCTAGCGATGGCCAGTTTAGCTGTTTTAACATGTCACAATGGTGGGTCATGTAGTTACATTGTAGCGCAAAGCGGCAGAATGAGTTATACAGTGTAGTAAGTTTATGAAGGTGTGTTTGCGGGGCGGCTGCATACACTACATCTCCGTAATCAATAGCCGGCATAAGCATTTGCTGTACAATCTGCTTTCTTACCGCGGGACTCAGGCAGGATTTGTTTCTGTACAGGGCACCTAGTTTGGGGTAAAGTTTAGATGAGAGTTTTTCGATGTGGGGGCCAAAGGATAGATTAGGGTCCAACCACATACCTAGATATTTGAGAGAAGTGACTGTGGTCAGTGTGCCATTTGTATTGTCCCAAAACATAGATGGGGATTTTGCAATTTGTGTATTTAGGTGCTGTTCCAAAGAGCATCGTTACAGTTTTGTCAGTATTTAAAAAAAAGTTTGTTGTTTTTGATCCACTTTTCTACCTCTGTGAATTGTTCTTGCAGCACGGCCTCCAGCTGCGGGAGATTTGGTTTGCTGACATTAGAGGGGCAAAGGTTTAAAAGTAACATCAGAAAGCATTATTTTACTGAGAGGGTGGTGGATACATGGAACAGTCTTCCAGTTGAAGTGGTAGAGGCCAAAACAGTAATTGAATTTAAGCAAGCATGGGATAGGCATAAGGCTATCCTAAACAAAAGATAAATCCAGGTAAAGTATCCATGTAATTGGGCAGACTAGATGGGCCAAAAGGTTCTTATCTGCCGACATTTTTCTATGTTAGGGTTAGGGCTAGGTTTAGGGGGTTAGGGCTATGTTTAGGGGGTTAGGGCTATGTTTAGGGGGTTAGGGCTAGGTTAAGGGGGTTAGGGCTAGGTTAAGGGGGTTAGGGCTAGGTTAAGGGGGTTAGGGCTAGGTTAAGGGGGTTAGGGCTATGTTTAGGGACTAGGGCTATGTTTAGGGCTATGTTTAGGGGTTTAGGGCTATGTTTAGGGGCTATGTTTAGGGGGTTAGGATTAGGGCTAGGTTTAGGGGGTTAGGGTTAGCGCTAGGGTTAGGGCTAGATTTAGGGGTTAGGACTAGGATTAGGGGGTTAGGGGTAGGTTTAGGGAGTTAGGGTTAGGGCTAGGTTAAGGGGGTTAGGGCTATGTTTAGGGGGTTAGGGCTATGTTTAGTGGGTTAGGGCTATGTTTAGGGGCTAGGGCTATGTTTAGGGGTTTAGGGCTATGTTTAGGGGTTTAGGGCTATGTTTAGGGGTTTAGGGCTATGTTTAGGGGCTATGTTTAGGGGGTTAGGATTAGGGCTAGGTTTAGGGGGTTAGGGTTAGCGCTAGGGTTAGGGCTAGATTTAGGGGTTAGGACTAGGATTAGGGGGTTAGGGGTAGAGCAAGGTTTAGGGGGTTAGGGCTAGGTTTAGGGAGTTAGGGTTAGGGCTAGGTTAAGGGGGTTAGGGCAATGTTTAGGGGTTTAGGGCTATGTTTAGGGGTTTAGGGCTATGTTTAGGGGTTTAGGGCTATGTTTAGAGGGTTAGGGCTATGTTTAGGGGTTAGGATTAGGGCTAGGTTTAGGGGGTTAGGGTTAGTGCTAGGGTTAGGGGGTTAGGGTTAGCGCTAGAGTTAGGGCTAGATTTAGGGGTTAGGGCTAGGGTTAGGGGTAGATTTAAGGGTTAGGGCTAGGGTTAGGGGTAGAGCAAGGTTTAGGGGGTTAGGTTTAGGGAGTTAGGGCTAGGTTTAGGGGGTTAGGTTTAGGGAGTTAGGGCTAGGTTTAGGGGGTTAAGGTTAGGGCTAACGGTTAGAGCTATGTTTAGGGAGTTAGGGTTATGGCTAGGTTTAGGGTTAGGTTTAGGAGGTTGGAGAGTAAGGTTAGGGTTAGCCACAGGAATTTTGGATGTCTGGAAGTTGGCCGTCAGGGAGTTGTCTTTGTAGGGAGCTTGGTATGTCCAGCACTTGTTCTGTCTGGATGTTGGCTGTCTGCATGTTGGCATTAGGGAACTGTCTCGCTGGCTGCCCACTTAGGCCATCGTGGTGGCTTGGAACAAGGAGTGTAGCCCTTTAGGCAGGCGAGCTGCTGGCTTGATACAGGACAGATATATAATACAGATTCCAGTGCAATACAGGAACCAGATTGAGACACAAGGGACGGGAGGGCCAGGGAGAAAACTAAAGGGATCCCTATGCTGGGAATGATTTCTATCTAAGAAAACCTCACAAAGAATAACCGAGCAAGGGGAGCAAGAAGGGCAAGGGTTAACAAGACAAACAGAAATCCTAGACTGAAGAGGTCCTTGTATGTTGGCCTCTGAGTAAACTAAACTCAGACAAACAAGACATATAAAACATGAAACAAAGGAGTGGTCATCTAGCAGAGATTGGCAACCGATCAGGCATACAGTAATACAGGGAGCAGGCAAGAGAAAGATCCAGAGAACATGCTAAAGGTCATACACAGGAATATCTAGATGCTCGAAACAGGGTACAGGGAATAAACCAGAGAATAAACCAGAGCCAGAATTCATACACAGGAGTGGTTCTCAGCCAGGCCAGGTCAGAAACAAGATGAGCAAAATACAGTGTACAGCGAACAAGAAAGAGAATATCCAGGAACATAAGCCAAAAGTCAAAACCAGAAAATACTCGACATGAAGCAATGCAGCAACGCGGGAAACAGGAACAGGACACAAGAACCACAACCACAATAAAACTTCACAAACGGTCAATGAAGCTCTGTGCTGCTGGGAGTTATATAGGCAGTGGGTCTGTGTGATTGGGCCATGTGAACTCAGACCAGAAGATCACAGCAGAACCCCAGAGCAGCCCCAGACAGCACAGCCAAACACAAAACAGGGGAAAACAGACGTGAATGCCTTTCACCACCAGGGGGCTCAGCCAGAACTAGGGAAAATCTGACAGGAACCTGGTTGTAGGGATTTCGACCCACACCCCGAAAACATTATAGAGGAAAATACTGTTAACGCACTGCTAAAAAATAAAATTTATCTAATAACATTTCTTTCCCAGTATGTTACTGAAAAATCCCCATATATTTTATCTTTTACTTTATGTAGAATATCTAATGTCTATAAAAACATTAGTGCAAGGAAAATCAAACTAAAAATAAGTTCAGCTGGCAAAGACACATAACACTGCCAAAATGAAATATGGAAACGGTAGAAAGAACACTGTTTCATTGTGTTTGCTCCTGCACAGAAATTGTATATACAGAATTTATATACTGTGTGTGTGTGTGTGTGTAAGATAGATAGATAGATAGATAACAGTGCAAGCTATATTGTATGCTGGCAGGATCTCTCTTAGTATTCGTCGAGCCCCTCAGCAATGCCCCTCATTCCCTAGAATGAATAACCCATGCAAGCACATGGCATTGTCTCAATTACACAGCACGCAGCCACATTCACCCACACCACACACACAGGTCTATTCAAAGAAAATGAAACTCAGGAGAATGACTGGAGAAGTGAAAATTCTAGGTCTAAATGGCCAAACCAGAAAAAAACTCCCATTTATCTCACTTTCCAAATCGACTATTTGGTCTAGATTGTGTTCTCTTCTCCTGACAGTTCTCCTGGTTTTCACCTTTCTCTGAATAACCCTGTCAGTTCAGTGTCCGTGTCAGTTCATCTGTTCAAAAATCTGTCAATTCACCAAATTGACAACGAAATATAGTGCAATTTGCCGCAGATCAGCAATTTTCCCATCTTCGGGCAGCGAAATTGTCCCATTGAGAAGTAATAGCAAATCTATTTGCGTTTATATATTCTATTCGGTACTAATGGGAACCTGTTGCGATTTTAGCTAAAACTGAAAAAACATCATTTTTATAGTGGGAAATGAGAAGATGACTTCGTGCAGCATCATTGTTTACATTATAATTGAAAAGTGAACAATAGTGCTGCATTATAAACAAAAAAAACCTGACACTTATTTTTATTTATTTTATTGTGTTTTGTGTTACATATAACCTAATCATGTTTGGAATCATTGGAAAGGTCATGCTCAGTGGAGACGCCAGTCCCTATCCGTATGTGCCAAGTGTGTATTCTTGGTTGGAACTCTGAGCTTTTGGATTGAGTCCCATGTAGAGTGGAATGATTTGTAACTTCCGGTCTAAAATATGCCTGGTTTTTCTTTTTGTTAGCATTACCAGGCATTCCAGACAAAGATGTAGCTTGTGGGTTATACTAAAACATTGGTAGAAGGAGATTTAACTAACACCATTGAAAGCCCGAGCTAGTGGCTTTTAATGTTGTGGTAATGCTTAAAACGTTCCCTGGCAACAACAAAACTAAATACATCAGACTTGCTACAGTTGGAGAGATCCACTGACCGCATGAATTAATAGTGTGATTACTCATTCTTATCAGAATAACTTGCGTTTGTCACAGTCAAAAAGTTACAAAATATTTATTTAATATAATCACATGTATTATTATTAATAACTTAAAAAATGTACAGCATAGTTCTATGGCCGCCTGGCTTCTAATTTACGGCTTGTACGAAAGGTCATTCAGCAGTTAACGTAACACAGATTTGATGAGCAATCAAGTTCTCTTTTGCCTCTGTCATTATTTTTTAGCATATTTGGAGCAACAGAAAGTATTCTTATCACAAAGATTAGTTACACAGACCACATAACACTTTATTAAAGCTCGTCAAATTCCAATTACTAAATCAGTTGTGCAACTTAATAAATCAATTTATGGGACAAGGTATCTGAGATAGAACTGCACTTCTTCTATGAACCTAGAGAGGGCAGGAGTGATTCACACTTACGGTGCATAATACCGATAAGCCCGTGGAACTTTAAAGAATTCTGATTTCTTGTATGTATCAGCTTAAAGCTAGAACTAATCAACAAGTTATGGAATATGGTCTCGAATAATCAATATACATATGTATTTTTTTAGAAAGCATTTTACCAGGAAGGATACATTGAGATTTCTCTTGTTTTCAAGTATGTCCTCGGTTGGCGAGTATGTACCGTTATGTGTCTTGCCCAAGGACACTTACTGGAGAGGTGCTCTTGCCGGGATCCAAACCTGTGTCTCCACGGTCTCCACAGTCATAGAGCAGTGATGTTACCTCTACTCCACCCATCCTGGTTTTTAGCTATGACATGACTGTCTAATGTGTCACCACACAAGAAAATATGTTGATGTTACTTTATGCTTTGCGGAGACTGTTCAATGTCATAGCTAGCATCATTGCACCCAAGTAAAAACTGTTATTCATCTTGCTCTGAGTGGATCAGGACAAGACACGGATAGTGGTAGACCAGTGGTTCCCAACCACGGTCCTCAGGTACCACCAACAGGTCATGTTTTCCAGGTATCTGAAGCACAGCACAGGTGATATGATTTGCTGCTCAGTGATTGCAGGATTCAGTCTGCATTTCCCCAAGGTGATCTGGAAAACCTGGCCGGTTAGGGGTACTTGAGGACCGCGTTTGGGAACCACTGTTAATCCTCTGATTCATTATTACAAGCTGTCATTATACATCAAACACTATTATAAGTCAATTGTTAAGAGCACGATTGTTACATTTACTGCTATATTTAGCTTTGCAATGAAATTCATTAAGGGAGTTGTTCAGTAACTACCTTTTACTGTTTTTGTAGTGACAATAAACGTTGGCGTTTCACAAACAGCAGCAGAACAAACCATCAATTAATGACCTAGAACCAGCTTCCTCCTATGGCTCTCTCAAAGCAAACCCTTCTCCCACAGTCATGTGACTGCTGTGGCTCTCAGGAAGCTAGCAGCATGTCACGTTCAGGCTATTGCATGCAGATGAAGCCCAGCACTGGATATAATGTGTCTTTAGACAATCTAAAATGGGAAAAGGGGTGCAGAGGGTGTCAGGAGGGATTTAGATTAGCCCTTCCAACCCCCCCTCCCCATTTCAGCCCTAGAGTATCCCTTTAATGCTCCTCGCAAGTCGGATGGCAAAATAGAGTATCTAAATTTTATCAGCTTAATTGACAATAATCAGTCATCATAAAATCTAAAATTGACTCTGTATATTTTGGGAATAGAAGCCAAGATATATCAGAAATACAGATTAGCAATATCACGCATTAAGATATACAATATCTCACAGAATTGAGTACACCCCCTCACATTTTTGAAAATATTTTTATTATATCTTTTCATGTGACAACACTGAAGAAATTACACTTTGCTACAATGTAAAGTAGTGAGTGTACAGCTTGTATAACAGTGTAAATTTGCTGTCCCCTCAAAATAACTCAACACACAGCCATTAATGTCTAAACCGCTGGCAACAAAAGTGACTACACCCCTAAGTGAAAATGTACACATTGGGCCCAAAGGGTCAATATTATGTGTGGCCTGGCCACCATTATTTTCCTGCACTGCCTTAACCCTCTTGATGACATCACGGAGCTGGTTAATGTTAGAGACCTTGCGCTCTTCCACCTTTCGTTTGAGGATGCCCCACAGATGCTCAATAGGGTTCGGGTCTGGAGACATGCTTGGCCAGTCCATCACCTTTACCCTCAGTTTCTTTAGCAAGCCAGTGGTCATCTTGGAGGTGTGTATGGAGTCGTTATCATGTTGGAATACTGCCCTGCGGCCCAGTCTCCGAAGGGGGATCATGCTCTGCTTCAGTATGTCACAGTATATGTTGGCATTCATGATTCCCTCAATGAATTGTAGCTTCCCAGTGCCGGCAGCCCCAGACCATGATACTCCCCACCACCATGCTTGACTGTAGGCAAGGCACACTTGTCTTTGTACTCCTCACCTGTCAAAATGAATAAACATTAAGTTATGGAACCGTTGCTGTTAAAATTAAACTACATTAAGGCTTTTGGAATATAGAGCGGCCACTCAAAGTAATTCTGTAATTCTTAAGTACTGTCAGGTTATGCACCGTATTGGTGCTTGCCTTTCTGGTAACGAGTCCAATATGCAGGTTGGGTATGCACACAGACGGTATGGATAGAGAGGGATTGTTGGAGAACCAGACAGGAGGGTTGTGGGACAGGACACGATAGAACTTACTGGGATACTGAGGATAGTGGGAAATGTAGTCCTTGTGTGCTGACCTCACAGGAGATCCAGAAATTGTATCCAGGAACACGGTGGGTCTTGGGGGAACACCGTGGGACTTTGGATGAAACACGGTGGTTCATGTGAGAAACATGGAACACAGGGGCGGACTCACCCATCGGGCGCTGCCCGAGGGCCCGCGGGTCAGTGGAGGCCCGGTTTGTAAGGGACCATGGCGGCGGCGCACCAGCGTGCCTTCCTGGGCCCCACGTGCACCCTGCATTGATGCCGCCCCCTCACATGAAGCGCGCACATCACGTGGGGGGCGGGTCAATGCAGGGTGCACGTGGGGCCCAGGAAGGCATGCT
This sequence comes from Leptobrachium leishanense, assembly GCA_009667805.1. Classification (NCBI taxonomy): domain Eukaryota; kingdom Metazoa; phylum Chordata; class Amphibia; order Anura; family Megophryidae; genus Leptobrachium; species Leptobrachium leishanense. The sequence goes on along the minus strand of CM019067.1, from coordinate 262,451,395 downwards.
GGAGCACCGCCGCCAAGCTGCTGGGGTCAGTATACATCCATGTGTCAGCTGGGCAATATACAGTTGTGTTCAAAATTATTCAACCCCCAATGCTGTAAAGGGTTTTATGGAATTTAGTGTACATTTGTAATTGTATTCAGAATGAAATCCTACAAGGACTTTTTAAAGAACCATATGCAACTAAAATGACATCAATTGGTTTTGTAATACAGTAGTAATTGTTTCTTTTGTGAATTCTTCATTGACACAATTATTCAACCCCTTAAAGACTACCACTCTGAAGAACAGAGGTTCATTCAAGTGTTTTCAATCAGGTATTGAAAACACCTGTGGATGTCACGGAGCAGCAATAAAGCATAATAAGCACCAATTAGGCAGCTTTAAAATGACTGTGATACTCAGCTTCTTCTAGACATTTACTGGTGTGGTTACAAACATGGTGAAGTCAAGAGAATGGTCCAGGAAGACAAGAGAAGAGGTGATTACTCTTCACAGGAAGGGCAATGGTTATAAGAAGATTGCAAAGATGTTAAACATACCAAGAGAGACCATAGGAAGCATCATTCGCAAATTCAAGGCAAAGGGCACTGTTGAAACGCTACCTGGTCGTGGCAGAAAGAAGATGCTGACTTCGACTGCTGTGCGCTACCTGAAGCGTAGAGTGGAGAAAAGTCCCCGTGTCACTGCTGAGGAACTGAGAAAAGATTTGTCAGATGTGGGTACTGAAGTTTCAGCTCAGACAATACGGCGCACACTGCGTAATGAAGGCCTCCATGCCAGAACTCCCAGGCGCACCCCCTTGCTGTCTCCAAAGAATAAGAAGAGTCGACTGCAGTATGCCAAAAGTCATGTGGACAAACCACAGACGTTTTGGGATAGTGTTCTGTGGACTGATGAAACAAAATTAGAACTGTTTGGGCCCATGGATCAACGCTATGTTTGGAGGAGGAAGAACAAGGCCTATGAAGAAAAGAACACCTTGCCTACTGTGAAGCATGGCGGGGGGTCAATCATGCTTTGGGGCTGTTTTGCTTCTGCAGGTACAGGGAAGCTTCAGCGTGTGCAAGGTACCATGAATTCTCTTCAGTACCAGGAGATATTGGATGACAATGTGATGCAGTCCGTTACAAACCTGAGGCTTGGGAGACGTTGGACCTTTCAACAGGACAATGATCCCAAGCATACCTCCAAGTCCACTAGAGCATGGTTGCAGATTAAAGGCTGGAACATTTTGGAGTGGCCATCGCAGTCACCTGACTTAAATCCGATTGAGAACCTCTGGTGGGACTTAAAGAAAGCAGTTGCAGTGCGCAAGCCTAAGAATGTGACTGAACTGGAGGCTTTTGCCCATGACGAATGGGCGAAGATACCCGTAGATCGCTGCAAGACACTTGTGTCAAGCTATGTTTCACGTTTAAAAGCTGTTATAACTGTAAAAGGATGTTGTACTAAGTACTAAGATTGAATGTCACTTGGGGGTTGAATAAAACTGATAATGATGTGAGCACAGAAAAGACATTTGTGGTTATTTCATTATAAATGTTATGTTATATTTGTCTGACCTACACGTGCCTCTTTGATTTAATTGTAAGCAAGATGACTGAATGATCAAAATCAATGTCAAACTGGCCAAAACACTCAATTTCAGTGGGGGTTGAATAATTTTGAACACAACTGTACATCCATGTGTGAGCTGGGAGTTCCACTTGAGAGCAGGGGGTTCCACTTGAGAGCGAGGGTCCACTTGAGAGCGGGGGTTCCTTGTAAACAAGCAGAGTTTTAGTAAGCTGGAAACAGGATGTCAGATATACAAAGCTCTTGGGAGAGCATGCTTCTTCTTTTACAGACAAGCTGAACAAAATAATGAAGCAAAGTGTTGTGTGTGCTCCACCCTTAAATAGTGATAGATTTAACAGAAGGGTAGGAGCACCTGTATCTGCTATGGTGAATGGCAAGGTCCAAAATAGTGCAAAAATCAAAGCTGAAAGGGGGCTGCCAGGTTATAGGCAGCAAGGAGCAGTCTTTGGTTTATTCTTCTTGTGCCGCCTGCTGCTAGGACCATGACAGTTCCCCCCATCAAGGAACACACTCCGGGCGGTTAAGATTGTCTCCAGATCATCAGTAGAAGATACAGATTCAGGGGTGTCCACTCTTCTAGACAAAAAAGGTGTTGGTATCTCTTCTGGATCTGTGGATAAAGGCAAGTTAGAAACTGTACTAGCAATATGAATATTCAGAGATAAGGTTGTAGTTGGTTTCTTGCCAGTATGAGGGATGGGAGTGTCCACTTTAGTTATTCCAGTTATCCTCCTGGAATAGACAGATTCATATGAGGAAGTACTTGGATTGGGTACACGGATAGTAGAGGTGGTGGCTTTAGCAGAATCTAGGAGTGGAGGTAAGACAAGGATGTTCGCATCTAGCAGCATGTTCTGTACGAATACATGTTTACACTGGAGATCTTTCACGTTTTGGGCAAGGGCACCAACCTGTTCGGCAAGTATAGCCACAGAGGAGACAATAGCCACATAATCTTGACTAGTGACGGATTCAGTGGTCACATCAGTGGAAGTCTCAACAGTTCTTTTATTCTGACTAACCTCAGTAGCCTCTGTCATGAGATGTGGTACTTCGGCATAGACCGGGATCTCGGTGTCACGTACTTCTGTAAGGACCGGAGTCTGGATAACAGGTAACTCTGTAGGACATGAAGTCTTGACATTAGACACATTGGTAGATAAGAAAACATTAGCGGCAGGTACCTTGGCATGTACCGGAGGTTCGGCAGTGGGCACCTTAGGAATGGGCACCTTCCATTGTCTCGGCAGCGGGCACCTCAGCCTGGATAATAACTTTCTTCTGAACCTTATCAGCGTAGGTATCGGGGTTCCCAAACTCAACCTTTTGGGTGGTTGAGGGAGCTGGGTCTGGGGTGCCAGTATCAGAGGCATAGGAACCGGTAGAACTTTTTGGGGACTGGACAGGCACAGTTGTAAATGTAGCACCACAGAATAATGGATAAAGCGCTCCAGTTTTAGGTACTGCACCTGAAGAGGGAACAGGTATATGAACATAGGAGCCTAGAATTGTACAAGTGGTGGGAGTAGCAGTCCTGGTACTTCCAGCTTTCTCATAAAGCTTCTCACCGTTTAGGTCCCGCTCTTTATCCAAAGAGTCAGGTAGGTAATAGGAAGCAGGAATGCTATCTTGGGATTTTCTATAGGGTGTACCCACAGTAGAGCCGAAGTTTCCTGCACGCCGACCTGGGCCACCATGGGGATGACGGGCATACTGGAGCGGCATATCACCATCAGAGTCAGCGCTGATTCTATCCCCTGATCCAGAACCATATGAAGGATGGCAAGGCGAATATGGTGGTTTGTTTTGCTGGCTGAGAATGGTGGGTGTCTCAGTAGAAGCCAGAGCAAATTCAATCTGCATGGGTATAGGGGAATCATAATCCATGGTTGTAGAAGGGGTACACTCCATAGGCTGGATAGGATCAAATTCTGGGTATACAGCGGGGGTCAGCCTCCATGGGCTCAACAGGGTAATAATCCTCTTCAGAGCTTGGTTTTGGGGGCACAAGTTTATTTACTTTGGCACGGGTGGTTTTACGTGAAACAGTAGGTGGAATTTCTTTAAGTGCTGGTTTGGTCACTGGAAGGTTCTTGATAGCAAGTTTGGTAGGTGTAGATTGGGGCACTGGGGTGGATTTCTTAGGATGAGATTTGATGGTAGCAGTAGTTTTAGGATTAGAGTTTTTTGAGGGTCTTAGGGGGCAAAGGGGGAGCCAGTGGCCTGGCGAACCACAATAGATACACAAGTCCGCAGAAAGTCTTCGGGCACACTCCACAGCAGATAAGGGAGAGTGGGGCTTTATGGCTCCAGGAATGCACAGCTTAGTAGAGGAGTTCCCAATGTTCTGCAGCATGCTGATTAGGAAGTTTGCCAGGTGGTTAATGATTTCCTGAAAGGATCCTTGAATTAACTCTATGATTGCCTTAGTCACCGCTGGTTCAACAGAAGGCTTCATTATTATGTCAGGGTGCTGGTTCTGGGGTGGCAGTTTGAACTCAATATGCGGTGATATGTAGGAGTCATACAGGTTAAGGGCACAGAAGGATTTATTAAATAAACAAAACAGGAAGCAAACGGATGAATCAGAATAACAGGCAAGCAACAGATTCTATAGGTTGGTTCCAGGGGTTGCTTGAAAGCAGAGTGCCACTTGAGAGCGGGGGGGTTCCACTTGAGAGCGGGGGGTTCCACTTGAGAGCGGGGGTTCCACTTGAGAGCTGGGGGTTCCACTTGAGAGCGGGGGGGTTCCACTTGAGAGCGGGATACATTTTGAGAGCGGGGGTTCCACTTTAGAGCGGGGTACCTTTTGACCTTTTGAGAGAGGGGTACCTTTTGAGAGCGGGGGTTTCACTTGAGAGCGGGGGTTCCACTTGAGAGCGAGGGTCCACTTGAGAGCGGGGGTTCCTTGTAAACAAGCAGAGTTTTAGTAAGCTGGAAACAGGATGTCAGTTATACAAAGCTCTTGGGAGAGCAGGCTTCTTCTTTTACAGACAAGCTGAACAAAATAATGAAGCAAAGTGTTGTGTGTGCTCCACCCTTAAATAGTGATAGATTTAACAAAAGGGTAGTTGCACCTGTATCTGCTATGGTGAATGGCAAGGTCCAAAATAGTGCAAAAATCAAAGCTGAAAGGGGGCTGCCAGGTTATAGGCAGCAAGGAGCAGTCTTTGGTTTATTCTTCTTGCGCCGCCTGCTGCTAGGACCATGACATAGGATTTACAGTATCTGTTAAAGTGATCGGCAATTTCCCACAGGGACTTTCTGTGCCGCGGCGCAGCCATAGCTGCAATGAGTGGGTGGTGGCTGCTGCAGCAGTGCGGTGGCCATCTGTAAGTATGGAGGGGGCACAATTCGCTGCTGGGTCCAAGTGGATTTTCAGAAAGGTTACTTTTAGGAGTTCAGAAATGAATTCTTTAGCACAATAATGTACATGTGGGTGTTTTGTTTTGTAGGGGGTGGGGTTTATGGGTGTGGCCTCCTGTGGGTGCAGAACAATGGGGGCCCCATGACCTCCTATTGCCCGGGGGCTCCATTAGTTGTCAGTCCGCCCCTGATGGAACACGGTGGGTCTTGAAGCAGAGGAATAGGCTGAGGATACTGGTAGTTAGGTGGGGTAAGAGCGGTTCTCTCAGGAGCTGGTATAGACAGGACTTGTTGAGAAGCGGGAGTGGACTTTTATTTGCAGGTGTGTGTGCACTGTGTTTCACTATAGGGGGAAAACCAGGGATGGTGTGCAGAGGATTTGCTGAAACCCCAGGCTACACCAAAAACCTGAACAGGAACAAGGATACAGGAAATGTGCTGCCTTCAGGTGATGGTACAGGATACCACGGGGTGGATAGGATCCTGACAAGTAGTATTTCATACACTATAGGCCTCCTGATAAACTTTACTATAGAAACTTAATAAATCATGTTGACATGGCTCCTATGAGGCCAAGAACCTTTCTATATATTGACAGAAATAACAATCACTGTCTGACGCACATTAGTGCGCAAGGACACATAATTTAACAAGAATGTGTTCATTTCTATCATTCTTCCTTATAGAGGGTCCCTAATAAATGCTTTCTATGTTGCTCATTAAGGAGCCTATCCAGATAATAGTGACCCTGTTACTATGAGTTACAGCTTGTTCTATGACCAGAAACGTGCTATACTAGTTTACACCATGAATAAAAATTGCTTTTCTCTTCTCGTTTATTCTGCGATTGACCTTTGGCCATGTCTACTGGAATTATGATCGACCTCTGTCAGCCGTGAGCAAAGTTTATGTCCTTGGCTTTGGTCTTTGTACAACAACTTCATTACCAGCTTAAATTCAAATATATTGCTTGCAGTTGACCAAATCCCTGGATTTTCCATCATATACCTCAGAATGTGTATTTTTAGTCCACGATCGATTACAGTGCTTTACAGGGATGCATAAAAAACTGCAATACACTTGAATCTACCTGTCATGTTACTGTCAGGAAGCCATCCCTGAGAAATCCAAATGTGCCAAGAATCGTGCCCGCACTGAGGTCAACTTGACTGGCTAATTCCATTCTCTGTTCCACTCTTGGGGTGCATCTGAGCAGCAGCAAAAACCATCTCATTCATGATACATGCTGGGTTTTGTCCTGTTCCTCCCTGGCTACCACAGGTGTGGTCAGCAGCCCTGATGGACTTCAAAAGAGTACTCCACCCAAAGGTCAATGCTTCCTCAGATTTGGTCCACCAAAGAGCTATGCCTGAAGTCTGCTCCCTGTTCCCCAAATCTCCAGCCTCAAGCCATGTTCCCCAGGCCTCAAGCTGTGTCTCCCAAGTCCCAATGTGCTCCTGCCTTGTTGCCTGCCTATCGAGGATTGCCCCCCTTGCCTACCTACCGAGGAGTGCCCCCTTGCTCCTAGTTATCTGTTACTACCCCCTTTATTTGTTGTTTCTGTTATTGTGTGGTCAGCTCTCTTTCTGTGTCTGCCCTCCTGTTGTCTTGTTATCCTGTACAGTCTCTGCGTTCCTCTGATACACCTTTATAGTCTGTGTTCTCTCTTGTTCCTTGTTCCATTCATGCCCCCTGTGCCCTCTATAGTCTGTTTGCATCCTCTATGTTTCCCCTGTGCTCTGTATTTCCTAGTACTTTGTGTAGCCTCGTTTTCCAGCCTTTTTACTCCCTTCCAGTGCCCTGCTATTATTGTCTCATTGTCATGTTTATATGCAATAAAAGACCCTTTTTCAGCCTATTTCTGGACCTGTGTCCCTTTGTATTGCTAAACCTTGGGCTCAGATCCCCCAGACCTGGACATAACTGTGACACTGCCACAGCTGGACCACGTCTTGAAGGGATAATATAGGGTTAAAACAGGAGGAGATAAGAAGCATAGTGGTTAAAAATTAACCCTTCCTGGCCTCCTCTGCACTTCCCCTGCTGTTTTAACCCTTTAGTTCCCTTAAAGTCTCCTTAATCCAGCGTTGGTCTCTCTCTGAGCCCTGCAGGGCATGTAATGCTGCCAGCAGCAGCATGTCATGTGACCGGAGGTGGGATGGAAGCTCCAGCCAATCCAGTGACTCTTCATGCTGGAAGGCACTGAGAGCCATTGGTGGGACCTAGTTCTCAATGCCCCAGAATCTGAACTCTGCACTCAGGTTTTGGGCAGAACTAATTCCTCTCACCTGCAGGTCTCAATGAGCCCTCCAAGACCCCCCCCCCAGATTAGGAGAAGGAGTAAGAAGCTCAGACCAATGTGGCCACTCAGATTAAATTGAAACTGTGTAGAGCGTCCCTTTAACCACCAGAGTGCGAAGGACATGCATGGAGTGTCCTCCTGTTTCACGCTTCGCACTGCCCCAGCTTGGCATCAATCTACTGCCAATCTGGGGCTTTAATCATAGCAGGCTGACATCTTTGACGGCCCTTGCTGTGGGACTGCCCCCCTTCATCATTGTGTGCATATGCGATGACATCAGAAAGAGGAATTCCTCCTGGCTGGCAGGAGAATCTCAATACAGAAGATGCAGAGGTCTTTTGGACCCCTGTACCACTGGATTAATGACACGTAGGTGGTCAAATGTGACCTTTCCAATGATGCCAAATATGTCCGGTACAAATGAAAAATAAAAAACGAAATTAGCAAAATAAAAATATTTATTATTTCTTTCCAAAAGCAGCAGTATTATTATTATTCTTTATTTATAAAGCGCCAGCATATTCCGCAGCGCTGTACAATAAGCACAGTATAGACAGGGTTACAATACATTGAACAACATTTGACAAACAGTACAGGAGGAGATGAGGGCCCTATTCCCGTAGGAACTCACAATCTAGGAGACAGTATTGTTCACTTTTCAATAATAAAGTGAATAATATTGCTGTAATAAATCACTTTCTCATTTCCCACAGCGGCAGTAAGTGTGGAGATGATGGCGCAATGCGTTATTACGCATTGTTCTATTGAAAACTTAAGCTGTTGCACTACTTCGGGGAGCTCTGGGGGTCCTTTGGACCCCTGCATCGCCATTCTGTACGCCCCCCAAGCAGAGCCTTGGCTCCAGGCGGCACACATGGGGTGGGTGGCATTTTGCCACCTTGACAGGTACCACAGCTGTCCTGGTTGATTTCCCTCCCGGTGAGGCGAGAGCTATGTGGTCTGTTTCCATGGAGCACACAGGGCAGCACTCCGGCAAACACTGAGCTGTCGGGGCCACCCTGAGAGAGAGTGTGTGCCGCTCAGGTCAGCTACTGCTCACTCCTCGCCATCCTCCTGCATTTTCTGTCCCTGCGTGCTGGGCTAAAAGAATTGAGAAGATAAAAGCATGAAGCAGCAGGAGGAGGCAGAGATCTGCAGCAGCCTGTGGTCCCATCATTGAAAGATAGGCTGTTTGTGATTAGCCTCTAGAGGGTTAAGGGAGCCAGGTTGCTTAGCGTTAATGCAGCCAGCTGTGACCCTCTGGTAGCAACCCCCCCCCCCCTGCAACATGATAGAACAATGGCTAGTCTCTCAACTGCCAATCACTGGCTTGGCAAAGAGGGGGAAGAGCTATATGTGCAGCTCCACTATAGGATTTTTGCATGTGAATGGACAGGCATGTACTAGCCATAGGGATTACAGGGAGATTCCCGGTGGGCAGATGGCTCAGTGGGCCAGTGAGAATGCTGGTTCACAGCATGGCTCATGCTGCCCTTAATGGGTGAGGTAAGAACTTCCTCACTGCCTGTAAACCAGACGCAGTCTGCCGTAGTCTCATATTGGGGCCACTGTGCCGGTGTAACTCGCTGCGCATACGCCTCACCTTAAGACAAGGTGTGCGCTCAACCTCAATGCAGCTGCATTGCTTTACCCAATCACTGTGCAGCACCTCCGTTAAGAGCAATTGGTTGAGTGATCCGGTTGGTTTATATACTATTTTTGTATGTGTGTGTGTGTGCATAATTAAAGTGGGCCACTCTGGATGATGTCCAGGGCTGATTTATTGTCCCAGTTCAGCCCTGTGAATGGGTGTATGGGCGAATGTGTACATGAGTGCATCATAAATGAGTGCTGCATATATGTGTATAGTGGAAACAATTCTCAAAAGTGCACGTGACACATAATACAAAGTACTAAACATGCAATCAAATGTGGTAATAATGTCCCCGAAGGCTGTGAAATTGTCCATTTTTCACATATAAAATGAACAATGATGCTGCCATTACTCACCTTCTCATTTCCCATGTCCTTACCAGCTTCAAAGTTTTATACATACCAGTAGTCATATCCTATATAATAAAACAGTTTGTAATGTCCGTCGCTGTCAAGCGCTGAGTGCGCATGCCCGACAGACATTACAAACTGTTAGGTCGGGTGCACACGGGACGTTTTCTTTAATGCATAGTACGTGCGTTAAAGAAAACCAGTGTCCCACTCGACGCCCGCCCGCTCCCCTCAGCGCTGCAAAGCGCGATCCTCCATAGGAGGATCACACAGCCCCATCGACGTGAATCCTGGCACATCGACAGTGATGATGCACTAGGATTCGCGTCGACGGGGCTGCGGGCCCTCTCTGACATCAGAGGGGGCCTGCCGGTGGCCATCTTAAAGTCCCTACTCGCCAGTGGGCCTACATGGACCCAGCCACTGGCAAGCAGGGACTTTAAGATGGCCGCCGGCAGGCCCCCTCTGAAGATGTCAGAGAGGGCCCGCAAGTCAAGAAATTCCCCCCGCGGTCAGGACTGCTCATTGTTGAGCTGGGGGCAATAATATCCATGCGTGAGCTGGGGGCAATTATATCCATGTGTGAACTGCTGGGGCAATTATATCCATGTGTGAGCTGCTGGGGCAATTATATCAATGTGTGAGCTGGGGACAATTATATCCATGTTTGAGCTGGTGGCAATTATATCCATGTGTGAGCTGGGGGCAATTATATCCATGTGTGAGCTGGGGGCAATTATATCCATGTGTGAGCTGCTGGCAATATATCCATGTGTGAGCTGGGGGAAATTATATCCATGTGTGAGCTGGGGGCAATTATATCCATGTGTGAGCTGCTGGGGGCAATTATATCCATGTGTGAGCTGGTGGCAATATATCCATTTGTGAGCTGGGGCAATTATATCCATGTGTGAGCTGGGGGCAATTATATCCATGTGTAAGCTGGGGACTCTCTGTAATAAGTAAATATGCCCACTTACAATCTAAGTGTGTTCTGTTCCCGTGAGCTTACAATCTAAGAGGGTTCTGTTCCCGTGAGCTTACAATCTAAGAGGGTTCTGTTACCGCGAGTTTACAATCTAAGGAGGGCCTGTTCCCGTGACCTTACAATCTAAGAGGGGCCTGTTCCTGTCAGTTTACAATCTAAGAGGGGAAAGAGGAGTCGCTCCGGTGAGCTTACAATCTAAGAGGATAAAGAGGAACCCGCTCCCGTGAGTTTACAATCTAAGAGGATACAGAGGAACCCGCTCCCGTGAGTTTACAATCTAAGAGGGAAGATATATAAATATATATATATATAATATATAAATGTCTTTGTAATGCACTGTCAGCTGCGTGCGCACCCATCACAGCTGCTTACTCGGCCCTCCTGTTGCAGATGGGACAGCGACGGACGCATTACAAGTGCATTTATATAGAGAGATACTCTTGGATAGGACATTGAAAAGCAAATATGTGGACACGGATTCTGAGCTGGAAACAATAACAATAGACTGCCCTCCGGGCAGGCTTAATGACTAGTTTTTTCATAAAATGCAATGTGCCAAAATAAAAGCAAAACTTTTTAGGCAATATTACATAGTTCAGCCTAACATTAGCACTCAGCTGTGTAAGCGATAACGTTAGCTATGGTGGCTCTAGCGTGGGCCGACCATATTACATCCCAAATGCTAATGGGTTAAAAAAATGTTAGTGATTTGGATCTTGCGTTTTTCAGCGTGAGCTTACTGTACTTTGCGCTCCCTATGCTTAACATAGTGAGCGCAAAGTGTTAATTAGCGTCCGGATTACAAAGTCCTAATGCTAACTGCTCACTGTTGCGTCTAACTGAAAAGTTAACCACAGCTTGGAGCTGGTGCTAACTGATTCCGCTTCTGCAGAATCAGTCAGCACCATCTGAAAAAAAATTAAAAATAAATAACATACTCACCTCTCAGCCTGCGGCGAGAACGGAGGCTCGATCCGCTTCTTCTGGCTGCCATACGCAGAGGGTGGCTGAGGAAAAAAGTCCCCCAGTCTCCCTTTGCGATCACTCCTCCGACCTGCCAGATCTCATGAAAAGCGAGATCCTGCAGGTCATGAGACTGGCAGTGGAAGCCTCAATGGAGTCCTATGTACTCCATGAAGTAGATGCTCACGGCGGCGCTTAGCACTGCCTCGAGCATCCCGAGGATTAGCACCGTGTTACAGGGCAGGGTGCTGGATTAGCGCCTGCACTGTAATATCACGCTAGAACGGGGACGCTAAGGAGAGACCTGCAGGCGCAGGTTTTCCTCCTTAGTGTTCCCTTTTTAGCGTGATGAACGTAATATGGCCTTTTATATTTTTCAGTTTTGTTGAAAAATACATATTTTGTGGGAGAAAAGAGCAACAGGTTCTTCGTTTATGATATTTTTCATAAACACTAACACATAGAATATATAACTACAAAGGTTTGGATGATAAAATGTTGAAAAATAAAGCTACATGTTGCAAATTATTGAAATCTGATTTGAAATTTACACTTCTTTGACATTTTTTCTTTTAGCATTCTGACGGAACATGACATATACACATATAAATGATATATTTTGAATCTCCTGAGTCTGCTGTAAAAAAGAATATATATAATTTGTCTGGGTTCTAAAATAAAACATGACTTCAAAACACGTTTATACATAATGACCACAAAACAGCCAAAATGAGCTCAGCAGACAGGGGTGAAATGACTCAGCAGCGAAGGGGTTAAAGCGATAAATTTGTCTAGACTTTTTTTGTCCTTAAAACATTGCACAAAGAAGATCCTCATACTGCGTAATGGTCATGAAGAAATGACACACATGCCAGAATGAATAGAATATAATAAGATGCCTCCAAACAATGTCATTTCTTTGCAGAAATATGACAAATACTGTAATAAAAAAAACAAATAATAGAAAAAAAATGGAAAAGTGTCAATGAAAAAGGATTGGCTACATATACAGTACATCATGCACGATGCTGCTTGAGATTTGCTATAAAATAGAATCTTGTGTACAAACTGATTATGTTTATTTTGTTATTCAAAGCACCTCCAACAGTAAGGTCAACCGAGAAATGATAAATGTAAGTATACTAAATGTCTGAAAGTCACCAGACTGGAAACTGATGTTTTTTTTGTAAATAATTTGTAAAGCTTGGGTGAGTGAGTTGATGTAATTCTCGTGATATGTGAAGGGGAAGAGAGGAAGAGAGTCATAAATAAGGAAGCATACTCCAGTAATGATAGAGTCATCCGTCCCTCTCAATTTTTTATTTTTTTTGAGAAAGGATTTTACCAGGAAGGATACATTGAGATTTCTCTTGTTTTCAAGTATGTCCTGGGTGGCTAGTATGTACCGTTAGGTGTCTTGCCCAAGGACACTTACTGGAGAGGTGCTCTTGCTGGAATCGAACCCATGTCTCCACAGGCTCTCTCCACGCAGAGCAGTGATGTTACCTCTACTCCTGGCAAATAGATGGGGAAGAAATGGAGGTAGTGACAGATTTTATTGTACTGGGCTCCAAAATCACTGCAGATGGGAACTGCAGCAAAGAAATTAAAAGACACTTGCTCCTGGGAAGGAAAGCTATGGCAAATCTAGAGAGCATACTAAAAAGCAGAGACCTCGCCCTGCCAACAAAAGTGCCTGTAGTCAAGGCTATGGTTTTCCCAGTTGCGATGTATGGCTGTGATGAAAGTTGGACCATAAGAAAGGCTGAGCGCCAAATAATTGAGACCTTTGAACTATGGTGCTGAAAACAACTCCTGCGAATCCCTTGGACTGCAAGGTGAGCAAACCGGTCAGTCCTAGAGGAGATTAATTAATAAAAAGGGGGTGCAATAGTGGCAGCGCGATATGGTAAATTCCTATTAAATTAAGTGGTATAATCAAACAGCAATGCAAACATGCAGAAAATAAATAAATGAGTAGATGTGATGCTGCCTGAAATGGATATAACAACAAAGGTAAAAGCACAAATAAAACAACCAAAATATGTGCCATACAGGGATTATGCAGAAGAAGAATCCATAAAGCGCATCCAACAGTGCAGTAATCAGTGAAATTAGCAAACGAGGGCTGTAAATTTGTCGTGTGCCAATAATAAAGTAGAGACGGAATCAATTTATCTGATAATAATACACGGTGGTGAGAATGAAACAATGGTCCTCCTAGAGGCAATTTAAGAACATCAAACACATAAAAAGTGGCAGTGTCAAACAATGGCTATGAAATAGCCTGTGCCAGAAATAGTACCCGTAAATCAATTTTAAATCAATCAATCTTTCGACTCGTTCAAGCCTTTGCCAAGACAATACAAACATATACAAACAAAGCTTAAATAGAAACTATTGCATACACTCAGCAAGCAGCTCACTTGCTCCCTCTCCCTAGTTGCTGTATTCTACAAGAAAAGGGCTGACAACCAGGGCCGGATTAACATGGGGCAGATGGAGCAGCAGCTCTAGGCCCAAGCCTCAGAATAGGCCCAGAGAAAGGATAACTATCAGGGTTATTCAAAGAGATCCGAATTGCTTGAGAAAGGTAACCGAACGCTGAAAATCAGCATTCGGTTACCTTTCTTGGCCATTCGGCTATCCAGAGAGCAGGCAAAATCGCCAAGTCCTGGCGAATTGCCTGAACACACGGTGCCTGTTCGAGGGCAGTGAAAACCCCATGAAAAAAGCACTGCTTCGGCTATTCAGAGAACAAAAACCAGCAGTGAAAGGTTCCCAAAATGCCCTGCCATTCGGTGGTTTCATTCGACAGGTTTATTCAGGAGAATCCCATAGGCTTCAATGTTAAAAATATTCCGGTTTTAATTCAATATCTAATAAACCGTTCATTATAAAATTCTGCAGTAAAGAGTCTCTTTATTTATAGATTTTTTAGGATATTTTAACCCCTTAACGCCGCAGGACGTACATTTACGTCCTGCATTAGGCGGGCTTTGCCGCCACAGGACGTAAATGTACGTCCTCGGCGTTTAGAGCCCCCCGGGAGATACTCACCTTCTCCGGTCGCTCCCACGCTGTTCTGACTCCCTCCGGAGTCAGATCAGTGTGATCCCTCCTCCGGCGTTGTGACGTCATCGCGCCGGTGGCGCGATGACGTCAGTTTCAGGCGTCCCCCCCCTGCCGGAGCAGGGGAAGCGCCTGGAGGGGAGGGGAGGGATCCTTCGGATCCTTCGGATCCCTCTATCTCCCGATCGCCTGGTCCCCGGCGGCTGTGGCCAGCATCGCTGGAAGGGTCACAGCCTGACCTTTCCAGCGATGTATGGGGGGTTAACCCCTTAGTTGCCAGGTCGCGACCGGGCACTAATTTGTGCCCGATCGCGGCCTATTTCCGGTGGGGGCCGCCATCTTGGATGGCAGCCCCCACCTCTGGGTCACCCCCCGGTCAACTGACTCATCGCGCCATGCGCGATGATGTCAGTTAACCGGGAACCCCCTAGCTGCAAAGGGATTTCCCATGGAAATCCCTTGCAGGAGATAGGGGGGTTCTTTGAACCCCTTTATCTCCTGATCAGTGGAAGCTAGGGGGTAATGGCTGATATTGCTGGAAAGGCCAGAGCATGGCCTTTCCAATGATATCAAACATGACCATGGTAAAAGTGAAATAAAAGTGTAAAAAAAGTAAAAATAAAAATAATAAAAAAATAATAAATTAAATAAAAAAAAATAATAAATATAATAATAAAAAATTTTTTTGTTTTTTTTAATGCAGCACTATTGTTCACATTTCAATTATAATGTGAACAATGATGCTTCACTAATGATTTTTTTTTTTTGGGGGGGTTTAGCTAAAATCACGCAATTTCTCCCCAAAAAAAAAATGGGTTCACCGTTCTAATTTTTTTAACAAATCTACCCAATAGAATATGACCGCAGAGCCTCGGATAATAAAATTAAAAAAAAAAAACACTTTACACACTGTGGAAGATTGAAATTTTATTGAAAATTCAAATTTTTTTACATTTTTTGTTATAGCATTTTGGCAGGGCATGACATATACATATAATAATGATATATTATTAATCTGCCGAGTCTGACGGAAAGAACGATATATAATTTGTCTGGGTGGTATAAGAATACGTGACTTAAAAATGGTCAAAATGAGCTCAGCAAACTTCTACTTCCGAAACAGCGCCGAAGTTGTAAAATTACTCCCGTCCTTAAGGGGTTAAGCATTTTTAATATTTATTTTGTTTTAAAAGTCTGATTTTGTTTTTTTTAAGTTTACTTATTTTTTCTGTAACAGCCCTTTTTATTATCATTCCCTGGACCTCATATGTAAATTTCAGACATTTTCGCTCAGTAGTTTCTTTGCAAACAGTGTTTCACTTTTCAAACATTCATGCAAACTGTTTTTCTAATTTATTCACTTCACTCTGTCTGCGGTGTTGGCTTTTTCCGGCAGCTTCGCTGCGGGTGATCGGCTCCTGCTCGGGTTTTTCCGTGGTGTTCGGCAGGTTAATCCAGATGTTTTTGAGGGTTTTCGGCGTGCATTCGCTGGGTTTTGCGATTAGTTTTCGTCGGGTTTGCGGTAGCTTTTCCCTGCAATTCGGGGACCCTGTGGTGTTTGCTGAATACACCGCAGGGTCACCGAAATGGGATCGGCAAAAGGAACCGAATTGAAGAGAATGAAAAGTCACCCAACGTGCGGTGACTTTTCGAATCTCTTTGAATAACCCTGTATGTCTGTATTTGGACCCCTGTATCTCCAACTCAGTAGAAGATACAGGGTCAGGTTAGATATTAGTGGGAAGGCCAGAGCATGGCCCTTCCAATGATACCAAACATGACCAGGTTTTAAGTAAAAAAAAAATTGGTTAAAATTGTATATTTTCTCAAAAAAATGCAGTAACAGGTTCTCTCATTTCACATTAGGTTTGGATGATAAAATGGGAAAAAAAAATGTTTACACTCTTTTAAATGATTGAAATCTGAATGAAAAATTAATCACACTGTTTCTGCCTGGTTAGATATACCCGTATCTGCACTATTAAATAACCAAAAATATGTTTTCGTTTCATTAAATTACTAAAAAAAAAAAAATAATCAGCTCCAGGCCCATAGAGATCTTAATCCGGCCCTGCTGACAACCCTCTGTCACAGGCGTTCCATTGAAAGTTCTATTTGACCTTGAATCACTGGGAGCCCAGAAAGGATTCTGTCCTCAGTAAGTGAGTTAATCGCATAAACACGGTCATTAGGTGTTTTAGACTAGGACCTGTCAAGATGAGATACATTGATGCTGTGACAGGGTTAAGCAGTATAAGGCCATATTTTGTGAACTGAATTCCGATCCTTTATTATCGGAGATATGTTGTGGAAAATCTAAAATAATTCCAAATTCTAAAATCTTGAAAAACCTTTGAATGTCTTTAAATTCTATGAGCTTCGTGATGGTATAGTTTGTATAATGGAGTGCTCTCCCCTTGGTTTGTTGTGTGTATTTGTCACTAGAAGCACCAACCTGTTATGTATGAGAAAAGGTTATGAGTGCTGCCTCCTTGGTTGCTGTAAATATATATATATATATATATATTTGGAATTGACATGTCTGAGCCAAATAACATTTCATTTCTAACATATGATATCAGTTCCATAAAGAATAAAAGCAATGAAGCAAGTGTGTACAGATCACAAAGACATCTAATACTGGTACCTCCAGCAAAGTTTCATTGAAGAAGCGCAATAATTGCATGTTGTTATTTTTAAGTGGTAAGGGCCTCAAATAAATACTTTTATGGAAAAATAAATTACATTGCAACCAGATCCTTGCCTCGAACTGTGTACGTCATTCTAAAATTATAGGACACTTGATAATGAGTGCTTTATTGCTCATCTATCATATCTATCATGTATTGGAGTATATGTTTATAAAAGCACTTAGATCTCTTCTTGTCATCGAATGTTTATATATATACTGTATATATTGAAGAAATGATGATTCTGGGCCTTGGCTGTCTTGTGATTATTGATTACAGCGTTATTTCGACCTCTTTGTGGTTTAGAATTGTTTTATTTATTTTGCAATTAACCTCTGGATTTAGAATATGTTTCCAGTCGCTTTATGAGGTTTAAAAATGAAAAATAAACAATAGCATGAAAAAATGCATGTATGGGGGGGGGGAATCCTGTGGAATAACATAATATTCTTGTTGTAAATAAATAATTCTTTTGAAATATGGAACCAAATAATATCGTAAATATGAAAAATAATTTAGATGCAGCCAACACAATTGTTTTTAAAAGAACTGTACAGCAAATACATTCTTCTCTGACTGTATTTTCATACCATTATAAGTACATAATATGTAGACACTTTCTGTGATGGTCACATCTATTGTAACACAGGAAAAAGCCTAGGATGATGTGCTGTAGGTGTAGGCGTGCACGGTGTATGCATGCTTTGTTATTTGCTCCTGCTTCTTAAATTTTATTTCTTCAGCTACATGGATCTTTCTTATTTGAGTGATCAAGAACATGAAAATTAACAGTTTGTGACTATTTACAATGTGTAAGTAATCAATGTAAAGTGTGCACACCCTAAAATATGCACTGTGCACCCCTATGGTTTTAGGTAAGATGAGTGGAGTAATTAATACAGTAGGGGTTATTCAGAGAGAGCCGATCTGGCCCCGAAATGGCACTTGTACAGTGACATTTCGGGGACATTCGGCTATTCAGAAAGCAGGCAGTTCTCCAAATTTTGGCAAACTGCCAGCAAGTACGTTGCCTGTTCAAGGGCAGTGAAATCTCCCATAGAGAAGCAATGGTTAATCTATTCAGAGAACACTGAATAGCAGTGAAAAGCTGCCGAAATTCCCTGCTGTTCGGTGGTTTCATTCGGCAGGTTTATTCAGGCAAATCCCATAGGCTTCATTGTTAAAAATATTCCCGTTTTTATCCAATATCTATTAAAATGTTTATTATTTTATTCTGCTGTAAAAAGTCTCTTTATTTATTGATTTACTTAGAATCTCTTAGGCATTTTTCAGGATCTTTTTCGGAAAAAAAATTCCGGTTTTTCTTTTAACCACTTGGCTGCTAAGGACGCGCTCAGCACGTCCAGCCAATTGGTTCTCCTGTGCTATGGACGCGTCCTAGCACAGGAGGCAGCAATTGGCCGGGATTCCGGCCGACTGCTGCACCCCCCCGGTGCGGGTTGACATCTTGGATGTCAGCCTGCACTCCGGGACCCTGGCGGGGACAATAGATGTCATCGGGCTAGCGCAATGACATCTTTAACAGCCCCCCCCCGTGAGTGCGGGGAAGGTGCCTGAAAGGGAGGGGGGAGGTCCTTTGGACCTCTCCCCCTCCCCTTCCATAAGGGGCTGCGGTGAAAGTCAGGCACTGTTTGGAAGGGCACAGCCTGCGCTTCCAAACAGTGGCTGGCTTTAACACCTTGGGGGCCGGATCACAAATCGGCGCCAAAAAGCGCCAGATCGCGATCCTCTCCCAGAGCTGGCTGACATTTTGGATGTCGGCCAAGCTTCCAGGATCTCCCCATGACGACTGGCATCATCGTGCATAGCGTGATGACGTCAGTTCTGCAGTTAACCCCTAGCTGCCACCAATGGTGTAGATAGGGGGTTACAACGAACCCCCTACCTCCCAATCCGTGGCAGCTAGGGGTTAATGTTTGGTTTCGTTGGATTGGCCAGAACATGGCTTTTCCAACTAAACATGATACTAAACATGACCATGTTAAAAGTTAAGAGCAAAACAAATGAAAATAAAAAAATATATAATATACAGACAGGACATGACGTACTGTATACATATAATAATGATATATTATGAATCTGCCGAGTCTGCCGGAAAGAACGATATACTGGGTCACATAATAAAATAAGGCTTCAAAACGCGTTTGAATATGATGAGCGAAACTGGTAAAAATTATCTCAGTAAACAGGCGTGAAATGGCTCAGCAGCGAAAGGGTTAAAAGGTTGTTTTTTTTCCCCTGTAATGGACCATTTTATTACCATTCAAAGGATCTTATATGTAAATTCCAGGCATTTTCATTCAATAGTTTTTTTTCAAATAGCGTTTCAATTTTGACACTTTCAAGCACATTTTTTTTTTTACCCCGTTTTTCAGCTTGTCGGCTTTTTCAGGCGGCTGGTCTGCACTGTGAAAGGGCACTCGACGGCTTTTTATGGCATGTTCTGCGTGTTTTTTTTGCGGCAGCTCCGACAGGTTTTCGGTGGGTTTTCCCTGTACTCTGGGGACCCTGCTGTGAATGCTGAATTCACTGCAGGGTGGGAAACTTTTGATTCCCCGAAGTGCAGGGAACGACATTTTGGTGCTCTCTGAATAACCCCAAACACTGATAACAACAGCTATTTGAGTGGCTACCTTACATCTGGTTTGCAACCCATTGAATGTTAGCACATGTAATGCCCGAGATGTGTTTCGCCCATGGTACAGGGTTGCTGGTAGAGCCTGAATGTAGGGGAGTTAAGCACGGCTATCAAGTAGATTGTTGTAGACAGGGGGTTTATTAACACAGAAACATGGGATACAGGAGAATCAGGTACAGGACACAAACATATGGCAGGAACAAGTGGAGACTCAGGAGGTACAGTGTGATGGCAGGAAACATGAAGGGAAGGCAAAGCAAACAGGAGTTCATACACCCAAGGTTCAGGATGCACCATGAACAAGAGTAAAGCAAATGTATCAGGCCTTGGAGGCAATACACTTATATATTAGATAAACACAGAGTCAGACCGCACCTGTAGTTTCCCACAAGGCAGGAAAGATGCTCGCAGGATTCAGAACACTGTTGCGTTCTCCCAAATTTAGCGTGTGACATCATGCCAGAAAGTAAGATTTTATCACAGCAGCCAGATCTCCACCAGTATGCCAGTCAGCCAAGTTAGAGGAGTTACTGGGATTGCTGTAGGATGGAGCAATTGTGTAAAACATATGTCACTGGAGAGTGCCAAAGGGTGGGGGTAAAGAATAGGGATGAGCCGAACACTCCCCGAGTTCGGTTCGAGCCCGAACCCGAACTTCCCATTTGTTCGGGTCCGAACCCGAACCCGAACCCAATGCAAGTCAATGGGGCTGAAAATTCGTTTTTTAGAGTGCCCTCGAAGAGGGCATATATGCTACATCTTTGCCATAAAAGGTGTATGGGGTCCGGGTAGTGCCCTGGGGGACAGGAAACAAGAACAAAAAGTAAAAAAAAAAAAGTTTTTAAAGGGACAGTGAGTTTTCCATGAAATAAGGGTTAAAAATAAAAACCAAAAATTCCTTCAAATATAGTGCCTAGGAGGTCCCCATAACCTGCCCGTGAAGTGGCGGATTTCTAGGATGTATAGAAACACTTAAAAACAAAAAAATGACGTTTCATATGACGGTAAATGCTTTTCCTTTAATCTATCCATAAACAACTGCTTGGGGCGGCAGTCTGTATGAAAAGAGGAGACATTTTCGTACATGCAGAAAAAGTTTACTGATTTTTTTGGCTAAATTATTGTGAAATATATGCAGGCTTTGGATGAAGGTAACAATAGGTGCTTTAAAATTGGTCCTTTAGCATCCCCAACAGTGCCGTCACACCGTAACCCCTCCGAGGATATGAATCTGATACAGGCGTCAGTGGCAGTGCACCCAAATATTGTGCTTTTGTTAGGACCCGGCAGCTGGCCCGTCCCTGACGCTCCCGAGGGTTGCGTCCTCCTCGTGGTCCCTCCTGGCGTCCTATGCGCGCGTGTCGTCGCCGCTTCCGGGTATGAAGTTTCCCAGCGGCATGACGTCATCACGCCTCCACCGTGGTGCCTCCTGCGTCATGTGTTCCTGTTGGCCAATCGGGAGGCACGGCGCCTGATTTAAACCTGCTTTTTGCTTTTCTCTGCGCCCTTTCGTGGTTTTAGCTTGCTATACCCTTTGGTGCTGTATTCTGAAACTCTTATTTGACTTACTGTGCATGACCTGGCTTTTGGCAACCGACTCTGAGTATCTCCGTATCCCTCTGACCCGGCTTATGTGTTTGACGCTGCATTTGGTTTTTCCCTGTGTTCTGAGCTGTTTTATTACTCGCTATCACTTAACCCAGCCACCGCAAGGACTGGTATTGTGATTAGAGTTCGGGGTTTTTCTGGTTCCCTGTATAGCTACCTAAGCTTATCCTTCGACTTACGTGTACAAGCTTGACGTACACTCTCTGGTACACCGTACTGTCCTGTTTCTATACCAGCCACCCTAAGGACTGGTTTCTATCCTCCTTGCCTACGTCCCTGCCTTATAGGTTCACTTCTAGCTACTGCGTAACCCAGCCGACCACAAGGACTGGTATCGCATTTAGGGTTCCAGCCTCCTGTTTCGCCTTAGGGCTGACCGTAGCTACCTACAGGTACGTGTGTCCGCCTGACATCACGACAGGGCCATGGACCTTGCAGGGACCGCTCAGCAACTATCTGGCTTAGAAAGTCGTTTGGAGGATCAAGATCATCGCCTTGATCAGTTCGCCCAGGCCCTCCAAACTTTGCTTAACCGTACTGCCCCTACCCAGGTAGAGGTTTCTCCTCCAGTCAATCCGCCTCCTTCCGAACCGTTTTCTGTGCCTACCTCGTATCCTAACTTGCTACCCCCGGTACGTTACGGAGGTGATCCTAACACTTGTAGAGGTTTTTTAAATCAGATTTCTATCCACTTTGAATTAACCCCGTGGTCTTACCCTACTGATCGTGCCAAGATCGCCTTTGTTATCAACCATCTTACCGATAATAAAGCGTTATGTTGGGCTAACCCTCTCTGGGACACCGATAAACCCATTGTGTACAATTATCGTGAATTTATGTCAGCCTTTCGTAGAGTGTTTGATCCTCCTGGACGTAAAACTAATGCTGCCAAGTCCTTGTTGCGCTTGCGTCAGGGTACGAAATCTCTGGGTGATTATGCACTAGAGTTCAGGTCTTTGGCCTCAGAATTAAACTGGAATAATGAGGCTTTAGTAGCCGTGTTTTCTGAGGGGTTAAACGATGAACTTCAGGACGAGATAGCAGCCAGAGATCTCCCAGAGGAGCTAGAGGATTTAATAACCTACCTGTCTTTCATAGATGAACGTCTTCGCCATCGTAGACATACCAAAGAGAGGTCCAAAAAACCACTTGTTAGGACGCCTCCCCGGTTTTCTGTACCTTTGCTTCCCGAGTCACACCCTCCCGCCGAGCCTATGCAATTAGATAGCACCAAACTTCCAGACAGTGAGAAACAATGCCGGAGGCGTGAGGGTTATGTCTGTATTGTGGATTGGGGGGCCACTTACTGAAGGGTTGTCCCAAACGCCCCCAGGGTCCACCGGGAAACTCCCGTGCCTAAGTGCCTTTAGGGGACAGCTCTTAGGCACTTTTCCTTCGTCCCCCAAACTGGAAAATAGACTCCGGGTTCCGGTTACTCTGTCCTGGGAGAGTTCCCGTAACCCAGTTCATCTTTTTGCATTAGTCGACTCCGGTGCTGCCGATAATTTTATTGATTTGGGTTTTGCCCAGAAACATGCTATACCCCTTGTGGAAAAGAAAACACCATTACTCGTACAAGCTATTGACGGTAGACCTCTTGAAACCCCTTTTGTCTTGTTCGAAACTCAGAACATTTCTGTTGGGATAGGATTATGTCATAAAGAAGAGATGTTTTTTCATGCCATTACTTCGCCTTCCTATCCTATCGTACTTGGTTACCCTTGGTTAACCCGTCATAACCCTGTCATTGATTGGCGAGCCCGTCAGATTGCTAAGTGGGATAACGATTGTTTGCTCTCTTGCATTCAGATTCCTTTGTCCGTCAACACCCTTAACGTACCCACGTCTCCACCTCTCTCTACGATTATTCCCCCTCCATATGCAGATTTGGCTCCTGTGTTTGATAAAAGAGAGGCCGACAAATTACCCCCGCATCGTCCCTACGATTGCGCCATTGATCTTCTCCCAGGGACCATTCCTCCCCGAGGGGCAGTTTATCCATTATCTGAAAAAGAGAACAGGGTACTGGAGGAGTATATTACCGATTCCCTCCAAAAGGGGTTCATCCGCTCCTCGTCTTCCCCAGCCGGAGCGGGTTTCTTTTTTGTTCGGAAAAAGGAGGGGGATCTTAGACCCTGTATCGATTTCCGTGGTTTGAATAAAATAACCGTCAAGAACGCCTATCCCATTCCACTCATCCCTGAGTTGTTCGATCGCCTGAAATACTCCAAGGTGTTCACTAAATTAGACCTTAGGGGAGCTTACAATTTAATACGCATTAGAGAAGGGGATGAGTGGAAGACCGCCTTCAATACTAGACTCGGTCATTATGAGTATTTGGTTATGCCCTTTGGCCTATGCAACGCCCCTGCGGTTTTTCAGGCATTCATTAATGATGTGTTAAGAGAGTATACTCCTTGTTTTGTTGTGGTTTATCTTGACGATGTCCTGATACATTCTCCTGACCTGGAAACACACCACCAACATGTACGGCTAGTCCTATCCAAGTTATTGTCTAACGGTCTGTACTGTAAACTCGAGAAATGTCTATTTGATGTACAACAAGTACAGTTTTTAGGTTATGTAATCTCCTCTTCTGGTTTCATGATGGATTCCTCGAAACTAGATGCAATCCTTCATTGGCCTCTTCCCAAAGGTCTCAAGGCCATTCAACGATTTATCGGCTTCTCCAATTATTATAGAAGGTTTATTAAAGGGTTTTCGTCGATTATTGCACCCATTACGGCCTTGACCAAAAAGGGTACTGACACTCTGAGTTGGCCTTCCACCGCTGTGGAAGCATTTGAGAAATTAAAGGCCGCCTTTTCCACAGCTCCCATTCTTAATCACCCTGACCCCACCAAACCTTTCATATTAGAAGTAGACGCCTCAGAGTCTGGGGTGGGAGCTGTACTGTCCCAACGCGCTGCGGAGGACAAACCTTTGTTACCCTGCGGGTTCTTCTCCAAAAAGTTGTCACCTACTGAGACCCGTTATGACATCGGAGACAGGGAATTGTTGGCTATCATATTGGCTCTGAAAGAGTGGCGCCACCTGTTAGAGGGTTCCAATTGCACGTTCTCCATACTAACCGACCATAAGAATTTAACCTATCTATCTGAGGCTAGGAGGTTGAACCCCAGACAAGCCCGATGGGCTCTCTTCCTTACTCGGTTCGATTTTGTCATTTCTTACAGACCCGGATCTAAAAATGTTAAAGCTGACGCACTATCTAGACAGCATGAGCCCATGTCTACTCAATCCCTAGTACCAGCTCCCATTGTACCCGAGGAAAAAATCCTGGCTTCTCTGAATATCCAAATTGATTCTCCATTTTGGAAGCTCTTACTATCCAAACAAGCTCTAGCACCTTCGTCTAAACCACCCGATAAATTATTCGTTCCTCCAGAGGAGGTTCTAGTAGCCCTAAGACTGTTTCATGAATTGAAGTTTGCCGGTCATTTTGGTATAGAGAAAACTCTATCCCATATTAGTAGGCACCTTTGGTGGCCTACACTTGCTAAGGACGTTAAAGACTTTGTCACTACCTGTCCAGTGTGTACCTGTTCCAAACCCTCCCGTCTAAGATCCACTGGTCTCCTCCAACCACTACCTGTACCTGAACGTCCCATGTCCCATTTAGCCATGGACTTCTTAGTGGAACTGCCTCCTTCGTCTGGTCATACAGTAATTTTCGTCGTGGTTGACCGCTTTTCTAAAATGGCACATTTTATTCCATTGAAAAAACTTCCCTCCTCTATCGAGCTGGCACACGTTTTTACTAAAGAAATATTCCGACTACATGGCGTTCCTAACGTGATTGTGTCAGATCGTGGTTCCCAATTTATTTCCAAATTTTGGAGGGGTTTTTGTCAACAATTGGGAGTTCAGCTCTCCTTTTCCTCTGCATATCATCCGCAGACGAACGGATTAGCTGAGAGAACAAATCAGACACTAGAGACGTATTTAAGGTGCTTTATTTCTGATACTCAGGATAATTGGGCCTCACTATTGCCGTGGGCGGAATTTGCGTACAATAATGCCACATCTCAGTCGACTAAATATTCTCCATTCGAGATCGTTACTGGTATGCACCCCACTGTGTTTCCATCTTCCTTTACACATCAGAATATTCCGGTCCTGGAGGACCACCTCTGTGTCCTGCGTTCCATCTGGGAAAAGACTAAGTCGAATCTCGAGTCCGTCTCTCTCATCCAGAAGCGTTCTGCTGACCTCAGACGCAGGCCATCGCCGGTCTATCATGTGGGGGACAAAGTGTGGCTTAGTACACGACACATTAGGTTAAAGGTTCCGTCCATGAAATTCGCACCCCGGTTTATTGGACCCTACAAAATCCTTCGGTGTATTAACCCCGTATCGTACACCTTGCAATTACCCGCGTCCCTTCGTATACCCAATACTTTTCATGTGTCCTTGCTTAAACCTCTCCTGTGTAATCGTTTTACTCGTCCCGAAGGTCTCCCTCCTCCTCCTGTTGTGGTGGACGGGAGTCCTGAATTCGAAGTTGAGTCCATTCTGGATTCCCGTCGTTCTCGGAACAGGCTGCAATACTTGGTCCATTGGAAAGGTTATGGTCCCGCGGACCGGTCGTGGGTCTCCCTCCGCGATCTTCATGCCCCCCGTTTGTTGGCCGCTTTCCATCGTCGCTTTCCTGCCAAACCGGCTCCTATCCGCTCGGTGGGTGTTTCTCGAGTGGGGGGTGCTGTTAGGACCCGGCGGCTGGCCCGTCCCTGGCGCTCCCGAGGGTTGCGTCCTCCTCGTGGTCCCTCCTGGCGTCCTATGCGCGCGCGTGTCGTCGCCGCTTCCGGGTATGAAGTTTCCCAGCGGCATGACGTCATCACGCCTCCACCGTGGTGCCTCCTGCGTCATGTGTTCCTGTTGGCCAATCGGGAGGCAGGGCGCCTGATTTAAACCTGCTTTTTGCTTTTCTCTGCGCCCTTTTGTGGTTTTAGCTTGCTATACCCTTTGGTGCTGTATTCTGAAACTCTTATTTGACTTACTGTGCATGACCTGCCTTTTGGCAACCGACTCTGAGTATCTCCGTATCCCTCTGACCCGGCTTAGGTGTTTGACGCTGCATTTGGTTTTTCCCTGTGTTCTGAGCTGTTTTATTACTCGCTATCACTTAACCCAGCCACCGCAAGGACTGGTATTGTGATTAGAGTTCAGGGTTTTTCTGGTTCACTGTATAGCTACCTAAGCTTATCCTTCGTCTTACGTGTACAAGCTTGACGTACACTCTCTGGTACACCGTACTGTCCTGTTTCTATACCAGCCACCCTAAGGACTGGTTTCTATCCTCCTTGCCTACGTCCCTGCCTTATAGGTTCACTTCTAGCTACTGCGTAACCCAGCCGACCACAAGGACTGGTATCGCATTTAGGGTTCCAGCCTCCTGTTTCGCCTTAGGGCTGACCGTAGCTACCTACGGGTACGTGTGTCCGCCTGACAGCTTTTGGTGCAGGGCCTGCAAGCACTATCATACAGTAACCCCTCTGTGGTATTGTGGAAGAATGCAGGGGTGGACCATGTGGTCCTATATTGAAAAGATATGATTCTGGTCAAGGCGTCAGTGCACCCAGATATTGTGCCTTTAATGCCAGGCCAGCAAGTATCATCATACAGTAACCCCTCTGTGGAAGAGTGCAGGGGTGGACCATGTGGTCCTATATTGAAAAGTTTTTGATCTGTTAATGGGCGTCAGTGCACCCAGATATTGTGCCTTTAATGCCAGGCCAGCAAGTATCATCATACAGTAACCCCTCTGTGGTATTGTGGAAGAATGCAGGGGTGGACCATGTGGTCCTATATTGAAAAGATATGATTCTGGTCAAGGCGTCAGTGCACCCAGATATTGTGCCTGTAATGCCAGGCCAGCAAGTATCATCATAAAGTAAGGCTGGGGTCAGACGAACGCAGTGTTAACGTCCGTGTTGCACGCACATAAGTACGTACGTGATAGCATACAATTGTTTTAAATGGAGCCCCACACACGAAGTACGTCCGCACAGAAGTGCGGGGGCTGACGGACGCTGCAAACGGACGCAGGTTAGGCAAGAACGTAATACTGCTAGAACGGACGTGCAGAGTGCGCCACGTCCACAACGTCCGCATAGCTTTGTGTGTGAGTGAAGAAAACAAGGTCAGACGGACTGCATTTATACGTCCAGCATTTTTGACGGACAGAATGTTCTTTCATTGTAATTTATTTTCCCTGCTACATCAGTCAAAAAATACGTCAGTGAAAAAACCGACTGTGTGGCCACTACCTTTTTTGTCAGTCAGTAAGTATGTCCGTACTTCACGGACGCACAGTCTGTACAAAATGCGCTCATCTGACCCTAGCCTAACCCCGCTGTGGTATTGTGGAAGAGTGCAGGGGTGGACCATGTGGTCCTATATTGAAAAGTGGGTTTTTTTATCTGTTAATGGGCGTCAGTGCACCCAGATAGTGCCTTTAATGCCAGGCCAGCAAGTATCATCATACAGTAACCCCTCTGTGGTATTGTGGAAGAGTGCAGGGTTGGACCCTGCGGTTCAAAAAATTAAAATGATATAAATCTGGCACATGCGTCAGTGCAGCCAAATATTGTGCCTTTCATGGCAGCAAGTGCCTTCACACCATAACCCTTTTGTGGTATTGTGGAAGAGTTCAGTGCTGGAGGTTTTGTGAATGCAGAAGAGGACATCCCCGATCTATTCCATTACTTCAGCATCAGGGGATTGATAGCTGCTGATCCAGGACTGATTAATTTTTATAAATGTCAGCCGGTCTACAGAGTCGGTGGACAGACGCACTCTTGTCTGTGACAAAACCTCCAGCGGCACTGAACGTCCTTTCGGAAAGCATGCTAGATGAAGGGCAACCTAGTAGCTGCATAGCATATTGGCTAAATTCTGGCCAGTGATCCAATCTCAACACCCAGTAAGCCAGTGGATCATCTGCTGGAAAGGTATCCAGGTCTGCCCTTGCCCCTAGGTAGTCCTGCACCATATGGTGAAGACGCTGGCAATGGATGCCTACATTTGACGTCCCTGGGCATCGAGGACTAAAAATATTTAAAAAAGCATCAGTCAAGCGGCCCTGGCCTTCACCACTATTCCTCTGATCACCCGCAGCCTCAGAAGCACGTGTGTCAGCACTTGGTAATCTACCAGTGCCTGGAAAGGTGTTACACAAGTGTCGCTTTAGAGCGTCCTCAAGTTTTTTCATCCTGTGCTCCCTGTGTGCGGGCAGGATGAGCTCTGCAACTTTCCCCTTGTATCGTGGTTCAAGAAGGGTTGCCAACCAGTAATGATCCCTCTCCTTGATAGCACGAATCCAGGGGTCCTTTAGCAGGCTTTGCATCATTAGGGAGCCCATGCAGCGTAGGTTGGAGGTGGCATTAGCTTCCGAGTCTTCCTGGTCAATGAGGATGACCGTATCGTGCACTTCCTCCACCCAGCCACGCACTAGCCCTTCTGTTTCTGGGCACACAAAATCCTCCCTTGAGGAATCCCCACCTTCAATGCCCCCACTACTTAAATATTCCTCCTCCTCCTCCTCATCCTCCTCCTGTCTGATCTGAGTAGGACCCGCTGGAATGCTGTCTGCGGAAAGACTGGGGCCTTGAGAGCTAGGGAAGGTCTCCTCTTCCTCTAGAGCCACATCTATAATTCCCTGCAGAGTGTGCTCCAGCAGGAACACTAAAGGAATTGTGTCACTGATGCATGCACTGTCCCTGCTCACCATCCTCGTTGCCTCCTCAAATGGTAACAGTACAGTGCATGCATCCTTGATCATCAGCCACTGTGGGGGGGAAAAAAAAACAAGTTGACCTGAACCTGTCCTTGTGCCATACTCACACAGGTACTCGTTAATGACCCTCTGCTGCTTGTGCAGATGCTGCAGCATTGCTAATGTCGAGTTCCACCTGGTGGGCATGTCACAGATCAGACGTTTTGTGGGAAGGTGGAATTCTCTTTGAATTTCTGCCAGGCGAATGCTTGCTGGGAATGACCGTCTAAAGTGGCTGCAGACTTTTCTGGCCTGGATGAGAAGCTCTGGTAGCCCTGGGTACTTGGTTAGGAAACGCTGTACCACCAGATTTAGGACGTGTGCTAGGCATGGTACATGCGTCAATTTACCCTTGCATAGGGCGGAGAGAAGGTTGCTGCCATTATCGCAGACGATCATTCCCAGCTCAAGCTAGCGTGGTGTTAACCATCTCTGCACCTGCCCCTGCAGAGCTGACAAAATTTCTGACCCGGTGTGGCTCCTGTCCCCTAAACAAACCAGCTCAAGCACAGTATGGCATCTTTTTGCTTGAGCCATTGCGTAGACCCTGTCAGGCGTCGGTTTAACTGCCACTTCGCCAGAGACAGAGAAGGAGGAGGAGGAAGAGGTGGTGGTGGTGGAGCAGACAGACCTCATACAAGCAGCTTTCTGGAGGCGTGGTGGATGAACAACTCCAGCACAGAGCCCCATCTTGGATCACTCCCAGCTGCAATCAGAGTTACCCAGTGTGCCGTGAAGGAAATGTAACGACCCTGTCCATGCTTGCTGGACCACGTGTCTAAAGTCACATGCACCTTGCTGCTGACTGCCTTTCCCAATGACTGGATAACATTGTCTTCCACGTGCTGGTATAGTGCTGGAATGACCTTGCGTGAAAAGTAATGGCGTTTTGTAACCTGCCACTGTGGTACAGCACATTCAGCAAATTCACGGAAGGGAGCAGAGTCCACCAGCTGGAAAGGCAACAGCTGCAATGCGAGTAATTTTTCTAAGCTGGCATTTAGACGCTGTGCTTGGGGATGGTTGGGACTATATTTTTTCTTTCGCTGCAGCAGCTGCGGCAACCTAATCTGACTGCGTAAATCTTCAGTTACTGGGATGATGTCATATTGTGAGGAAGGACCTACTGGTACATCCATTACTGTAGCATCATCCCTGTCGGTGGAGGTTGTAGGCAATGACATGGCAGGACATACAGTGTGGGTAGAGACAGATGAGGAGGAGGAGGAGGACCTACGCAAAGTTTTGCGCCAACGGGATGTGTGGCACTTGTTTATATGTTGCCTCAAGCACGTGGTACCCAAGTGTCCGGTATCTTTCCCACGCTTAAGCCTCATCTGACATAGATTACAAATAGCAATGCTGCGCTCTACTGCACATTTCTTAAAGAACTCCCAGACAGACTTCCTGCATGTGTTCTTTGAGACAACAGCACTCTGCACCGGAGCAGCTCTGACATGTGATGCCTTGGACTGGCTAGTGCTACGGTTGGTCACAGAGGATGTTGTGCCTCGTGTTTGCTGTGCCTCCTCCTCCCCCTCCTCCTCACTTGATTCCTCTGTTTGATCTGGCACCCAGGTGGAGTCAGTGACCTCATCATCATTGTCATCTTCACCCCCTATCTCCTCGTCACTGGAGCCAACTTGGCAGTATGCTGCAGCTGCTGGGGCAACATGAGTGCCAGTTATTTGTGTGTCATCACTGGCACCCCCTTCCTCTAGGTTGATTATACTCCCTTGCTCAACCTCAGAGATTGAATCAGAGCACTGTACTTGCTGCGCATCCTCAAGCAGCATGTCACTCTCATTGTAGTCAAACAATTCAGCTAACTCCTCCGTGTGTGATAGCGAGGCTACGGCAGGAGTAGCTGTGGACATGGAGGCTGCATTAGATGCTTTGGCAGCTGAGGTGGACTGTAAAGCACTAGAAGCCTGGCTGGCAGAGGACTCGGAGGATGAGGATGGCCTGGTTAGTCAATCCACCAAGTCCTCTGTATGTTGCTGCTGCTGCTTAAGACGGCCAGCACCAGTTAGAAAGGACAAGCGTGCCCCTGCAGAGGATGCACCACGTCCACCACGACCAAAGGCACAGCCTCCCGACACAGGGGCTGCTTGCCCTCTTATCTGTGTCTGGGAGCGTCTGCCTGTCCTTTTTGTTCTTTCAGACATGGTGAGTGATATATAGATTAATATATACAGAACTCTGATTCAGCTCTGGTATAAAGATTTAAAGAACTCTGGTATAACTCAGTGAGACACACTGATAGCTGGCAGCCAGTGACGAGACACAGATCACCTCAATTCACAAATGTTTTGTAGAAATTAGTGAGCCCCAAAATAATGCGTGGTACTGGTTGCGTGACAAGAGACAGATCACCTCAATTCACAAATGTTTTGTAGAAATTAGTGAGCCCCGAAATACAGCGTCGTACTGGATGTGTGACGACACACAGATCACCTCAATTCACAAATGTTTTGT
Source organism: Leptobrachium leishanense (assembly GCA_009667805.1). Lineage (NCBI taxonomy): Eukaryota > Metazoa > Chordata > Amphibia > Anura > Megophryidae > Leptobrachium > Leptobrachium leishanense. Next base: position 262,419,889 of record CM019067.1, on the reverse strand, counting down.
AGAAATTAGTGAGCCCCGAAATACAGCGTGGTACTGGATGTGTGACGAGACACAGATCACCTCAATTCACAAATGTTTTGTAGAAATTAGTGAGCCCCAAAATAATGCGTGGTACTGGTTGCGTGACAAGAGACAGATCACCTCAATTCACAAATGTTTTGTAGAAATTAGTGAGCCCCGAAATACAGCGTCGTACTGGATGTGTGACGACACACAGATCACCTCAATTCACAAATGTTTTGTAGAAATTAGTGAGCCCCGAAATACAGCTTGGTACTGGATGTGTGACGAGACACAGATCACCTCAATTCCCAAAATGTTTTGTAGAAATTTGTGACCCCCAAAATACTTGCTGGCAGTGACAAGAGACAGATCACCTCAATTCCCAAATGTTTTGTAGAAATTAGTGAGCCCCAAAATACTGCGTGGTACTGGATGTGTGACGAGACACAGATCACCTCAATTCCCAAATGTTTTGTAGAAATTTGTGACCCCCAAAATTCTGCGTGGTACTGGCTGTGTGACAAGACACAGATCACCTCAATTCACAAATGTTTTAAAGAAATTAGTGAGCCCCAAAAAGATTTGCTGGCACAGTGACAAGACCCAGAAGATCACCTCAATTCACAAATGTTTTAAAGAAAGTTGTAAACTCCAATAAAACTTGCTGGCACAGTGACAAGACACACATCACCTAATTCCCTGATATTTGGTAGAAATGAGACCCCCCAGACCCCCCCCAGTAGCGTGGCAGACCGGCAGTAACAAGACACAACTATCTCCTTTGAAATCTCCTCTGAAATGCGTGCAGAATCGGCGCGTGGAAACGTTATATAGTGTGCTGCGGGACTTAGCTCTGTGAGCCCATGATTGGGCAAAATTTGCCCAATCAGGACTCTGAGCGGTGATTGGCATAGTGTTGAACCAGTCTTGCACCAGACCTGTGGTCAGGTGCAAGGCTGTAGCCAATAACGAGCTTCAGGCCAGTGGGAAAATGCATTGTGGTCGAACATGCGGCGAACACCCGGAATGTTCGGTGTTCGCGATGTAGTCGAACAGGCCAAGTTCGGGTCGAACTCCGAACCGTCCGAACCCGAACCGCTCATCCCTAGTAAAGAGGACACAAATGGGAAAAGTGACACAAGTTGGGGGTTTATGAGGGAGATAGTGTTGATGAGTAATCAAACTAACAGCTTACAAATAGAAAGACAAAAAACATGAAAGGGAAGTATTTTTTAATGTATAATAATTTAACATGATTTTCCCCAACAAATAAAAAAGGTTCATGACAGTGGTTTTTGGAAAATCTGTTTGGAGACACAGAAATAACACAACATATATATAAATAAACGATCGTTGGGGGTTGCTGCACCTCTCATCCTTGGCAATCAGTTCTGGCCACCCTGATTGGGTGAGAGCAGGTTGATTTGCATATGGAGCATTCATCCCTGAAGTGGCACAAGCAAGCTAAAACCTTGTGAGACCTGAGTGGGCGCCCACCGTAGAGCGGGCCACTAGTGCTGTTGCTTGTCCTCAGGATCCTCACCCCCCCTTTCTCTCCATATTTTTTTTTTACCAGGAAGGATACATTGAGATTTCTCTCGTTTTCAAGTATGTCCTGGGAGGCGAGTATGTGCCTTTGGGTGTCTTGCCCAAGGACACTTACTGGAGAGGAGCTCTTGCAGGAATTGAGCTCATGTCTCCACAGGCTCTCTCCACGCAGAGCAGTGATGTTACCTCTACTCCACCCAGCCGGTCCTTAAAAGGATTTCTCCTCCTGGGTGTCATTTGTACCTTTTTTTGCTGTGTCCAGCATTCCAATGGCCACAGCAGCAGCCCCTGCATCTCAGCCCAGGCAGCCTCTCCCAGCGTCTTACATATAAATAAAATGAATATTTAAATAATCAATAAATATCATGTACTGTACTATATAGTTGTAGCAATCACTCCCGGAGGAGCCGCTGAATTAACCTCGGGTTAGTCTCACCGCACTAGGGAATAAATATACACCAGCACTGTTGTGGATTTTTATAGATTATATTCTTTACTGATCCCAATAAAGCAACATATATAAAGTAGATACGGTATTTAAACGACAGGATTTCGTAACGCGGGAAAACACGTGGCGGCAAAAGAGAAAGATTAACCCCCTCAGTTCTGGAGTGTAAGTCCCGTGAATAATAGCTAAAAAATGTGTATTGTCTTGGGTACTGTATTCAACTGGCCAGTGAATGAAACAAACAATCTTCGACTAGTCACGTTGGGGCCCTGTGGATTTAAACAATACTGCAGTGTGCGTTTCTTATTTTTGGAACTGCGGCCTGGGAGGCCTCTCACCCATCCGATAGACAAACTGTCCAGCACCCGATCAAGGATCTTCTTCCGCCGTGTACTGGGACTCTGTGCCACTGGATCCGCTCCATGCTTGTCGAATCTCCGCAACAGGAACAACGATCCACCGCCTGCACTCCAATCGATCAGCGCGGTCTCCTCACTCGGGGTCCAGGCCAGGTTCAGAAACTGGAATGACTTCTTCAGGCTCAGGCGAGCGCACCCAGTCCAGACAAAAACTTCCTTCCTCATGTTCCCTTCACTTTCTTCAACAACCCGTGACTGCTGAGACCGAGTAACGGGAGTCGAGCGTGGAACAGGCGGGTTCGGCAAAGAAAGTTCGTCTCCAACTGGTATCCTTACAGCTTCTCTCAAAGGCAACAGATGATTTCGGTGCCAGTTTTTGCTAAACTCGCAGACCCGGCAGTTGCTTACAGACAATGTAAGCTTGAGAACTCCATCTATCCGCCAGCTTATGCCTTGCAGAAACACCCAAGTTCTTCAACAAAACCCTATCACCGGGTTGTAGATCCAGTACACGAACTCTCAAGTCATAGTTTCACTTATTCCTCTGTTCTCTGCTCCCTGAAGTCAAACGGGCCTGGTCAAACGCAGAAGACAAATTTTTCCGAAGTCTATCCACATAATTTTTATGAGAGGCCACAGACGTCTGATCATGAGATAGCCCAAATGCCAAGTCAACAGGCAGTCGAGCTTCTCTTCCGAACATGAGACGGTAAGGTGAGTATCCAGTAGCGTCACTCTCCGTACTGTTATACGCATGCACCAGCGTAGCTATGTGACGACTCCAATTCTGCTTCTCTCTGTTTGACAGTGTCCCCAACATATTTAACAGCGTGCGATTAAATCTTTCTGGTTGGGCATCACCTTGAGGATGATATGGAGTAGTTCGGGTCTTCTGAATTCCTAACAGTTCCAGCAATTGCCCAACAAGCCAGCTCTCAAAGTCTCTGCCCTGATCTGAGTGGATTCTCCTTGGTAGGCCGTATTGAACAAAAAACTTCTCTATTAAAACCTTTGCCACTGTAGGAGCACGTTGGTCTTTAGTAGAGAAAGCTTGGGCATAATGGGTGAAATGATCAGTCACTACTAGGATATTTCCCTGCCCACTAGCATCAGGCTCTAAGCACAGGAAATCAATGCACACCAAATCCATGGGTCCTTGACTTTGCAGGTGGCTCATTGGAGCAGTTCGAGTTGGTAGGGTCTTTCTCTGAATACACCTCAAACACGAATTCCAGTAACTTTCAACTTCAGATCTCATACAGGGCCAATAAAATCTGTCTCGCACCAGCTTAAAAGTTCTCTCTGCACCCAAATGTCCATGGTCATCGTGTAATGCTCTCAGCACACCCTCTCTGTGTTTGGTGGGAAGGAACAACTGTTGTGTCTCTTCAGCATTGTTCGAGGGGCCCCTTCGGTAGACCACCCCATCCAACATCTTCAGCCGTTCCCATTCTTTGTATACCAATCGGGCTCCTTCTGGGGAATTTGTCAGTAGAATTTCCCTTTGATCTGCGTTTATAGCTTTCACTGTTGACGCAATCAGAGGATCTCCAGCCTGATCGGCTCTCAGGTCCTGTTTCGAAAGAGTAGGCAGACTTTCATCCCTCAGCTGTGTAGGATTACAATAAAACTCTGGAACAGCCGCAGCCATAACTCCTATAGCTTCTGCTTCAACTACTCCCTTGACCCGGTGCTCTGCCCCTTGACATAAAGCTTGCACCCCATCTGGAGTCAGCTGAGTCCATTCTGTAGTGTAGGGTCTTCTTGACAAAGCATCTGCATCTCGATTATTCACTCCAGGGCGATACTTAAGGCTGAACCGAAACCCTGACAGAGCGGCCAACCACCGATGTCCCGTTGCATCCAGTTTCACAGTAGTAAGGACGTACGTAAGAGGATTGTTGTCAGTCTTTATCACAAATTCAGCCCCATACAGATAATCTTTCAGCTTGTCTATTACCACCCACTTCAAGGCTAGGAACTCTAATTTGTGGGTAGGATAGTTCTTCTCTGAAGGCGTAAGGCTTCGGCTCGCATACGCTACAGGCATCAACAATCCATCATATTCTTGGTATAGGACTCCCCCTAGACCTTCTCTGCTGGCAGCCACATGCAATTCGTACGGCTTATGAGGATCAGCGTAAGCCAGAACGGGAGCTCGAGTTAGACTCTTTCATCTTCATGAAGGCACTTTCACATTGATTAGTCCATTCTTCTTGGATGGATTCTTGAGCCTTCCTTGGCCCTTGAGCCGACGAACTTCGATCAGAGGCCTTGGAGCCTTCAACGTCTTCCTTCTGTAGGAGCTTATTCAAGGGTTGAGCTATCTTGACAAATCCTCCTACGTATCTTAGGTAATATGAGCAGAACCCCAGGAAAGATCTAAGTTCAGCAACATTTCAGGGTCTAGGTCAGGAAGCTACGGCTTCCAACTTTCGAGGATCCGTCGAAACACCTTCTGCCGAAACAACATGTCCCAGGTACGTAACGCAAGGTAGACAAAATTGACACTTCTCCAGGGACAGTTTCAACCCCTCTTCGTGGAGCCGCTTCAAGACCTTCTCCAACCGATGCTCATGTTCTTCCAGAGTCTTCCCGAACACAATATTATCATTTAGATACACCAACACTTCGATCAGGTTCATGTCCCCGACTGTCTTCTCCATTAACCGTTGGAACGTGGCGGGAGCCCCCTTAAGGTCTTGAGGCATTCTGTTGAACTCAAAGAACCCCAGTGGGCAGATGAACGCAGTCTTCTCTTTGTCCTCAGGATGCATTGGTATCTGATGATACCCACTTCTCAGGTCTAGTACACTAAACCATTTTGCTCCAGACAAAAACTGTAGGGCATCTTCTATCCGAGGAGTGGCATATTGATCCGGAATGGTTCTCTGATTTAGCGTGCGATAGTCTATACATAAACGGATAGAACCATTCTTCTTTCGAACCATCACTATTGGAGAAGCATACGGACTGCTGGACTCTTGAATCACCTTAGTCCTCTGTAGTTCATTTAGCTGTTCTCGTAGATCATCCAAGTCCCCCAGCGGAACTCATCTTGGCCTTTCTCGAAAAACGGCTTATCTTCTTGTAGTCGAATGTGATGTTCAGTACTCTTAGCTAAACCCAGGTCGAACTCATCCTTCGAGAACAAGTCCTTCCATTTTAGGATCTGGGACTGAAGTCGTTTCTTCCACTCAGGCGAGATGGAACGTCTTTAGGATAGAACCGTTCAGCTGGAATCTCTTTATTCACTCACCCTAAATCAGTAGGGGAGAGAGAGGTGTAATGGACGCTACTTGTCCGATGGGCATTCGTGCTTTCAGGATCACTGGAGAATCAGACACATTACACACTCTAACTGAAACTCTTCCTCGTGTCCGTTTCAAAGCTCGTGGAGATTATCTCAGGGATTACTTCTACTCTGGCCTCACTCCCATGACTGAGATCAGTTTCAAGTACCACATAAGGACCCAGTTGTGATCCGTTCAACTTGACTGAAGCCCGGAAACTCGCCACTTCTCCTGATTGGGAGGAACAGAGAAGGTTCTGCAATCTCCACAGATGCCCCACTTCGGCAGGTGCCCTCTGTTCTTCGACCATTCGTTGATAGACCAGACGTAACATCGGGTGTACTCCTCTGGTAGAACCTTCTTCCATCACTATAGGAGTCAGAAGACGTCTCACCAGATCAGTATTCGTCCCCACTATCCTAGAACTTCTGTTGGCCCCTGAAGGCCGAGGACACACAATGGCCAATGCATCACAGCCTCCAGACTGTCCGATGACTTCGGATCCAATTTCTAACTTCACCTGTAGATATCCATCATAGGGAAGCTTCTCAGTTCCGATACCCCAGATCTCAAGGTCCTTTAATTTCTGTAGAGGTATATGTTCCAAGTGCTTCTCGTAGAAGTCTCGATAGATCAACGTCACTTGAGCCCCTGAGTCTAACAGAGCTTTAGTGTAGAGTCCCTCTACTTGGATTGGAACGATGGGAGAAGGACCTATCAGTTGGTCAGGAAACTTGTTTGTAGCCGCAGGAGGTATAGACCCAGTTCGCTGTACCCTAGCCTTCTTCCTGACTCGTGGAGGTTTTGGATGTGCATTGCTCTCCCATGACATACAGTTGTGTTCAAAATTATTCAACCACCAATGCTGGAAAGGGTTTTAGGGAATTTAGTGTACATTTGTAATTGTATTCAGAATGAAATCCTACAAGGACTTAACCCCTTAAAGACTACCACTCTGAAGAGCAGAGGTTCATTCAAGTGTTTTCAATCAGGTATTGAAAACACCTGTGGATGTCACGGAGCAGCAATAAAGCATAATAAGCACCAATTAGGCAGCTTTAAAATGACTGTGATACTCAGCTCCTTCTAGACATTTACTGGTGTGGTTACAAACATGGTGAAGTCAAGAGAATGATCCAGGAAGACAAGAGAAGAGGTGATTACTCTTCACAGGAAGGGCAATGGCTATAAGAAGATTGCAAAGATGTTAAACATACCAAGAGAGACCATAGGAAGCATCATTCGCAAATTCAAGGCAAAGGGCACTGTTGAAACGCTACCTGGTCGTGGCAAAGAAGATGCTGACTTCGACTGCTGTGCGCTACCTGAAGCGTAGAGTGGAGAAAAGTCCCCGTGTGACTGCTGAGGAACTGAGAAAAGATTTGTCAGATGTGGGTACTGAAGTTTCAGCTCAGACAATACGGCGCACACTGCGTAATGAAGGCCTCCATGCCAGAACTCCCAGGCGCACCCCTTGCTGTCTCCAAAGAATAAGAAGAGTCGACTGCAGTATGCCAAAAGTCATGTGGACAAACACAGAAGTTTTGGGATAGTGTTCTGTGGGCTGATGAAACAAAATTAGAACTGTTTGGGCCCATGGATCAACGCTATGTTTGGAGGAGGAAGAACAAGGCCTATGAAGAAAAGAACACCTTGCCTACTGTGAAGCATGGCGGGGGGTCAATCATGCTTTGGGACTGTTTTGCTTCTGCAGGTACAGGGAAGCTTCAGCGTGTGCAAGGTACCATGAATTCTCTTCAGTACCAGGAGATATTGGATGACAATGTGATGCAGTCCGTCATAAACCTGAGGCTTGGGAACGTTGGACCTTTCAACAGGACAATGATCCCATGCATACCTCCAAGTCCACTAGAGCATGGTTGCAGATTAAAGGCTGGAACATTTTGGAGTGGCCATCGCAGACACCTGACTTAAATCCGATTGAGAACCTCTGGTGGGACTTAAAGAAAGCAGTTGCAGTGCGCAAGCCTAAGAATGTGACTGAACTGGAGGCTTTTGCCCATGACGAATGGGCGAAGATACCCGTAGATCGCTGCAAGACACTTGTGTCAAGCTATGCTTCACGTTTAAAAGCTGTTATAACTGTAAAAGGATTTTGTACTAAGTACTAAGATTGAATGTCACTTGGGGGTTGAATAAAACTGATAATGACGTGAGCACAGAAAAGACATTTGTGGTTATTTCATTATAAATGTTATGTTATATTTGTCTGACCTACACGTGCCTCTTTGATCAAAATCAATGTCAAACTGGCCAAAACACTCAATTTCAGTGAGGGTTGAATAATTTTTAACACAGCTGTAGGACCGGATACTAAGGGAGTAACTCTCAGTCCTGGTAGGCTCAGCATTTGGCAAAGATCCGGGCCCTCTCGGCCTTTCGGTTCTGGCTTGAAATTTGGAGCGGTTTTCAATCATTGGGCACCTAGTTCGCTCCTTCACTTGGGCCCTCTTGCGTTTCCCGCCTGTGAGGTAGATAGCAGTCCTTCCAAGGCCTTTAGGAACTCTTCCACTCTATTTCCTTCAGGCCTTTGGTTTTTGCACTGTGCGTGGAAATGACCAATTTCCCCACAACTGAAACATCTCTTCTTTGAAGACGGAGGCGCACTTGCTCGTGGTGACTCGGTTGAAGGACCCTGGCCAGATGCCACAGCAACTCCCGTTGTCCACATGTCATTGAGGAACTTTTGCATATCGGTCTGCGTCTCTGCCACCTTCAAAAGTACTCGGCACAGGTCCGTGTGTGCCTGTTCCAGTTCAGCTTGAGCTTCTTGCACCTTCTTAACGGTCTTGTGTATCTCACTATATGCCGGAATGGTTGACTCTTTGGCAGCACTCTCTGTGGATATAGGAACAAACAGATGCTCTTGCCTGTCAACTTCGGATCCATAGGTGTCCAACGAATCATCTTCAGTTTGCAAATATTCGTTATGCCTCACGGGATGTGCGTAAGCTCTTTCTCCTCTCCTTAAGGATTTTTCTTCCAGCAGAGCCTCTTCCTCTCTAACAGCTCGAATCAGTTCCAGGTACTTCAATTCTCGGTTACCTTCTCTGGTTTTCAGCTGTAACATCACAGAATCTAGAGGTTGAGCGCCCCTCAATATCTGCTGCATTCGGATTTTGTCTATTGTGGCCGGTTCGGCCCCTTTCTTAAGAAGTATCTGGTGCAGAATCTTATCTAGGCGCCTCATATATTCAGTCATTTTCTCACCTTTTCGCTGGTAGGTGTGTTCGTATTGGTACATGAGCTCAGCAGCCTTTTCTGTTCGCCCAAAGACTTCCTGTAATATATTTAGATAATCTAAAGCAGTACAGTCTTGTTTACTCTTCTTCAGGTTAAGAACAGCCTCTGACGCAGGTCCCTTTAGGCTCTCGGTAATCCTTTGTTTCTTCTGCGCTTCAGGGATGTCCCATTCATCCAGAGCCTGCATCGCCTGTTCTACCCATTCTTCGAAGGTTTCTTCTCCCGCCGGAGTTGGTATGTTTCCTGTAAAATTCCTCAACCGTCGATAACCAAAGTTAGTGTGTGGAGGGCTTGTTCTTTGACATTTAGCCAGCAAATCTCTGATAGCCACTATAAATTCAGGCCCGATCATGGCCAGCGGACTGGGCGTGGGAACATTCGCGGGATCGCCACGTGGCGCACTTGGTTGAATCAGTTGAACTTCCACCTCGTTGGTCAGCTTTACGCTCGTGCCCTGAAAACACACTGGAACACCCTTTCTCCACTCAAAAAGAACATATGTGTGAGAAGTATCTGGGTTCGCTTTAATGTCCAGAATTAACCCGATGATCTGGTGTCAGCGCGGCCATGGCCCGGCGAATCTGATCTTCAGCCCAAGTGTCTGCAGGAATGTCCATGACTATGCTTAACTCTATCTGGCTATTTTGCTCCTCACACCATTTGGCAACAGTGTCTGGATCCATAATTAACCCTTTAATTGCGGTTTCCACAGAGACTGGAATCCTAGAACGAGCCCCCACGTGTAGCGCTCACTCCCGGAGGAGCCGCTGAATTAACCTCGGGTTAGTCTCACCGCACCAGGGGCGGATCCAGGGGGGGGCAACGGGGCAATTGCCCCCCCCGAGATTCTGAAAAAATTACTGCCTCTTTGCCTCTGCCTTCAGCTCTGAGGTCAGGCAGCAGACTCCATTGCTGAAGCAGCGCGCGCCGCGACCCGCGGCGCGCACTGCCACGGCCTGCCTGATGATAAAAAAAATGTAACTCCTGTCCTATGCCTCTCACGCTGAGCCAGGATTGCCTTGCCGCCGCGGCCGCACTCACTCAATACGAGTGGTCAGCGAGCAGGTGCCAGGAAGTGAGCGAGCCAGCCATGCCCCCTCCCCTCACGTGTCAATCCATGGGCCGGTCACCGTCACATGGTGAGTCAGTGTCACATGGGCAGGAAGCCTCAAGCCGGCCGGGAAAGCTAGCAGCAGGAGCTGGGAGGCGCGCGCCACAATGTCTGAGACACTCAAGGCGAGGTTCCATTTCATAAATGAAGCTGCTGGATCCTGGATAAGATTCTGGAACTCTGGAAGCAAACAGATCTGCTCCATAGTCCATATTGTGAGCTGAGCCTGAGCAGCATAGAGAGGTAAAAAAAGTTGCTGGTGGCAAACTATGCTGGGGAGATTCAGAACATGGGGTGATTTAAGGCCAGGGAGAGGAATCCAAAAACAGGGACTGTTTGTAAATGTGGATCTTTGGGCAAGTTATGTAATGAATAAATGATAAATGAATATATAAAAAAGTTGTTTCTGTATGTAAAGATGGGTTTAATTCTTCTTGCAATCACTGATTTAGCCTACATTTATTCATCTAAAAGTCCAAACGTCCCACTTAGTAGCATCAAAAGTCCTAGCAGACAAGGACTTGATACAGTGTTACACTGAGTGGCATTGGTATGCCCTTTGGCATTAAAGGAGGTAACAGCCTCTTTCTCTCAAAACATTGTCCTTTAATTTTGCCAGCAAAGAAGTGGATGTGGGGGGCCTGCATCTAAATATGCCTCTATGTGCCAAGAAACTTGCAGTTGACCATTCATTCAGCTGAGGACACACACCAAGCTCTATGATTCCCATCTACTGTCAATGATCTGTGGGTCATATTATGAGCAAAGCGTCTTGAGTGTGAAACCATAGAATCTAAGATTATGTCATTCTGGAAACTATAATAAATCAGTAATGTGTGCCCTATTCCCCTTTGGCCATCAATTAAAGTTCATATCCTAATGGAAACCACAACAGAGCTGTGAAAACTGTAACCCATTCATTGCATTATAACTCAGCATCAAAAACGGCATTGTCACATTTTATTCCTGTTATTAAAGCTTTTCAGGAGCGAAGTCAGAGTTGTCTGTCATCATGAGCAAATATATAAAACCACAACATTTTATGCTTGTGCTAGAAAGAGGAAAATAAACCTTAACATTCAACAACCCTAGACTTTTAATCATGGAAGAGCTTGCAGCATACATTATGCAATATATAATAATGATTGTTCCAAGCCCAAGGAACTGCTATTCTGACCATCTAGCATAGAGAGGTAAAAAAAGTTTGCAAAGCTCACAAGACATGTCACACCATGTCGACATGAGCACTTACACTTCATTAAACTACACCGACTCTGACCTCCAATCGCCTGGGTGTCCTCTGCTCCTCTAGATTGTAAACTCCTGGGTGCTCTCTGCTCCTCTAGATTGTAAGCTCCTGGGTGCTCTCTGCTCCTCTAGATTGTAAGCTCCTGGGTATCCTCTGCTCCTCTAGATTGTAAGCTCCTGGGTGTCCTCTGCTCCTCTAGATTGTAAGCTCCTGGGTGCTCTCTGCTCCTCTAGATTGTAAGCTCCTGGGTATCCTCTGCTCCTCTAGATTGTAAGCTCCTGGGTGTCCTCTGCTCCTCTAGATTGTAAGCTCCTGTGTGCCCTCTGCTCCTCTAGATTGTAGACTCCTGGGTGCCCTCTGCTCCTCTAGATTGTAAACTCCTGTGAGCCAGGCACTCTGCTCATCTAGATTGCAAGCTCCTGTGAGCCGGACCCTCTGCTCCTCTAGATTGTAAACTCCTGGGTGCCCTCTGCTCCTCTAGATTGTAAGCTCCTGTGAGCCGGACCCTCTGCTCCTCTAGATTGTAAACTCCTGGGTGCCCTCTGCTCCTCTAGATTGTAAGCTCCTGTGAGCCGGGCCCTCTGTAAATTCTCGTGAGTCGGGCTCTCTGCTAAAACACCTTATTTTCTGTCAGTGCCCCTCCCGAGACTAGTCTCTGGATCCGCCCCTGCACCGCACTAGGGAATAAATATACACCAGCACTGTTGTGGATTTTTATAGATTATATTCTTTACTGATCCCAATAAAGCAACATATATAAAGTAGATATGGTATTTAAACGACAGGATTTCGGAACGTGGGAAAACACGTGGCGGCAAAAGAGAAAGATTAACCCCCTCAGTTCTGGAGTTTAAGTCCCGTGAATAATAGCTAAAAAATGTGTATGTGTATTGTCTCGGGTACCCGGGTACTGTATTTAACTGGCCAGTGAATGAAACAAACAATCTTCGACTAGTCACGTTGGGGCCCTGTGGATTTAAACAATACTGCAGCGTGCGTTTCTTATTTTTGGAACTGCGGCCTGGGAGGCCTCTCACCCATCCGATAGACAAACTGTCCAGCACCCGATCAAGGATCTTCTTCCGCCGTGTACTGGGACTCTGTGCCACTGGATCCGCTCCCTGCTTGTCTCTGCAACAGGAACAATGATCCACCGCCTGCACTCCCAATCGATCAGCGCGGTCTCCTCACTCGGGGTCCAGCCGGAACCAGAATTCCATCCAGACCTCTCAGCGCTGCGTAGATAGGTCTCCGCAGGGTCACCGTCCCGATCTCCAGCACCAGTGAGGCAGCGCCTGTACTCTGGCCTGGTCACGATCCTTGACAGTTTTCACGTGCGTCCTCCACCTTTCACCGCTCAGCTCACTCTGCCTCTCCCCTGCGCGAGGCTGCTGATGTCTTTCCTCTTCCTACACCACCCACTTCCTGTACTCACGCAAAGCATGATGGAAATTGTAGTTCAGTGTTTGTCCAGCATAGTCCATTATGTCTCTATCTCCCTCTGGTGGTCATAATAATTAAATGCAGCAAAACACAGTCTTTAAAAGCAGCGCTACATAGTTATCAGACAAAAAAAGCCTATCTGTGACCCTTGGACAGCCTCCTCTCTCTGTCTATTACTCAAGTAGAACGCAGGAGGAACACTAACCTTGATCATGTTGGTGTGCTCTAAACAGCATTCTTAGAGTTGGACTACATAGTAGACATGTGCATTCGTTTTAGTACTAAAACGATTTAGTCAGAATTTTGGGATAATTTAGTTTTAGTATGACTCAAGAGAAACGAAACTGCTCAGTAGAAAAAACGAAAGAAACTAAAATAAAATGCACTACATTTTAGTTTCAGTCCTTTTTGTGATATTACATTGATGAGTGAAGGAGACCAGCAATGAAGAGCGCAACATCCGAAGTTCTGCAACCTCCACATGCTAATGCAGTAGGATGTTCTATACAGAGAGGGGCATTAATTAATGCAGGAGGATGTTCTATACATTATACAGAGAGGGGTATTAATGCAGGAGGATGTTATATACATTATACAGAGAAAGGTATAAATTGAGGAGTATGTTCTATACAGAGAGGGACAATAATTAATTCAGGAGGATGTTCTAAACATTATACAGAGAGGATCCTTTTTTTCAGCCTTTTAAATCCAGTGGCTGTGAGCGCTGAGATCGGCTGCTTGTTACATTATCTCTCAGAACAATGTATCAGGCTCAGTTGTTACAGTAACTGACTGTTTTACTGAAACTCTGAGCACTGTTACAAAGAAATAATATTGTTCTAACCTCTTATATATAAAAATATTATTTACTAGTTTTACTGAAACTCTGAGCACTGTGATGAGCAGCAGTCAGTTACTGTAACAGCTTTGCCTGATACGGGGCAGTATTACAATGTTGGTGCTAACTTAACCAGAGCTGTTGTAAACTGAAAACCTCCATAGGCTATAATGGCTCTGGGAAGTTTACAACAGCTCTGGTTGTGTTAGCACCAACTATGTAATAGGGCCCACATTGTGCTGAGAGTGAGAGATACTGTAACAAGCAGCGATCTCAGCCCTCTGAGGAGCCACTACAATAGTATTTGTATCCATTGGTTTTCGGATGAATGAAATTAGTTTTCATACTAAAGAACTGAAAACAAATTTCTTTAGTAACTAAATAAATTGCATTTTAGGACTAATACATTAGTTCAAAACGAAATTTTGTGCTGTGCACATGTCTACTACATAGTCCTCAGAATAGAAAAAGTTAACCCAGCGTGCCACACAGGTATAAACCCAAAATACCTTTCATTGAAGCATATCAGCAGATAAAAAATGTGACGTATCGGCCCCAATTGGCCTCAATCATGCAGTTCAAGGAATCCTACTGGCTATTGCCTAACTACCTGTGTATGTGTGCAGTTAGCGACTCCCTATGCTCGTTCGGTATTTGTCATGTCCTTAGCCTATGTTAACTCCGCAACATACTGGGTTATCTCATGTCATGAACAGGCCAATGCATACAGTATTTTCTCTTTGCCAATTACCAAGACAAATGTCTGAAATGCACATATTATTGTTTATATATTATGCATTCCTATGTATAAAAAAAGTCTCACATTATTAAATGGAGAGTTACAATCCTTCCTAGTTCACAAAACTTTGCACCTTTTGTCTTTAACTCTTGAACCATGGCTTAGGTTTTTCTGCAAACAATTGCTCGAAGCCAAAGTCCTTTGTATTTTCCCTGAATTAATGGATAGAGTGGACCCAAAGGGGCCCAGTTTGTTAAATAGCAGCTTGTAGCACCAGTATTTTCATAAAACAAGGTTGTTGATGTTGTGTATGACATTGTTATTGTTAAACTCAACGAGGCAAGATATTGGTAAATAATCTTATTTGCGGACTTCAGCCAACGCGTTTCTTCTGAGAGCTATAATATCATAGTGTTGTATTAAGTCCTGGCTCAATGTCACACTTAAGAATACCCTTGTGCCCATTGTTTAGGCTATAACTCTGAAAGAATGGTAACCCCTGTCTGATCAGACACTGTAAAGCAACCAGTCCATATTTCTTTAGGATTACGGCTTTCCTCTGCACGGTGAACAAAATATACACATGAGATTTAAGTCAAGGCGAACCCTTTGTCTCAGGTTTGTACAGGAATCTTTCTTAGGTTCGCTTATCACCACTGCCTTGTAGAGAATTTAGTGCCTGTTAAAATATTTCACCTGTATAAAAAAAAATAAACAAAATAATAAAACCCATCCATAAACTTGTGTTGGGAAACATTGCCATATTCAGTAAGAAACATTGCAATATTCCAGCTTTCAGACTTTATAAAAAGGTTTTTGTGTGGATTAGGTTTCACTATGGTGAAGTCACAGCAATAAAACCAGGATTGATGCAGTTATGACTCAGAATGAATGCTCATATTGCTGTGGTCACAGTCTAGACTTGTGCTACTATTTAATACGGTACGGTTAATATTTATGTTCCTCAGAACAGATATTGTGCCTGCTCACTCGATCTGCTGATGTGAAGCTATTACTGGGAAAAAATGTTTGGGTTTGGGGGCTCATTTGATTGTTGTAGCGAAAAGAAGACGTGTTGATTTGAGTATTTAGAAATTACAAACAATAACATTTTTCAAGCATTCCCTCATTTTTCCTGCAGAGGTTTCACAATAAATAGGCAGAAGATGCCTCATTCCAGAAAATCACTTATGTGGGCTGCTGCACTTTGCATATCTAGCATATAGATCCATTCATAAAACTCCAACTCTGGAATTTAATGTTATTTTCTGAAACCTTGTCTGGTTAACCAGTAATCCAGGAATTGTGTATGATTTACCAGGAAACTTCAACTATTAGGAAGATGTAAGCGGGGGAATTTTTCCGATAAACTTAAGCTTGCTTGGTCAGTTCATTCGCAACTCAGAGTTAAAGAATTAATCCTGCATGAATATATCTTTGGTACTCAAGGATTTAATGTGTGAACTGTCTTTCCTCTGTCCTCAAATTGCATTGCCAATTAATCCTGACATACTCTGACTTGGGAAGGTGTTTTTTTTCTGTAATTGGCTTCTAGCATTGGGGCATGAGAATAAAGCATCAATTAATAAACCCCCAAATCTTATCCACACTACTTCACCATTCTAATCTACTAGCACTCAGGAGCCTTTATCCTGGGGAACTTGGTTGAGCCCTAAATTCTATTCTAATACATAACATGACATGTTAATGTACAGTAATTAAAAACACATAAGAAATCCAGTCCATGCACAATCTCACACTACTTACAACAACCTCAGCTATTCAGACCTATTTCATACAAAGAATAAACCAAAATTATAAAATGTACACTTTAATCCCCATATCCCCATGACAGGATAAACACTAAGGGCTTTATTCTACATATGACAATAAAAGGGAGTCGGTAAGGGGAAAAAAAAATGTTCGCAAGATGATTTCCCTTACTGGCTCCTTCATACCACACCTATTCTGGTCCAGCTGCTTTATGAGCAGCTAGCCTCGAAATAAAACTGAAGCACAGAGTGATACCAGGAACAGTACCACTGTTGGTAACAGCTCCGGAAGTTCATAGGACTCCATGGAGCCCAGCATATCGCTGTTGCAAGTCGTGCACAGGATTGAACTAGTGGGATCGCACAGGAGCCATGGAGGAAGTGTAGGGGGAGACTTGGAGCTATTTGTTCCCACTTTCTTGCTGTTCACAGTGAGAGGAAGGAGCGCAACAGGCTGCCCTTTCCACCGCGAGATAAGAGGTAAGCAAGGGAATTTTTGCTTGTTTTATTTAATTGAGTTAAATGATTTTTAGAAACTTCAGAAGTTAGGATATTCCCTGGAGCCAGGGCTGGACTGGAACAAAAAATCAGCCCAGAACTTCATCCAGACCGGCCTACTTTAATTATGCAAACATGCACAAAAATAGTATATAAACCAACCAATCGCTACACAGATAATGGAGTTGCTGCAGAGCGATTTGGTAAAGCAACGCAGCGGCACTACGGTTGCGTGCGCATCATGTCTTAAGGTCCGGCGGATGCGCAGCGGGTCTCACCGGCACGGTGGCTCCAATATGAGACTGTGGCAGACTGTTCTCTTTTACAGATGGTGAGGAAGTTCCTACCTCCCCCATTAAGGGCATTGCGAGCCGCTGGTGAAGCAGCATTCACACTGGCCCACTGAGCTATCGGCCCACCGGGAATCTCCCTTTAGTCCTTATGGCCAGTACATGCCTGCCTGGAGCCAGTATATATTTTACGTAGAAAGAGTAGAAACCATGCTGTGTTTTTTCAAAAAGGTGCACTAGTGTCACCTGTGTTTAATGCGTAAGATTGAGCATCAAATTCAAACGTGTCAGGTATGGAACCTTTCTTCAGTGTGTGGGCATTTCACTGAAGAAGGGTTCCATACCCAAAACATTTGTATTTGAAGCTCATTTTATGCATTAAACACAGGTGACACCTGTGCACCTTATTGAAGAAACAAAGCACTGCCTAACTCTTTCTACGGGGTTTCTACATGTTTCCTACGCCTAAGGACCCAGGGTGTTAGTGGTGAGATGTTGCAGCATGTTTGAGAATATCATTTAAACAACGATTATAACGGAAGTACAAGCACTTCCAAAGGAAGGGGATAACCCAAAATTCAGATTAGAGAAAACGAAAAAAAACAACTTTATTGAAGACAATAATGGAAACAATCCACACAAAAATACAAAACAAAATTTATTAAAAAACACAAATAGGAGTAATGATAATACGTTCTGGTATATCACAGATATAAGCTTAACACCGTGTCCTGTTGGGACCAAGTATTAGTGGTACCACCCTAGTAAAAATAGGATAGGGTTAAATCCCCAATTCAGGGTAGTACATACGGAATAACAAAGCTATATTGGGTGAAGAAGACCTCAAGAAAGGACCTGTGTGTATGAGGGTTGATTATGCAGGGCCCGCTACTAGGTGAAGAACCAGCAATTAGATATGTAGCTCGATAAAGTATCCACTAAAAGACACCAATAATGCATTAGGTGAGAAATCAGCTGGACCATACAAAAATAGAGGTAGCAAGTATATAATATGTATCCAGAGGAGGATTAGGGAAGAGCTCTCATATTATATCTAAAGAATAACCGGAATGGTTGTAACAATAGTAGCCTTCCAAGTACACAATTTCCGCCTTTAGGGACAGACCTGGTTAAGGATTTGCGGAAATAAGAGCTGCGTAGAAATTAGAGGGCGAGATTTCAACTGCATCCAGGCATCCTAACTGATCAATTGAAAAAGACGGTTCTAAGCCGAAAATCGTAATGTTATCCGTGGATATAACTGAAGGCCATACTACAGTTATAAGTTAAACGCACAAGTATATTATCAGGTGGCCTCCCAAACCGGCTTACTATAAATGCTCGGAATACTGATTGTGTTGCACAGAACCGTATAACAACATGGCCCCGTCAAAAAAAGGTCCTTTAATCTACTTGGTATACAGATTATCTAGTGCATCAAACTGCCAATAAAGGAACTTGATTTAGATCACTGTTTTATCTTACACACCAGCAAATGATGAAATGGCCCGGCAGATAAGCTTCATTTAAATAAATAATGCGTTGTATATCAACTGTATCTGCATATAGCCCAGTTTTAAAATTTTTAAACATATGCATATGACAATATGGTCCCGCCAAAGAGCTTCATTAGGTTAATTAACCATATAGCCAGGTAACGTTATAGTTTAGCCAAACAACCTTCGTATAGTTAGTTTATAAAGGAATGGTTGCTGCACGATTTTGCAAATAAAGCAGGTTGTAGCTAATGAATTTAAGGCATAAAGACACACATACACACTGTTCATCTGATATATCTGTATGTAGCCCAACCGAGAAAAATCATTAGTTCAGATGGTACGTTATTCATCTTAGGCATCTAAATGAGGTTTATTTAGATGGTACGTTAAATGTCTTAAGCATTGGCATATAAAGATGTGGCCCCGCCAAGGAACATCATTAGGTTAATTAATCATATAGACACATAACATAGCCCAGCCAGACAACCTTCATATAATAAGGTTATAATGAAATTGTTGCTGCACAATATTGTAAAATATAGCTAGTTGTTTTAGGCAGAGACGTACATACAGTGGCCACGCCACAAACCAACCCAAAAGATTACCAGAAGCATTAGGTAATGCAATAATATAGTGTCTGTTAAAGGAGTATCATACTCAGAGTAAAGACTCGACGCGTTTTGCCATTTTTGAATCACGGCTTCATCGAGAGTGATGCTACTCATGGCAGGGGCATCCATATATACTCTTTAAATTAATAAGGCACATCAGAAAAAAACAATTTAATTAAGTATGCAAATTGGACATGTGGTTTAAATATGTGACCTCTCAGTCACTTATCCTACTTTAAGCTAGGACGTCATTTCCGTTGGAACTAAGTCTTTGAGGTTCCCCTTCCAATATGGAGAAGGTGTCTTATTGCTAGGCAACAAAAGACCGCCGGAAAAAGCCCTGTTTATATTACGAAGGAACATCTGACCGGCGGATCTGAATTACAGCATAATTCGTTGCCATGCAGACAGAACAAACAAGGGGAATGGATTCCTTTAAATCGCAGACAAACGGGTCCTTCAAATAAGGGCCTCTGAAAAACAATGGAAACTGTTACATGCCCAAAAAAATCATCTAATGACACAAAAAAGGCCTATAAATATTAAAGAGAGAAATTACAAAATTATATCGATGTCCCTGCCTAAAAACAATACAGTGTGTGAACAGATTATTATACAAAATCACAAAAAACAAAGTTGTAAAGACTAAGTATGTATATACATACAGTATATGGCAGGTAACTCTGGTAGTGCTATCAATAAAGGGGGTAAAGGTGAAACCTTCGTTTAGGCCACCTGGATTTTTTGTTCCCAATTTATAAATCCAGTAGGCTTCTCTTTGACGAAGTTTTTTATCAAAATTTCCACCTCGAGGTCCAATCCGGACCTGTTCAATCACCATAAACTTAAGACCGTCGGCATTATTTTGATGTTTGAGGCGTAAATGTCTAGATATTGGAGTTTCCTGTGGGTAACGCACTGAACGTACGTGTTCTAAAATTCTCAATTTCAGTGGACGAAAGGTTTTCCCAATATATTTAACCCCACAACTACATGTAAGAAGATACACAATACCTGACGTATTACAGTTTGAGAAATCTTTAACCGTAAATCTTTCGCTATTATCAAAGTTAGTATATTCCTTAGAGTCTTTTTGTATGTATTTGCAACCTTTACATTTACCACATTTAAACGTTCCAATAGGTGGTTTATTCAGCCAGCTTGTTTTGGAAGAATTTGTGGTTGTAAAATAACTGAACAACTTGATCACCGATATTAGAACAACGACGTGATGTTATAGATGCGTGTTTTGTCAACACTTTTTGAAGGTGCAGATCTTGAGTAAGTAAAGGCCAGTAACGTTCGCAGATTTTCCGAATTTCGTACCAACCTGTATCGAAATTGCCGATCATTCTAATACAGGTATCCATGTTTTTTTGTTTATCCTTTAAGGTCAGATCACGATTAGTAATGAGGGCATTTTGATATGCCCTCTTAAGGCACCGGTTAGGGTATCCTTTTTGTTTAAACATCGCCTTCAAATCCTTAGCTTTAATTTTAAGGTCTTAATCGGATATACTGTCCCATTGGTATTCCCCGTTTCAGAGGAGGAGGATGAAAACTTTCCCAGTTAAGAAGATTGTTGGTCGCTCTCTCTTTTCTTTATAATGTGGTCATTATTTGTCCATCAAGTGATTTATTGATTGAGACATCTAGGAAATTAATTGTATGTTTTTGGATTTCGAAAGTGAACTTCAGATTTAGATCATTGTGGTTCAATTTATTTACAAAATCAATGAAAGTATTGCGACTCCCAACCCACAGTATAAATATATCATCGATATAACGTTTCCATTCAATGATTCTATGTTGGTATTCGATGAATTCTGGACCATTAACAATGAACTGTTCCCACCAACCTAAATGTAGGTTGGCATAAGATGATGCCATGGGTGTACCCATGGCCGTCCCGGTGATCTGCCTATAGAACTTATGGTCGAAGAGGAAAAAATTATGTGTGAGTATAAAGTGTAGTAGTCGTAAGACAAAAGCAGTGTGTTTCTTATGTCTTTCACCTCTACGATCCAAGAAGTATTTTACATGTTCGAGTCCTAAATTGTGGGGAATGCAACTATATAGTGACTCAACGTCCAAACTACATAGGAGTACATTCTCTGTCAGAGTAAGATTTGACAGGAATTGAAGCATCTGTGTGGAATCTCTAATATAGGACGGAAGCTCACACACAATTTTCTTCAAGATTTGATCAATGTAAACACTGGCATTCTGTGTAAGATTATTACAGCCGGAGACTATAGGACGTCCTTGAGGAGGTTGAATTTTTTTGTGTATTTTAGGTAGGGCATAAAAAGTGGCAATTCTTGGATTAATTGGTTTCATAAAATTATATTCTTTCTCAGTAATTAAACCTTCCTCGCGTGCATTCATGAGTATGTTGTTAAGATCACTAGAAAACCTGTTACTAGGGTTTTGGGTTAACACCCCATAAGTTTTTTCATCCATAAGGATCTTTAATACCATACTCTTGTATTGTTCTGTACTTAGCATGACGATGTTACCACCTTTGTCCGCTTTTTTGATTGTTATTTTGTCATCATCTTGTAAAGTTTTTAAAGCTTGAAATTCTTCTTTTGAGATGTTATGATTATGGGACAAATTTATAGCGGAGTCATCAATTTTTTCAATCTCTTGACATACTAACGTACAGAACATTTCGATGTTACTGTAGTCACTAATTTGTGGTGTAAACATACTCTTGGGTTTTAGATTAGTGTACCCCATATCTCCTGTACCCCATATCTCCTGAATTACTAGTATTTTCTTCTAGTAATTCCATTAAGGTATTTAAACAGTCCATATCTGTTGGTGCTAGATCATATCTTCTGGCTGTTTTTTCCTTCTGTAATTTATGAAATTTATGTAAAGCGATCTTACGTGTAAAGAGATGTATATCTTTAATCCATTCAAATTTGTGAAACTTTGGTTTAGGAACAAAGGATAATCCCTTTTCGAGTACACTAATTTCATAGGAGGTTAAGGTTCATGGGGATAGGTTGATAACTTGTAATGGATTATTTACCATCTTTTCCTCCCCCCGGTTCTCCTTCTGCCCCTCTGTTTTTTTATGCCAGCTCTTGAGTCCTCCTCTCTGAACTGGTCTAAAAAAGTCACATTTTTCTTTAATATGCTTTTTTCGCGTGGTCTAACACTTTCTGTAGTGGTATTTAAATTTTCAGTAGGATCTTCCTGATCTGAAGTCTCGTAATCAGAGGCTGATATCCCCTCAGCTCGATTAGCGATATCACGTTTAGGTGGGAATCTGTAGACATTCCCTTCTCTATAATCTTTATTATCTCTCATGAACTTTCTATGTTTACGATCTTTGATTTCCTTATCGAATCTATCCAGTCTTGATTTTAGTTGTATTTCAAGTTTCTCAAAGAGTGGTTCATCCTTAAATTTTTGAACTTTTTCAACTTCATTTGTAATAGTCTCACTTATTTCAGCCAAAATAGTTTTTTCATGTCTAATAAGGATCTCCATAGACTTATTGGCACATGTATTTGCTGCCTGTTCTGTATTTGCTGCTATGTTATGTGTCTATATGATTAATTAACCTAATGAAGTTCCTTGGCGGGGCCACATCTTTATATGCCAATGCTTAAGACATTTAACGTACCATCTAAATAAACCTCATTTAGATGCCTAAGATGAATAACGTACCATCTGAACTAATGATTTTTCTCGGTTGGGCTACATACAGATATATCAGATGAACAGTGTGTATGTGTGTCTTTATGCCTTAAATTCATTAGCTACAACCTGCTTTATTTGCAAAATCGTGCAGCAACCATTCCTTTATAAACTAACTATACGAAGGTTGTTTGGCTAAGCTATAACGTTACGTGGCTATATGGTTAATTAACCTAATGAAGCTCTTTGGCGGGACCATATTGTCATATGCATATGTTTAAAAATTAAAAAACTGGGCTATATGCAGATCAGTGACGTGCGGTGAGGTCAGTGGCTGGTGAGACACTGGTTAGTATCAGAGCCAGATATACAAATGCAAAACAGCCAAAAAACATTCTAGCTCCCAAAGAGGAGGCTTCAGGCATTTAGTACATCAGAAGGACAGACACTGCGAGTAAGGACTGACTGGAAGCCGATTCTGTTCCCACAGACCTTTATACAGAACAATTATCTTACAACATGCCTTCTATATTGCATTGGTAAAGACTTCTTAAATGAAGAATCTACAGTCCTGGGTCCTTGTACCTGGACTTGTTTTCATACAGGGTTATTCAGAGAGCGGTGAAGAGCAGGAGAATGACTGGAGAATGGAAAATTCTAGGTCAAAATAGCCAAACCAGAAAAATTTTCCCTTTCATGATCTGCTATTTTGACCTAGAATTTTCCAATCTCCAGTCATTCGCCTGCTTTTCACCGCTCTCTGAATAACCCTGATACAGGGTTATTCAGAAAAGGTGAAAACCTTGAGAATGACTGGAGAAGTGAACATTCTAGGTCAAAATAGTCAAACCAGAAAAATTCTCCCATTTATCTCACTTTCCAAATTGGCTGTTCATTTTCCTGCCAATTCAAGGTTTTCACCTCTCTCTGAATATCCCTGATAATCATTGTGCTGGCTACACTATCAGGGATATTCAGAGAGAGGTGAAAACCTTGAGAATTGGCAGGAAAATGAACAGCCAATTTGGAAAGTGAGATAAATGGGAGAATTTTTCTGGTTTGACTATTTTGACCTAGAAGTTTAACTTCCAGTCATTCTCCAAGGTTTCCACCTCTTTCTGAATAGCCCTGATACAGGGTCATTATTCTGCTTTTCACCGCTCTTTGAATAACCCTGATACAGGGCTATTCAGAAAGAGGTGAAAACCTTGAGAATGACAGGAGAAGTTAAAATTCTAGGTCAAAATAGTCAAACCAGAAAAATTCTCCCATTTATCTTACTTTCCAAATTGGCTATTTGGTCTAGATTTTTCAATGGGCTATTTGGTCTAGAATCAGTGTTTCTCAACTCGTTTCCTCGGCCTGATTTTCCAGATATGTGAAGCACAGCACAGGTGATATAATTTGCTGCTCAGTGTTTGCAGTATTCAGTCTGCATTTTCCCAAGGTGATCTGAAAAATCTAGCCTGTAGTGGGACCTGGGGACTGGAGTTGAGAAACCCTGGTCTAGATTGTTCATTCTCCAGCCAATTCAAGGTTTTCACCTCTCTCTGAATAACCCTGATAGTGTAGCCAGCACAATGATTCAATATCGGGGATATTCAGAGAGAGGTGAAAACCTTGAGAATTGGCAGGAGAATGAACAATCTAGACCAGGGTTTCTCAACTCCAGTCCCCAGGACCCACTACAGGCTAGATTTTTCAGATCACCTTGGGAAAATGCAGACTGAATACTGCAAACACTGAGCAGCAAATTATATCACCTGTGCTGTGCTTCACATATCTGGCAAACCAGGCCGCGGAAACGAGTTGAGAAACAGATTCTAGACCAAATAGCCCATTGAAAAATCTAGACCAAATAGCCAATTTGGAAAGGGAGATAAATGGGAGAATTTTTTCTGGTTTGACTATTTTGACCTAGAATTTTAACTTCTGTCATTCAAGGTTTTCACCTCTTTCTGAATAGCCCTGTATCAGGGTTATTCAGAGAGCGGTGAAAAGCAGAAGAATGACCCTGTATCAGGGCTATTCAGAAAGAGGTGAAAACCTTGGAGAAAGACTGGAGAAGTTAAACTTCTAGTCAAACCAGAAAAATTCTCCCATTTATCTCACTTTCCAAATTGGCTGTTCATTTTCCTGCCAATTCAAGGTTTTCACCTCTGAATAACCCTGATATTTTAGGCTCAAAAAAAAAACAAAAGTTAAGCCAACGCTTGCCCCTGGCAAAAAAAACAAAAAAAAAACAAACACACACACACACACACACACACACGTGAAAGAAAGGGTGTGTAAAGAGACTGGCACTGTAAGAACACACACACACACCTCTATATGCTGCCCCTATAACAAAAGTATTAAGAGGAGCCTGGCCACATCCATTAGGTTTCCTTAAAGCACCTATACATTTTTGCGTCATTCATATTATACTGAAGGGAAAGCAAGCCACTGACCCAACCTGACTTCTGCACACTGCAGGGCAGCACTTTCAGGCACTGACAGGGAGCAAAATGGAGATCTGACACCCCAGCCCAAAGCCAGTGACCCATGAAGCACACGCTGTGATCTGGCAGCCCTGGTAGAAGAGGAGTTGAGAGAGTCTTGCTGGCAACTTTGCATCTGCTGAGTCCCCCACCTGTCCTGTCCTGTCCCTCCCCAGGCAGCCTGGCTAGAGGTACAATACATCATACAGATTGGCAGCTAAGCACTATCTGAACATCAGCACAGAGGAAAGCCATGGCCATGGCCTCTCCCCCTCCCTCCGTGAGGTCACTTACCTTGCAGCTGGGCAAAGAGGGCTTCCTGCTGCTGCACCCCCTCAGATCCCTCCTGGGGGCAGATGTGTTGTGCATTCTTCCAGCCCCAGTTAGCAGACAATAACCAGCCTGGGGTATAACTGGGCATCCCCAGCTGTGGCAGAGCAGGACACCCCTGTGCCAGGCTCCTGGACTGCAGCTCCCCATGCAGCCAGTCAGGGGTTGTCCATCATGCAATCTTTTCACAGCCTGCATTGGAGGGATGCCTGGCCTATCATTGCCAGGAAGGGGCATGTCTAACTGCTAGACTTCCTGTCAATCAGAGGCAGTCCTCTAATGTAGGGGTTTTCTGGGAATGGCTTGGACCAATGGTTCTTTCCCATAGGTCCAAGCTTTCCCATGCTCTATCAGTGCCTGTCAGTCTGTGCGGCACTAATGAGCAGTGATCTCTGACGTGTGCTGCACACATCTTGAGCAGTTTACTCAATTAGTGCAGCGGGGAAACGTCCTGCTATGCAAATTGCGTAGGCTGGGAAAACTAATGCCTGCAGAGGCAGAGGACGGAGCTGACAGCGGGGGAGCAGGTGAGTTTGTTTTTAGTTTATTAATTTATCACTTAATGGCAGGTGCGGCTGTGCCTCCCATGCCTCCACTGACTGCACGTCCCTGATGCAGATACAGTTGATATACAACGCATTATTTATTTAAATGAAGCTTATCTGCCGGGCCATTTCATAATTTGCTGGTGTGTAAGATAAAACAGTGATCTAAATCAAGTTCCTTTATTGGCAGTTTGATGCACTAGATAATCTGTATACCAAGTAGATTAAAGGACCTTTTTTTGATGGGGCCATGTTGTTATACGGTTCTGTGCAACACAATCAGTATTCCGAGCATTTATAGTAAGCCAGTTTGGGAGGCCACCTGATAATATACTTGTGCGTTTAACTTATAACTGTAGTATGGCCTTCAGTTATATCCACGGATAACATTACGATTTTCGGCTTAGAACCGTCTTTTTCAATTGATCAGTTAGGATGCCTGGATGCAGTTGAAATCTCGCCCTCTAATTTCTACGCGGCTCTTATTTCTGCAAATCCTTAACCAGGTCTGTCCCTAAAGGCGGAAATTGTGTACTTGGAAGGCTACTATTGTTACAACCATTCCGGTTATTCTTTAGATATAATATGAGAGCTCTTCCCTAATCCTCCTCTGGATACATATTATATACTTGCTACCTCTATTTTTGTATGGTCCAGCTGATTTCTCACCTAATGCATTATTGGTGTCTTTTAGTGGATACTTTATCGAGCTACATATCTAATTGCTGGTTCTTCACCTAGTAGCGGGCCCTGCATAATCAACCCTCATACACACAGGTCCTTTCTTGAGGTCTTCTTCACCCAATATAGCTTTGTTATTCCGTATGTACTACCCTGAATTGGGGATTTAACCCTATCCTATTTTTACTAGGGTGGTACCACTAATACTTGGTCCCAACAGGACACGGTGTTAAGCTTATATCTGTGATATACCAGAACGTATTATCATTACTCCTATTTGTGTTTTTTAATAAATTTTGTTTTGTATTTTTGTGTGGATTGTTTCCATTATTGTCTTCAATAAAGTTGTTTTTTTTCGTTTTCTCTAATTGAGAATATCATTACCTTGTAGTGGGATTTTATTTGACCCCCCCCCGCAACTATTTTGTGCTACAATCTATATATCAGCTCCAGCTGATTTCTTAATATAAAGCGTGGAATAAGGCCTGAAGGTTTAGTTGCTTTGAATGGCAATTTACAGCATAAGCTCATCTGCTATCATCAAGGGAAACATGGGACCCTATTCCACTCTTGACGTTAAGATATCGGCTAGAGCCTTTATACAGATTGGCTGCATCATATTAGTGCAACATCGTGGCAGGGACAGGTTGGTCTCCATGGAATCCTATGAACTCCAGAAACATACCTGCTTCGGCGCCACTGCCGGCATCACTCTGCACCTCCATTTATTCCAAGGCCAGTTGTTAATAAAGCAGCTGGATCAAAATTGATGCTGTAATAGGGAGCTGGTAAAGTAAATTGGCTCTGGCTGATTTTTTCCATTACCTGCTAGGACCCCTCATTTTCAAGACAGTCCCAAAACATGTGATTTTAAAATTCACCTTTCTCAGTATTGGTTAAACCCTGCTATCCTGATACAAAATCGTGCTCACTTGGCACGGCACCAAAGAACCATTAGACTGGGTACACTTGGCCCCCACGACTCTAATTATCTCTCTAAAAGCTTTTTGTGAATGACCTTGTCTACACTTTGAAAGCTTCTGTAACGGGCGCTGTAGCGCTCTCACGAGAGTAGCGGAGTAGTGATCTTAATGGACAGAAATATCTGCTTGACGGTTACAAAACACTCGGTAAACACAGATTTATACTCCAAAGCCAAGGAGTATAAAAGCACAACTGAATTGCAACTAAGCTCAGATGGTTTCAAGACCAAAAGACAACTTAGTGCACATACAGGGACTTTCATTAATACAGATGACTTCGATACCGGAGTATATTTCTCAAGCTGGTCTCCCAGCATATTTCTTTGACAGTCGATGAATTGGTTAGACTGCAGGGCAGTCACAGAATATACAGATAACACGTTTCTGGAAAAACCCGACTGGGTTTGCAATACCTTGATATAACTAGGGTCTAATGACACACAAGATAGTATTGAGCTGATTATGATCGGGTTACACTCGACGTATGTATTACAATAATACAGAGTAGAAAACAAGCTCTACCTATCTTTCCCTAATCTCACGTAAAGACAGCGTAACACAGAATCGGAAACTTTAGGTCTCGAACACAACCCTGATAAGGCTGCAGATATTACCCCAGAGCGAGAGGGGTATATACCAAGGTGGTGGGCCCAAACCCCAGCGGCATACATAGGGTTAAACACACACGCTCAGCAATATGAACCGATATGGGAGCAGAAGAATGGTCAAAGACAAGCCAGGTCAAAAACAGGAGCAGGATTCGTAGACAAAACGGGTTGGCAACTGGAAACACAATGATTGCAAATAGCAGGCAATGCGGGAACTAGACTCCACGTCAGGGCGACAAGGCAACTCCTCGCTCCCTGCTTTAAATCCGACGGCTCCTCGTGACACGCCAGGTCCTGCCCCCTCAGACGCTGATCGGCCATTACAATGTGCTGGCACTTGACCAGCCAGTGGCACAGAACCATGCCCAGACCCCCCAGGGAGCGCAGCAGGGGCTGAGGACGTAACAGCTTCATTCTTTAAATGTGTGGGATAAGTATCAAAAGTAACAGGATGGCAATGACTGGGTGACTGGTAACAGCTATTACTTAATCTTGGTAGAACTCATCGATAGCATTTGCACTAAACACAATATATACAAAAACACAAACTACAAAGGCTTTATCATATTTTTATCGTGCTGGTGTGATTATATAGTTCCAGTATAATCTGATTCAAACGAGGCTACAGGGGCGTAACTACCAGGGTTGCAGAGGGTGCCGCCGCACCCATGCCTTTGAGTCCAGGGGGTGCCACACTCACCTGCCTGGGCTGGGGGGTTTTGCCAATATTTTATATAATTCTTGTTTAAATTTATTTTATACTTATGTGTGAGTTTTACTTTGGAGCTCTGTGATATACTCATACACACCACATATTACTGTGAGTTTTGTTGCTGTGGAACTCTGTGATTTACACTGATACACACTGCATATTACTGTGCTTTTTCTAGCTGTGGAGCTCTGTTATACGCTCATACACACTGTACATTACGGTGAGTTTTATTGCTGTGGAGCTCTGCAATAGGCTCATACACACCGCACATTACTGTGAGTTTTATTTCTGTGAAGCTCTGATACGCTCATAGACACCGCACATTACTGTGAGTTTTATTGCTGTGGAGCTCTGTGATATGCTCATACACACTGCACATTACTGTGAGTTTTATTGCTGTGGAGCTCTGTGATACACTCACACACACCGCACATTACTGGGAGATTATTGCTGTAGAGCTCTGTGATGCGCTCATAGGCACTGCACATTACTGTGAGTTTATTGCTGTGGGGCTCTGTGATACACCGCACATTACTGGGAGATTTATTGCTGTGGAGCTCAATGAGATACAAAACTAGTGCATATTACATAAAATGGGATGAACTGAAGGGACATTGATTGTCTGGAGTCAACATTGTGGACCTGGAGGGGACCAATGCATGTTGATGGGAGGGGGACAAAATATGTTTTTGCCTAAGGTTTCGTCATGATTACTGCACCTGGGCCCTGAGGTTTCTAGTTACGCCTCTGCGAGGCTAGGTTGTCCTATTATATTAACTGCACTATTCATTAATCACAGGTGTTTCTTGGAATGTTTTACAATTTTTCCATCTTTTTAAAAACTTTTTAAATTGTTTCCAAACATCGGGAACTGTTGAGATTTTGCCGTATTTTATTTAATTTGTCTTGGTAAAACTAAAGCCGCAGACGTAGATATACCTTTAGGAAGGAAAGCCAGTCAGAGAGGACAGTTCGAGCCCCATTGCGATTGTTGCCAGTTACTCAATTAGATGGAATATTTTTCCATGGTATTTTTTCCTTTTGGGGTTTTGACACACATTTTATTTAAACACATTTTTTCTTGCATATGCACTTATTTGCTTAACCACACTCGTTCTTTTTTGCTTCAATTTTTGTCTACCGATTATTATTTTTATTATTATTCTTTCAGAAAACTTTGATATGCACGGTTGCAGTTTAGAATTTTAATATATAGCAACCTTTGTATTTTTTTCTGTTGCAGCCATCTATTATCCACACATTTGTGGTGTATTGTTTTCTTGTTGCGTCAGTCACCGTACTAAACCCATGACGTCCACTCGTGTGATTTGTGCATTGGCAATTACGACAGACATCTTTTTAATATTCCTTGGGATGCTTCCCTTTTCTATTGGCCTTCTTGTTGGGACACAACAGGAAGCGCCTGTATATGCATTATTCTCGGCAGGCGTTTCACTTATCTTACTGCAATAAATCTGTCCAGATAAGTTCGAAGTGCTCTTTTGTTTTGCTGTAAAGGTTGGGATTGGTTCAGTCTGGTTCGTGGTGGCACCTGATGCTTCTTGGTCTAGTGCTAGTGAGTGCATAATCTCATTGTATATGTTTATTTGACAGCATCCTTGTCTGTCTATGTATATGTGTGTGGCATTAGGGACATCCCGGTTTTTGTGAACATGGCCCAATTGGTTTATTGCCACTCAGTACTTTGAGCAGTAGTGTAACAGAGTGTAGATGCAGGATTTGCTAGCTTTTCAGTCTTCTTCATGTGTCTCCAGGGCAGCTAGTATGCGATGATGCATGGTGCAGCTCTGCTGCACTCGCAGAGGAGAAGGAGCCCCTTCAGCATGGTAAATTGGGAAAGTGGTATAAGGGAGAGCAGAAAACAGACCTCTGGGCTGCCGGGACTCAGAAAAGGCTTGAATTTGCAAATTGGCCAGTGAGATGGCATGATTCTATAAAAAACATCTTAAGAAGAAATATGACAAAAATGAAGATCTGGAGGGTTCTTGGCAGGACCCCAGTCTTGGGTTTGAGAGGTGTATGAGGGCCAACATGGTCCATGGGGCATATGAGAGCTGCCATGGTAACTGAGAGGTGTGTGAGGACTGACATGTTGTATAATGGATAATGGAGGACTGACACGGAGTCTGGGGGTGTATGGTAGCTGATACGGGGTCTGACATGTCTTTGGGTGGCTGACAAGGGGAATGAGGGGTGTATGGGGTAGCTAAAAATACTGACAATCTTTTAAACATATATGCTGTATGGATTAATAATTTAACCAACCTTATGTAATACCTTAATTAAAGGGACACTCTAAAACAATAAAGTGTCACCAGCAGCAGGATTTTTTAATTTCCCGGCTATCGGTCACCAGATCGGTCACTAGTAATGTCAGCACAGAGAGTGTGCCCTCTGACACCAATCACTGTAGCGAGTGGTCTGAGAGAAGCAGCTAATGGATCGGATCTGAAAACTCACACAGCTCTGGTCCATCATTCTGCGCAGATGCTATAGAACCTGCATACATAAACAGGGCTATTCAAAGAAAGGTGAAAATCAGAAGAATTGGCAGAAGAGAACAATCTAGACCAAATAGCCGATTTGTAAAGGGAGATAAATGGGAGAATTGTTTGACCTAGAATTTTCACCTTTCTTTGAATAGACCTGAAAGTGTGCAAGTCCTGTAGCGGTGCGCAATGCGCAGTTCCTACGTTACGCAAATTGGAGAGCAAATTGTGCAGAAAAGCTTCAGGGACTTCCAGGATTGGGAGTCTCTGAGCTGAAGAGGAGGAGCTGCATGCAGCGAGGGTGAAAAGGTGAGAAAATTGGCCATTATAAATTAATAATTGAGCAGAGGCTGTCAGCAGCCTCTGCCCAATTATTTCAGGGCTAAAAAACCCAAAATAGATACTCTCTTTTCTATAGCGTATCCCTTTAAAAAAATATGCAAGGGTTCTGTAATCAGTCAGGCGTATGAAACTATAGTTTAGGGAGAGTATGTGCCTCCAGGCGTCTCGTGACCTTGCTACGCCTATGTACCTAATTAAAAAACAAGACAAAATAAACCCCACAGTAATGAATTGTTTGTGTAAAGTTTTATTTGGACATTTAATCGAAACAATATCGCAATATTAAGAAACAAGAAATAGGAGAAAACAACATATTTTGTTGACATACTCAGATTTTGGAGTGTTCTAATTAAATTTGAAGTGGATTGCTGTATTACACAATTTTAGTAATTTGATAAAGCTGATCTTTTTAAGTTTTCAGTTTAGAGAACAACGTTATTAGAAGGATTTATTTTTTAGTTGGAAGAATTCCCATATATTTGCATATGATTGCAAGCATTACTTCATCTGCTCCACCTCCAATTGAAAGTAGCCTTGAATCTCTGTAAAAGGAAAACAAAATTCAGATTAAATAATGCACACAGCTAAATGGGTTTTTTTTTTCTTTCAAAATGTATCTATTGTACAGTATTTTCTTTTTCCACATACAGTTGTGTTCAAAATTATTCAACCCCCAATGCTGTAAAGGGTTTTAGGGAATTTAGTGTACATTTGTAATTGTATTCAGAATGAAATCCTACAAGGACTTTTTAAAAAACCATATGCAACTAAAATGACATAAATTGGTTTTGTAATACAGTAGTAAATGTTTCTTTTGTGAATTCTTCATTGACACAATTATTCAACCCCTTAAAGACTACCACTCTGAAGAACAGAGGTTCATTCAAGTGTTTTCAATCAGGTATTGAAAACACCTGTGGATGTCACAGAGCAGCAATAAAGCATAATAAGCACCAATTAGGCAGCTTTAAAATGACTGTGATACTCAGCTCCTTCTAGATATTTACTGGTGTGGTTACAAACATGGTGAAGTCAAGAGAATGGTCCAGGAAGACAAGAGAAGAGGTGAGATTACTCTTCACAGGAAGGGCAATGGCTATAAGAAGATTGCAAAGATGTTAAACATACCAAGAGAGACCATAGGAAGCATCATTCGCAAATTCAAGGCAAAGGGCACTGTTGAAATGCTACCTGGTCGTGGCAGAAAGAAGATGCTGACTTCGACTGCTGTGCGCTACCTGAAGAGTAGAGTGGAGAAAAGTCCCCGTGTGACTGCTGAGGAACTGAGAAAAGATTTGTCAGATGTGGGTACTGAAGTTTCAGCTCAGACAATACGGCGCACACTGCGTAATGAAGGCCTCCATGCCAGAACTCCCAGGCGCACCCCCTTGCTGTCTCCAAAGAATAAGAAGAGTCGACTGCAGTATGCCAAAAGTCATGTGGACAAACCACAGAAGTTTTGGGATAGTGTTCTGTGGACTGATGAAACAAAATTAGAACTGTTTGGGCCCATGGATCAACGCTATGTTTGGAGGAGGAAGAACAAGGCCTATGAAGAAAAGAACACCTTGCCTACTGTGAAGCATGGTGGGGGTCAATCATGCTTTGGGGCTGTTTTGCTTCTGCAGGTACAGGGAAGCTTCAGCGTGTGCAAGGTACCATGAATTCTCTTCAGTACCAGGAAATATTGGATGACAATGTGATGCAGTCCGTCACAAACCTGAGGCTTGGGAGACGTTGGACCTTTCAACAGGACAATGATCCCAAGCATACCTCCAAGTCCACTAGAGCATGGTTGCAGATTAAAGGCTGGAACATTTTGGAGTGGCCATCACAGTCACCTGACTTAAATCCGATTGAGAACCTCTGGTGGGACTTAAAGAAAGCAGTTGCAGTGCGCAAGCCTAAGAATGTGACTGAACTGGAGGCTTTTGCCCATGATGAATGGGCGAAGATACCCGTAGATCGCTGCAAGACACTTGTGTCAAGCTATGCTTCACGTTTAAAAGCTGTTATAACTGTAAAAGGATGTTGTACTAAGTACTAAGATTGAATGTCACTTGGGGGTTGAATAAAACTGATAATGATGTGAGCACAGAAAAGACGTTTGTGGTTATTTCATTATAAATGTTATGTTATATTTGTCTGACCTACACGTGCCTCTTTGATTTAATTGTAAGAAAGATGACTGAATGATCAAAATCAATGTCAAACTGGCCAAAACACTCAATTTCAGTGGGGGTTGAATAATTTTGAACACAACTGTATATAAGGTACTTAACCTTAGCCTGTATTTTGTATAAGGGAGCTACTGAGACCAATAAATATAATAAACAAGATACAGAGCCCGCCCCTTAAAGACTTAACTGAGAATACATTAACCCCTTAAGGACCGGGACAATTTTACAAGTTCGGCACACTTCTAAATGTGCTGTGCTCATTTTGACCGTTTTGTGCTCATCATGTTTAAAGACGATTTGGTCACGTTGTATTATACGACCCAGACAAATTATATATCCTTTTTTTTATGACAGACTCGGCAGAGTCATACTATATCATTATTATATGTATACGTCATACCCTGCCAGAATGTTATAACAAAAAATGTGAATTTCCATAAAAATTTCAAACATCTACAGCATATAAAGTAATTTTTTCACGTTTTATCATCCGATCCTTTACGGTTATATATTCTATGGGGTACACTTCTTAAAAAAAATAGAAATGGGAACCTGTTACTGTATTTTTCTGAGTAAATACGCGATTATAGCGAAAAAACAAACACATACCACCTTCTTCTTGATAGACTTATCTCTGTTAAAACCATTGTGGGAGTGCTGTACCAAATTTCCTCTTTCAAATAGAAACATAGAAAATGTCATCAGATAAGAACCTTTCGGCCCATCTAGTCTGCCCAATTACATGGATACTTTACCTGGATTTATCTTTTATTTAGGACAGCCTTACGCCTATCCCATACCTGCTTAAATTCAATCTCTGTTTTGGCCTCTACCACTTCTACTGGAAGGCTGTTCCATATATCCACCACCCTCTCAGTAAAATAATGCTTCCTGATGTTACTTTTAAACCTTTGCCCCTCTAATCTAAGACTATGTCCTCTTGTTTTGCTACTTTGTTTCCTTTTAAATATACTCCCTTCCTCTACCTTGTGGATTCCCTTTACGTATTTAAATGTTTCTATCATATCTTTTCTGTCTCGTCTTTTTTCCAAGCTGTACATGTTAAGATCATTAAGCCTTTCCTGGTAACTTTTCTCCTTCAAGCCGTACACCATTTTAGTAGCCCTTCTCTTAACTCTCTCTAAGGTGTCTATATCCTTCTGGAGATACTGTCTCCAGTACTGCACACAGTACTCCGAGTGAGGTCTCACTAGTGCTCTGTACAGTGGCATGAGCACTTCCCTTTACTACTGCTAATACCTCTCCCTACACAACCAAGCATTCTGCTAGCATTTCGTGCTGCTCTATTACATTGACTACTTACCCTTAGATCCTCTGAAATAATAACCCCTAAATCCCTTTCTTCGGATGTTGAGGTTAGGACTGTATCAAATATTCTATATTCAGCCCTTGGGTTTTTACGCCCCAGGTGCATTATCTTGCACTTATCCACATTAAAACTCAATTGCCACATCTCCGACCATTTTTTTAGTTTACCTAAATCATTTGTCATTTGGCTGATCCCTCCAGGAACATCAACCCTGTTGCAAATCTTTGTGTCATCAGCAAAAAGACATACTTTTCCATTAATACCTTCTGCAATATCACTAATAAAAATATTAAAGAGAATGGGTCCAAGTACTGACACAATTTTCCAACTTTTACTAACTATTCTAACCTCTCAACCTCTAATCAATTTTTCAACCTAGTAGGGAAACACTTTGAGGACCATCATGATTGCTTTTCCTTGATGAGCTCCAAAAAGTCCACCAGGTCCAGGAGTCTCTCCCAGACCCAAACTCAATAACCAGTGTTCATTCTAGTCAACCAGGTGATTGGATCATGCTAAAGAAACATCCGAGGACGGGACTAGAGGCGAGATATCGTGGGCCATTCCAGGTGCTGCAGACGACGCCAACCTCCCTGAAGTTCGAGGGACGAGACAACTGGATCCACGCCGGTCACTGCAAGAAGTTTCTCAACTACGTCAAAGAGTGAAGAGTATCATTTTCTTTATTTGTTTAGTTTAGTTTTTAGCGAGGGAAATGCACCTAAGACTAGCAAGGGCCACAAGGAGACATTTGTAATAGTAACCCTGACTCCTGCCGTTCGCTTGTTTAAATTCTTGTGCGGTGTTGTAGTGAGGGAGATCACAAGGAACAACGACAGTAGAGCGTCCAAAGGGGGGGTTTACAAGAGTCAGGTGCACACTGATGGGAGCAGGGCAGAGGCGGAGCCATAGCTAGTGAGGGTTGGAATCTTTTTTTAAAGGTTTGGGAAGCTTCGCGGGATTTCTTGTTTTTCATTGGATCCTGGCTAAAAGTAATGGGAGTATAAATACTTATGGTGTTTCTGTCTCTATTCCTTCTATATGCTGGAGTGAGATGTTCCTGATGTCAGACCGACCGAGTTACCGGAGCCCGAACAGATGAGACGCTCAGAAGATCAACCCATGGACCGGATACAGAGGATTTCAGACCGACCAACGATCGGCGCAACCCACCACCTCATGTCCTCCCTCTGATTCACCTCCCCTAAAGCAGATTCTACGTGTCAAGTTCTACATGTCAAGATTTGTTTTAAGATTTGCCAAAAAAATCGGCGTGTCAAGATTTGGTTTTAGATTTGCTTTATGATCCACGTGTCAAAATTTGTTTTAGATTTGCTTTATGATCCACGTGTCAAGATTTGTTTTAACACTTGCTTTAATATTCGGCGTGTCAAGATGGACTGTCTGTTGTTTTCCATCATCTGTTTGGCTTTTTGCATTCAGAACTTTACAAGACGAACTGTTTCTTTCCAAGGAAGATCGAGATTCATCGAGGGACACTGGGGAGCAAATGACAAAGAGGAGGGACTGTTGTGGAAATTTTATTATGTGGACATTATATTCTAGGATGTGCGTGTTTTATAAGTTGTCATCTGTCTCCCTGTGTTGGATTTGAATGTGGTTTTAAATCCAAACCAGCGGCAAAACCGTCAGTATGAAAACCTTCTTTTGGGTTTAGAGGCATACCTGCTTTTAAGACATTTAAGCCTTGTCTCTACACTGGTACCGTGTATTGACAATAACTGTATTGTCTCCGCAGATAAATTGTCAATAATCCATAGGAACGAGTAGACTAATCTTCACTCAGATGCTGATCACTCTGAGCAGTATCTGAGTGGGGTCCATACTGACAGTGATGGGGGATGGTCAGACAAACATGGCTGACGGGGACCATGGAGATGAGTCATATACAGGGGGCCGGTCGGTCATTCTAGTCCACTCCCCTGTCCTTTTGATATGTAAATGTAATTACTGGGCAAACTGGTTTTCTGTTGTACAGCCAGTTGGCCACTGGGAGTTGTGCTATTGTGTATTAAATTAAGCTGACCAAGAGTCACACGGACACTTGGGCAGATGAACTCCAGCTAGAAACAACGTGTGTGTGTGTGTCTTTTTCTGGGTGAGGATGCAGAAGACCACAACAGAGTCTCTGGGTCTACTTACTGCAGGCGTTCAGGTAAGTATTGCAGGGATAGCAGAGAGCTGCTTGTAAGTGCAGCGGATCAAACTACATTAGGGAATTGATAGTAGATTAATTTCTACGACAATAACTTAGGGTGGATCCCACCAGGCCCCATTGACTTATTTGTCTTTACTTTAGACAGCTGCTGTAGAACCTCCTCCTCTGTAAACTCATATGTAAATGTCTCTTTAATGTTTCCTCCTAACTGAGGTCCCTTTCCTTCCTTTTCTTCTGCAAAGACTGAAAAAAAATATTCATTGAGGCAGTCAGCGAGACTTTTATCCTCTTCTACATACCTTCCTTCCTTTGTTTTTAATCCAATACTAGGCTTGAATTAAGGACATTTGTGTCGTTTACACTTGTTTTTATTTTTACTATTCTAGAGACTATACGATCTCTTTTATGCACTTATTAAAAGCTAAGTTTTATTTACACCATGTGAACCTGCTTTCCATTCTCTCCATACCAGACAGTGCAACACTCGTTGCACCAAACCAACAATTGAGCTGTTCTTACTCAGTGAGTTTAGCAAATCCATCTTGGGGTGTCTTACCATTTTTTCTCGCAAAAAAAACCAAAATGTTTCGTTCATGCAGCACTATTGTTCACATTATTATTGAAAAGTGAATAATAGTGCTGCATTAATAAATAAATAAAAAAAAAATTTTTTGTTTACAAGTAACCTAGTCAGATTTGGTATCATTGGAAAGGCCTTACTCTGGCCTTTCCAATGATACCAAACATGGCCCTCTATCTGCCACCGATCGGGTGATAGGGGGGGTTGTTTGAACCGCCCTATTTCCACCATAGTATTTTCTTAGGAAATCCTTGGGCAGACAGGGGTTACCCGGCTAGCTGGCGCCATGCCCAATGATGTCAGTGGATGTGCGGAGGTGAGGCTGACATCTAAGATGGCAGCTCCCACAGGAAATAGGCCACGATCCGGTGCCGGTTTTTGCCGGATCGCGACCTGGCATGTAAGGGGTTAAAGAAAGGCATCGCTGTAAAGGTCAGACAACAAAAATCATAGTCTATTCACTACTTTAATATCGGAAATGTTGATTTTTTTTTCCAAATGACCCCAACCAAACTTCAGTGTTGCACGACGTATCTAGCAATAAGTATAGCTAGGAGTGTAATGTTTTCATGTATTAGGATGAACACTGTTGCTTACATGTTATTTTATATAGAAGAAGTAAAGGTTAATAAAATAAAATGATTTAGTCTGTCTGCTAATTTATTTATAATAGATTAACAAGAGCAAAGAAGCAAGACAAACCTAGTGGGAAGATGGAAAGTTTCAAACTGATGACGTTATTAGAAATTGTACAAAAGGTGAAACAGAACATTTCATTATAGGAAGAAAAAAAGCTTGAAATTCCCAGCCTAACCCCTGCATCTGGCTGCGAACCAGGAAAAAAATGAACTTATTACAATGTTTAATTGTTTTTGGCAAAATTTCTTTAAAAGGAAAGATTCTCATATGGTGCAATAATAATAAATATGGTCCTTTCTTTATCTCAACGGTTTTCTTTCTTTTATATAAATTGGCCTACAGGGGACTGCCCTGCTTAAAGTAAAAACGGACCTCATCAGACCTAATACATGTTCCCGACATTGAAAGAATGAGGCGCTTGCTGTCCTTTTCTTGACTTACTGTATGTATTGCCCTCTCAATCCCATTTCTTCATTACCCTTGTGTTGTCTACATGCATTAGAATGCTGAATCTGAATGTTGTTCTTATTTTCCATTTGTTATGCCTAGTTTTTGGGCTGATGGGAGATATTTCTTTCCGTAATTTACAAGATGTGTTGTCACACGGATGGATTTTGGGATCTTTGCAGGATAACATATCTTATTCTTGAAATTCTAGGTGTTCCTCCCCTTAACGCACAGTAGGAAGCATTAATGGAACGGCAGCATAACCGTAAAGATTCTACAGAAGAACATTCATACCAAGTTTGAGAAGTATGAATGAGGGGGATGAGAGGGACTGGCGTCAGGGGTGTGTTAAGGACTGGCACACAGATCTGCCAACACACTATGCTCTCCCGTGACACACGATTTTTCTTCCGTCCTCCTGATCATTCGGCAGTCTTAGCCGGTTACTCTGTTTCTGGGAAGACTGAGGGAGAAATCAGGACTTTTGAAGCCCATACACAAGCACTTCTGTATGAACAGTGCAGATTAGCTGCTAAATCGACAGCTGGTCCCTCTGTTGTGGTCCTATCGCGCTGAGATGAGACACCCATTTCGGAACATGGCTACCACCTATGATGTGAATAGCCCCCAATCACTTCCATGGCCCTTATGGGGCCATGACCCCTTCTCCCGATCTCAGACCTGGCAAGTAAGGAGGTCTGGGCACAGCTCTGAGGGTGATGGATCCCCTATAAAATGTTTAACCAAAGCAAAGTTATGCTGGACTGCCTCTTCAGTCTTGCAATCTGCTGTTTGAATCTGATATGTCCTTGCTAAACAAAAACAAGGAGTTTTTTTATTAAACATGTGCTCATTAAAATTTTAAGCCCCACTTGCCACATCATGTCAAACCTCTTAAAATGGGTAGCTAATACCAATGCACAGTCTACGGTCATATTCAACTCAGGGATAACATGGTGGGTTTATTTAATACTATGCAAAAACAATGTCGTTCAATAATGAAGCTAACCTTTATATTGTCAGTGACTGATGTAATGTGACATGATATTGGCTGTAAAATATACCTAAATAGATAATGAAGCATTTTATGTGTGGGAACTCGCCAATATTTCTGCCCCCAATTAAGCATTATCATCTCAATTTAACCCACCATCCCACATGCAATTTTGATATTAATATGTCTATGTCATTAATAGAATTCCCTAGAATCAGACCGTATATTTATGTCTATCAGGGTTATTCAGAGAGCGTGAAAAGCAGGAGAATGGCTGGAGAAAGACTGGAGAATGAAATATTCTAGGTCAAAATAGCCAAATCAGAAAAATTCTCCCTTTCATCTCACTTTCCAAATCGGCTATTTTGACCTAGAATTTTTCATTCTCCAGCCATTCTCCTGATTTTCACGCTCTCTGAATAACCCTGTATGTCTATTGGAGCTAATGAAACTATTGTGATAATCATAATAATTCTATATATATTCTGACATAACACGTAATTAAATGAATGATCAACTATATAAATGCCCATAAGAGTGTGGGGCAAAAAGAAACCCTGTTCCGTCTGCAAAAATAGGGCAGTATTACAATGTTGGTGCTAACTTAACCAGAGCTGTTGTAAACGGACCACCTCCATAGGGCCCTATTACAATGTTAACGCTCACTTGCGTGAGCATTAACGTTTGCCGCGTTAATTACCGCATATTACAATCCAAATACAAACAGGTTAAAAAAAACATTTGCGTTTGGGACCTTGCGCAGCGCTGCGCGAGGTTACTGCACTTTGCGCTCCCTATACTTAATATGGGGAGCGCAAAGTGTTAATCATCGCTGGATTACAATGTCCCAGCGCTGATTAATGCCTGGCTCTGGTCAGCGCAAAGTTAACCAGAGCCAGGACCTGGTGTTAACGGATTCCGCTTCTGCAGAATCTGTTAACACCAGCTTTAAAAATTTAAAAAAACAATCAGATACTCACCCTCTGTCCCGCAGCGAGGACCGCGGCTCCGATCGCCTCCTCCGGCCGGCGGGAGCAGGGAAAGACAGGGGGAAAAAGTCCCCCCTGTCTCTCCCTGCATATCACTATGCCGACTGACTGGATCTCGCGATGCGAGATCCGGCCGGTCACGTGACCGGCAGAGAGGATCTCAATGGAGTCCTATGGACTCCAGCGAGTGTCCTGAAGTTTTATGCACGATAACAATGCAGGCAGTATTTTTTGCACCTGCATTGTAATCCAGCATTAAAACGCGGGCGCAAGGGGGAAAACTGCGGGTGCAGTTTTTCCTCCCTTGCACCCGCATTTTAACACTGAGAGCATAATAGGGCCCCATGGCTATAATGGCCCTGGGAAGTTTACAACAGCTCTGGTTAAGTTAGCACCAACTATGTAATATGGCCCATAGTGTGGGAACTGAGTACCCAGGCATTCCTGCACAATTTGTCCCCCCCCCCACACCGATTTTAAGCATATTTACTTTTTCCAGCATTCACATCTATCTATAAAACAGAAACCAAATATTTACAAACTTAATGAGTTGTTGCTGCTTAGAAGTACGATACTGACAAAAGTGAAACTATCACTTGTTCTGATTTCAACACCAAGGGTTTTATTTGTAAGTAGTAAGGGTTGAAAATATTCTGGCAATGTACAGTATATACAGTTACAAGTATTTACAAATTTGCTAACAAGTTCCATAGCACTGTACAATGGGTGAAACAGAATAACAAATATACATACAAGTTAAACGCACAGATTAGGAGAGAGGACCCTGTTTAAGAGCTTACAATCTAAGAGAAGAAGGGTAACACATTAGGGGAGGGTAAATTGAGAACCTGAAGTAGTGTGGTGCATGTGGGCTGGGTGGGAAGACTGCGCAAAAATGTACAGCGGAGGAATCAAGCTTCTCTAAAGTATTGTGTTTTCAGAGACGTCCTGAAGGACTGGAGAGACTGGGAGAGCCTGGTGTTGCGGGGGAGGGAGTGCCATAGAAAGGGGCAGCTCGGGAGAAGTCTTAAAGGCGGTAGTTGGGAGTGTGGGTATGTGGAGCTGATAGCATCAGATCATTGGCAGAGCAAAGTGGTCGGGACGGAATGTACCTGCTAATAAAGGAGATGTGGGCAGGGGCACGGTTATGGAGAGCTTTGTATGTGAGCACCAGTATATTGAATTGGATTCTAAAGGAAACAGGAAGCCAATGTAGAGATTGCCAAAGGGGCAAGGTGCAAGGGGTGTGTGAGGTGAGGTGGATGAGCCTGGCACATGCATTCATAAAAGACTGCAGAGGAAGAATCTGTGAGCTCTTAAGGCCAGAGAGAAGGAGGTTATAGTAGTCAAGGTGGGAGATAATAAGAGCTTGAATGAGCCTATTAGCAGAGTCCTGATTAAGGCAGGGAGGGACACGTGCAATGTTTTTTAGGTGGAAGTAGCAAGATTTGGCTAGTGACTGAATGTGAGGAGTGATGGAGAGATCAGAGTCGAAGTGGACTGTGAGGCAGCGAGCCTGAGAGATAGAAGTAATGGTGGCACCATTCACCTGAAGGGAAATGGGTGCACGAATGTTAGCCTTAGAAGGAGAGAAGACGAGAATTTCAGTTTTTGAGAGGCTGAGCTTTAGGAAACGGGAGGTCACCCAGTCAGAGACAGCCGATAAGCAGGCAGTAACGGTCCAACACAGGAGGAGAGAGATCGGGGAGGAAAGGTAGATTTGAGTGTTATCAGCAAAGAGATGATATCAGTGTCCATAGAAAGAAATGAGGTTGCCCAGAGAGGCAGTATAGATTGAGAAGAGTAGGGAACTCAGAACAGAGCATTGAGGTACCCCAAATGAAAGAGGAACTGGGGGTGAAGAGGCACCATCGAAGGAAACACTGAAGGAGCGAAGAGAGAGATAGGAAGAGAACCAGGAGAGAGCGGTGCCACTAAGGCAAGGCTGACACAGCGTGGAGGAGCAGGAGAAGGTGGTCAAGAAGAATAAGCAGGGAGAAGTGACCTTTGGTTTTAGCAGCAACTAAATCATTAGTCTTCTTGGTCAGAGCAGTCTCAGTGGAGTGCTGGGAGCGAAAGCTGGACTGGTGCAGATCAAGTAGAGATTTAGTAGCGATAAAATTGGTGAGCTGGTTATAAACCAGGCGTTCTAAGATTTTGGAGACAAAGTGGAGCAGAGAGATGGGATGGTTTGCTCGAAAAGGAGGTGGGATCAAGAGATGGCTTTAATGGGGGTGATCAGAGCATTTTTGTATGCATAGGGGAAGAGTCCAGAGGAGAGGGAAAGGTTGAAAATATGAGTCAAAGCTGGGACAATGACTGGTAGGACAGACCGAATAAGTGGCGAAGATATGGAGTCAAGCGGACAGATGGTCGGCAGGAGGACATTAGAACCGCTGAGACATCCTCCTCCGAGACCGGAGAAAAGGTAGACATAGTAGTAAAGGGGGCAGGGAGTGACAGAGTGAATGAAGTAGAGTGGTTAATGGAGGAGAGCAGTGAAGAGATTTCTAGTCTGAGTTTAGTAATCTTATCGTGAAATAGTCAGCAAAGCTTACAGCTATGAGTTCCGTGGAAGGTTGAGTGGAAGTGGACGCATTAACAGATTGAAAGTATGAAACAGACGTCTGGAATCATGAGAAAAGGTTGAGATAAAGGACGAGAAATAAGATTGTTTAGCGATGGATAGAGTGAGACTGTTGGAGCGGAGCATGAATTTGTAGTGCAGGAAGTCAGCAAATGTGCGAGACTTCCTTCAACCATGTTCAGCTGCCCTAGAACATCGCCAAAGATAACGTGTGTATTTAGTTTGCCACGGTTGGTGATTAGGACCAAGCTTGTCAATTGATGTAGAGAGGGCAGAGTTAAAGATAACACTGGCTTTGTCAGTGCAGTTGGATGTTGAGATCAGAAGGAGAAGAGGATGGATAGTGGTGGAGAGTAGCGTAGGATTCAAGGCACCAAGGGGCCTTCGAGGTCGAAGAGGAGTGGCGGTAGAAGCAGGAGTCTGGGTTGGCAGCATGAGAAGATCCCAGGAGAGGAGGTGTCGATCGGAAAGGGGGAGAGGTGTGTTGGAAAAAGTTAGAAAATGT
The DNA here is from genome assembly GCA_009667805.1 of Leptobrachium leishanense. Taxonomy (NCBI): domain Eukaryota; kingdom Metazoa; phylum Chordata; class Amphibia; order Anura; family Megophryidae; genus Leptobrachium; species Leptobrachium leishanense. The sequence continues at coordinate 262,375,649 of CM019067.1, read as the reverse complement.
ACAGAGCCTGGATAAAATAAGATCCAGGGTGTTGCCAGCTTGGTGGGTAGGAGAGTTGGATCACTGTGTGAGGCCCAAGGAGAAGGTGATAGAGAGTAGTTTGGAGGTGATGGGATTGGAGGGAGAGTCAATGGGAATGTTAAAGTCTCCAAGGATGAGCGATGGAATGTCAGATGAGAGAAAGTGAGGGAGCCAGGCTGAGAAATGATCCAGAAAGGGTTCAGTAGAACTAGGGGGGCAGTAGATTACAGCAACACAAAGGGTGTGGGGAGGAAGACAGCATGGACTTCGATGGAAGAGAATAGGAGGGAGGAATAGGCTGGAAAGTGCAGGTTGGAGAGAGTAAAAGTCCCACGCCCCCACCCTTGCGGTCCCCAGATCTACTGAGTATACAAATAATAAATTAAATATGTTAATTTAATGACTTAAGTGCTAAATAATAAAATCTGTTAAAAAGCAAACTGTACAACTGCCTGCATGGATGCAACACAAAATAGGGGAATTCCTGGATTAAAGTAAAACAAATAAAGTAGATAAAGAATGAGAAACAAAAATCAGCATTGCAATATAGATAAGATGGGGAGGCAAAACAAATATTCAGTTTTAAACTCATGACGTTATTCTTCAGTAAGAGAACAATTCTAACTAGAATAACAGTTTTTTTCTGCGAAAGTGACTTGATGACTAGCTGATCAAAGAATGCCATTACTTAATTTGTTTCCATAACTTATTTTTTTTGACGTGTGTGCTGTGCAAAATTCCTAGCAGGTAGGACGTGATGTACTCTAGTTTTAAGTTAAGGGGAAAATGGAAAGGTTTTGTGCAAGCAAGTGGAGAGGATGATAAATAGAATATGACATCTACAGCAAAGCCTGTGCCAGGCACTAACTGGACTCGGGAATTTACAAAATGTTACGAGTCAGAATACTTTTCATCGAAAAGTAGCAGAAAATTTAGACAAACAAGATTTGCATGTGGCACGCATCCTAAGCAGAACCCATCACTTAAAGCTTCCCTGCAACTAATTCAGTGTTAGATCATTTCTGACTTGGAACAGCGGTTTCCACAGATAATTATTAACTGTGATTTTCATTTTTCCAAAAAAAAAAATAATACTCTGAACCGAAATATAGAAGAGTTACCCATCATGCTTTCAATTTTAATAAATGCATAAATTTGCATTTCTGGTGAATAATGGCCATGACACAATGAGCGCGATAAGAGGCATGACTTGGGGAAGCAGCGTCACTTGAGATTGCACGCTCAGTGTGCCATTCATTTTTCATCTGCTGCTTTCAGGCTAGGGTCAGACTAACGCAGTATTAACGTGCGTTTAGCAGCACTAAATCACGGCCGTGCTAGCAGCAAATGACGTCCAATGCCGGGCAGCATACGAAGAACGGCCGCACAAAAGTGCGGCAGCGCAACGCAAGTGGCAAACGAACGCATTTTTTCGAGAACGTGATACTGCTAGTACTAACGTACAGAGTGAGCTGCGTCCGGCTAGCAGCTTGTGTGCGTGATTAGGAGACGTCAGACGCTGCTAATGTCCGGCCAGCATAACATCCAGACACAAAAAGTGTTTTATTGATGATCCGTACAAAATCACGGACGAAAATGCGCATCGTATGACCGCTATCGCGTATTCCGTGAAAAAATACGTCCATTCGTTCGAACGCACTTTTTCACGGACAACGCGAAAAATGCGTTAAGTCTGACCCTAGCCTAAGCTGGCAACAGGTGAACAGAAAATACTGAACTATGACCAATCAGAGCACACGTATGAATTGGCGTGTCATGGTGTGAAAGATGCGCCGATCATACAAGCAAGCTGATTGGTGGAAGTTCAATTAGCTCCCTGCGCTATGAATCATCTCGCACGCTAGTCGCCTCTTCGTCCCACTCTCGCTCGCAACGCTTGGCAGCACACACAAAGACGTGCAGTGCATCATAACCTAAGGGAGGCTGAACTGCTAGGGAAATCAACTCTGCACATCTCTCTACAGGTCAGGTCCACTGTGTAAATGGGTGGCTGTAGATATCACACCTAACCTGCCTGCAGGGGCAATTATAAACTAGTGGTCCAGGTGACAGGCAGCTGTGATAGGCAGGAAATGTATTCTCTAGATGGGTTTGACTGCATTAAACACATATCTACTTCCATACCTGCTGTCTGGTTTTCCCCTGAATCCAGTCAATCACTCAAACAAATAAATGTTTGCTGTGGATAGGTATGTTTTCTTTTTACTAGGGTGCCCATCCTGAGGTTTGCTTCTGCATATGTATAAAGTGTATAGAGCAGTGTTTCCCAAACCTGTCCTCAGGACCCTCTGCCTCGCCAGGTTTTCCAGATATCTGAAGCACAGCACAGGTGATATGATTTGCTGCTCAGTGATTGCAGGATTCGGTCTGCATTTCCCCAAGGTGATCTGCAAAATCTGGCCTGGTTGAGGGTCCCGAGGACATGTTTGGGAAACACTGGTATAGAGCCTCTTAATTGCTGGCTAATTGAATTCCAATTTGAGGCGCATGTGGACTGTGCATCTAGAAGTTGGCAGAGAACGTGATAGGATTTCTGCATCCGAGATGGACCGCAGAACGCATGCCCAACGCATGGACGCACAGAAGGGAGGATTGAAACTTAGCCAGCAATTTAGAGACTATATAACGGCAGCAGGACAGTTATAATGTAGATACCAGTTAATGAAGCCATACTTTCGGTGCAACGCGTTCTGGTAGACATGAATTGATTTTAATGTTTTTTTTTAACAAAAAAAAAAATAGCGTGTATTTAATTTGTTCTGCTGCTGTAGTCGTTTGGAGGAGATTTTGTGTTTTTATTTTTGCCTAAAAAATCCACAGGCATTGAATTAAGAGCTAAGGGAGGCTCAATTCAGTGTAAGGGGGCAACTGGAGTGGCTATTTGGTTTTAAACAATTTTTGCTATACAGAGTTACACAACGGATGCACCCTTTTTATGTTTTTAATTCTAAGGAAAGTGGACTGCAAGGCCTAAGTAAAAACTCACATGCTATATCTAGAGCCGTTTCTAGGCTCATTATATTGTGAGGTTTACCATGTATTTTTTATATAAGATTATTTCAGACATATTGCACCATATTGTATTTTATTGTGCCTACTTTTTTTTTCCTATATAACTCAATGAGAACTCACATTTAAGGATTACTCCATACAGAATGTATGTATGTATAACGGCTAATGTAACCTTCACTAATGATCACGTGCGGATTAGCGCTGTACCCATTTTTAGATCTTGTACTGTGATTGTTTGGTTCTTTGGGGAGACCATTATAGGGTATAAAGCGGATGAAGGTGATATTTTAGCTTTTTATAATTCAGTATGAAAATTTGTGGGCGTTGCACTGTTTGATATCTGTATATGTATAAAGTGTGTTTTGTTTTATTTCCTTATGGATACATTATATTATTTTAATAAGTATAATGTTTGAGCTTTTGGGTGCATTTTTTCTTCACCTCTCACAAAATAGTTTTTAAATGCTTTACATACTCTCTGTTTGAACATACTTTTAGAACAATTTGTAGGCTTTTACTGTAGTTTATGTTTGTCCCTTTCAATGGTAAAAATATGTAAGTAGAGTTCACCTTTGCAACTTTTTATAGCAAAAAAAAAAATCAATACTGTACAATGGTGGTTCCCAACCGCGGTCCTAAAGTACCCCCAACAGGCCAGGTTTGCCAGATATGTGAAGCACAGCACAGGTGATATGATTTGCTGCTCAGGGATTGCAGGATTCAGCCTGCATTTACCCAAGGTGATCTGCAAAATCTGGCCTGCTAGGGGTACTTGAGGTCCGCGGTTGGGAACCACCATTGTATAGTATTGATTTTTTTTGTTGCTGCTATACAACAATAGCTATATAACAATCTAATGCTGAAGTACCTTTCTTGCCAAGGAAGCTCAAAGCAAAGGATGAAAAGTATATATTTACATGATATTAAGGTTATCAAGCACAGACGGGTCACCACTGGTGTCTTTAAACAGCTGAGCCACCAGAGGTGCAAGCTGTCATACATCTATATATATAAACGCGAAAGTCCTGACTGACTGACTGACTCATCAACGCCCAGCTGAAACCGTTTAACCTAGGAATGTGAAATTTTGAAGGTGCCCTGTTTTTATGATGTAGGCACCCACTAAGGAAGGATGTTTGGAAACTCCGCCCCTAAGGGGGTGAAAAAGGGGGTTGAATATTTTAAACAGGATACCTATAGCTCAAAAACAGAAGATGCTACAGATGTGAAAATCGGTATTTTGATTCTTCTTGAAAAATAAAAAAAACACGTATTTTACCGTTTTTCAAAAATTCCATGGGGGGGCAAAAAAGGGGGTTGAATATTTTAAATATTTTGAACAGGATACCTATATCTTAAAAACAGAAGATGGTACAAACGTGAAAATCGGTATTTAGATTCACCTTGACAAATAAAAAAACACGCATTTTACCATTTTCTGAAAATTCCTTCGGGGGGGCAAAAAGGGGGGTTGAATACTTTTTTCATAAACGCGAAAGTCCTGACTGACTGACTCATCAATGCTCAGCTGAAACTGTTTAACCTAGGAACGTGAAATTTTGAAGGTGCACTGTTTTTATGATGTGGGCACCCACTAAGCAAGGATGTTTGGAAACTCCTCCCCTAAGAGGGTGAAAAAGGGGGTTGAATATTTTAAACATGATACCTATATCTCAAAAACAGAAGATGTTACAGACGTGAAAATCGGTTTTCAGATTCTTCTTGAAAAATAAAAAAACACGTATTTTAACGTTTTTCAAATATTCAACTGGGGGGCGAAAAAAGGGGGTTGAATATTTTAAATATTTTAAACAGGATACCTATATCTTAAAAACAGAAGATGTTACAGACGTGAAAATAGATATTTAGATTTGTCTTGAAAAATAAAAAAACACATATTTTACCATTTTCTGAAAATTCCATGGGGGGCCAAAATGAGGGGTTAAATACATCTATTATAAATTTGAAAGTCCTGACTGACTGACTCATCAACGCCCAGCTGAAACCGTTTAACCTAGGAACGTGAAATTTTGAAGGTGCACTGTTTTTATGATGTAGGCGCCCACTAAAGGAAGGATTTTTGGAAAATCCACCCATAAGGGGGTGAAAAAGGGGGTTGAATATTTTAAACAAGATACCTATAGCTCAAAAACAGAAGATGCTACAGATGTGAAAATCGGTATTTAGATTCGTCTTGAAAAATAAAACACGTATTTTACCATGTTCTGAAAATTCCTGGGGGGGGCAAAATGGGGGGTTGAATACTTTTATCAGTATACCTATATTTCAAAAATCGAAGATGTTACGGGTGTGAAATTTGGTATTTACAATCTTCGTGAAAAAAAACAAACATGTTTTTTGCCATTTTCCACAAATCTAATTGGGGGGGGGGGTCGGGGGAAAGGGGTCTGAATATTTTTATCACTATACCAATATATCTCAAAAAACAAAGATGTTACAGATGTGAAATTTGGTATTTACAATCTTCTTGAAAAATAAAATCAGGTGTTTTGCCATTTTCCAAAAATCCCAAGGGGGGGTGAAAAAAGGGGGGGCTGAATACATTTAAACAGGATACCTATATCTCAAAAACAGAAGATGTTACATACGTGAAAATTGGTATTTAGATTCGTCTTGAGAAACAAAAAACACCTATTTTACCATTTTCCAAAAATTCTGTGGGAGGGGGACAAAAAGGGGGGGTTGAATACTTTTATCAGTATACCTATATTTCAAAAAACAAAGATGTTACAGGTGTGAAATTTGGTATTTACAATCTTCGTGAAAAAAACCAAACATGTGTTTTGCCATTTTCCACAAATCCAAATAAGGGGGGGGGGGTAGAGGGAAAGGGGTCTGAATACTTTTATCAGTATATCCATAGTTCAAAAACCAAGATGTTACAGGTGTGAAGTTTGATAATTACAATCTTTTGAAAATAAAGAAACACGTGTTTTACCATTTTCCAAAAATCCAGTGGGAGGGGGAAAAAGGGGGGTTGAATACTTTTATCAGTATACCTATATTTCAAAAACCAAAGATGTTACAGGTGTGAAATCTGGCACTTACAATCTTCTTGAAAAATAAAAAAACACATGTTTTACCATTTTCCAAGAATCCCACGTGGTGGGTGAAAAAAGGGGGGTGAATACTTTTTCAACAGGATACCTATAGCTCAAAAACAGAAGATGTTACAGACGTGAAAATTGGTATTTAGATTCGTCTTGAAAATAAAACAACACGTATTTTACCATTTTCCAAAAATCCAGTGGGGGGGGGGGAAGCGGGATGAATACCTTCATCAGTATACCTATATTTCAAAAACCAATGATATTACAGGTGTGAAACTCGATATTTACAATCTTCGTGCAAAAAAAAAAACATGTTTTACCATTTTCCGAAAATCCAGTTAAGGGGGGTGGAGGAAAGGGATGTGAATACTTTTATCAGTATACCTATATTTCAAAAACCAAAGATGTTACAGGTGTGAAATGTGGCACTTACATTCTTCTTGAAAAATAAAAAAACACGTGTTTTACAATTTTCCAAAAATCCCAAGTGGGGGGAAAGGGGGGTTCTACCAAAAAAACCTCAAGTTTCTTTTAAAAAACTATTTTAACAAATCCTAAAATCCACGCGAGCGAAGCCGCGGGCAAAAGCTAGTTAATACATAGAGGTCATTTTTTTGCTTACCTGTAAAATCTGCTCACATTGACTTCATCTGTAAATCCCATTCCACCCCAGTACTGAAGACAGCTATCACTAACTTCACGAACCAGTCGGCCAGCTTTTAATTTGGCCATAGACGCAAGTTTAGTTACATCATTACCGTCAATATACAATCCTATACAGGAAAGGATAAAACAAAGTAATTGATCCATTCCTTATACATCATACCTTGTACAATCTTGTATATTAAAAGGAGTACTATATGATTGATTTCCTTTCATCATTTATTTGGAATGATTGTCTGCGATTCAATTACACATATTCCTAATTATCCATCAGCGATAGCATATTAAGCTCTTATCACATGCAACCATGATTATTTTTTTTTAATAATACTTAAAGTAAAACCTATATTTAAAAAAATCATAGCTGTAAACACACACACACACACACACACAAATATACACCATATGTAGGTGAGTGACGCTTAAGCAGGATTGTGACAAAACACAGCCAAGCCCCAAACGAGGTCATCCACTGAATGGGCGCTATTGAACGCTAACTGCAGCGTTCTGGTGAGTAAGTGTTAATGCCAGGATAAGTGACTTTAATGCATGCCCCCCATATTACATTCCTAATGACAAACCCCTGAAAAATCCATGAGTGCATCGGTGATTACACTAGATTGCGCAGGGTAATTGGACTTTGCAAGTGCAGGTTTTCCCCGTTAGCATCCCCATTTTAGTGTTACAAAAGGAATAGTGCCCAACATGAGATATACCTAGTTGTTCATATAGTCAGACAAAGAGACAGGCAAAAACCACAAATATCAGGCATACGGTATATTAACATCACTGTGATTGATACATACCTACAGTTCGGTGCAACAATGACCGGAGCAGCTCGACCTCTGTAGTCAGTTCTGCCAAGCGAAAATGAACAACTTGGTTGTTCAAGACAGGCTGGTTGAAGATTTTTCTTTGACTTGTGTAATTCACCGTTTCCTGAATTACATTTTCCATTTGTGAAAGAACTAAAAGAAGAGGAAAGCACACACATTGTGAACTCAAAACACAAATTATTTCTTGGATGCTATGGGAAAAAGAAGGTAAGATTGTGAAGTGCTCATTGAAGCAGTTATTATTGTGTGTGCCAAACACAGCCTACTATAAGCTTTCCTACAGATCAAATGTTGCAGTTACAAGTATTTCTAAAGTGCTAACAAGTTCTGTAGCACTGTACAATGAGCAAGAGAGTACCAAATATACATACAAGTTAAACCCACAGAACAGTAGGAGAGAGGACCCTTTTCGAGAGCTTACAATCCAAGGGGAGAGGGGTAAATAGAGTACGTGAAGTAGCGGGGTGCATGTGGGCTGTATGGGAAGATAGCGCAAGAAATGTACAATGGGGGAATCAAGGAGTGAGTCAATAGGCTTCTCTAAAGTAATGTGTTTTCAGAGACTTTTTGAAGGACTGGAGAGACAGGGAGAGACTAATGGTCTAATGTTGTAGGGATGGAGTTTCATAAAAAGGAGCAGCTTGGGAGAAGTCCTGAAGGCGAGAGTTGGGGGTGTGGGTATGAGGAGACGATAACAGATCATTGGTAGAGCGAAGGGGACAGGACAAGATATACCTGCTAATAAGGGAGGAGAAGTAGGAAGAGGTGCAGTTATGGAGAGCTTTGTACGTGAGCACCAATATTTTGAATTTGATTCAAGAGAAAACAGAGCCAGTGTAGAGACTAACAAAGGGGCGAGGTGTAAGAGATGCGGGAAGTGAGGTGGGTAAGCCTGGCACAGGCAATCAATTTTAGTAGAGTCCTGATTAAGAAAAAGGGAGGACACATGCAATGCTTTTTTAGGTGGAATTAGCAAGATTTGGTTAGTGACTGAATGTGAGAAGTGAAGGAGAGATCAGAGTCAAAGAGGACACTGAGGCAATGAGCCTGAGAGGTAGAAGTAATGGTGGCACCATTCACCTGAAGGGAAATGGGTGTAGGAATGTTGGCTTTACATGGAAGGAATACGAGAGGTTCTGGATTAGAGAGGTCAAGCTTTAGGAAACGGGAAGTCATCCAGTCGGAGACAGCTTATAGGCAGGTGGTAACACAGTCCACCACAGGAGGAGCGAGATTGGGAGAGGAAAGGTGGATTTGGTGTCATCACCATAGAGATGATATTGGAATCCATAGAAAGAGATGAGGTTGCCAGGAGAAGCAGTATAGATTGAGAAGAGTAGAGGACCCAGAACAGAGCCTTGAGGTCCCCAACTGAGAAATGAACTGGGGGTGAAGAGGCACCAGCGAAGGAGACACTGAAGGAGCGAGATAGTAAGAGAACCAGGAGAGAGTGGTGTCAATGAGGCCAAGTTGACACAGCGTGAGGAGCAAAAGAGGGTTGTCAATAGTGTCAAATGCAGCAGAAATGTCAAGAAGAATAAGCAGGGAGAAGTGATATTTGGCTTTAGCAGCAACATTTACTTCAACGGTACCTGGTTTTCCCTACTGTAGCTTATATTACCATGTAGAGCCGGAGGGCATCATGCTTTATGGTGGAAGGACAATAGAGAACTATTTGTTTTCTATGTCCTTCCAACTACAGTGAAATGAGACAATTGATTGAGCCCTCCTTTTCACCAAGGGATGTGAGGGGAGTTTGAATTTTTTTTTTTTTTATTCTTTATGGAAGTGTTGAGTAGAATGTTAGGAGTAATATGTAGCACCTCTGTCTTTTTACTTATATCTCAGTGCAGGCATGACAATATTATATTTTGTTTAATTTTTTATTTTGCTTTCTATAGCTAGTCTATTAGTTTGTACTGAACCTTTGCTGTTTTATTGCATAGTCAGAAGAAAAAATAAAGAGTTTGAAACGTTCTGTGCACTGTAACGACATAATGCACTGTACATAACATTATCAGTTACTGTATATTCACAAAAAAAAAAGTGAAAATCACAAGAATTGGCAGAAGAAGAGAACAATCTAGACCAATAAGCGGATTTGGAAAGTGAGATAAATGGGAGACTTTTTCTGGTTTGGCTATTTTGACCTGGATGTTTCACTTCTCCAGTCATTCTCCTGAGTTTCACCTTTATTGAATATACCTGTATGACTTTGAAAGGTACAAATTCAAGTGTTGTGATCACTTCGTAGGATTCATTATTATTAACACTAATCTAACCTAGTTACACATGTGGTACCATATGTAATAGAACTGAATAAAAAATAACTGATTTTTTTACTTGTTATGTACTGCATTTATGATACACAAATAGATCAACATAATACATTTTTTGTTCCATTTTGTAACTCATGGTAATTTTAAAGGACAGGGCAGCATATGGAGCCTCCTATTCCCTCTAACGGTTTGCTTCATCTGTTAAACTGATGAACCAGAGATGGACACTTCAAACAAATGCTCTCAAGCTTCTGGCAGATGAAAGCCAAGCATTTCCAAATGTATATTATGTTATCTTCCTGACAAGCAATAATTAAAGAAAATACGGAGAAATGACAAACAATTCAACCTTGATTTATAATAAAAGAAGACAGACTTCTGTGTGCAAAATGTGACACTTCCCGAATTACCAATCCATTCTGTGACATGTGCGTATTTAGATTCTTGAGCATTTAGACAGTAATTGCGGTTAAAGCCAGTTTAGCATTAGTGTGCCAAGGTACGAGGGGCATATTGTACTTGTCTAATAAAATCCCCTTTATTGTGAATCACTGTCTCTTAGATAAACAAGGACATTTATTATGTCCTTCAGTTTTTACATAGCCAAACAATTAGGTTACAGGTGAAACTCGAAAAATTTGAATATTGTGCAAAAGTTAATTTATTTCAGTAATGCAACTTAAATGGTGAAACTAATATATGAGATAGTTCAAGTCGTGATATGTCATAATTGTGATGATTATGGCTTACAGCTCATGAAACCCCCAAATCCACAATCTCAGAAAATGAAAAGGTGCAATATTCTAGGCTCAAAGTGTCCCACTCTAATCTGCTAATTCAGCCATAACACATGCAAAGGGTTCCTGAGCCTTTAAATGGTCTCTCAGTCTGGTTCAGTAGGAATCACAATCATGGGAAAGACTGCTGACCTAACAGTTGTGCAGAAAACCATCATTGACATCCTCCATAAGGAGGGAAAGCCTCAAAAGGTAATTGCAAAAGAAGTTGGATGTTCCCAAAGTACTGTATCAAAGCACATTAATAGAAAGTTATGTGGAAGGGAAAAGTGTGGAAGAAAAAGGTGCACAAGCAGCAGGGATGACCGCAGCCTGGAGAGGATTGTCAGGAAAAGGCCATTCAAAAGTGTTGGGGACTTTCACAAGGAGTGGACTGAGGCTGGAGTCAGTACATCAAGAGCCACCACACACAGACGGACCCTGGACATGGGCTTCAAATGTCGTATTACTCTTGTCAAGCCGCTCCTGAACAACAAACAACGTCAGAAGCGTCTTACCTGGGCTAAAGAAAAACAGACCTGGTCTGTTGCTCAGTGGTCCAAAGTCCTCTTTTCTGATGAGAGCAAATTTTGCATCTCATTTGGAAACCAAGGACCCAGAGTATGGAGGAAGACTGGAGAGACACACACTGCAAGATGCTTGAAGTCCAGTGTGAAGTTTCCACAGTCTGTGTTGATTTGGGGAGCCATGTCATCTGCTGGTGTTGGTCCACTGTGCTTTATTAAGTCCAGGGTCAACGCAGCCGTCTACTAGGAGATTTTGGAGCACTTCATGCTTCCTTCCGCAGACGAGATTTATGGGGATGCTGACTTCATTTTTTCACTTGGCACCTGCCCACACTGCCAAAAGCACCAAAACCTGGTTCAATGACCATGGGATTACTGTGCTTGATTGGCCAGCAAACTCGCCTGACCTAAACCCCATAGTGAATCTATGGGGCATTGCCAAGTGAAAGATGAGAGACATGAGACCGAACAGTGCAGAAGTGCTGAAGGCCGCTATTGAAGCATCCTGGTCTTCCATAACACCTCAGCAGTCCTCCATAACAGCAGTCCTCCATAACACCTCACAGGCTGATAGCTTCCATGCCACGCTGAGGCAGTAATTGCTGCAAAAGGGGCCCAAACCAAGTACTGAGTACATATGCATGCTTATACGTTTCAGAGGTCCCATATTGTTCTATGTACAATCCTTATTTTATTGATTGCATGTAATATTCAAATTTTCTGAGATTGTGGATTTGAGGTTTTCATGAGCTGTAAGCCATAATCATCACAATGACAAATCACGGCTTGAACTATCTCATATATTAGTTTCACCTTTTAAGTTGTATTACTGAAATAAATGAACTTTTGCACGATATTCAAATTTTTTGAGTTTCACTTGTACGTATATACATCTAATAACTCAGAGATGCACATCACATTTCTTTGATGTATCATGGATGAAATATATTAAAAACGGACTCTGAGCACCCCAACCGAAGAAGCTTATTACAATTGTTATATTGTGTTATGATTCTAAGGGTGGTTTTCACTAAGCATCGATATGGGCTTGATGTGCCGATATTGCTGCATGGCTGCCCACCACATTGAATATTTAATTTATTCACATTTTTATATGATTAATATTAAATAATGTATGTAAATAGCCAGGGCCAGATTAAGCTTGTTAAGGACCTGGAGCTGAAGATTTTGGTAGGGTTGTTTTTGGAATTGCGTGAAATGAAAACATGTTGGGTCCTATCACCTCCTTAACGCTAGCAGTCACATAAATGAGCATTAGCGCTAGGTTACTTGAGGTGATAGCGATCCGGGGATAATAGAGGCGTAACGCTAACGGGTTAAAAAACCCATTAGTGAAATGGTATTAGCGCTTTTTATCGCTAACTTACTGTACTTTGCGCTATATTTAACATGGGGAACTCAAAGTATAAGCAGAGAATAACTTACTACATTGTATAACTCATTCTGTCGCTTTGTGCTACAATGTAACTACATGACCCACCATTGTGACATGTTAAAAGAGATAAACTGGCCATCGCTGGAATCTAGACGCGCTCTTCAACTTTCCGACCTTTCCAACCTGGTGTTTAAGAGGTTTTCTGGGAAGTTACCACCCTACCTGAATAGGCTGCTTCCTCCAGCAGTTCCCTCATCCTATAACCTCCGCTCCAGGACCTGCAACTTACTTGCAATACCACAATACAAAAAGACAGTGGCTCGGTCCTCATTTTCCTACCAAGCACCACAATTATGGAATAACCTCCCAGATGCCATCAAATCTTCCCCCAGTCTAAAGTCACTTAAGAGATCTCTATTAACATACCTCAATACAGAATGCGCCTGTAAACATGTAACTTACAGGGTTATTCAAAGAGAATCGAAAGGTCACCGCATGTTCGGTGACTTTCGTTCTCTTCAATTTGGTGCGATTTGGCGAGCCCATTTCGGCGACCCTGCGGTGTAGCCAGCAAGCACCACAGGGCCGTTGTAATGCAGGGAAAAGCCGCCGCAAACCCACCGAAAACTCACCGCAAAACCGACGAAGGCTCACCGAAACCCGCAAAAACATCTGGATTAACCCCGCCGAACACACCAGAGAAACCCGAGCAGGAGCGCATCAGAGCGCAGAGCATCCACCGGAAAAAAAACCGACACCGCAGTCTGACGATTGGAGTGAAAAAAAAAAACAGTACGCTTGAATGTTTGAAAAGCGAACCGTTGTTTGCAAACAAACTACAGAGCGAAAATGTCTGAAATTTTTTCCCGAAAAATGCTTAAAAGATCCTAAAAAAATCTATAAATAAGGAGACTTTTTACTGCAGAATATTATAATAAACAGTTTATTAGATATTGAATTAAAATGGGAATATTTTTTAACATTGAAGCCTATGGGATTCGCCTGAATAAATCTGCCGCATGAAACCACCGAATGGCAGGGCATTTCGGCAACCTTTCACTGCTGGTTTTTGTTCTTTGAATAGACAAAGCTATGGGGATTTCACTGCCTTCAAACAGGCACCGAACAGGTATCGTATGTGCAGGCAATTCACCAACATTTGGCGAACTGCCTGCTCTCTGGATAGCCGAATGGCCAGGAAAGGTAACGTACGCTGAATTTCACTGTTCGGTTACCTTTCGCCAGCAATTCGGATCTCTTTGAATAATCCTGATAGTGAATATATTTATTTTCTGTTAATCTGTATATTTGTGCTATTTGTTTTTTAATATCTTGCATTTTATTACTTTGTATTTCTGTAACAACTGTAACAATTTAATGTTGTTGAACCCAGGACATACTTGAAAATGAGAGAAATCTCAATGTATCCTTCCTGGTAAAATCATATATAAATAAATAAATAACTAGCGTTACATTGTCCTAACGCTAGTTACAAACAGCTGTCGTTATTACCAGTTTAACCACCACCCCCCCCTAAAAAAAAAATCAAATACTCACCTCCTCATCCTGCGGCGAGATTGGCAACCCGATCCACCGCTTCTGCCTGCTGGAAGCAGAGTGAGACTGGGAGAAAAAACTCCCCAGTCTCCCTCCACGATCACTCCCCCGACCTGCAAGATCTCTCATGAGATGCGAGATCCTGCCGGTCACAGAAAGCTCCATGGAGTCCTATGGACTCTGTAACATGGTGGGTCCCTGCACCCAGCATGGAGAATGCTCCCCTCGCCGCCAGTATCCCGAAGGAGTATTGGCTCTGGCCCAAACCCACTTAATACAGGAGATCCTTGCAGGGTGAAAACAAAACTGGGACTGACTTGATTTACATTTTCCAATTAGGAAAAACACACACACAGAGTGGAGGTATAAAAACAATGGAAACAGGCCCAGCATTGAAACAAAGGATTAGGGAGTAGCAGGTAGTAGTGATCTGGTTAAAGCTAGGTCCAGGGGGCTTTATGCTAGATTCACTACAGGGTGGGGGAATTTGATTCCCTTAAGTGCAGGGAACGATAGAGCTCCGAAATGTCAGGGACATTTCAGTGATCTCTGAATAACCCCTATATAATTCCACATGAAGACGGGGCTGAATACTAGCAGTATTTGCTGTCGTCCAGGAATAGTGGTAGTGCTGTGCTGAATTTAGGTGTTTTTATATAGACGTAGAGGTCACAGAAAGTATACCTGTTAATAGTAGAGTTGAAATAGTCTGCTGTAACCTTTTTATATGGTCTGTTGGATTGTTGGGCCTCCCACAGCCTGTTATGGGCCTATTTCAGGCCATGGTACGCATACTCCAATAGCCTCTATGTTAAGCGACCCTGTGAATAGTGTATTAAAAGAAATCTCTGTCTCTTAAAAAACATTATGTGACATGTCTGGCTCCATTGCGCCACAAAGTGGAAATATTTTGGCAAAACAAAAGCAAGAGCAAATATGCCAAAATGTCTCCGTTCCTTCAGTAGAAAACAGCCTTGGTCCTTAACGAGTTAATCTAGTATACTTAGGTGATTCCCTTTCTTCAGTCATTTTCCTACTGACTGCAATGTCTGTCATATATCAGAGCCTATTTCACAAATTTTTATTCCTGAAATATTAGGAAATGTCAAATAGGAACACTTCACTGGAAATGTGACATTTGGTAGTTTACTGTAATGTTTTGCTTTCCTCCTTAATCATCTTGATATTCCCTAGACACAGTCTAACACCAGTGTGAAACATCACCCATTAACGTCATTGCTAGTAAAGCTGATATTTTGCTATGTCTTTATAATCCTCAGGAAGCATTGGTATGCAGACTTTGACAAATTTTCTGCCACGGTTCTATTACGCGAGTTACAGTGTACAATGGAACGGCAAAAACTTGAAATAAGTAGCAATAAGTTATGCACATAAATGAGTTGTTTTGTTCCATTTGTTCCTTCAGTCTTAAATATTTTTTTTTTTTTTAGAATAAATAAAATTGTATGAACAAAACAAAACTTACCACTGGCTACACCCCACATGCGTTCCTCTTGGAATTGCAACATCTGATATAGGAAGCCCATTCCTTCTTCCCCAATCAAATATTTACTTGGAACTCTGACATCTTCGAAAAATATTTGAGCTGTATCAGAGGATTTCATTCCAATTTTCTTGATTTTCTTTGTAATCTGAACACCTGAAAAAATATGTGCTTTTCATCCAACTGAGGCTTTAAACAGCTGAGCTTTGCAAAATATCCCAAATGATGCATTTTAAAACATAACGTGCAATATTAAGACATCTCTTTTACTATAGAAACAGTTATTATTTTTGTGCTTTCTTAATGAAACCCAATTTGCAAACAGGGCCTGGAACGTGTGGTCTGTATGGATACATTTAATTATTTTCAGTGCTGATGAATTAAAGATTCATACTGAGTGTACTAGACCCAGTGGGCTAGATAAGGGAAAATGAGATTTATTACCAAGCAATTAGTCATGTTATCTCTATTGAAATAGGCAAGTGAAATAAATGAAAAGAATACATTATGGTTCTCTTCAGTACAACAGGCTCATCTAAGGGGAAGTCAATAATTACCTAGAAAAGAATCTATTGATTCCCAACAAGTATAATGGCAAACATAACAGATTATATCTAGTTTATTAAAAGAGAAAGGAATGACTCAGTAAAGAGCTTCTACCAGCAGTAAAATAGTTCTAAAACATGTAAGACAGAAGAGTTGACCGTAGTTCTTATTTTGGATTGATTCGTTTGTAAAAGAAGAGTGTTCTTTCTCGGTTTGGAAAATAGAATGTAGTGAGTGAATTCTTTTTAATACATGGCCCCTCTATTAAGTACTAGATTACACAATATATATATCCTTGGACATCATCTTAAATGTTTCGGAATGAAAGGTACAAGGATATGTTGGTTGACTACTTTTCCTTTATACTGAACACATTACCACGATTTGTAAGGTATGCAATAGTGGCAGTTTACATATAAATTTATAATTTAATTATCCTTTATTTATATAGTGCCACAAATTCCACAGCGCTTTACAAGATCAGTGTACAAGGGGTTGATACAATGGAATACCACACATTATTATTATTATTAATTTATAAAGCGCCAGCATATTCCGCAGCGCTGTACAATAAGCACAGTACAGACAGGGTTACAATACATTGAACAACATTTGACAAACAGTACAGGAGGAGATGAGGGCCCTATTCCCGTAGGAACTCACAATCTAGGAGGGTTGGGGTTGGAAACAGGAGGAGAGGACTGTAAGGTGAGAGTGATTGATGGTTGCGTCAGTGAGTTGGGTGGTAGGCTTCCCTAAATAGCAATGTTTTCAGGGAGCGTTTGAAGGAAGAGAAGTTAGGGGAAAGTCTGACAGCACGAGGGATGATATGGCCTGATTCAGGGGGTCCCTGTTTCCAAGGGAATTTACAATCTGTGAGACATACAAGTATTTTGTGAGGTAGGCGCATCCATATCGTTAGGTGTCTTGCCCATGGACACTCACTGGTGGCGTCTTCTGAGTGGGATCGAATCGGCTTTAAATGATTTTAGATCAGCGACTTAGTGGTTAGGTTGAACCCGCTTCTCGTAAAGTCGAGACTTGCTTTGCCACAGTTGTATTGGAGGGATGTCCAGACAGTGATTTTGACTTGCTTCTCCATGGTCGAAGGGCAGAGATGTTACCACTGGACTCCACAGCCGATATTGTGTGGAAGGCAAGTATGTATCGTTAGGTGTCTTCCCCAAGGACACTTACTGGAGAGGTGCTCTGGCTGGGAGTCGAAGCTGGGTCTCCACGGTTATATATAACTATGTAATATTCCACAAATATCTATCATGTATATCTCTATAGTTACACTAAAAATAAAAGTTGTAATATATGCAGTAGTAGCAATCACAAAGTGTGAGGACTTGCAGCCAAGTCGCTTTATCTGTGCATCCCTCTGGGTCAGCTGTGTCCTTCCAAGTCTATGCTGCATCATCCGTGTGACCCTTTGAGCAAGACATGTCCTTCCCTGACCAAGCCATGTCATGCATGTGCCCTTTGAGATGTGCCTCATTCACATTCATGGCTAGATATACTAATGCTCGCCTCCCAGTAAATTGACGCAAATCCCTCCAGTGCCCCCTCATTATCAAAGAGTCTGTTTCAAGAGCGAATACACCCGATTAAGGGCAATGGAAAGCAGTTCCTCCCTTTCCTGATTCTGGTTTCACCTTCTTAGAAGTGTGCTTGTTTTGTATGACTTATTCTTGATTGAGAAAAGAGGGGTTTGTGAGGGTCCCGAGAACGAACAACGGCACTAGTGGCCTGCTTTATGGTGGGTGCCCGCTCAGGTCTCACAGGGTTTTAGCTTGATTGTGCCATTACAGGGACAACTGCTCCATATGCAAATCAGACTGAAATCACCCAGAAAGGGTGACCAGTACTGATTGCCAAGGACATCATCACAGCACAAGAGGTGCAGCAATCCCGATGATCGTTTCGCCCTTCTTAGGCCTCGTCAGGAGGGTATAGCTGACACACCTCTAGGCACTTCGAGCAAGGGGTCCACGCCTGGATTACCCTGTTAACTCAATCTTGATTATTTTATTCTATTTCTGACACAAGGTTTTCTGTATTTATTGAAATGCTGGAGGGTCACTCCAGCATTTCAATAAATACAGAAAACCTTGCACTCAGCCAAATGTAAGGAAAACACCACTCAGTTGATATGAACCTCTCAGACGTGGGTGCAGCTGAAGCCAAGGGGTGGGGGGCTAACCCTAAAGACACAAAGCAGAAGGAAAAGAGGATCCCAGCACACTAATTGTGGTTCAAGGCAGGCTTGAACAGTCAAAACATTGCATTAAAGCTCTGAACCACAATTAGTGTCCTGGGATCCTTTTTCATTCTACAGCTTGACCTTCGACTTTGTGATTTCTTCTCTCCATTTATACTTTGTTCTCTTCCA
Source organism: Leptobrachium leishanense (assembly GCA_009667805.1). Taxonomy (NCBI): domain Eukaryota; kingdom Metazoa; phylum Chordata; class Amphibia; order Anura; family Megophryidae; genus Leptobrachium; species Leptobrachium leishanense. The sequence continues at coordinate 262,357,045 of CM019067.1, read as the reverse complement.
TTCTGCTTTCTGATGTCTCTGGACCTCTGCTTGGACTTTATATTACATATTTAGGGTGTAATCCCTTTAGTTAACCGCAGCTACTCTGACATCTGGTAATAGTGCTTCTCTCTCTGTCAATATCTGTCTTAGGCCTGACACAATATTCTTCACACCATGTTACAGCACTTAGTCACTGGACGTTGTATGAATGAGGTACCATTATCTAGATCAGGGTTCTCAAACTCTGGCCCCAGATGTTGGTGACCTTCAACCCCCATGATCCATTGGCCATTTATTGCACTCAAAGAATTGTGGGAATTGTAAAACACCAACATCTGAGAGAAATGGAGTTTGAGATCTCTGATCTACCTGCTCCATGCTAAAACATTGACCTTTGCGGGAATAGTTATTTTTTTGCGGAATCTAGAGTAGTAATACATCTACTTTTATAAAAAGGCAAACATATTATAATGAAGTAGTGGGGTTAAAACCAGTCTGTTGACATAGATAAATATACACTATTAGCACTCATCATTATTATGCTTAGAAAACAGGTCAAGGCTATTTTTTTCAACTAATAATTTAGAATATATTGAAAAGGAGTGTCACACACAACTGTCACAACTTGTGTCTATGAATACAAGCAGACAAATGAAAAAGAAAAGACGACAAAGGTTATTAAGGTCTGTCCTCAAGACTCTGGAAGCAGTGAAGATTTTCATGGATCAGTCTATAACTCACTCCTTATGACAGGTTCACAAGTGCTCAGTCAAGTGAATTCTTATAAAAAAGACTTTGAGAAAACTGTGATTTGATCTAATCTGGCAACAATACGAAGCAGAAAATGGCATAGGCTAAAGAACTCAAGGCATGATTTTGTGCGCTTTTTGTTCCTTTTTTTACTGGGTACCATTAGAAACAATGTTTAAAATAAAAAAGCAGAAGAAGATAAAACGACCTCAGTGGTAAAATGGATACATTTTATTAACGATCACATTAATTTACTGGGCAAGCTGTCTGATACATATTGAATAGTTAACTTAAAATATCAAATCAACAAATGCACTGACATCTGACTTTCTTTCGCTACCAGTATTATATATTGCCTTTCACTCATCCGCATTTCTTTGGGAACTTAAAAAACCTTGATGGTGCGGCAATTTCACAAAACAATAATAGCTCACAGTTGTGAAAGTAGTTGTTCAACTCATGTGACTTAACGCGTACAGTTAAAAAAAAATACAATTGTGAGATACATACTACAAAATAGCAACAATAAATCACATTAAAGCACACTCACCAGGTGATTTCATGGGTAGGCATATAAGTGATTTATTTTTATGAGATGCTCCTGTACTTGTATTTGTCAGCAAACACATCCAGTCAGCTTGGCATCCATTAGTTATCCACATTTTACTTCCATTGATGATATAATCATCGCCCTTTTTAACCGCATTGGTCTTAATATCTAAAAACAAAACAATGCAAAACAATGCAAAAGTAAATATTAAGAATTAAGCTGTTGATACAGTCTTGTAGTAGTAACATTAACTTGCATTTGGTTTTGATTAAACACTTATGTGAACAGTGTACTGGTCTTCAAGGAATTTACATTGTCCCGGTCCACATGTTGCCCATGGGATAAACAATAGATAGCGTTAATTAAAAGATCATCTATTTCAGACATTTTATTTTAACAAATACCGTTGAAATGAACGGATTTGCACACTATTAGGGTTATACACCTACTGAGGAAGCGATATTGTCACGAAACGCGTTTGGGTGTATATCCCTGTATTTCATTTATTTATTTTATTTATTTATTAAACTAGCCTTTTAAAAACTCCATATGGTCCTATTTTCTGCATAGCGGAGGAGGGAACCTAAAACTGCAAGGAGGTCCGGTGCTCCTATTCAAAACAACGTCGGCTGCAAGAACATCTAGGGCTCTATCACACTCCTAACGCTAATGGTAGCGCTCACCTGCGTGAGCACTACCGTTAGCTGCGGTATCTACCGCATATTACAATCCAAACGCAAACCTCCGGAGCAACCCCGCACGGATCCAAGATGGCGCCGGTCCCTGCACGCAGACCGATTGACACCCCAATTCACTTTGATAGAGCGCATCGCTCCTTAAAACCAAAAAGTGCACCGAATACGACACCAAGAGATGTAATCTGCCGGCTACATTACTACCGCCAAAAAGAAGATATTTTACAAGCCGCGCATCGTCAAGATGTCAAAGACCCCTTGGGGAATGTCTTGCAACTATACCCAGACCTCTCCTGGCACACGCTTCAGGCACGCGACTACTGAAACCGCTCACTGAAGTGCTACGGGACCGTCAAGTTAAATACAGATAGGGATACCCGTTTTCCCTTCAAGTTACCCTGGACGGGGTTTACTATGGGATCGCCAATGCCACAGATCTTCCACCACTGTTAACGGCACTTGGCATCGATAATCTGGACATTCCAGACTGGTACGGTGGACAGACCCTAGATTTGGTCCAACATCAGTTCCAGCCGCAACGCCCTAGGTGGCAGACACCTAAACGTGGTCGTGGTATTTCCCGCTCGCAACAATCATCAAACTCCCAACAAGACCCGGGATGAAAAACAACGCTTGTTGCCTTTTTGCTGCTCCTTTCAACACCAGCACATATTTATCACCCTTTCCATGAGAATCTCCACATCCATGACTGTTTTTACTCTACGGATTGCTTTTCTTTTCTTCCTCATGGACCCCCAACTAACTGGATCTCCCTACTTTTCAAGCTATATCAGATCTAAACATTTACCCTAGCTGGCCTTGGCACTCTATCCCCAACACCTGCCGGATTTCATCCACTCACCCCTCCAGATGCGGTGGCTTTTGTGCCCCCCTCCTCCCGGGGAGGAGAGGCATGGTTTAAGGCCTGGACGATGGTGCTCCCATCCGCAGGCTTTACAGCGTCTCCGAGTTTTCTCATCTTCAGGTTTATTTTTCTGTTTGTTTGTTCATATGCACAGTACTCTTTGTCCATATAGCATGTTAATTACTGGTTTTCCACACTTACATATTGTATGTAGGCCATGGGCATTGCCCCTGAAATGTCGTCTTTGTACTGAGGTTTATCAACGTTTTTTTAGGTCCACATTAACTAAGCCATGGCCCCAATAACATTCCTTACCTTAAATGTTAAGGGCCTTAACTCCCCTCAGAAGCGTCGCATGGCTCTTATAGATCTTCACCCGCAATGCGGGGAAATAGTGTTTCTACAAGAGACGCACTTCCGTGCGGATGCAGCACCGTCTCTTACATCTCGATACTATCCACAGTCTTACTTTAGTAACTATGTCACATCTAAAACTCGAGGAGTAGCTATATTAGTAGGCCGCCATGTTCCATTTGTATGCACTCATCAACAAACTGACCCTCAGGGCAGATATTTATTTATCAAAGGTCTCATAGGCTCCCGCAAGATCACGCTGGCCAACATTTATTTACCCAACACGGGTCAATGCGGGGCACTACGATCCACTTTGTCTAAACTATCTCGCTTTAAGGAAGGCCTGTTGGTATGCGGTGGTGACTTTAATGTCCCCCTTGACACAAACCCGGAAAGTGTAAAACCGACCCCCAAACCGGAACCCTCCCTCCGCCGTCGGTTTATGCAACTTCTCCACCAACATCAAATGATAGATGGATGGAGGGTGTTGAATCCGTCTGTGAAAGATTTTACTTTTTATTCCCATGCCGCGAAAACCTACTCCAGGCTTGATACATTTCTAACGTCCCACCATCAATTACATGCTTTATGTTCAGCCTCCATAGCCCCAATAACATGGTCAGACCACGCCCCTGTAATATTCGCCATTGAAGTCCTCACCACCCCTCCCCCCAATGCTCATGGCGGTTGAATGAATCACTCCTACGTGACGTAGTGATCAGACAAGATATAAAAGATAACGTAGAACACTACTTTGCGGAGAACTCCACATCAGACGTGTCCTTACCTATAATATGGGAAGCTCACAAATGTGTCATTAGAGGTAAACTAATACAAATCGGAGCACAATGTAAGAAAACACATAGAGAATCCGTTACCACTTTACTTACCCGCATCCATGACCTAGAGACGGAGCACAAAACCTCACGTTCCATTTCGGTGTTTAAAGAACACACGATCCACCGGGCCAAATTAAACACCATCTTATCAGACCAGGCATTTAAATCATTGCGCCACACCAAACAACTGTTTTATACCCAAGGAAATAGATGTGGAAAACTACTGGCAAGAGCATTGAAACGCAAACAACAAACCACATTTATCCCCAAGGTCCAATCCGACACTGGAACTGATCTCCACTTAAATACTGACATCACAGACGCCTTTCATAAATATTTCTCAACCCTATATCAACTACGAGACACACCCCCTGACAAAGACGCTATACAGGCATATTTAAAGGAATCTCTCCAATCCATTCTTACACCAGACATATCGCAATCCCTAGACGCCCCATTTACCCTAGAGGAACTATCAATAGCGATTAAATCTACAGCATCTGGGAAAAGTCCAGGCCCAGACGGATTCACCATTGCATACTACAAAACCTTTCAAACTAGCCTAGGCCCTCATTTCATAAAAATGCTTAATGAGTTAAACCAAGACACCAAATTAGACCCTGCAACACTAAGAGCCCATATAGCACTTATCCCTAAACCGGATAAAGACCTCACCATGGTACAAAACTATCGCCCCATTTCACTCTTGAACGCAGACCTAAAATTAATGGTCAAAATGATGGCGAATTGTCTCAATCCTTACATCACAAGTCTTATACACCCTGATCAAACAGGTTTTGTCCCCACCAGAGAAGCCCGTGATAACACAATACGTGCAATTGACTTAATACACCTAGCACACACCTCCTCCGATCCCACAATCTTTCTATCGATCAACGCGGAAAAGGCGTTTGACCGGGTAGATTGGACCTTTTTATTTGAAACCCTATCGGCACTGGGCTTTGGTCCACAATGGTTACATTGGATCCACTCCCTTTATAACACTCCAAGCGCCTCTCTACGAGTTAATGGGACTTATTCCCGAGACTTCCAGATACGTAACGGGACTCGACAGGGTTGCGCTTTGTCTCCACTCCTCTTCATACTGACTCTAGAGCCACTATTGCAAAAAATTAGAGATCATCCTAGCATTACTGGACACATACTTCCCCTCCACCACTATAAAGTTGCTGCCTTCGCTGATGATATATTATTATCCCTTACAGATCCTAACCGCTCCCTTACACATCTCATGTCCGAACTAGACACTTATGGACAACTGTCTAACTTTCGGATTAACCAGACGAAATGTGAGGTCATGGGGATAGGCATATCGACATTGACACAGAGGGAGTTGGAAAGATGTTTTCCATTTCGATGGGGTGCAACACTCACTTAGATACCTGGGAGTGACGCTGACTAGGGACCTAGACCACTTATATAAGTCTAACTATGAACCTCTCCTGACAATAGTACAACAAGACCTTAAAAAATGGAGTTTACCTCATATCTCTTGGCTAGGGAGGATTAACGTCCTAAAGATGAATATACTCCCCAGATTCTTGTACCTCTTTCAATCCATCCCTGTAGGAATCCCATCACAATTTTTTGCCCGGCTGAAATCAGCATTTCTCGACTATGTCTGGAATGGGATACATCCCAGGGTTTCATACGGAGACATGACGAGACACAGGAACAGAGGGGGTTTAGACCTTCCGCATATGGAATTATATTACTCGGCAGCCCTATTTCTTAGGTTGAGTGATTGGTGCATGTCCCCACCACACAAGTTATGGGTAACGATAGAACAGAAAACAGTTTTAATCCTGATAGTGTCACGGTGGCTCAGGGGATGGGGCGCCTGGCAGCAGCTTCCTCGCTGCTCGCTGGCCAGGCGCCGAATGTAAACGCTTCCGGGGCGCTCACGTGGGACGCCGAGGGGCGGGGCCTGGCGTTATGACGCGGACCCGCCGGCTTTAAAAACCAGTCTCTCCAATACACCGGTGCCCTGACGTGGTATTCACCTCCGCAGAGCTCTTGTGTTATTTTGGCTACCTCCTGTGTATGACCCTTGGCATTGGCAAACGAACCCTCCTGTGTATGACCCTTGGCATTGGCAAACGAACCCTCCTGTGTATGACCCTTGGCATTGGCAAACGAACCCTCCTGTGTATGACCCCTGGCATTGGCAAACGAATCCTCCTGTGTATAACCCTTGGCATTGGCAAACGAACCCTCCTGTGTATGACCCTTGGCATTGGCAAACGAACCCTCCTGTGTATGACCCTTGGCATTGGCAAACGAACCCTCCTGTGTATAACCCTTGGCATTGGCAAACGAACCCTCCTGTGTATGACCCTTGGCATTGGCAAACGAACCCTCCTGTGTATGACTCCTGGCATTGGCATTTACTCTGCGCTAGGTTCTGCCCTTAACGTTGGTACCGAGGTCAGTCTATGTGGCACCCTAAGCACGCATCAGACTACCTCTGCTATTACTAAAGTCCTAGGGAGGACTTGTGATCTGGTCTGTACCCCTGTCTGGTGTTTCCCTTTCTTTATCTGTTACCTGCTTCATTGTCTATATAGCTTTGCCGACCATTCAAGGATCGGAAGAGTAGAAAGGGAGCTACATAAAGAGATCAATATCTTGGTAGTCAGAAAGATTTGTGACAATACTCTATTCCATACCTCTGTCTGGTGTTACCCCTTGTTTATATATTGTCTGGTAAATTGTCTGTCTAGTATGCCGACCATTCAAGGATCGGAAGGGTAGAGAGCGGTCTGCGTAAAGGGACCACACTTTTGGTAATCAGAGGGATCCGTGACATTACGTCAGGGCCAATGGATCCCGCAGACCTCTCTAACCAGCTGGCACGTATCGCAGCCAGACAAGAGGAACAGGACCATAGGATGGACCAGATTTCTCTCGCTCTGCAAACCCTGTTAAATCGGTCCAATACAGGTACCACAAACCCTCCAGATCCAGTGTTGCCTAGGGTCAGTTCCGTCCCCCCTGAGGGACATAGGCTTAGTATGAAGGCACCCCTACGCTATGATGGTACACCAAGCCTATGTCGGGGTTTTTTGACTCAACTCGAGATCTTGTTGAGAACAATCCAGGTTCTTGTATGTCTGATAAAGCCAAAGTAGGATATCTGATTAATCATTTAACAGAAAAAGCTTTATTGTGGGCTACGCCGTTGTGGGAAAATAAGAAACCCATCATTTATGACTATGAGGTTTCACCTCTGAGTTAAAACGTACCTTTGATCCCTCTAGGAGGGCTACCAATGCGGGTAGGTCCTTGTTTCACATCAAACAAGGTAATAAGAGGGTCGCCGATTATGCCATAGAGTTTAAAACTTTGACTTCTGAGTTACTTTGGCCGAACGACGTTTTAACCTTAGCCTTTACCGAAGGCTTGAACGAGGCTTTTATGTTTGAACTGGCTCCCTTAAAATTACCAGAAAGTCTGGACCACCTGATAGATTTCTGTATAGCCATGGACGATCAAATCAGGGAAAGGAGACACCCCAGAGATAGACCCAGAAGGGTCTTGCCTCCTTTACCCTCGTTACCCAGACACACCAGTACGTCAGGTGGTTCGGAGAATGTGAAAACAGATTTACCAGTCGATGAACCCATGCAAATAGGGAAGACAGGTATTTCAGAAGCAGAAAGAGCGCACAGAAGAGAAAAGGGGCTCTGCTTCTATTGTGCAGGGGCAGATCACTTCCGCCTTCGATGTCCTCAGAGACCCAGGGTTAGCAGGGCTGAACATAGCAGAGTGGGATTCAGAACAGGAGACACCCAGGTTGTCGGTTCTCTGTGTGCCTCCTTTGTGGATAATGAGAAAAAAAAATCCAGGATTCTGTTACCGTCTCCCTAACCTGGGAGGGGGTTCACCTCAAGACTGAGGCGTTCTTAGACTCTGGGGCCTCAGGCAATTTTATGGATAAGAATTTTGCTGTCAAAAACCTCATACCTCTGGTGCTCAGGGAAAGACCTCTAAGGGTGGAGGCCATAGATGGTAAACCCCTGTCATGTCCATATATCACTCACGATACAGTCGATGTATGTATGAAAACAGGAGTTTTGCACCAGGAAACTATAAGATTTCAAATCATTGAATCACCCTCATGTCCTGTCGTTCTTGGGTTTCCATGGCTAACAGAGCACAACCCAGTTGTCGATTGGGTCCAGAGAGACATAAAATGTTGGGATCAGAGTTGTCAGTCTAAGTGCCTAAGCAGAGTTCATGTGATTGGTAGCCTCAATATTGCCACAGCCCCTCCTTTGTCCACAGAGGTTCCTGAAAGTTACCTGGCATTAAAGGAGGTGTTCTCTAAAGCCAGGACTGAGGTCCTACCACCACATCGTCCATATGACTGTGCCATTGATTTACTCCCTGGTACGATGCCTCCTAGGGGTCATGTATACCCTTTATCACAAAGAGAGAACGACATTATGGAGGAATACATAAGGAGAATCTGGAACGAGGATTCATTAGACGGTCCTCCTCTCCAGCAGGAGCAGGTTTCTTTTTTGTTTCCAAGAAAGAGGGAGACCTGCGACCTTGCATCGATTATAGGGGTTTGAATAGGATCACTATAAGAAATGCATATCCCATACCCCTCATAACAGAATTGTTCGACCGATTAAAAGGGGCTCGGATCTATACGAAGCTTGATTTACGCGGAGCGTACAACCTGGTCAGGTTAAAAAGGGAGACGAATGGAAAACGGCTTTTAATACACGTAGCGGGCATTATGAATACCTGGTGATGCCTTTTGGGTTGTGTAATGCGCCAGCCGTCTTCCAGGACCTCATAAACGACACTCTAAGGGAATTCCTGCAAGAATTCGTCATAGTATATCTAGACGATATCCTGATATACTCTCCTGATGTAGACACTCATCATGTCCACGTGAAACAAGTGTTGAAAAAACTATTGAAGGCTGGATTGTACTGTAAGCTAGAAAAATGTCTATTCGACATAGTGACTGTGCAATTCCTTGGTTATATAATAACTCCTGGGGGTTTTCAAATGGATCCTAAGAAGCTCTCAGCTATTCTTGACTGGCCTCTACCCCAAGGACTTAAAGCCATTCAGAGGTTTCTGGGGTTTACGAACTATTACCGAAGGTTCATTAAAGATTTTTCGGCCTTGGTGGCCCCCCTCACGGCTATGACAAAGAAAGGGGTTGGAAATCAGAAATGGACACCTCAAGCCACTCAAGCCTTTGAGGCACTAAAGCAAGCTTTTACTACTGCCCCTGTTCTCCGACATCCAGATCCGGCTCTGCCTTTCCAAGTAGAAGTTGACGCCTCCGAACTAGGTCTTGGTGCAGTCTTGTCCAAAGGGAGGCTCCTGACAACCCTTGCATCCATGCGGCTTCTATTCTCGGAAGTTGTCCCCGGCAGAGAAGAACTATGACATTGGAAATAGAGAATTGTTAGCAGTCATCGCGGCCTTGGCCGAATGGAGATATTTATTAGAATGGTCTAAGGACCCCATTGTTATCATAACCGACCATAAGAATCTCACGTACATTGGAGATGCCAAACGTTTAAATTCCAGACAAGCGAGATGGTCATTGTTTTTCTTTCAAGTTTTAATTTCGTGCTTACCTATAGACCTGGGTCCAGAAACATTAAAGCAGACGCATTGTCGAGACAGTATGAGTCTTATGAACATAATATCCAAGATCAGCATCCCATTGTACCCCAGGAAAGGATTATAGCCGCTACCACGATTAGTGTTTCGTCTCCTCTAATGAAAAGGCTGCAGACGGGGGCGGAGCTAACTGCCAACGAGGAAGGTCACGTTCTGAGGAGCTCCTCGACCATAGAAGCTTATGTGACATATTTTGGTGATTCCCTCGTGGGATTTAAACGTACTGGACGGTGACAGGAGGTCCCTACAGCCCTCTGACTCGGACTGGGATCTTGCTGAGTCGTGCTAGGTGGAGATCTTGGAGTGCGGTGACTTTGGGCCTACCTCGGCTATCTGCGTGCGGCGGCCATCTTGGGCCTATTCATCCCTGCTCCGGCCGTGCTGAGTGACATTCTCCCTTCTGATACAGCGGGTGATGTCTCCCTAGACCTGTCGCGGCGCTTTGGATTGTGGTGCGATATTTATCTAGCCCGGACGGAGGTGATACAGCAGGGAGAGGCTTACTGCGGAAACACACGCCTGGCGGCCATCCTGGTGGATTCTCCCCCGGCAGAGATACTCCCGGTGGATTAGTGACCCAGACTGCCGCATCTCCATGGGTAAGAAGTCGGGTAAGAAGCCCTTCCCATTAGAAGGCCCACGACAGCTGGACATCCGAGATGCGCTGGGAGAGGGCAGGCGTAAGAGACAGGGAGAACCCCATACATACCGGTCTCCCACGATGAGCTCGTCCGAGGAGGAGGACCCATACTGGTCGGAGGCCTCGGTGGTGGCGCGGCACTCGCCCCGGGCACCGGAGGCAGGCAGACGGTCAGCTGCGGAACCCAATGGTCGGAGGACCCCAGTGGCGCGCCGACTCGAGTCTTCTGGTCCCCCTGTCCCTGCGGAGGTTACTCCGACTGCTCCTGGGAGGCGAAGAGACGCGGACCGCGTGTCCTTCACTAGGGACGATATACGTGGCCTACTGGGAGAAGCACTCGAGGAGATGAGAGCGGTGTGGCGCGCGGACTTTGCGGCCTTAACAACAGAATTGACGGATGTCAAAGGGAGGCTGAAGACAGTAGAGGCCGGGGTTGAAGAGATAGTAGCGACCCAGACGCTCCTCGCGCCACAGGTGGATTCACTGCAGTCGCAGGTGGCGGCGCTCACGGGAGCCGTGGAGGCGGCTGAAAACCGCCATCGCCGGAGAAACGTTCGTATCCGGGGGATCCCGGAGACGAAAGCCGATGATGCCCTGCTACCGCTTATTAACAAATTGGCGTTGCACGTGATCGCTGCGCCGTCCGGGACTGTTTTTCACAACGTTTTCCGACTACGTAAGGCGACTACAGCTCCGGTGGACTCCCCCCGCGATGTGCTAGCGGTGGCGGGAAATGAGACAGATAAACGGCGCCTGATGTCGGCTCCCGCAGCTCGAACCCCAATTGTTTTTGAAGAGATGGTTTTGTCACTGTTTAACGATCTTCCTTTTGTGACCTTGATAGCTCGCCGGCAATTCCGAGAAGTCTCGGCGTTCCTGAGGAACCGTGGGGTTAGATATAGATGGGGGGTTGCAGGTTCTATGTACATAAATTATGACAACCTGTCTCACCTGGTGTCCTCCCCTGAGGCCGCATGGTCCCTGCTTCACTCCCTGGACCTCTCCCCTGCCCCGGTGTCCCCCAGCCTTGTCCCTGGGGGTTCCTCCCCTCCGATGCTAGATCCGGGATAGAATCGGACGTGGAATGGCACAGCCTGGTGCTTTAAACTAACAGGATTCTGCTCTCATTCCGCTTTCCCCCCTCTTTGTGATACGGACCGTTCTGCTTCTCGCTGATATTTGCTATTTTTCTTTTTGATGCCGTCTATTGCCTTCATGAAAGTCGGAGACTTTTCTAACTATATGGGGTATGTTTCACTTATAGCGAACTCTGTTGGGGGTTTTCTTCTCTCTCCTATATTTTTACAAACTAGATGCCTTTCGCAGCCTTTTTCATATCTTTCTGGTTTTTGGTATTACGCAGAGGATATTTTTATTTGCAGAAGACCTGTTTTTTTTTTCTCATATCTATGGATGTATATTAATGGTCTTATGGCTTTTGTGTGACATATTAGATGACTTAAGGAGGCCCTGCAAGGCCTTCATTTTATATTTGTTCTATACCTATTGTTGCAGCATTCGTAAATAATTCTCTTTTTTCCCCTTTTTTTTTTTTTTTTTTTTTTTCCTCTTCTTCTCTCCCTTTTCTGCCCCCCATTTTGTTTTGGCTTTACTGGGTTGTCCTAGGGGAAGAGCTTTTCCCCGTGTGCCCAGGCCTGGTGCCATTAACCCCCATGGCCTTTTCCCGTGGTTTTTAACCAGTTGGGAATGTGCCAGAGGCGGCACTAATATGGCCTTTGCCATCTTTCCCTCACCCCCCCTTTTTTTTTTTTTTTTGCTCTCCTTTTTATAATTATATTTGATGACTTTCGCTGTTGATATTGCTATCTATACGCCTTGTAGTTTCGATGCATATGATTCCTGATGATCTTTTCTTATGCTATGCTGTTTTTTCTTTACACTGAGTTATTGCAGACGATTATATGCGGCCCTGCGAGGCCCTCACTTTACGTTTTACTTGTATGATGACTTATTTCAAAATAAAAAAATTTGAATACTAAAAAAAAAAAAAAAAAAAAGAAAAAAAGAAAAGGCTGCAGACCGTCCAGGGCGCAGCTCCTGGGGGAAAACCTCCTGCGAGACTCTTTGTACCTGAGAACGAAAGAGAGGAAGTACTTAACATCTATCATGATAATAAAACTTCCGGGCATATGGGTATCACCAAGACTGTGTCTAGTATCAGTAAACTCCTCTGGTGGCCCACGTTGCGCCGAGATGTCAAAGATTACATTGCCGTGTGCGAAGTGTGCTCAAGACAGAAAAGTCCCAAAACAGCACCCATGGCTTACTCCAGCCTTTGCCGATCCCCGAACGACCCTGGTCACATGTAGCCATGGATTTTATAGTAGAGTTACCTGAGTCAAGAGGGAATACAGTGATACTTACGATCATAGATCGATTTTCCAAGATGGGTCACTATGTTCCTCTTCGGAAACTACCTTCGGCAGCTGAACTGGTGCCCATATTCATTGCCAATGTGGTCCGCATTCACGGTGTCCCTCGGGAGATAGTCTCTGATAGGGGGACCCAATTCATCTCCGGATTCTGGAGAGGGTTTTGCAAGAACGTAGGGATAGACCTCTCTTTCTCTTCGGCTTATCACCCCCAGACCAACGGAGCAGCAGAACGAGCAAACCAAAATATAGAGAAATATCTCAGGTGCTTTATCTCAGAACAACAAGATAACTGGTCAGACCTGCTACCATGGGCAGAATATGCTATTAACAGCGCAGTAAGCGAATCCACAGGTCATTCTCCTTTCTTCACTGTTTATGGCTTTGATCCTCCCGTGCTCCCCGCCACGTTTCCTGATACCACGATTCCTGCTTTAGATGAGCAACTGGCATCATTGAAAGAGACTTGGGGGAGAGTGAGACGGGCACTGGAGGAGAGTAGTGCCATCCAGAAAACCAAGGCCGACAGACACAGGAGGCAGGCACCCGTGTATCAAGTTGGGGACAGGGTTTGGCTGTCTTCACGTAACATCAAGCTCTTAGTGCCTTCCATGAAGTTGGCTCCTAGGTACATCGGTCCCTATAAGATTCTACGGCGACTCAACCCTGTCTCCTATGCTTTGGCGTTACCCCCCATTTTAAGATACACAATGTATTCCATGTTAACCTTTTGAAGCCGTTATTATGTAATCGGTACACCAAAGTCCATGCTCCACCGCCTCCTGTCTCTGTGGAGGGCGAGGAGGAGTTCGAAGTTAAGGCCATTCTGGGTGCCAGGATGTCTAGGGGGTCTTTGCAGTATTTGGTTGATTGGTGGGCTACGGTCCGGAGGATCGTTCTTGGGTACCAGCTGCGGAAGTTCATGCTCCTAGGCTAGTGAAGGCCTTCTATTTGGCGCACCCCCGTGCCCCTGGGGGTCGTCCAGTGGCCGCCCCTGGAGGGGGGGTTCTGTCACGGTGGCTCAGGGGATGGGGCGCCTGGCAGCAGCTTCCTCGCTGCTCGCTGGCCAGGCGCCGAATGTAAACGCTTCCGGGGCGCTCACGTGGGACGCCGAGGGGCGGGGCCTGGCGTTATGACGCGGACCCGCCGGCTTTAAAACCCAGTCTCTCCAATACACCGGTGCCCTGACGTGGTATTCACCTCCCGCAGAGCTCTTGTGTTATTTTGGCTACCTCCTGTGTATGACCCTTGGCATTGGCAAACGAACCCTCCTGTGTATGACCCTTGGCATTGGCAAACGAACCCTCCTGTGTATGACCCTTGGCATTGGCAAACGAACCCTCCTGTGTATGACCCTTGGCATTGGCAAACGAATCCTCCTGTATAACCCTTGGCATTGGCAAACGAACCCTCCTGTGTATGACCCTTGGCATTGGCAAACGAACCCTCCTGTGTATGACCCTTGGCATTGGCAAACGAACCCTCCTGTGTATAACCCTTGGCATTGGCAAACGAACCCTCCTGTGTATGACCCTTGGCATTGGCAAACGAACCCTCCTGTGTATGACTCCTGGCATTGGCATTTACTCTGCGCTAGGTTCTGCCCTTAACGTTGGTACCGAGGTCAGTCTATGTGGCACCCTAAGCACGCATCAGACTACCTCTGCTATTACTAAAGTCCTAGGGAGGACTTGTGATCTGGTCTGTACCCCTGTCTGGTGTTTCCCTTTCTTTATCTGTTACCTGCTTCATTGTCTATATAGCTTTGCCGACCATTCAAGGATCGAAGAGTAGAAAGGGAGCTACATAAAGAGATCAATATCTTGGTAGTCAGAAAGATTTGTGACAATACTCTATTCCATACCTCTGTCTGGTGTTACCCCTTGTTTATATATTGTCTGGTAAATTGTCTGTCTAGTATTGCCGACCATTCAAGGATCGGAAGGGTAGAGAGCGGTCTGCGTAAAGGGACCACACTTTTGGTAATCAGAGGGATCCGTGACAGATAGCTTCCTTACCATGGCAGACAGCACCCCTCACAAACCTACTTCGCTCTTCGCACCCTCTTATTTCCCGAACCCTTTTAAAATGGCGAACATTACAAAAATCATTGCAACTCTCAACACATCCATCACCATTATTGCCTCTTACTTTTAACCCACTTTTTCCAGCTGGTATGTCCAACAATTTTCTGCCTACGCTAGTGGAGGGACCGTACCTTCCCCTTCATAAATGTCTAATAAACTCCAAGCCAATCTCTAAACTATTGTTGCCTCCAGATGAATATACCACTCCAATTTCAGACTACCGATATTACCAACTCCGACACTTCATAGCGTCATTAGGACACCCGACCTCTCTTAGACAGGATGAATCCCCCTTTGAGACACTTTGCACTATTGACCCACACCAGCCACACATGCTGTCCACTATATACGGTACGCTCCTAGACGCCTCAGCTCCCCTCATTCCCTTATATGCAACAAGATGGAGCAAAGAGATGGGTGACCTGATTCCGGAAGATAAATGGGACATGATTTTTCAAATAGCTGCCCACTCGTCCCGTAGTCTACATGTACAACAGTCACATTATAAATTCCTGTCTAGGTGGTACCTCACTCCCTTGAGATTACATAAAATGTATCCGAACTCTGATGTCTTGTGCTGGCGATGTACGAAAGAACCGGGAACCTATTTACATATTTAAAACAGAAGAATCTGTGTTCTGGGCGCCACCTAGTGGTTCCTTTCACAATTGTTCATGTGTTGAGGGTTAGTTAACCCCTCAAGACCTTTAAGAGCAGAAAAAAAAACAGAAAAAAAAAACAGTAATAAAACCGTAAATTGTCAATGTTTCTCACAGTAAATCAGCAGCTTGTCCGTTCACTCGGGCTTATCCCTAGAACCCAGTTAGAAGCATAAATAGAGAAAAAATGTGGCGGGACAGGCGCTTCCTTCACAATGACAGGGATGTCCTCACTTAAATGACAGTTCTCCCCTCTGTTGGATGAGTATAAACCTCAAACAGAACAGAAAACAAAAATAATGGTGCAGTATGTCAAGGCAGTATACTATTAAAATAAAGATAAGAGGATTGCACTCACATGGTGTGGTGTCTTAGTATCAGACACCAGATGTTTATAGCGGCTGGCAGAATTATGGAAGGAACGCCAGACTTCCCTTGGTGGTGCTCCAACGTCTGTGGTGGTCCTCCAATCTTTGGGTACATCAAGGCTTTTGGAGTACCCAAAGATTGGAGGACCACCACAGACGTTGGAGCACCACCAAGGGAAGTCTGGCGTTCCTTCCATAATTCTGCCAGCCGCTATAAACATCTGGTGTCTGATACTAAGACACCACACCATGTGAGTGCAATCCTCTTATCTTTATTTTAATAGTATACTGCCTTGACATACTGCACCATTATTTTTGTTTTCTGTTCTGTTTGAGGTTTATACTCATCCAACAGAGGGGAGAACTGTCATTTAAGTGAGGACATCCCTGTCATTGTGAAGGAAGCGCCTGTCCCGCCACATTTTTTCTCTATTTACATATTTGGTGGGAATGCTCCCACATTCAAGCATATTGGACGTCCATTTTCGCAGAGATCAATGAAATCACGAGATTAGACCTGTTACCCTCTCCACAAGTAGCTCTATTTCACCTGGTCCCCCTCTCCCCTATCACATACAGAAAGTCTCTGGCCATTCACCTATTTAAAATGGCAAAATCATTGATTCCCTCTTGCACTGGCGCTCCACACATACTCCGACAATCTCGGAATGGATTACAGCAGTAGATAATATACGAGTAATGGAGGAGATGTATTTTTCTATGGATAACAATTATGCTAAATATTTCGCAACTTGGTATTGGTGGATGGACTATCTTACTAAACGACCACGTAAACCACCCATACCGGGTAGTACTGACACACCTCACTAAGGTTGCCCTAGGATTCAGACTCGCACCCAATGACCCATCTGCGTTTTCCTGCTTTCTATAACACTGTACTCTATCTTATGGAACTTACAACCAGTATAGCTTTTAAATGGAACACTTGTTACTGTATACGAACTTTTATTTCCCTTGTTTCCCCCCCCTTTTTTAGATTGTACTTAATATACGTAATATGATATGTCGCATATTTCTATGTGGCAAGATAATGTCATGATAACCAAAGACGAAAGTATCTTGTTTATTCTTTTTTCTGTATCATTATTTACAAAAGACGTTTCAAATTGTGTTAATTTTGATGAAACTTAACAAAAATAAAAATATATTATTTAAAAAAAAAAAAAAACAGGGGCAGAAGGGGGAAAACTGCGGATGCAGTTTTTCCTCCCTATCGCCCCCGTTTTAGTGCGGGGATTGTAATAGAGCCCCTAGTGTCTGAGACACCTAAGAATGTGAGTGTACCCCCCGTTTTATGTTTAAAGTTACTCTTTACCTCTGCATACTACACCATGGCACCTCTGTATTATTTGAGGCATGCACAAACGTACAGTGTAGGGGGCTGAGCTGACAAGGGGAACCCATTGAAGGTAGCGCTGATCCCACTACAAGCCACGTCTTTTGAACTTTCTTTAGTGGGTTACGATATACCACTAAGTGGTTGAGAAGAGCTGCTGCTTCATAAATAAATACCATCTTTATTATTCTGCAGGCATTTGCCTGTCTAACAGTGACATTTGTTCAATATAAACTGTTTACAGACTATTTCATTACGTTTTTCTGGTTCATAAGAAAAAACATCACAAGGTGGCGCCAGAGATACAGTTTCTGACCACTAAAAATGAAAATAACAAAGACAAAATCACAAACAAAAACCACGCAACACCAATATCACCATATCAAACAAAAGCAATAACAGGAGCAACCAGGGGCAGTCTGATAACTCAATGGCCCCTGGGCAATAGGAAATCATGGGGCCCCTTGTGCTAAACCCACCCACAAGCCACACCCATATTAAGCTCCACCCACATATTTGTGTTATGGAATTTATTTCTCTACACCACAGTAATAAAACTCACAGTAACGTGCAGTGTGTATGAACGTATCACAGAGCTCCACAGCAATAAAACTCACAGTAATGTGCAGTGTGTATGAGCGTATCACAGAATCCACAACAATAAAACTCACAGTAACATACTGATTTATTCACCCCAGCATATAAATTCTTATTCACCCCTTCCCCAGCATATCAATTATCTTATTCACTCTCTCCCCAGCATATAAATTATCTTATTCACCTCCTCCCCAGCATTCTTGAAAACGAGAGAAATCTCATTGTATCCTTCCTGGTAAAATCCTTTATAATAAATAAATAAATATAATCTTTTTGTTCCTCCAGCATATAATTTATTTAATTCACCCCCCCCCCACCCCCTGGATATCGTTGTCATACCCTATTGAAGAATAGCAGGCAGGCAGGCTGGGCTGAACCGCATGCTTCTTGCTTTGTCCCCTTCTGACGCTGTGTGCCCTGCCGCATCACATGAGGGGGCGGCGCCAATGCAGCGTCTGGGTTGGTTGACTGTCAATCAAGCCTCCCTAGTGGGCCCCACCTACCAGCATCACATGGATGCACGCGGGCCCGCACGTCGGCGTAGGCAGTCACGTGCCGGTGACGAGACACTGTCACGTGTGGCGTGGGTGATGCTGCCGGGCTGGTAACTCCGCCCTCCAAAGACGGAGTTCAGAGCAGACGGGGGAGAAGTCCGGCTCCATCCAGGACCCCAGGCACTGGATGATCCCTTGCAAATCGCGATGGCTGTCCGGACCGGTCATCGCGATTTGCATTCTTTTGGCCGGTCAGGACGACTTCCACTAACCCATGCCCCTGTGGGCCCGGGCCCTTGGTCCAGGTCCGATCCGACCGAGTGGTCAGTCCGCCCCTGGGAGCAACATTAAAATCTGGTACCCGGAAAGGGACTTTGGGACTCTTACTCAACCTACCTTCCGACAGGTAATGAAGGATAGTGACCGTCAACTGTCAAATCAAAAAACATACAAATGAAAAGAACTGTATGTAACCTAATCACAAACTTGAAGAAACATTCTAGACATAAACTGGGATCAACAATTAAAGAACCACAAAGAAAACACCTCTAAAACACGTGCAATACCAATATCACCATAGCAAGTGGTGGCAACCCTTAATATTGTAATCAGATTAAAACCACAGGTGTTGAGGTCTCGTGTGTTTAGACAGCTATGACTGCTGATAACCAAGAACAAAAAACATTAATGATGGTTGCTCCAGGACAAGTCTCTAATAGATCCTTCCCCTGCTTTGGCTGTTTTGGTCCACACACAGAAAATTAAGGTTATATGATGTACTAACGCACAGGCTAATAACTGAAGGATTATACATTTAAATTCTGCATTTTTTTAGGATTCAGGGATTATTACCCTTAATAATTTAGTATTGTATGCTAGCATTTGACATATCTTGAATAAAATGAGTATTTTCCTACCCTCTAAACAAGAAATAGTATAGTAAGCTCTTGAGCAGGGTCGTCCACTCCCATCATTCTCAGTGTGTCCAACCTGTTTGTAAATTTGGTTTGTTCTGTCCTACTCATTGAACAGCGCTACAAATCGACGAATCTGTCAACGCTTTATTAAAGTTTGTAAATATAATTATAGTATTTATATACAGGGTTATTCAGAGAGCACTGAAATGTCACCCTCTCGTTCCCCACACTTCCCTGCACTTCGGGGAATCAAAGTTCCCCACCCTACGGTGTATTCAGCATGCACTGCAGGGTCCCTGTAGTGCAGGGAAAACCCACCGCAAACCTGCCGAACACTCACCGAAAACCCGCAGAAACTGCTGCAAAACCACACTGAACACACTGGAAAAAGCCGACGAGCCCCCGATCACAGCGCAGAGCAGCCGCCAGAAAAAGCCAACAAGCTGACGAACGCGATAGAAAAAAAAAAACAGTACGCTTAAAAATTTCAAAGTTGAAACGCTGTTTGCAAAGAAATACTGAATGAAAATGTCTGGAATTTACATACAAGGTCCTATGAATGATAATAAAAAAGGTTGTTACAGAAAAATGAAAAAACTATTTAAAAAGAAAAACGAAAACAAAATTTGCTAAAAATCTTGAAAAATGTCTAAAAGATCCTAAAAAAAAAATCAGTAATTACAGAGACTTTTTACTGCAGAAAAATATAATATAAACGGCTTATTAGATATTGAATTAAAATGGGAATATTTTTAACATTGAAGCCTATGGGATTCGCCTGAATAAACCTGCCGAATGAAAACACTGAACAGCAGGGCACTTTGGCAACTTTTCTCTGCTGTTCAGTGTTCTCTGAATAGATGAACCATTGCTTCTCTATGGGGGATTTCACTGCCCTCAAACAGCACCATACGTGCAGGCAATTTGCCAAAATTTGGCAAACTGCCTGCTCTCTGAATACCCGAAATTTCACCGTACGCTGAATTTCAGTGTCCGGTTACATTTTGGCGACATTTCGGACCTCTTTGAATAACCCTGATAGTGTTTATTATTTCCAGTAGAACAAAAGGAATACAAATATATATTTATATTTAAATCCATTTTACTGTATGATTGAAGGACATTCCAGTTCTGTAAAGGGTTTTAACAGAAGTTTTTGAAATGGATTAACTGGAAAAAAGATTACTTGATTATTCCTACAGGACAAAAGTGACATGTATTCTAACAATTATTGAACCATGTGCATGTATTATTTATTCAACTGTCGTTAAACTGCTCAGGCTTTGAAGGTTATTGAAATGCTGATGAAAACCCAAAATGACAAGTCTCTGAATGTGAGTCATACCACACATCACACAATTTACAGCATAAACAATAATACAGGCAAAGATGGATGTAAAAAGTTTTATATCACCTTGATGCATTCTTTGTAGTATTCGTCATACAGAGGAACAAACATTTAACACTAACACAGCATGGCACATTTACACTTTAAAATTGCAACTTGTGTTTTGTGCTTTATGTATCAGATGGAAGATGATCTAGTACCCAGTTCAATGTTGAGGTACAGGGTGTCCCAGCTAAAAGTACCACGAGTCATTGGGCCCATATTCTTCATCACCACCAATAAATTAGAGAGTTACACAAAAAACATATTCAGCGTGTCCGTTGAGCAGTTGACAGAAAACAAGAAACTGTATGCACTCGTTCAACGAGACGGAACCACAGCACCTACTACACAGGCATAAAACGTTGATTATTCGTTCATTCTTCATAATTTCAGCCAGTGCTAATATCTGGGACACCCAGAATAAGTACACCCAGTCCGCTCATATATAGTTCAAATGCATTTGCTATCAAATGTGGAGGTACAGAATGTACGGTATAAAGGTTTCTACTCATTACATATACTTACTGTTTCTTTATTGCGAGAGACAAGAGCCCACAAGACAGTATCAAATGCCTTACTGTTAAACAGCATATTTTTTTTTAAAAAAAATTTAAGAAAATATTTTACCAGGAAGGATACATTGAGATTTCTCTTGTTTTCAAGTATGTCCTGGGCGGCGACTATGTACCGTTAGGTGTCTTGCCCAAGGACACTTACTGGAGAGGTGCTCTTGCCGGGATCGAACCTGTGTCTCCACAGTCTCTCTTCACGGTTACAGAGCAGTGATGTTAACTCTACTCTACCCAGCCGGCACATATAGTGGAGTATCCACTGATAAATAGCCTTACATCCATTTGAGTACCTCTTATAACATCTAATGGTTTATGTTTATACCTCTATTTTCAGATAATTTCTTTAATCAAGGTTTTGAAGTTGTTACAGTTTAAATTTAGATTTTTTCCCCCTCATCTGCTGACTTTTTCTGTTTTTTTTCTATAGTTGTGGTTTAGTTTCCATTAGGTTCTGATAGGGAAGGGGGGGGTCACAAAAACACTACTTTTAACATGTAAACATAAACAGCCCAATAGCTTAACCCCTTAAGGACGGGAGTAATTTTACAACTTCGGCGCTGTTTCGGAAGTAGAAGTTTGCTGAGCTCATTTTGACCATTTTTAAGTCACGTATTCTTATACCACCCAGACAAATTATATATCGTTCTTTCCGGCAGACTCGGCAGATTAATAATATATCATTATTATATGTATATGTCATGCCCTGCCAAAATGCTATAACAAAAAATGTAAAAAAATGTGAATTTTCAATAAAATTTCAATCTTCCACAGTGTGTAAAGTGGTTTTTTTTTTAAATTTTATTATCCGAGGCTCTGCGGTCATATTCTATTGGGTAGATTTGTTAAAAAAATTAGAACGGGGAACCCATTTTGTTTTGGGGAGAAATTGCGTGATTTTAGCTAAACCCCCCAAAAAAAAAATCATTAGTGAAGCATCATTGTTCACATTATAATTGAAATGTGAACAATAGTGCTGCATTAAAAAAAAATAAAAAAAATTATTATTAGATTTATATTTTTTTATTATTTAATTTATTATTTTTTTATTATTTTTATTTTTACTTTTTTTACACTTTTATTTTACTTTTACCATGGTCATGTTTGATATCATTGGAAAGGCCATGCTCTGGCCTTTCCAGCAATATCAGACATGACCCCCTAGCTGCCACCGATCAGGAGATAAAGGGGTTCAAAGAACCCTTTGCAGCTAGGGGGTTCCCGGTTAACTGACATCATCGCGCATGGCGCGATGAGTCAGTTGACCGGGGGGTGACCCAGAGGTGGGGGCTGCCATCCAAGATGGCGGCCCCCACCGGAAATAGGCCGCGATCGGGCACAAATTAGTGCCCGTCGCGACCTGGCAACTAAGGGGTTAACCCCCCATACATCGCTGGAAAGGTCAGGCTGTGACCCTTCCAGCGATGCTGGCCACAGCCGCCGGGGACCAGGCGATCGGGAGATAGAGGGATCTGAAGGATCCCTCCCCTCCAGGCGCTTCCCCTGCTCCGCGCGGGGGGGGGGGACGCCTGAAGGCTTGATTGTTGCTGGATGTAGTATAAATTGTGACACTCTTCAGAACACACTATCCCTGATGAAGTCCTTGATTTAATAAGGACGAAACGCGTTGGAGTGTGTTCCAACTTTTATTTTAATTTTATATGTTATTAAATTTGTTTTAAAATACCAGAAAGAGCCTGGGCCTGAATCTGTAAAGCTCCCCTAGTCCTGGGCTTACCTGTTGGCAAGTTTCTTTGGAAGGAGGTACCGATGGGGTTCCTTGTTTCTGGCAGAATAACCATAATTATGCAAAAATCACTATCTTATCCTACATTTAAGTGTTACATATTTTTTTAAAATTTTATGTCTATGTATAAGTGTATGTGTGTGTGCGTATCAACTATATATAACAAAACGTGTATAGTAGTGAAAGGGCTATGGGATTAAACTCAGGTATGGTCTTGACAATGCATTCAATAAATGGATTACCAGGTTTGCACCGCAAGGTACTTTTCTTGTTTGAACCTTGTTCTATACTCTTTAATCACTTAATATTCATATGTAATGCAGTTCTCTTTGAGTTTGAGCCAGGAAAGAGTAGCTAACATTAACAGGATGTGCTATTTTTAAATATGTTTCCCTTTCTTCTACTTCTAGGTTTGTCCTTAGCATATTTTCCCATGTAAATATAAATAAAAAAATAAAACCATTGGTCATGTTGATTTTGATCGAAGCCAAAAAAATGAAAATAAGCAATTTCTTTATACCCTTTCCCTCCTTGAGTTTCCGTATTTGCTTCCACTGTGAATAGTCTTAAGAAAAATACATCTACAAACATTGTTATTTGTAGATTTTATTGTTCATATACTGGTGCACTTTTCAGGTGTAATGCCTTTTTATGAATGATGTGATTCCACTGATCAATAACACTTTCATATGCCATTATATACTACTTCTACTGTATTTATCGTCCAATAAAAATATTGTACGGTGAGTTTAACCACTTCGATGCTGAGGACGCGCTCAGCGCGTCCTCAGCATTCCCGCTGGTATGCGGAGGACGCGCTGAGCGCGTCCTCCCATTGGGGTCAGCGTTCGGCCGGGTTCCGGCCGATCGCTGGCCCCTCCGGTGCGGGCTGACATCCTGGATGTCAGCCCGGCATCCGGAACAGCAGCCGCCGGAATTTGGGGTCATCGCGGCAGCGCGATGACACCAAATTCAGGCGCCCCCCCCGCATGTGCGGAGGAGGCGCCTGAAAGGGAGGGGGGGAGGTCCTTCGGACCTCTCTCCCTCCCGATCGGCGGCTCTGCGGGGGTTAACCCAGGCATCATTTGGAAGGGCACAGCCTGCCCTTCCAAATGATGCCTGGCATTAACCCCTGGGGAGCTGGATCGCGAATCGGCGCTGAAAAGCGCCGGTTCGCGATCCTTTCCCGGAGCTGGCTGACATCTTGGATGTCGGCCAAGCCTCCGGGAACTCCCCCTGAGGACTGGCGTCATCGTGCTTAGCACGATGACGCCAGTCCTAGAGTTAACCCTTAACTGCCACCAACGGTGGAGATAGGGAGTTCCAATGAACTCCCTATCTCCCGATCCGTGGCAGTTAGGGGTGAAATTTTGGTATGGTTGGATCGGCCAGAGCATGGCCGTTCCAACGATACCAAACATGAAAGTGAAAAAAGTTGTAAAAAAAAAAAAAATGAAAAATAAAAATAAAAAGAAATTAAAACAAAAAATTATAAAAAAAAAATAAACACTTTTTTTTTATTTTTTTTTGGTTTGTTAGTGTAGCAATATTGTTCCCATTTCAATTATAATGTGAACAATGATGCTGCACTAACGATTTTTGTATGCGGTGCGTTTGTTAAAAATAGTGTAATTTTCCCCAAAAAAAAATGTAACGAGACCCCATCTCTAATTTTTTTAACAAGCGCACCCCATACAAAATATAACCGCAATTGCTCGCATGTTAAAATGTGAAAAAAAACACTTTACACATTGTAAATTATTGAAAATACATATTTTATTGCATTTTTTGTTATAATATACAGACATGACATAACGTATACATATAATAATGACATATTATGAATCTACTGAGTCTGACGGAAAGAACGATATATAATATGTCTGGGTCATATACTAAAATAAGCCTTCAAAACACGTTTAAACATGATGCGCAAAACAGGTAAAAATGACCTCAGCACAGGGGCGGGAAAAGCCTCAGCAGCGAAAGGGTTAAACTTCTAAACTAGTCCAAAAAGACACCAGGGTGATTTAGATTTTCGGATTATACTTATATTTTAGGTTTCCTCAGTGTTATGGGAAACAACATGATCTTACCAAAATCCTTAACAAGGAAACATTATCTACCTTTTTACAGCTCATATTCAAGTCATTGATTTACTCCCAACTAGGACCAGATTATCATAGGGCTTTTGGAGCCGGAGTTCCAAGCCCAAGGCCTGAAACAGGCCCACCACAGACAGGTTCCCCCAATATATAAATCTGTCCAGTTCTAAAAACCTATCTGCTCGGTTATATATACCTATCTGCTGTGCTGTACATACCTGTCTGGTTATATAAACAAAATGGGCCCTATTACATACTTAGCACTAACGTTAGTGCTCAGCTGTGTGAGCATTAACGTTAGCTTAAGTGACCTAGCGTGGGCCGACCATATTACATTCCGTAAGCTAACGGGTTAAAAAAAAAGTTAGCGTTTCGGAGATTGCGTGAGTTTACTGTACTTTGCACTCCCTATGTTTAACATGGGGAGTGCAAAGCGTTAATTGGCGTTAAGATTACAAAGTCCTAACGCTAATTATGTCCCACTACGGTTAACTCAAAAGTTAACCACAGCTTGGAGCTGGTGCTAACTGATTCCACTTCTGTGGAACCAGTTATCACCAGCTTCAAATTCCCCCAAAACATCAGATACTCACTTCTCATCCTGCAGTGAGAACTACGGCTCGATCCGCCTCTTTTGGCCGCTGGGAGCAGAGTCTCCCTCCGCGAATCAATCCGCCGACCTGCAGAATCTCGTGAGAGGCGAGATCCTGCAGGTCTGTGACCAGGCAGTCAAAGCCTCAAAAAAGAGTCTCCTGAGGCTTAGCGCTGCTTTTCGGGGCAGGCTGATGATTTAGCACCTGCCCCATAATATGGCGCTAAAACGGGGATGCTAAGGAGAAGCCTGCAGGCGCAGGTTTTCCTCCTTAGTGTCCCCATTTTAGCGTGCAGTATGTAATACTGCCCAATGTGTTTCCAGTCCACACAATTACAGAAATAGGCCCACCAAAATCTTCAGCTCCTGGGCTAGGATGGGATCTTATTCAGGCCCTGCTCGCAACAAATAATGAAGGCAATTTTCTTACTGCACTCAAGGCTGAATTTGATCAACTGTATTTTAATAGCAGAGAAACACCTTTCACTGGATTCTAAAGGGTTTCAAGAATGCTAAATAAACAATGGGGAAAAAAGCATTAGGAACTGCAATTTAACAACATGGCATCTACACTTTTATTGTTGTTTTATTTAATACACTTTAATTTTATAGAGTGCAGTCCAGCTCGTCCATATATAGGCTATCAAATTATTTTTCAGTTCTTAATGATTTCGTACTGTATCTTCACAAATATAGTGAGTGGAATTCAAGTATGTCTTCCAACTACTGTACATAATGCTCTATGTCACGACTAGAAGAGGAAATTCCATGTCTTAATTAAGCTGAGATCATTGAGTTTTATACATCGTGGACCTTATTCTTGTTTATATGGAAATAGCAAGCCGCCAAGCCATTAGAGCTGTTAAGCACTGGCTCCTCTACTAAAAGCATACTGTTGGTGGCAAAACACACACCGAAGCTGGAATCTGTAGCCTTCATTTTGCAGCAAGAGGAGGAGATGAATAGCGAGACCATACGTGCTTATAATTGATTTGATTTAAAGTTTTTTTAAGTGATTTTGCAAATGAAAGTCACTTAAATAACGATATGCCAAAACCTGGTGGTTTTTTTTCTTCACTACCAGTGGCAGGCGAGGACAACAAGAGAGCTTGGAATCGTTTGTTATTCTCAATCTGCCTCAATGTTTGTGCTTCGTAAACGTGCTGCAGGCAGCTTTATCAACCAAGCTACAATTGGAGCCAGTAATATCAACAAGTGCGCCATTGTACATAAAATGACCCACTTGTTAATGATAATGGCTCGAGTGGAATAAGGACCATTATTTTCAAGATTGGCTAACAATGGCATTAGTTCTGCCACCAACAATTTGCTGCAAGCACAGAATGGTAGCATAAAAGTTTTGAAATTCACCAGAACAAATGTAGTGATGCCTTAAACAGATTAATAGTGTAAGGTTTCTAGTCCTCAGGTTTGTAATGTGAAGTGACTCAATTTATCTACATGGCCGTTACTCTATTTAGTGTACCTGTTCAACTAAGTTGTCACCATTACTCAATAATATGCTAGACAGTGCTAGCATATCAGGATACGATAGAGAATGAACACCATAACATCCTTTGACCTGTCTAACTATACTTTTAGTACTTCTCTGGCCATCTTTCCTATCATCTGTCTTGATACAGCTATATTATGATTAAAACATTATTGGCTTGATTACAAGCCTAATGCTAAGAGTACCGGCTGGGTGGAGTAGAGGTAACATCAGTGCTCGATAACCATGGAGACTGGAGACACAGGCTCGAATCCTGAAAAGAGCACCTCTCCTATAAGTGTCCTTGGGCAAGAGACCTAACGGTACATACTTGCCACCCAGGACATACTTGAAAATGAGAGAAATCTCAATGTATCTGTTACGTCCTCAGCCCCCGCAGCGCTGCCTGGGGGGGTCTGGGAGCCCAGTGGTGTCGCTAGCTGGTCGAGTGCCAGCAGTTGGTAATGGCCGATCAGCGTCTGAGGGGGCGGAGCCTGGCATGGTCGCAAGGAGCCACCGGGTTTAAAGCAGGGCGCGAGATATTGCTCGTCGCCCTGACGTGGAGTTTAGTTCCCGCATCGCCTGCTGTCTACCATTATTACTTTTGATTACCCAGTTGCCGACTTGCTTGTTTGAGGACCCTGTTTACATTTTGACCCGGCTTTCCTTATTGACGATTCTCTTGCTAATCCCCTTGGTGTTTTGTCTGAGCGACGTTCAGTATTCATATTTATGTTTTACTGCTTGTGTGCAGTTTGGAGGTCTGCCCGCCCTTTTTCGTAAACTCATCTCTCGCCCAAGGTCTCTGTGTTGACTAACTAATCTGGTTTGAGTCCTAATCACAAGGCTTCCGATTGTATGTCTGCCCGCCAGGTCGAGAGACCTAGTAATCGCTCCAGCTGTTTGTTATATGTTCATTCTGTTTGGAGCCTTAACCACAAGTGCTCTGATTGTGTGACTGCCCTGCAGGCTGCTCAATTCACCAACCTCGCAAAAAACAAATCTAATATTATTCACAACGCCTGTCTTGTACCAAGTCATGCTCATGTATCCATGCAATGTATCTATGTGAATATAGTTATTGTGTTTTCACTAAGCGGCCTCTTGGTCTTGAAACCAATTGGGCTTAAGTGGTATTCAGGATTGTGTATAACCTCCCTGGCTTGGGAGACTAGGCATTACAGTCCTCATTTCTTTTCATGTTATAGAAATCTGTTCATTAAGATCAGGGACCTGCAGTGGAGGCAGGGGAGGCAGAGCCGCACCTGCCATTAAGTGATAAATTAATAAACTAAAAACAAACTCACCTGCTCCCCCGCTGTCAGCTCCGTCCTCTGCCTCTGCAGGCATTAGTTTTCCCAGCCTACGCAATTTGCATAGCAAGACGTTTCCCCGCTGCACTAATTGCGTAAACTGCTCAAGATGTGTGCAGCACACGTCAGAGACAAGTGCTGCCTATTTCATGATCACCGCTCATTAGTGCCGCACAGACTGACAGGCACTGATAGAGCATGGGAAAGCTTGGACCAATGGGAAAGCACCATTGGTCCAAGCCATTCCCAGAAAACGCCTGCATTAGAGGACTGCCTCTGATTGACAGGAAGGGGCAAATCTAGCAGTTAGACATGCCCCTTCCTGTCAATGATAGGCCAGGCAGCCCTCCAATACAGGCTGTGAAAAGATTGCATGATGGACAACCCCTGACTGGCTGCATGGGGAGCTGCAGTCCAGGAGCCTGGCACAGGGGTGCCCTGCTCTGCATCAGCTGGGGATGCCCAGTTATACCCCAGGATGGTTATTGTCTGCTAACTGGGACTGGAAGAATGCACAGCACATCTGCCCCCAGGAGGGATCTGAGGGGGTGCAGCAGCCTTTGAAATTCAAGCAGCAGCAGGAAGCCCTCTTTGCCCTGCTGCAAGGTAAGTGACCTCATGGGGGGAGAGATGGTTAATGATGGGGAGGGAGAGGCCATGGCTTTCCTCTGTGCTGATTTCCTAATATTCAGATAGTGCTTAGCTGCCAATCTGTATGATGTATTGTACCTCTAGCCAGGCTGCCTGGGGAGGGACAGGACAGGACAGGTGGGGGACTCAGCAGATCCAAAGATGCCAGCAAGACTCTCACAACTCCTCTTCTACCAGGGCTGTCAGATCACCGCATGTGCTTCATGGGTCACTGGCTTTGGGGTGGGGTGTCAGATCTCCATTTTGCTCCCTGTCAGTGCCTGAAAGTGCGGCCCTGCAGTGTGCAGAAGTCAGGTTGGGTCAGTGGCTTGCTTTCCCTTCAGTATAATATGAATGACGCAAAATGTATAGGTGCTTTAAGGAAACCTAATGGATGTGGCCAGGCTCCTCTTAATAATACTTTGTTATAGGGGCAGCATATAGAGAGAGTGTGTGTGTTCTTACAGTGCCAGTCTCTTTACACACCCTTTCTTTCACATGCTGTATGTATGTATATTTATATCTTGTGTGTGTGTTTTTTTTGTGTTTTGTTTTGTTTGCCAGGGGCAAGCATTGGGTTAACCTTTTTATGAGCCTGAAATATCAGGGTTATTCAGAGAGAGGTGAAAACCTTGAATTGGCAGGAAAATGAACAGCCAATTTGGAAAGTGAGATAAATGGGAGAATTTTTCTGGTTTGACTATTTTGACCTAGAATTTTAACTTCTCCAGTCATTCTCAAGGTTTTCACCTTTTTTTGAATAGTCCTGATACAGGGTCATTCTTCTGCTTTTCACCGCTCTCTGAATAACCCTGATACAGGGCTATTCAGAAAGAGGTGAAAACCTTGAATGACAGGAAAAGTGAAAATTCGAGGTCAAAATAGTCAAACCCAGAAAAATTCTCCCATTTATCTCCCTTTCCAAATTGGCTATTTGGGCTAGATTTTTCAATGGGCTATTTGGTCTAGAATCAGTGTTTCTCAACTCGTTTCCTCAGCCTGGTTTGCCAGATATGTGAAGCACAGCACAGATGATATGATTTGCTGCTCAGTGATTGCAGTATTCAGTCTGTATTTTCCCAAGGTGATGTGCAAAATCTAGCCTGTAGTGGGTCCTGAGGACTGGAGTTGAGAAACCCTGGTCTAGATTGTTCATTCTCCTGCCAATTCTCAAGAGAGAGAGAGAGAGAGAGAGAGAGATGGCAGGAGAATGAACAAATAGCCAATTTGGAAAGTGAGATAAATTGGAGAATTTTTCTGGTTTGACTATTTTGACCTAGAATTCAATTCTCCACTCATTCAAGGTTTTCACCTCTTTCTGAATAGCCCTGTATCAGGGTTATTCAGAGAGCGGTTAAAAGCAGGAGAATGACTGGAGAATGGAAAATTCTAGGTCAAAATAGCAGATCTGGAAAGGGAGATGAAAGGGAGAATTTCTCTGGTTTGGCTATTTTGACCTAGAATTTTCCATTCTCCTGCTTTTCACCTCTCTGAATGAATAACCCTGTATGAAAACAAGTCCAGGTACAAGGACCCAGGACTGTAGATTCTTCATTTAAGAAGTCTTTGCCAATGCAATTTAGAAGGCATGTTGTAAGATAATTGTTCTGTATAAAGGTCTGTGGGAACAGAATCGGCTTCCAGTCTGTCCTTACTTGCAGTGTCTGTCCTTCTGATGTACTAAATGCCTGAAGCCTCCTCTTTTGGGAGCTAGAAGGTTTTCTGGCTGTTTTGCATTTGTATATTTGGCTCTGATACTAACCAGTGCCTCACCAGCCACTGACCTCACAGCACGTCACTGATTAAGATCCAAATCACGCTGACCTGGGGCATTCGTTACATTATCCTTCCTGGTAAAATACGTTCTCAATAAAAAAAATAAAAATAAATAGGGATGCTAACGGGGAAAACCTGATATCCTCGGTGATACTCACAGTAGCGCACCAGCACCACGGCGAGAATCACCTCCTGGAGTCGATAGGAGTCCATGGAGAGTTGCAGTACCAGGGTCCAAGCACTGCACGATAGTGAGTTATCGCGGAGGAATACTGGGAACTATTTGTCCCCTGTCTCACTCTACTCGCAGCCAGAAGTGGCGGATCGGGTCACTGTTCTCGCTGGGGATGAGAGTTGAGCATAAGATTTATTGGGGGCTGAGTTTAGGGGGTGCCAAATGATTCTGCAAAGGTGGAATCATTTAGCACCAGCTTTTAGGAGTAGCTAAAAACTTGTTTGCCCATTGGTGCAGT
Organism: Leptobrachium leishanense; assembly: GCA_009667805.1. Taxonomy (NCBI): domain Eukaryota; kingdom Metazoa; phylum Chordata; class Amphibia; order Anura; family Megophryidae; genus Leptobrachium; species Leptobrachium leishanense. The sequence continues at coordinate 262,325,732 of CM019067.1, read as the reverse complement.
AATTAGTGCAGCCCCCACTCTCTCACGCGTAGCCCCCACTCTCTGGAACGCTCTCCCTCGTACTGTCAGACTTTCCCCTAACTTCTCTTCCTTCAAACGCTCCCTTAAAACGTTCCTATTTAGGGAAGCCTACCACCCAACTCACTGACGCAACCATCAATCACTCTCACCTTGCAGTCCTCTCCTCCTGTTTCCAACCCCAACCCTCCTAGATTGTGAGTTCCTACGGGAATAGGGCCCTCATCTCCTCCTTTACTGTTTGTCAAATGTTGTTCAATGTATTGTAACCCTGTCTATACTGTGCCTATTGTACAGCGCTGCGGAATATGCTGGTGCTTTATAAATAAAGAAAAATAATAATAATAATTTCTGCTAGGACTTTGTAAAACCTTACTTATCCTAAAGCTGGCTACTATCGACCTTGGCTTATTCTTTGACTACCTCTCTTCTGTAATGCAGCCCTTTAGACTGTACCTCTCCTTTTTGCAACACAACGTTGCTGTAGCTTTTAAAACTTCCTCGATCGACTCCTTATGATTCCATGCCATCTTTAATTCAGAGTAATGTAACAGCAGGAGTTATCACAGATAAGTTCGGCAAATAAATAGGTTAAGGAAAGTTATACTTAAATATAAAAATACAGCCACCATTTATTCTATTCCAAGCTTGTTTTATACCAGGTATGCACTGAGCATCATTTTTATGTTTGGTCACAGTGACCTTAACAAACTGTATATTATGATTTCTATCAGAGGTCAACTTTGTCAGACATCATGGTGTCTGAAATGTTGTTACTCATTTTTTACTGTATCAGAATTTGCCTTTCAGTCCGAAGAACATTACAACTGCAAGTAAATAAACAGAGCATACCAACAAATATCGAACTCAATTACACAAGTCAGTGCTCACCGACGTGGACGATAGTTTTTACTGAAATTTGTGGAATAGAAAACACTAAACCCAATGTACATCTACGTTAGCTTTCCCAGGTACGTTAGGTCACTTACTTGCAACATCAGATCCAGCTCCTGCTTCACTGACTCCCAGGCAGGCTACCACATCTCCAGCAACAGTTGGTGCAAGGAACTGACGTTTCAATTCATCACTGCCAAACCTTTGATTGGAAGAAAAGTAAGAATTGGTTCATTCTAACAGACTTTGCTTGCTCTCAAATCATGTGCAGCAACCTCTTAAGTATTTAATTTCAAACACAGGCTTACTGAAAGGTATACAATGTTATAGATGGAGTAAAATAGTATATAAATGGGTAATTATTAATATTTACAGTGAGAAACAAAAGGGGTGTTTGTGAGGGTCCTGAGAACGAGCAACAGCACAATGGCCTGCTCTAGTGGGTGCCCGCTCAGGTCTCACAAACAAGGTTTTTAGCTTGCTTGTGCCATTACAGGGATGAATTTTCCATATGCAAATCAGCCTGCTCTCACCCAGAAAGGGTGGCCAGTGCTGATTGCCAAGGACGTCATCCCTGCACGAGAGGTGCAGCAACCCCCGACGATCGTTTCGGCCTTCTTGGGCCTCGTCAGGAGGGTATAGCTGACACCCCTCTAGGCACATCAAGCAAGGGGTCCACGTCTGGATGACCCTTTACAATTATAGTGAGAAACAAAAGGGGTGTTTGTGAGGGTCCTGAGAACGAGCAACAACACAATGGCCTGCTCTACGGTGGGTGCCCGCTCAGGTCTCACAAACAAGGTTTTAGCTTGCTTGTGCCATTACAGGGATGAATTTTCCATATGCAAATCAGCCTGCTCTCACCCAGAAAGGGTGGCCAGCAAGGTACGAGGGGCATATTGTACTTGTCTAATAAAATCCCCTTTATTGTGAATCACTGTCTCTTAGATAAACAAGGAAATTTATTATGTCCTTCAGTTTTTACATAGCCAAACAGTTAGGTTACAGGTGAAACTCGAAAAATTTGAATATTGTGCAAAAGTTAATTTATTTCAGTAATGCAACTTAATAGGTGAAACTAATATATGAGATAGTTCAAGTTGTGAAGGCCGAAACGATCGTCGGGGGTTGCTGCACCTCTCGTGCAGGGATGACGTCCTTGGCAGTCAGCACTGGCCACCCTTTCTGGGTGAGAGCTGGCTGATTTGCATATGGAAAATTCATCCCTGTAATGGCACAAGCAAGCTAAAACCTTGTTTGTGAGACCTGAGCGGGCACCCACCGTAGAGCAGGCCATTGTGCTGTTGCTCGTTCTCAGGACCCTCACAAACACCCCCCCTTGCTTCTCACTATTAATATTTACACAAACAGATGCTGCTTTACATCGTCTACAGAGCATGAACGCACGCATCTTCCTAGCAGAAATGTATGGATGTTTTTCACATAAATGCAATAAAAAGGCGTATTAATTAACTAGAATGCAAATTGATCACAGAACACGTTACAACACTGAAACTTTCAGAGTTTGTCTATATTTGTCCAAGCTCAGGGTCCCTCACCAACATCCGACCTTGGCAACTATTGGTGGATGGTGGCCATTTTATTAGGAGTTATGTGAAGATAATAAAAGAGAAATTATGCACCAATTAGACCTTCTGCTTCGCATTGCACCAAATGGTGAATTTCACAGTTCGGTGCAACTTTGTCTATTCACTAACCTGTCAATTCACCAAATACAGGCGAATTGACAGCGAAATACGGTGCAATTTGCTGCAAGTCACCGGTGATCAGTGGCACCCAAATTGTCCCATAGAAGATTATTGTAACTTCTTTTCACAGAACGCCGAATTGAACCAAAATGCACTGATTTTCGGTGTTTCAACAAGTTTAACCCCTTGGCTGTGGTAGATGTGTGGGGAACGTCATGGGGATTCCCCGCAGCATGCGGAGGACGTCACCCACATGTCTTGGTTTTCCCGCAGCTTTGGGAGACCTATGCAGATCTGGGGGGAATCCTGGGCTGGTCTGACTTCCAGGAAGTCATACCATGCCTTGGGACCTCACCCCACCCACTGACATCATTACGCATGGCCACAATTACATCATGAAGGGACCTCCTCCCAACCGGGCAGGAAAATCCCAACACCGGAGATATGGTGGTCCAAAGGACCTGAACCGTATGGATATACCAGGCCATGCTTTGTATTGTTGGAAAGGCCTTTCCAATGATGCCAAACATGACCAGGTTCCATGTAAAAATAAAAAATAAATCTTTAAATTAAATGCTAAATTTACTTTTTTTGTTTTTCTCATTTCTAAAGCAATGACATTATCTACTTTTACTTAGTGCAGTAGCATTGTTTGTTTCCTAACTCACCTTCTCACTTCCCATGCCGGGACCAAATGTGGATGTGATGACGCAAAGCGTTATTACACATTTTTCCCACCTATGACACTTCACAGCTGCAAGGACAACGGGGCTCCATCGGACCCCTGTATTTCCATTCTTTATACCCCACAAATTCATGTTAGGTGTCATTGGATAGGGCAGACTCTGACTGGTTCATCTAATGATACCAAACATGACCATTTTAAATGTGAGGTAAAAAAAAAAAACAACAAAAAACACACAAACTAATTTTCAATTTTTTTTTTATTTTTGTTCCAAAACATTGGCATTGTCCATTTGTCGTGTATAAAATGAGCAATACCACTGCCAATACTTACCTTCTTATTTCCCACACTGCAAGCAAGTTCAGTGGTTTATACAGAGTTATATAAAACACAATGCACCAAAATACAAGGAAAATATTTTTGTGTTTCAGTTTTATTTAAAATTGGGTATCTTCTCAGAAAAATTAACTGACAGGTTCCCATTTCTATTTTTTTTTTACAAGAGTAACCCACAGACTATATGACTAAAAAGGTGTGGATGATAAACGGTGAAAAATAATTTTGGAAGCTGTATATGATTGAAATTTGAATAAAAATTGAATTTTTTTGTTATAGCATTCTGACAGAACATATTATGATCATCACGCTAAAACAGGGACGCTAAGGAGAAAATCCTGTGCCTGCAGGTTTCTCCTTAGCGTCCCCGATTTAGCGCGATATTACGGTGCAGGCGCTAATCCCGCAGCCTGCACCATAACAAGCCGCTTAGCCTCGGGATGCATGGCGCTTAGTGCAGCCTCGAGCATCCTCTACATGGCGTCCATAGGACTCCATTGATGCTAACGCTGTCGGTCACATGACCTGTAGGATCTTGACTTGTGAGATCCGGCAGGTCGGCGGAGTGATTTGCAGAGTGAGACTGAGGGGACTTTTTTCCCGAGTCTCTCTCTCTCTCTGCTCCCGACAGAAGCAGAATCCGTTAGTACCAGGTCCTGCACCTCCCCCCACAGCTGCCTTCAGCGCTCAAGACCTGGCAGCCTACTTCCTCAGTAAAACTCTAACTATCAGAAGCAACATCCCAACACAAGATAGTTATCTGCCACCTCCACTCCCAGAGGTCCCCTCTGCCACACTCTGCCGCTTCCTCCCAGCCACTGAGGAGGAAGTCAATTCCTTATTGTCCTCCTCACATCTCACCACGTGCCCGCTCGACCCCATTCCCTCACATCTAATTCCTCCCCTCTCCTCCTCCCTCACCCCTGCTCTCACACACATCTCCAACCTATCTCTCTCCACTAGCTCCTTTCCATCCGCCTTCAAACATGCGCTAGTTACCCCTTTACTAAAGAAACCATCCCTCAATCCCAACTCTCCATCCAACTACCGCCCTGTATCCCTGCTTCCCTTCACATCAAAGCTCTTAGAAAAACTAGTCTTCAACCGCCTCTCCCTCTTCCTGTCCTCCAATTCCCTACTTGACCCCCTGCAATCTGGCTTCCGTCCCCTACACTCAACTGAAACTGCCCTCACCAAAGTCACCAACGACCTCCTAACTGCTAAAAAACACAGCCACTATTCTCTTCTCATCCTGCTCGACCTCTCGGCTGCTTTTGACACTGTTGACCACCCCCTCCTTCTACAGACCCTCAACTCTCTGGGTCTCGGTGACATTGCACTCGCTTGGGTCGAATCCTATTTATCCAACAGGTCCTTCTGTGTGTCCTTTGCTGGTAACTCCTCCTCCTCATTGCCTCTATCTGTTGGTGTACCTCAAGGCTCTGTCCTTGGTCCTCTGCTCTTTTCCATCTACACCTCCTCCCTGGGCAAAATCATCAACAGCTTTGGCTTCAATTACCACCTCTACGCTGATGACACTCAGATCTACCTCTCTAACCCTGATCTCTCTCCCCCTGTCCTTTCAAAAGTCAGTGACTGTTTATCTGGCATCTCCACCTGGATGGCCTCCCACCACCTAAAGATCAACATGTCAAAGACTGAACTCCTACTTATTCCTCCCTCCAATGCCTCCCCACCTCCTGACTTCTCTATCACGGTGGAGGGGATCACCATTTCCCCATCAAACCAAGTTCGCTGACTTGGAGTTACACTTGACTCTGCTCTTTCCTTCATCCCTCACATCAAGTCTCTTTCCTCCTCCTGCCGATACCAACTGCGTAATATTTCCAGAATTCGGCCATTTCTTACTGCTGTCACCACAAAACAACTCATACATGCCCTGGTAATCTCTCGACTCGACTATTGCAATAATCTCTTATCTGGCCTCCCTCTGTCCCGCCTCTCCCCCCTACAATCCATCCTGAACGCCTCCGCCAGGCTAATTCACCTCACCCGCCGCTCTGTCTCTACCGCTCCCCTCTGCGAGTCCCTTCACTGGCTCCCCATCCACTGCAGAATTAAGTTCAAAATCCTTATCCTTACCTACAAAACCCTCACTAACTCAGCTCCCCACTACCTGTCCTCACTAATCATCAAATACACCCCGGCCCGCTCCCTAAGGTCAAACAGTGACCTGCGACTAGCTTCTCCCCGCATCACCTCTTCCCATGATAGACTGCAGGATTTCTCACGCGCAGCCCCCACTCTCTGGAACGCTCTCCCTCGTACTGTCAGACTTTCCCCTAACTTCTCTTCCTTCAAACGCTCCCTTAAAACGTTCCTATTTAGGGAAGCCTACCACCCAACTCACTGACGCAACCATCAATCACTCTCACCTTACAGTCCTCTCCTCCTGTTTCCAACCCCAACCCTCCCAGATTGTGAGTTCCTACGGGAATAGGGCCCTCATCTCCTCCTGTACTGTTTGTCAAATGTTGTTCAATGTATTGTAACCCTGTCTATACTGTGCTTATTGTACAGCGCTGCGGAATATGCTGGCGCTTTATAAATAAAGAATAATAATAAAATAATAAAGGTCCTAGCTGTGGTTAACTTTTGAATTAACCGCAGCAGGACAGTAATTAGCATTAGGACTTTGCACTCCCCATGTTAAGCATAGGGAGAGCAAAGTACAGTAAACTTGCGCTGAGAAGCGCAAGATCCGAATCGTTAATGTTTTTTTTAACCCATTAGCATTCGGATTCTAATATGGTCCACCCGCGCTAGGGCAACCAGAGCTAACGTTAACACTCACAAAGGTGAGCGCTAACGTTAGCATTATCAATGTAATAGGACCCTTAGCATACATATAATAATAATAATAATGATATATTATGAGTCTGCTGAAAATAAGGATATATACTTTGTCTGGGCTCCACAATAAAACATGACTTCAAATCTCGTTTAACCAGGATGAGCACAAAACGGTCAAAATGAGCTCAGCACACAGAGGTGAAATGGCTCAGCAGTGAAGGGGATAAACAGGCGAATTTCATAGGTTTCAATGTAAAAAAAATAATCTTTAATTTTTTTTAAGACCGTTTATTCCTATTTTTTGCAAACCACCCTTTTATTCTTTTATTTTTTTAAAGTACTTTTTAATTAGACAATATTTTTCTAATTCAAACTCCTGTTAGGTGAGTAGAAGACTTGTTTTTTGTTTTTTTTCAGTTCGGTGGAATTCACCAAAGCCAATTCGGCAGTTTTTGTTGACTTCCGATAACTGCTTCAGTGACTCCAATTTCAGCAAAATATGGTGTCCATTCACTAAATAGTGAATTCACCAGAATTTCAGCGTAATAGAATTGCCGAAATGGGCCAAAACATAAAAGCACTGGAATTGCACACAATTTCGCTGCTTTGTGAATAGAGCCTAAAGTGTTTAGAGTCAGTTTTTAAGTTCCTTTTTATGCACTAGATATGAGTCTCCAAAATTGGGGAATCCATATTGGAGTGCAAACACTGGGGCAGCAAAAGTTTCTCAGTGTTCTAGAGCAGGCAAACTCGAAGCAGAAAATACAAAAAGAGGACCAGGCACTCAAATTCCAAAAGAGGCCTTTTATTGGACACACAAAGGAGGAACAATGTTTTGGATGTCATAGCATCCGTTCCCAAGTCTTGAGAAAAGCTGCTGTGACATACGAAATGTTATTCGTTCTTTGGGTTTAATTTGTTTTTCTTTCTATTTTTTGGCTGCTTTGAGGAGCCTGTCGGGATTCTGTTATCCCAAGTTATCCTTGTTATTCCTTGTTCTCAGCGAGGGGTAGGTACAAGGAAAAGTAAATAATAGTGTTTTGCAGGAGAAGTTTACAGTTTTTTTTATAGAAGTTCTGCAGAAAAAATATAATTTCAGGCTCAAACTCTGGGCACGATAATCACCACAGAAATGCACACACAAAGAGCATTAAGAGAATTCACAAACATAAAAGGTTCTATTGAATTACTTAAATATACACACAGACAACATGTAACGTGAGAATATGAGCTACCAGTCCACTATAATAATCTACTATAGTACGTCCTAAATGGTATAAATAGAATAACCATAGCCTGCCTCTCAGCTGTCTCCCACTGGATGACTTCCCGTTTTCCAAAGCTCAACCTCTCAAAAACTGAACTTCTTATCTTCCCTACCTCTAAGACCTTAATTCCTGCTTCCTTTCCCCTTCAGGTGAATGGTGCCACCATTACTTCTACCTCTCAAGCTTGTTGCCTTGGGGTCCTCTTGAACTCCAATCTATCCGTTACTCCTCACATTCCGTCTCTAACAAAATCTTGCTACTTCCACCTAAAAAACATTGCACGCATCATCCCTTTCTTAATCCAGACTCTACTAAAATGCTCCCTGTGCAGTCTGTAATGAACGCCTGTGCCAGGCTCATCCACCTCACATCCTGCACAGGGGCGGATCCAGAGACTAGTCTCGGGAGGGGCACTGACAGAAAATAAGGTGTTTTAGCAGAGAGCCCGACTCACGAGAATTTACAGAGGGCCCGGATCACAGGAGCTTACAATCTAGAGGAGCAGAGGGCCCGGCTCACAGGAGTTTACAATCTAGAAGAGCAGAGGGCACCCAGGAGCTTACAATCTAGAGGAGCAGAGGGCACCCAGGAGCTTACAATCTAGAGGAGCAGAGGGCACCCAGGAGCTTACAATCTAGAGGAGCAGAGGACACCCAGGAGTTTACAATCTAGAGGAGCAGAGAGCCCCCAGCTCACACATGGATTTGCCCCCAGCTCATCGATTTGCCCCAGCTCATGGATTTGCCCCAGCTCACACATGGATTTGCCCCCAGCTCACACATGGATTTGCCCCCAGCTCATGGATTTGCCCCCAGCTCATGGATTTGCCCCCAGCTCATGGATTTGCCCCAGCTCATGGATTTGCCCCAAGCTCATGGATTTGCCCCAAGCTCATGGATTTGCCCCAAGCTCATGGATTTGCCCCAAGCTCATGGATTTGCCCCCAGCTCATGGATTTGCCCCCAGGTCATGGATTTGCCCCCAGGTCATGGATTTGCCCCAGCTCATGGATTTGCCCCAGCTCATGGATTTGCCCCCAGCTCATGGATTTGCCCCCAGCTTACACATGGATTTGCCCAGCTCTCACCTGGATATTGCTCCAGGCCTCCAGCTCCGGCAGGGGTTGAGGGGACCCAGATGCCGGCAGCGCGGGAGTGCCTGCCCGGTCCTGAAGAGTCCATCCTGTTGAAGGTGATGCGGCTGCGTGGCGTGCGTGCGCAGGTCACGCGGTCCGGCCAGTCAGGTGGTACAGAGACTCAGTACCACCTGATTAGCCGGACCACGTGACCGGCTGCGCCTGCACGCAGCCGCTTCCCTTTAACAGGACGGACTCTTCAGGACCGGGCAGGCACTCCGGCGCTGCCCGGCATCTGGGTCCCCGGCTCAAATCTCGGGGGGGGGGGCAATTGCCCCGTTGCCCCCCCTGGATCCGCCCCTGATCCTGCACCTATCACACCTCACCCCTCTGTCACTCTCTACACTGGCTCCCTGTTTTCTTTAGAATCCATTTCAAAATACTGGTGCTCACATACAAAATTCTCCATAACCGTGACCCTGCCTACATCTCCTCCCTTATTAGAAGGTACATCCCGTCCTGACCACTTCGCTCTGCCAATGATCTGATGCTATCAGTTCCTCGTACCCGTACGCCCTACTCTCACCTTCAGGACTTCTCCTGGGTTGTCCCCTTTCTATGGAACTCCCTCCCCTGCAATATTAGACTCTCCCCGTCTCTCCAGTCCTTCAAGAAGCCTCTGAAAATGCATTACTTTAGAGAAGCCTATAGGCTCACACAAGGAGCCCCCACTGTCTTTTCCTTCTCTTCCCATTCAGCCCTCCTGCAACGCGCCACTTCACCTACCCTACTCACCCTCACCCAATGGGCCACCCCTCTCCTCTTAGATTGTAAATTCTCGAGCAGGGTCCTCCCTCCTTATGTTCCATGTGTGTAACGTGTATGTATATTTGTTATTCTTTCTCTTCCATTGTACAGCGCTAAGGAATTCTCGTAACTGTAGCTATATAAAGCCATAAAAGTCTGACAGCCTACCCTTCAGCCAAAATAGGGACAGACCATCCACTACCTAAAAAACACATAAGGGGTAAGTATATGATTAATACCTTGGCAGTTCGAGCGCCTCCACACCGCCCTGTCTATCAAAAGCCTAATGGTTATATAGGTTAATAGGTAGGAATAGGGAAAAGGCAACTAGTAAAGTAACACAGGTAAATAAAGACTGGAACAAAGTAGCAATAACTGACTGTTAAAAACAAGGCATCATGCTCAAAGTGTTTTGCCCGGCAAGGGCTTACTCTGGGCAATTTGAGAATATAGCAATGTTCCTGGCGCTGACCAACTCCTTGATGCTGCATTGCATTATATGACCTTATGATACAGGCCTGCTACATGTTACAAATAACTTCTTTCTCCAAATACCATTGATGGCAAAACTTGGCACCCCACATGTTTTGGAATTTTATATTCCATTATATTCTTAGTCACAGATAAGGCTGGCTGAGCATCATTGACATGTAGTTCAGAAACATCTTGGGTGCCAAGGTTCGCCATTACTGCCGTAGATAAATACATAACATGCAACATTAGCTGCAGTTGCACACAGTCCTGAGTTAGATAAACTTACTTATCTAGTCGTTAGTACTTATTTTGCTCTTGCATGACTTGGCAATGGATTAACAATGTATACCTTTGGACATATTGTTTTCTCCGTGTCATTCAAGTGGCTATGTGTGCTCCTGTCTCAGCAGACTAGCTTTGTATTCAAACAGCATTCAACAAGATAACAGTTAAGCAACATCCAGAAAATTAATCAAACCAGCATAAAATAGGACATGAACTAACACAAGAAACAAAACTAGCAACAAAATGTCATAAACAAACTCATAAGAGAAGCAGCCATGTAGCACCATATATAGTTTTTTCTTCATATAGTCTTGTATTGTCTGGATTTAATATTACGCAAGTGGCACTTGTCATTGCTTAAAGGAACACTCTATTCTAAAAATCCCACCCTTTTTTTTACATTAAGATATACCTATTCCCTACCTAGTTATTGTGTATATATTTTTTTTAAAATGTATACTTACCCTAAAAACCACTTGTTTCCAACGGAGTCTTTTTTTTTTATATACTCACCTCCCTCCTCTACCGCTCCCGTCCTGAAAATGTTGAACTTGGCTAATGGTTTACGTGAGAAGCGCGCATGCGCGCCTCTCACGTAAGCCAGACAATCAGCAGGCTTCCTCTTCTTCTTGGATTAGTGTTACACGCAAGAGGATGCGCGTAACACTAATCCCAGCCGCAGACTATGCTGGCGGCTCGCTGCCGCCAGCTACTGCGGCGAGTTGGAGGCGTCATTGCGCTGAAAGCGCAATGACGTCTCCTACTCGGCAATAGTCGGCAGAAGCGGGAAATATGAATCCCGCTCTGCTGACTGACAGCTGGGAGGGCGGAGTAAAGTCCTCCGCGTCTCTCAGTTGTTTTCAGCATTTTCTGCCGATCGGCTGAGCAGAGGGAGGGGAGACAGAGGGCGGCATACTCAGGGCATCATGACCACCTAAAAAAGCTTAGGTGGTCATGTTGCCTAGAGTATCCCTTCAAGGTGATAGTTTTTAATCTAGCCTGGTTTCCTAGAGTAGATACGGCTGAAAAAGAGGAATTTGGACTTGAACAGTTTAAAATGGAACTTTTCTAGGGAATTGTTGTAACTATATAGTGATCCCAAACTTATAACAGAAAAGAGAGTAATAGGTTATTTGTAGTCAACTTCACACAATAATATTAATGGTAACGAGTTAAGACAGAGTGGAAATTTCTTGCAGCTATACAATATAAGTTTACAGTGATATGATTTCAAACATTTACTATCAACGTATGTTATATGCAATGAAAATTTTATATATATACACCGTCACACATCATACAAAATCCAGTGCACTCTACCCAACCGTACATCTAAAAAAGTTAAATACATCTGACTAAGGTTTAAAAAAATGGGGGTTTAGTTACAAGATGTGATCTCACTTTCCGGAAGCCTACTGCAAAGTCAAAGTATCCCATAAGACAGGGCCCTTCCTATGCAAACCTAATGCTAGCTATTATGCAATTAATTAACACACTGGGAAAATCCATCCATGTGTCTCTGTCTGCAGAATGTAAGGTTCAAGTAGGTCCTGCAATAGAGAACCTATATACCAGTGTTTCCCAAACCTGTCCTCGGGATCCTCTAACAGGTCAGATTTTGCAGATCACTTTGGGGAAATGCAGACTGAATCCTGCAATCACTGAGCAGCAAATCATATCACCTGGGCTGGGCTTCGCATATCTTGCAAACCTGGCCTGTCAACGGGTCCTGAGGACAGGTTTGGGAACCACTGCTGTAAACCATGTGACAGAGTTGAGTGCACACCCAGGAGATGATTATAGAGGAAGTATTCCCTCTGCCCTGAAGGCTGTCAATCAGCTTCCCCTGAACAGCTCTCCAGGAGTGGAGCTACAGCAAGCTGACTGTCGATCAGCCATCAGAATCCCCAGTGTCTCTCAATACTTCTGCATTCAGAGGCATTGTCTCATTGCAAAGAGACAATCTTCACAGGGCCGGCACTAAAAGGAGATGGCAACAGGTGCTGATTGCCTGAAGATCATCATGGCAGACTGTAGTGCATGATGTAAGGTGGGTTTTTTGGGTGGGGGTTACACTCCAGCTAGGGAGAAAATCAAATTAGACCAGGAAAGGTTACGTCCTCTGCTTTTCTCACCCCCCACTCCTGCTCTTTGTTTTATTTTGCCTAAAGTGTCCCTATTTTATTCAGAACCTTTTGGGGACGGAGGTACACATATTGTAAGTTATAAAAAAATCAATTTCTTCCTGTCTTTTTGTGTATGTTAAAGGGGATTAAAATCAAATTTTCACTTATAGTGCCATTCACATTAAGCAAATTTCACATTAAAAGTAACCTTTGAAAGAAGTGAAATTATGAAAAATGTCTAAATTACAATATCCATATTGTCAGAACTGCAGTGCATAGATGGATAGGATAGAAAATGTAATTTTGTCTTTCTCTGTCAAGTATCATCAATTTATTTTCACATTTGATAAATTTTTCGGTGTGTGAATAAGCTGGATATACTGACAAAAGAGCAGATTATTTCAAAATTTGCATTTTTCAAACCTTATTAGCAGCTTGAAATGTGTCATTATTTCTAGCTAAATAATTCAATTTCTACACTTCGCAAGTTTTACCCTGTGCACTGTACCTGGAAAGAATAACAATAATAAAAGTTTTGCCAGGCTAACGCTACAGAAAGATTTCACAGGAAGCCTATCATTTTATTTTAGCTGCAGGAGATGCAACAAGCTGCCAATCTTTCTTAAACATACAAATTGTTTAGCCAAATTGTATTAGATCTCTAACACACACAAAATCATACTCACACACACATGCAAACACTGGACCCTATTCTAACCCTGTCGGAACCAGGGTACTGTACCGATAAGGGAAAAAAATCAGCAGTAGTCAATTTCGAGCCAGCTGCTGTATTAGCGTCTTGAGTCAGAATAGCTGTCTGTCACAAACAAATGCCAGTAGCGGCGTATCGGATATTGGCTCCTAGAGTCTATTGGACTCTATGGAGCCAAAAACGACTGTGCCACTAGCCCTGCACCAGCTCGCTTGAGCGGGATCACGCATGGATAGCTGAAGAACACTGGAAGTATTTGTTTTCAGTCGTCCAGATTGTGCCACCCTCTGCATCATGGGTTAGGAGGTAAATAGGGATTTTTTTTTGGTGGGTTTACAAAGAAGTGTTAAGTGATTTTACAAACGTAGCCTCTCAGAGCCGGCATTCTTTGTAGAATAGGGTCTCAGGGTGAGAACAGTGAGCAACATTTGAATATCCCCTTGTGCTCGATTCGAGTCATTATTAACAGCTCTTATACAAAATATAGGAGCCATTAATGTAAAGTAACCTTCCATTAATTACGAGCCTCAAGCAAAGGTGGTAGCGAGGTCAGAATATCGCCTCAACCATTAAGATAACAGCTGGATCCGTTATGTATAATGGCTCCATATAAACACCAACTGAGGAAGCAAGATTCATGAAACGCATCTTGGTGTATCTTATGTACAATATTTTGTTCATTGTTTTATTGTTTTATTTATAATAAATGGTTTGAACCATCCCATGGTTTTATGGTTTTGCTGCACTGCGGAGACTACTCGTAGAGAGGGGTTCCAGCATCCTGGGAGCGCAGGATTTCACCATCCAGCAGAAAACTACGCACATGGAAATTACCTGTTGAGAGGAAGATCAAGCCCCCCAGGAGAACAGAGCACGCCATCTGGAGGTCACATACAGAGGAGAGATCCGGCGCTCGCACATAATGCCGCCGGCTGCCTGTCCATCCAGTGTCTGATCTGAGACATCGCAAAATGTCAATGTAATCCTCTCTTAATTTTGCATTTATTTGAGACCTACACCATGATATGTTTATGATTTATTTGAGGCAAGCGGACACCACTTAAAACAGAGGGCATTGGCATTGTTAATTCAGTAAACATAGCAAACACAGAGGATTTTATACCACCATTCATTGTGAAAGAAGCGTTGACTCCACCACATTACCCTTGATATAATGGCTCCATATCTTATCTGAACAGCAGTGTCAAATAGGGCCCTGTGAGTTTAACTTCACACATCACACAATACTGCTATTCAAAAATAATACACATACACTGCGACTACTTAGAACATAAAACCAGGAGTTTTGGCATCAAAGCATAAGAATGATAAAGTGTCACATGTAAGTGAATATATTATAAATCATAGAAAATAAGATTTTTTTTTAATCAGGCACAAAAACTAGCAATGCATTGTCAAATTATGTGTATTATATATATTAAATGAGGAATTAGAGACAAGATCCAAGTGAAATATCATTACTGTCTTTAGGTTTCAGAAAATGAATATAATACTACTGTAGCGCTGTTAAAATCTTGCTGCTGGCAGTACCTATTTTTGGCCACAAGATGGAGACAATCGCGATTAGAGACACTGGACATTGGGACTACATTTCCCGGCGTGCTTTGCAAAGAGACAGGAAGTGGGTGGGACACAGGACGCTTACATCCCGAACCTCATGGAGAACGCGCCAGAGCGCGCGAGGGAACGAGAGAGAGCAGACGCAGTGCAAGACATCGCAGGAGGGCCTAGGCCAGAGCGCGAGTGAGACCTGTCAGTTCCTTTATCGGGTCATTCAGCCTAAAGAGAAGGAGACCTCCAAGTTCCAGAGATTGCTGCAGATCAGAGAAACCGAAGACCTCGAGTGAGGAGTTGCCGCGAGCTGATCGGATACGGAGAGCAGGCGGTGAGCGGGACAAGTCGTGGACAAGCAACAGAGAGTCAGACAACGGATCCGGCCGCTAGTATCCCCAGTCAAAATCGAGCGGAGAGACGTCCTGGGTCAGCGGAGCCTAAAGCAACCGGTGGATGGGTGAGAGGCCTCCAAGGCCGTATGTAATTAAGGAACACGCTGCTGTTTTCTCTTTAAAGTCCACAGGGCCCCAACTTGACTAGTCGAAGACATTCCTTAAGTAAATTCACTGGCCAGTTGAACAGTACCCGGGTACCACACACACACATACGCACCTTTTACATTCTGGGACTTAAACCTGTGCAGGACTCATTTTGTTACGAATCGGAACGGGAGTTAAAGTTACGTTCCGAATACATATTTTCCTCTTTTCCGCTGCGCGTTTATCGTAATACAAAGAGATTGTATTTTTGGGGTTCGCTACGTGTCCTTGTTTTTTTCCAAACTATCAGGTATTGCATTCCTTTTTCTGTTCGGTTGCGAATATTTTATTCATCCGACATACGAAGCCTCGTGCTTCGTTTCTTTTTCCGCTACGCGTTTTTGCCGCGATACGAATGTACTGTGATAATATCTGTGAATACCGTGTCTCAACGTCTGCTTACTATTCTAGTAAACTATTTAAATAATAAAACTCACAACGGTGTTGGAGCATATTTATTCCCTAGTGCGGGGAGACTGACCCGTGGTTCATTTTCAGCGGCTCCTCCGGGAGTGAGCGCTACACGTGGGGGCTCGTCCGGGATCCAGTCTCTGGAAAAACCGCATCTAAAGGGTTAAATATGGATCCAGACACTGTTGCCGAATGGTGTGCGGAGCACAGTAGTCAGTTAGAATGTTGTATAGTCATGGATATTCCCGCAGACACTTGGGCCAAAGATCAGATTCGCCAGGCCGTGGCCGTGCTGACACCAGACCATCGGGGGTTAATTCTGGACATTAAAAAGAACACAGATACCTCTCACACGTATGTTCTTGTTGAATGGAGAAAGGGTGTTCCAGTGTGTTTTCAGGGCGCGAGCGTGAAGCTGACCGATGAGGTGGAAGTCCAACTGATTCAGCCAAGTACGCCACGTGGTGATCAAGCGAATGTTCCCGAGGTTACCCCAACTACCGGGTTCCCTCCTGCTACATTTTTCACCACTATGGGGAAACTGGTGGAAACACTAGCCAAAAACTCTGCTGTGTCCCCAAATTATGGATATCGCAAGTTACGGTTTTATTCTGGTAAGGTCCCTGTGCCGACTGGAGAAGAGGACTTTGAGACTTGGATAGATCAGGCAGTGCAAGCAGTGGAAGAATGGGAAGTTGCTGACACCGTGAAGAGGCAAAGGTTGATCGAGAGCCTAAGAGGTCCTGCTTCAGACGTCATTCGAAATCTAAAAAGGGACAAGCCCGGCTGCACTGCTGCAGAGTATCTAGAAGCTTTACAGGAAAAATTCGGGGGAGTGGAGGATTGTGCCGAGCTTATTCACAAGTTCTCTCACACCTATCAAAAGGAAGGAGAAGAATTGTCCACATATGTCTGGCGGCTGGATAAAATCATCCATCAGGTCATTCTTAAAGGGGGCATGCAACCGAGTCAGGCAAGCAAAGCTTTGATGGATCAAATTTTCAAAGGAGCACTCCCGCTGGATCCCATAATGTTGAGATTTCAGACTAGATACCAGAACACGAGACTAACCTATTCCAAACTGATCAAAGCTATCCGAGAAGAAGAGGCCTTGATTAAGGCTAAAAAGGTCGTAAATGCTTCGCACACAGCTTTCACCGCAGAAGTAGGAACTCTCTGTGTGGCAGACATACAGACTGAAGTGCTGGCTTTAAAAACTCAGATGTTGCAGATGATGGAGTTAATGACGTTGCTGTCGGCTAAGGACACCAGAACTGAAGGGGTTGCTGTAGCCTCAAACAGGGGGTCTCCAAGTGAACCGCCAGAAGGAAATATGCTCATGCACCCAAGAAAGAAATGTTTTGGCTGCGGGGAAATCGGCCATTTCAGGGCTCAATGCCCACAAGGGAGGGCTGAAAAGAAACCGGTCGAAGAACTTCTAAAAGCTGTGGAGAAACTGTTGTCCGCCCTGCAGGCGGGAAACTCCAGAGGGTCCTGGTAAGGGAGCAAACCAGGGGCCCGAAGGTTGAACCCCGCTCCAAAAACCAAGCCAAGACTAAGAGGGCGAGAGGGCCCAAAGCTGAGCCAACTGCTGAGCCAGCCAGGACTGAAAGAGTCACTCCCTTAGCATCCGGGTCTACGTCATGGGGAAGCAATGCACACCCAAAACCTACACGGGCCAAGAAAAAGGCCAGGGTACAGCAAACTGGGTCTAAGCGTCCGGATACCGCCACCAAGTTTCCCGACCAACTGATAGGTCCTTCTCCTATTGTGCCAATCCAAGTGGAAGGAGTCTACACTAAAGCCCTGTTAGATTCAGGGGCTCAAGTGACATTGATCTACAAAGACTTCTACGAGAAACACTTAAAGCACATTCCTCTGCAAGAATTGAAGGATTTGGAAATATGGGGTATTGGCACTGAGAAACTCCCTTATGACGGGTACCTGCAAGTGAAGTTGGAGATCGGATCTGAAGTCATCGGGCAGTCTGGGGGTTGTGATGCATTGGCCATTGTGTGTCCTCGACCCTCAGGTGCGAACAGAAGCTCCCTGATAGTGGGGACGAATACTGACCTAGTGCGGCGTCTCCTGACACCTATTGTATTGGAAGAAGGTTCGACTCAAGGAGTACACCCAATGTTACGTCCGGTCTATCAGAGGCTGGTCGAAGAACGAAAGGCACCTGCGGAGACTGGGGGGAATAGAGAAGGTTCTGCAAGCAGGAGAAGTAGCGAGCTTCCGGGCTTCAGTCAAGTTGAACGGATCGCAACCAGGTCCCTATGTGGTGCTGGGAACCAATTTTAATCATGGGAGTGAAACCGGAGTCGAAGTAATTCCTGAAATAATCTCCACCAAAGCTCTGAAGAGAACACGAGGAAGAGTCTCGGTCAGCGTGTGCAATGTGACGGATTCTCCAGTAGTCCTTAAAGCACGAATGCCTATCGGGCAAGTAGAGTCTGCTACACCCCTCTCTACCGATTTAGGAGGGGGAGTGGATAAAGAGATTCCAGATGAAAGATTCTACCCCAAGGACGCTCCCATTTCACCTGAGTGGAAGAAACGTCTTCAGTCTCAAGTCCTAAAGTGGAAGGAATTGTTCTCGAAAGATGAGTTCGATGTGGGCCTAGCTAAGAGTACTGAGCACCGCATTCGGTTACAAGAAGACAAGCCGTTTCGTGAAAGATCAAGGCGAGTTCCGCTAGGAGACTTAGATGATCTGCGAGAGCAGCTGAATGAATTGCAAATAACCAAGGTGATTCAAGAGTCCAGGAGTCCATACGCATCTCCCATAGTGTTGGTCCGGAAGAAAAATGGTTCTGTCCGCCTATGCATAGACTACCGCACATTGAACCGGAGAACCATCCCCGATCAATATGCCACTCCTCGGATAGAAGATGCCCTACAGTGTTTGTCTGGAGCAAAGTGGTTTAGTGTACTAGACCTGCGAAGCGGGTATCACCAGATACCAATGCATCCTGAAGACAAGGAGAAAACTGCGTTCATCTGTCCACTGGGGTTCTTTGAATTCAACAGAATGCCTCAAGGCCTTACGGGGGCTCCAGCCACGTTCCAACGGTTGATGGAGAAGACAGTCGGGGTTATGAATCTAATCGAAGTATTAGTGTACCTGGATGACGTAATTGTGTTTGGGAAGACTCTGGAAGAACATGAGCAACGACTGGAGAAGGTCTTGAAGAGGCTCCATGAAGAGGGGCTGAAACTGTCTCTGGAGAAATGCCAATTCTGTCTACCGTCTGTTACGTATCTAGGACATGTGGTCTCAGCAGAAGGTGTTTCGACAGACCCTCGGAAGTTGGAGGCCGTAGCTTCTTGGCCTAGACCCCGAAACGTCACTGAACTTAGATCTTTCTTGGGATTCTGTTCATACTATCGAAGATTTGTGGGAGGATTTGCGAAAATAGCTCAACCACTGAACAAACTCCTGCAGAAGGAAACCACAGAAGAAGGCTGCAAGGTCTCTGACCAAAACCCGTCAGCTCCAGGGCCAAGGAAAGCTCGAGAGTCTATACAAGGTGAATGGACCAGTCAATGTGAAGGAGCTTTCGTGAAGCTGAAAGAGAGTCTAACCCGAGCTCCTGTTTTGGCCTATGCGGACCCTCACAAACCGTATGAGCTACATGTGGATGCCAGCCGAGAAGGTCTGGGAGGAGTCCTGTATCAGGAGTATGGTGGATTGCTGAGGCCTGTAGCGTACGTGAGCCGGAGCCTTACGCCTTCAGAGAAGAACTACCCTACTCACAAGTTGGAGTTCCTAGCCTTAAAGTGGGCAGTGGTAGACAAGTTAAAAGACTATCTGTATGGAGCCGAGTTTGTGATCAAGACGGATAACAATCCTCTTACCTACATCCTTACTACCACAAAACTGGACGCAACGGGACATCGGTGGCTGGCCGCTCTGTCAGGGTTTCGGTTCAGCCTGAAGTATCGCCCTGGGGTGAATAATCGAGATGCTGATGCGTTATCGAGAAGACCCTACATTACAGAATGGACTCAGTTGACTCCAGATGGGGTGCAAGCTTTGTGTCAAGGAACAGAGCGCCGGGTCAAAGGAGGGATTGAAGCGGAGGCCATAGGAGTCATGGCTGCGGCTGTTCCTGAGTTTTACTGTAACCCTACGCAGTTAAGGGATGAAAGTTTACCTACCTTTTCAAGACAGGACCTGAAAGCGGATCAGGCCAGAGACCCTTTAATTGCCTTGACCATAAAGGCCCTGACTGCAAACCAGCGAGAGATTTTGTTAACCAACTCCCCGAGTGGAGCCAGATTGGTCTACAAAGAGTGGGAGCGGTTAAAGATGTTGGATGGGGTGGTCTACCGAAGGGGCCCTCAACTAACGCTGAAGAGATTCAACAGTTATTCCTCCCCACTAAACATAGGGAGAGTGTGCTGCGATCACTACATGATGAGCATGGACATTTGGGTGCTGAGAGAACTTTTAAGCTGGTGCGAGATAGGTTCTATTGGCCTTGCATGAGAGCTGAAGTGGAAAGTTATTGTCATTCCTGTCTGAGGTGTATTCAGAGAAAGACTCTACCGACCCGAACTGCTCCAATGAGCCATCTGCAGAGCCAGGGACCCATGGATTTGGTGTGCATTGACTTCTTGTGCTTAGAGCCGGATGCTAGTGGGCAAGGGAACATTCTAATAGTGACTGATCATTTCACTCGTTACGCCCAAGCTTTTTCCACAAAAGATCAACGCGCTCCGACAGTGGCCAAGGTGTTGATGGAAAAGTTCTTTGTTCATTACGGACTGCCAAGGAGGATACACTCTGATCAGGGTAGGGACTTTGAAAGCAGACTGGTGGGGCAATTGTTAGAGCTGTTGGGAATCCAAAAGACCCGAACTACCCCATATCACCCTCAAGGTGATGCTCAGCCTGAAAGGTTTAATCGCACATTGCTAAACATGCTGGGGACCTTGTCGAATGTGGAGAAGCAGAGTTGGAGTCGTCACATAGCTACTCTGGTGCATGCATATAACAGTACGGAGAGCGATGCAACTGGATACTCACCGTACCGTCTTATGTTCGGAAGGGAGGCTCGACTGCCGGTTGATTTGGCATTTGGGTTATCTCTAGACCAGACGTCAGTAGCTTCCCATAGAAACTACGTGGATAGACTTCGAAAGAATCTGGCTTCTGCGTTTGAACAGGCCCGTTTGACCTCAGGAAACAGGGAGCAAAGAAACAAAAGGAACTATGACTTGAAAGTTCGAATACAAGATCTACAACCGGTGATAGGGTTCTATTGAAGAACTTGGGTGCTGCTGCGAGACACAAGTTGGCGGATAGGTGGAGTTCCAGATTTACATTGTCTGCAAACAACTGCCGGGTCTTACAGTGTATCAGATTCGCCCGGATGGAAAGGCTGGGCCTCTCAAGAACTGGCACCGGAATCATTTGTTACCTTTGAGGGAGTGTCAGGCACGCTCACGTACCTGAGGGTGGACGAACGGTTAGCCCTAAGTGAAAACAGGAGCCTCGAGTACATAGAAGAGAAACCAGTCCTTGTAGTGGCTGGGTTAACACAAATAATGAGGGCTGCCCTGTCTTCAGGCCAACACCAACCAAGGGTACGTAACGTCAGTGCCGGTAAAGCAAGATAGAGTCACAATGCGGTACCAGTCCTTAAAGTGGCTGGGTTTCGCACAAACAGGAGGTGAACCTATAAGGCAGGGACACAAGGAGGACAGGAACCAGTCCTTAGAGTGGCTGGTGTAAACGCTGGTAAGCCAGGAACGTATATCAGGAAGCAATAGGGTATAGGCGAAAACAGAGTCGAGTAACAAGCCGGGTCAAGGGGTATAGAGGTACACAAGTCGAGAGGGATAGCCAGGTCATACACAGTAAGTCAAATTGAGTGAAATAAACGAGCACTTAAGGGTCAGACAGGCAAAACCACGAAAGGGCACTGAGGAATGGGAAAAGCAAGTTTAAATCTGGTGCCTTGCCTGCTGATTGGTGACGTTGCGCCGCCGGGAGGGCTAAATCCGGAACTGCCGGCGGCACGCGCGCCTACTGCGCGCACACAGGACCCGAAGAGGACGCCGACCCCGGAGCCGGGAAGGAGGGCGCCGGGTCGGCGGCCCGGCGGGACGCCGGGTCGGCGGCGCGCCCGCTGAGCCCTGACAGCACCCCCGCCTCGAGGAACGCCCACCGGGCGGCTAGGAGCCGGTCGATCGGGAAAACGATGATGAAAGGCGGAGACCAATCGAGGAGCATGAACGTCACGTGACGAAACCCATGTGCGATCCGCGGGCCCATAGCCAGTCCAATGAACCAAATACTGCAACCGATCGCGGACATAACGGGAATCCAAAATGGACTCAATTTCATACTCACTCGGGAGTCCCATCAACCACCACAGGGGGAGGAGGAGAGTCAGGGCGAGTAAAACGGTTGCAGGAGAGCGGCTTCAATAAAGAGACATGAAAGGAGTTCGGAATACGCAAAGAGACGGGCAATTGCAGTGCGTACACTACGGGATTGATACATCGGAGTATTCTATACGGACCGATAAAACGAGGCGCGAATTTCATAGACGGAACCTTCAGACGAATGTGGCGTGTGCTGAGCCAAACCCTGTCACCCACATGGTACACTGGTGGAGGTCTGCGCCTCCGATCAGCCGCCCGCTTCTGGCTCAATGAAGCGGATTCTAGATTCAACCTGGTCTTTTCCCAAATAACCCGGAGCTTATCTAGGTGTTCCTCCAGGGCAGGAATGTTCTGGGGGGAGAACGAGGATGGAAAAATAGTGGGATGCATACCCGTGACTATTTCG
Organism: Leptobrachium leishanense; assembly: GCA_009667805.1. Taxonomy (NCBI): domain Eukaryota; kingdom Metazoa; phylum Chordata; class Amphibia; order Anura; family Megophryidae; genus Leptobrachium; species Leptobrachium leishanense. Next base: position 262,303,199 of record CM019067.1, on the reverse strand, counting down.
AAGGGAGAAAATTTGGTCGACTGTGATTGTGGCGTTGTTATACGCAAATTCTGCCCATGGTAACAGAGTAACCCAATCATCCTGTGCGTCAGAAATAAAACACCTTAAATAAGTTTCAAAGCGTTTGGTTGGTTCTTTCGGCTAAACCGTTCGTTTGCGGGTGATACGCGGACGAAAAGGACAGTTTAACGCCCAACTGGTGACAGAAGCCTCTCCAGAACTTAGAGATAAACTGAGAACCCCGATCCGAGACGAGAACATTTAGGAACACCATGTAGTCTGAATATTTCTTTGGTGAAAATCTGTACTAGCTCGCTGGAGGAGGGGAGCTTCTTTAACGGAATAAAATGTGCCATTTTAGAGAAGCGATCGACAACCACAAAAATCACAGTATGACCAAGTGAAGGAGTTAGTTCCACTAGGAAGTCCATAGCTAAATGAGACCAAGGGCGCTCAGGGATCGGTAGGGGTTGGAGGAGGCCAGCAGGACAAAGGCGGGAGGATTTGGAACGGGTACAAACAAAACAGGTGGTTACGTAATCTTTTACATCCTTAGTAAGTGTCGGCCACCAAAGGTGTCGTTTTAATCAAGTCAAGAGTTTTATTTACCCCAAAATGTCCAGCGAATTTGGATTCGTGAAAGAGCTGTAATGCAGTGGGTACCTCTACAGCAGGAACGAATAGCTTATTCTGTGGTTTAGACGGGGGAGCCAGAGCCTGTTTAGAGAGTTTTACTGTAACCCTACGCAGTTAAGGGATGAAAGTTTACCTACCTTTTCAAGACAGGACCTGAAAGCGGATCAGGCCAGAGACCCTTTAATTGCCTTGACCATAAAGGCCCTGACTGCAAACCAGCGAGAGATTTTGTTAACCAACTCCCCGAGTGGAGCCAGATTGGTCTACAAAGAGTGGGAGCGGTTAAAGATGTTGGATGGGGTGGTCTACCGAAGGGGCCCTCAACTAACGCTGAAGAGATTCAACAGTTATTCCTCCCCACTAAACATAGGGAGAGTGTGCTGCGATCACTACATGATGAGCATGGACATTTGGGTGCTGAGAGAACTTTTAAGCTGGGCGAGATAGGTTCTATTGGCCTTGCATGAGAGCTGAAGTGGAAAGTTATTGTCATTCCTGTCTGAGGTGTATTCAGAGAAAGACTCTACGACCCGAACTGCTCCAATGAGCCATCTGCAGAGCCAGGGACCCATGGATTTGGTGTGCATTGACTTCTTGTGCTTAGAGCCGGATGCTAGTGGGCAAGGGAACATTCTAATAGTGACTGATCATTTCACTCGTTACGCCCAAGCTTTTTCCACAAAAGATCAACGCGCTCCGACAGTGGCCAAGGTGTTGATGGAAAAGTTCTTTGTTCATTACGGACTGCCAAGGAGGATACACTCTGATCAGGGTAGGGACTTTGAAAGCAGACTGGTGGGGCAATTGTTAGAGCTGTTGGGAATCCAAAAGACCCGAACTACCCCATATCACCCTCAAGGTGATGCTCAGCCTGAAAGGTTTAATCGCACATTGCTAAACATGCTGGGGACCTTGTCGAATGTGGAGAAGCAGAGTTGGAGTCGTCACATAGCTACTCTGGTGCATGCATATAACAGTACGGAGAGCGATGCAACTGGATACTCACCGTACCGTCTTATGTTCGGAAGGGAGGCTCGACTGCCGGTTGATTTGGCATTTGGGTTATCTCTAGACCAGACGTCAGTAGCTTCCCATAGAAACTACGTGGATAGACTTCGAAAGAATCTGGCTTCTGCGTTTGAACAGGCCCGTTTGACCTCAGGAAACAGGGAGCAAAGAAACAAAAGGAACTATGACTTGAAAGTTCGAATACAAGATCTACAACCCGGTGATAGGGTTCTATTGAAGAACTTGGGTGCTGCTGCGAGACACAAGTTGGCGGATAGGTGGAGTTCCCAGATTTACATTGTCTGCAAACAACTGCCGGGTCTACCAGTGTATCAGATTCGCCCGGATGGAAAGGCTGGGCCTCTCAAGAACTGGCACCGGAATCATTTGTTACCTTTGAGGGAGTGTCAGGCACGCTCACGTACCTGAGGGTGGACGAACGGTTAGCCCTAAGTGAAAACAGGAGCCTCGAGTACATAGAAGAGAAACCAGTCCTTGTAGTGGCTGGGTTAACACAAATAATGAGGGCTGCCCTGTCTTCAGGCCAACACCAACCAAGGGTACGTAACGTCAGTGCCGGTAAAGCAAGATAGAGTCACAATGCGGTACCAGTCCTTAAAGTGGCTGGGTTTCGCACAAACAGGAGGTGAACCTATAAGGCAGGGACACAAGGAGGACAGGAACCAGTCCTTAGAGTGGCTGGTGTAAACGCTGGTAAGCCAGGAACGTATATCAGGAAGCAATAGGGTATAGGCGAAAACAGAGTCGAGTAACAAGCCGGGTCAAGGGGTATAGAGGTACACAAGTCGAGAGGATAGCCAGGTCATACACAGTAAGTCAAATTGAGTGAAATAAACGAGCACTTAAGGGTCAGACAGGCAAAACCACGAAAGGGCACTGAGGAATGGGAAAAGCAAGTTTAAATCTGGTGCCTTGCCTGCTGATTGGTGACGTTGCGCCGCCGGGAGGGCTAAATCCGGAACTGCCGGCGGCACGCGCGCCTACTGCGCGCACACAGGACCCGAAGAGGACGCCGACCCCGGAGCCGGGAAGGAGGACGCCGGGTCGGCGGCCCGGCGGGACGCCGGGTCGGCGGCGCCCGCTGAGCCCTGACAGCACCCCCGCCTCGAGGAACGCCCACCGGGCGGCTAGGAGCCGGGCGATCGGGAAAACAATGATGAAAGGCGGAGACCAATCGAGGAGCATGAACGTCACGTGACGAAACCCATGTGCGATCCGCGGGGCCATAGCCAGTCCAATGAACCAAATACTGCAACCGATCGCGGACATAACGGGAATCCAAAATGGACTCAATTTCATACTCGGGAGTCCCATCAACCACCACAGGGGGAGGAGGAGAGTCAGGGCGAGTAAAACGGTTGCAGGAGAGCGGCTTCAATAAAGAGACATGAAAGGAGTTCGGAATACGCAAAGAGACGGGCAATTGCAGTGCGTACACTACGGGATTGATACATCGGAGTATTCTATACGGACCGATAAAACGAGGCGCGAATTTCATAGACGGAACCTTCAGACGAATGTGGCGTGTGCTGAGCCAAACCCTGTCACCCACATGGTACACTGGTGGAGGTCTGCGCCTCCGATCAGCCGCCCGCTTCTGGCTCAATGAAGCGGATTCTAGATTCAACCTGGTCTTTTCCCAAATAACCCGGAGCTTATCTAGGTGTTCCTCCAGGGCAGGAATGTTCTGGGGGGAGAACGAGGATGGAAAAATAGTGGGATGCATACCCGTGACTATTTCGAAAGGAGAAAATTTGGTCGACTGTGATGTGGCGTTGTTATACGCAAATTCTGCCCATGGTAACAGAGTAACCCAATCATCCTGTGCGTCAGAAATAAAACACCTTAAATAAGTTTCAAGCGTTTGGTTGGTTCTTTCGGCTAAACCGTTCGTTTGCGGGTGATACGCGGACGAAAAGGACAGTTTAACGCCCAACTGGTGACAGAAGCCTCTCCAGAACTTAGAGATAAACTGAGAACCCCGATCCGAGACGAGAACATTAGGAACACCATGTAGTCTGAATATTTCTTTGGTGAAAATCTGTACTAGCTCGCTGGAGGAGGGGAGCTTCTTTAACGGAATAAAATGTGCCATTTTAGAGAAGCGATCGACAACCACAAAAATCACAGTATGACCAAGTGAAGGAGTTAGTTCCACTAGGAAGTCCATAGCTAAATGAGACCAAGGGCGCTCAGGGATCGGTAGGGGTTGGAGGAGGCCAGCAGGACAAAGGCGGGAGGATTTGGAACGGGTACAAACAAAACAGGTGGTTACGTAATCTTTTACATCCTTAGTAAGTGTCGGCCACCAAAGGTGTCGTTTAATCAAGTCAAGAGTTTTATTTACCCCAAAATGTCCAGCGAATTTGGATTCGTGAAAGAGCTGTAATGCAGTGGGTACCTCTACAGCAGGAACGAATAGCTTATTCTGTGGTTTAGACGGGGGAGCCAGAGCCTGTTTAGAGAGTAAGAGGTTCCAGAAAGGAGACTCGACTCGTGTACTCAGAGAGGCTAAAATTTTCCTTTCGGGAACTATGGACACAGGTACAGACACTGGAGTTGCTAGGGGTTCATATTGTCTGGAGAGTGCGTCGGCCTTAACATTTTTAGACCCGGGTCTGTACGTAATGAGGAAGTCAAATCTGGTGAGAAAAAGGGCCCATCGAGCTTGTCTAGGGTTCAACCTTTTAGCCTCGGACAGGTAAATCAAATTTTTGTGGTCAGTGAGAATGGAAAACGGACAGGTGGAGCCCTCCAAGAGATGGCGCCATTCTTTTAAGGCCAAAATAATGGCTAACAATTCCCTGTCCCCAATGTCATAACGGGCCTCGGTAGGGGACAATTTCCTAGAATAAAAACCACAGGGTTGCATGGGTTTGTCATCGGCTGGACGTTGTGACAAGACGGCTCCTACCCCGGTTTCTGATGCGTCAACCTCTAAAACGAAGGGTCTATTGGGATCGGGGTGGTGTAGAATGGGAGCAGTGGAAAAGGCCTCCTTTAACCGTTCGAAAGCCTCCAGGGCACTGGAGGACCAATTCTGAGTGTCACCTCCCTTTCTCGTCAATGCTGTAATGGGTGCAATAATGGACGAAAAGCCCTTGATAAACCGTCTATAGTAATTAGAGAAGCCAATAAACCTTTGAATGGCCTTGAGGCCCTTGGGAAGAGGCCAGTGACTGATGGCCTCCAGTTTTTTGGGATCCATCATGAAACCAGAGGAAGATATAACATAACCCAAAAACTGTACCTGTTGGACATCGAATAGGCATTTTTCTAGCTTACAGTAGAGGCCGTTGGCCAAGAGCTTAGATAAGACGAGTCGTACATGTATGTGGTGGGTGTTCAGATCAGGGGAATGTATTAACACATCATCAAGGTAAACCACGACAAAACAAGGGGTGTACTCTCGTAACACATCATTAATAAATGCCTGAAACACTGCTGGAGCGTTACATAAACCGAAGGGCATAACCAAGTACTCGTAATGCCCTAACCTGGTGTTAAACGCAGTCTTCCACTCATCCCCGTGTTTGATTCTTATTAAATTGTACGCTCCTCTGAGATCCAGTTTTGAAAAGATTTTGGAATGTTTCAGGCGGTCAAACAGCTCGGGGATGAGTGGAATGGGATAGGCATTTTTCACGGTGATCTTGTTCAACCCTCGAAAATCGATACAGGGTCTAAGATCACCCTCCTTTTTCTGTACAAAGAAAAACCCTGCCCCAGCGGGAGAGGAGGAAGGACGAATAAACCCTTTTTTAAGGGAATCTTTAATGTACTCCTCCAAAACCTTATGTTCTTTCACGGACAAAGGATAGACAGCCCCTTTGGGAGGCATGGTACCAGGAAGAAGGTCGATGGCACAATCGTAAGAACGATGGGGGGGTAATCTATCGGCCTCTCTTTTGTCAAACACAGGTGCCAAGTCCGAGTAGGGGACAGGAATGGAAGTCGTCAGAGGAGGGGCCGTAGGCAAATTCAAGACATTAATGGATAGTGGAATCTCAATACAAGAAGCCATACAATCATTATCCCACTTCGCGATCTGACGAGCTCGCCAGTCAATAACAGGGTTATGGCGGGTTAACCAGGGGTAACCCAGTACGATAGGATAGGAAGGGGACGAAATAGCATGGAAGAACATACTTTCTTTATGACACAGTCCTATCCCAACAGTAATATTGCGAGATTCAAACAAAACAAAAGGGGTTTCGAGAGGTCTGCCATCGATGGCCTGTACAAGTAATGGGGTTTCTTTTTCAACCAGGGGTATGGCATGTTTGCGAGCAAAATTTATGTCAATAAAGTTATCGGCAGCACCAGAGTCTACTAAGGCATAGAGTTGTACCGGGTTACGGGAACTCTCCCAGGATAGAGTAACCGGAACCCGGAGTCTATTTTCCAGTTTGGGGGACGAAGGAAAAGCGCCTAAGAGCTGTCCCCTAGAGGCACTTAGGCATGAGAGTTTCCCGATGGACCCTGGGGGCGTTTGAACAGCCCTTAAGGAAATGACCCCCCAAACCACAGTAGGCATAAACCCTCACGTCGTCTGCGTTGTTTTTCACTATCAGGGATCTTGGTGCTATCTAATTGCATGGGTTCGGGGGGAGAATGAGACTCGGGAAGCAACGGTACAGAAAACCGGGGAGGCTGCCTAACCGGTGGTCTTTTAGACCTCTCCTTAGTAAGTCGACGATGGCGAAGGCATTCATCGATAAAGGACAGGTAAGTAATCAAGTCCTCCAGGTCCCCTGGGAGATCTCTGGCCGCTATCTCATCTTGCAACTCATCGTTCAGGCCCTCAGAAAACACGGCTATCAAAGCCTCATTGTTCCAGTTCAATTCAGAAGCCAATGATCTAAACTCCAGAGCATATTCACCCAGTGATTTCGCACCCTGGCGCAAGCGTAACAAGGATTTTGCGGCATTGGTTTTACGCCCGGGAGGGTCAAACACCCTACGAAAGGCCGACATAAAGTCACGATAATTATAGACAATCGGTTTATCGGTATCCCAAAGAGGGTTAGCCCAATTCAACGCTTTGTCGGTAAGATGGTTGATGACAAAGGCGATTTTGGCACGATCAGTAGGGTAAGACCACGGGGTTAATTCGAAATGAATAGAAATCTGGTTCAGAAAACCTCGACAGGCGGTAGGATCGCCCCCATAACGTACTGGAGGAAGCAAGTTAGGGTACGAGGTGGGCACAGAGAACGGTTCGGAAGGGAGAGGATTCACGGGAGGGGAAACCTCTACCTGGGTAGGGGCGGTACGGGTGAGCAGCGTTTGGAGGGCCTGGGCGAACTGATCAAGACGGTGATCTTGCTCCTCCAAACGGCTTTCTAGACCAGAGAATTGCTGAGCGGTCCCTGCAAGGTCCATGGCCCTTTCGTGATGTCAGGCACGCTCACGTACCTGAGGGTGGACGAACGGTTAGCCCTAAGTGAAAACAGGAGCCTCGAGTACATAGAAGAGAAACCAGTCCTTGTAGTGGCTGGGTTAACACAAATAATGAGGGCTGCCCTGTCTTCAGGCCAACACCAACCAAGGGTACGTAACGTCAGTGCCGGTAAAGCAAGATAGAGTCACAATGCGGTACCAGTCCTTAAAGTGGCTGGGTTTCGCACAAACAGGAGGTGAACCTATAAGGCAGGGACACAAGGAGGACAGGAACCAGTCCTTAGAGTGGCTGGTGTAAACGCTGGTAAGCCAGGAACGTATATCAGGAAGCAATAGGGTATAGGCGAAAACAGAGTCGAGTAACAAGCCGGGTCAAGGGGTATAGAGGTACACAAGTCGAGAGGGATAGCCAGGTCATACACAGTAAGTCAAATTGAGTGAAATAAACGAGCACTTAAGGGTCAGACAGGCAAAACCACGAAAGGGCACTGAGGAATGGGAAAAGCAAGTTTAAATCTGGTGCCTTGCCTGCTGATTGGTCCTTCGCGGTCACATGGAGATTGGTGACGTCGCGCCGCCGGGAGGGCTAAATCCGGAACTGCCGGCGGCACGCGCGCCTACTGCGCGCACACAGGACCCGAAGAGGACGCCGACCCCGGAGCCGGGAAGGAGGACGCCGGGTCGGCGGCCCGGCGGGACGCCGGGTCGGCGGCGCCCGCTGAGCCCTGACAGGGAGGCTGTGAGGATGCCAGTTGGGGATGAACTGCCTCGGCCAAATCCGCCTGTTCCATGTTTGCCTCCTGTTACTCGGTCTCAACAAACTCGGGTTGTCAAAGAGAGCGAAAGAGACAGTGAAGAAGAGAGTTATTGTCTAGACTGGATGCGCTCACCGGAGCCTGAGGAGGTTGTCATTGTTCCTGAGCGGCTGGAGAGTAACTTGAGGCCTGAAGCTCCTGAATTTCTGCTGGAAGTCCCTGAGACTGTTGAAATCCCTGAAGCTCTTGAATTTCAGCTGGAAGTCCCTGAGGCTGTTGGGATCCCGGTAGCTCCGGAAGTTGAAGCTTATTCAGGCGATTATAGTTCTATGCCTTCACTGGAGGGATCGTACTCTGAAGAAACGTCTGCTCCAGTGATAGAGAGAAGGACTGATCCAGCACCTATAGTACTTCCACCTGAAGAGGAACTGATTGAGCCAGAACCAAAATGCTCTGTTCGACCGCCCCAACGACTCACCTACGACTCACCAGGACATAGCACTGAAGAGACCATCACCACAGTGCAGAGGTTGCCCGAAGTGTCTGCTATGCTAGCTGAGGTAGCCCAAAATATGAATCAACTTGAGGAAGTGTTCCTAACCCACTACATGTATGCTGCTGAACCTGTACATGTTATGTAAACTGTATTCAAATATTGTGGAAATGTAACTGTTGTACCTCCTTGGAGAGACCCAAGAGTTCTAGGAGGGGGAGAGTGTAGCGCTGTGTTAAAATCTTGCTGCTGGCAGTACCTATTTTTGGCCACAAGATGGAGACAATCGCGATTAGAGACACTGGACATTGGGACTACATTTCCCGGCATGCTTTGCAAAGAGACAGGAAGTGGGTGGGACACAGGACGCTTATATCCCGAACCTCGTGGAGAACGCGCCAGAGCGCGCGAGGGAACGAGAGAGAGCAGACGCAGTGCAAGACATCGCAGGAGGGCCTAGGCCAGAGCGTGAGTGAGACCTGTCAGTTCCTTTATCGGGTCATTCAGCCTAAAGAGAAGGAGACCTCCAAGTTCCAGAGATTGCTGCAGATCAGAGAAACCGAAGACCTCGAGTGAGGAGTTGCCGCGAGCTGATCGGATACGGAGAGCAGGCGGTGAGCGGGACAAGTCGTGGACAAGCAACAGAGAGTCAGACAACGGATCCGGCCGCTAGTATCCCCAGTCAAAATCGAGCAGAGAGACGTCCTGGGTCAGCGGAGCCTAAAGCAACCGGTGGATGGGTGAGAGGCCTCCAAGGCCGTATGTAATTAAGGAACACGCTGCTGTTTTCTCTTTAAAGTCCACAGGGCCCCAACTTGACTAGTCGAAGACATTCCTTAAGTAAATTCACTGGCCAGTTGAACAGTACCCGGGTACCACACACACACATACGCACCTTTTACATTCTGGGACTTAAACCTGTGCAGGACTCATTTTGTTACGAATCGGAACGGGAGTTAAAGTTACGTTCCGAATACATATTTTCCTCTTTTCCGCTGCGCGTTTTATCGTAATACGAAGAGATTGTATTTTTGGGGTTCGCTACGTGTCCTTGTTTTTTTCCGAACTATCGGGTATTGCATTCCTTTTTCTGTTCGGTTGCGAATATTTTATTCATCCGACATACGAAGCCTCGTGCTTCGTTTCTTTTTCCGCTACGCGTTTTTGCCACGATACGAAAGTACTGTGATAATATCTGTGAATACCGTGTCTCAACGTCTGCTTACTATTCTACTAAACTATTTAAATAATAAAACTCACAACGGTGTTGGAGTATATTTATTCCCTAGTGCGGGGAGACTGACCCGTGGTTCGTTTTCAGCGGCTCCTCCGGGAGTGAGCGCTACACTACATTTTACCACATCAAAAGAATTGACTGTTTTGGGAATATGCTGTTGTACCTAATAATGTTTATAATTTTATTCTATACCCAAAACCCCAATATACATTTAATGCATCAATACCTACCATACGGAATTCATACACCTAGTTCTTTTACACTTATTGAAATTGTAGTTCCAGAGAGGTACTGCACAGATGGTAACTTATAAAAATACATTAACATTAGACATTAGTTGAGTTACCTGGAAAGAGCAGGAGTTGCCATACTTGATTGCATTCCGATAGCCATGGGAACCCCACCACAACGAATGTTTCCAAGTTCTTCAGCTACTGCAATGGTGTATGAAAAGTCCAATCCCGATCCACCATATTCTGAAAAACAAAATTATACACATAATGTAATTTGCATTTTTAAGGCTTTTGTTTCAGGGTTACATAATCGGCTTGGATGATACTGGTTAATATGATATAATAAAATGCGTCCTTTTAAATAGCAAAATAAATTTTCTTAGTAGTTTGTTCTCATCTTGTGAAGACCTTGGTGTTAACCTCCTTGGTGGTATTCCAGAGTGTGGCTCGGGGTTAAATTTCTATGCTGAAAGCGGTATCCCTGAGCCACACTCGGGCTGGATACATACCTGTCCGTGCGCTCCCTCTCTGACCTCCCTCACTCAGCTCCGGCCAATCGCGGCATCCTGCTTCCAGGTTCCTGACGCGAGAAGGGTTCCGGGCTTCTCGCGACAGGAACCCGGAAGCAGGACACTGCGATTGGCCAGAGGTGAGTGAGGGAGGTCAGAGAGAGAGCGCACGGACAGGTATGTATCCAGCCCGAGTGTGGCTTGGGGTTACCGCTTTCAGCATTGAAATTTAGCCCCGAGCCACACTCGAGAATACCACCAGGGGGCTAAATAAATGCACCGATTTTGACATATAAAATATGTCAAAATCAGACCGGCAGGGAGGTTAAGTGATTTTGATAATTCACTTAACACTGTAAAAGAAATATCTGAAAAAATACAAAATGTAACGCTAATCCCATGGTGCAGAGGGCAGTGTGATCCAATCAAATAGTTCCCAGTGTCCTTCCATGGTCACGGCATCATAACTGACCTCTTGCATGGTCACGCTTATCGCCATAGAAGTCTATGGACTCAAGGAGACAACACCAGTTGCTCTCTGCACAGCTACTAGTATCAACAAGGCATTCCACAATTTTACAGTTCAAGCCACTAATACGGTGGCTGGGTTGGAACACAGCTGTTAATAGCGAGCTGCTAATGGATAACATCACAAGCTCAATTTAACCATTAGTGAGCCACTATTAATGGCTCCATCGGATTAGTGCCCTACATTTCCACTTAATATTGTTTTATGGTGTCAACAGGCTGTCCAATGGCAAGACAGAACAAAATGTGTTTGACACAATGAGAATAGGATAATATGATTGAGTGCCCAGCTCAGGAAAGCTAAAAAGCTACATTCTAAGGGTGGGGTGAATAAACATAAGGTGAGAAATAATTTGATCCATTGGGACGGTCTGATTTTCAGATCCTTTTACTTGTTTGGTAGGATAAGATATACTATGTACTAGGGTTGCACCGATACCCATACTAGTATCGATATCGGTGCCGATACCGGGTACTGCAGGAGTACTTGGTACTCGTGCAGTACCCCCGATATTTTTTCCGATACCGGAAGCTGACATTGAGCCAGCTTGCCGGCATCCGAGGGGCTGGGGCGGCTGTCCGAATGCTCTATCGGCATTCGGACAGGCCCTGCAGCTGCTCTCCGCATTGTTTGAAACTTACCTTCCTGGGTGCCGCCGGGAAAGTCTTCGCGCGCGCGCTCCTTGGAAGGAGCCCAGCCGCGACCACGTGGGACCATGTGATTGCGGCTGGGGTCCTTCCAACGAGCGCACGCGCGGGAACTTTCCCGGCGTCGCTTAGGAAGGTAAGTATAAACAAAGTGAGGAGAGCAGCTGCAGGGCCTGTCCGAATGCCGATATACTTACCTTCCTGAGCGACGCCGGAAAGTTTCCGCGCATGCGCTCGTTGGAAGGACCCCAGCCGCGATCACATGGTCCCACGTGGTCGCGGCTGGGGACCTTCCAAGGAGCGCGCGAAGACTTTCCCGGCGTCGCTAAAGGAAGGTAAGTATGAGCGGAGGGGGGAGGGGGCAAATCCATGTGCTGGGGGGCAGTATCCACGAGCTGGGGGGCATTATCCACGAGCTGGGGGGCATTATCCACGCTGGGGCCATATCCATGAGCTGGGGCAGATCTAGGAGCTGGGGGCATTATCCATGAGCTGGGGGGCAATATCCATGAGCTGGGGGGCAATATCAATGAGCTGGGGGGCAATATCCATGAGGTGGGGGGCAATATCCATGAGCTGGGGGGCAATATCCATGAGCTGGGGGGCAATATCCATGAGCTGGGGGGCAAATCCATGAGCTGGGGGGGCAATATCCATGAGCTGGGGGGCATATCCATGAGCTGGGGGGCATATCCATGAGCTGGGGGGCATATCTATGAGACCTGGGGGCTTTATATGAGGTCTGTTCTTATTGGAAAGCGTCACGTGACATAAAATAAAAGTATCGGTACTTGGTATCGGTGAGTACTTGAACAAAAGTATCGGTACTCGTACTCGGTCTTAAAAAAGTGGTATCGGTGCATCCCTACTATGTACACATAGGACCTGATTATGAAGTGGAAAAAAAAAAGAACAGTCCATTACTTTTTTCAAAATGATATTAGAAAAAAAGCAGTGTGAAAGAATACAACTGCACTCTATATCCAATCATCTTTTTTCAAATTGAGGTCAGGTCAAGCAGCCCTGGAGAGACACCCTTTTGCCGAAATCAGCAGAGCACCTGCTGCCATTAGAGTTGGACCTAAATCATGAGGACAGTTCTTGAAGTGACAATGTAGTTAATTAGAGATGTTTAATAAAGTACTCAAAGATGAGAATTCATCTTGAATTACTAAGTGACACCCAGTTAAAGATTATTACATCACAGAGAATATTTAATTTGAAATAATTGCCTGAGAATCTAATGTGATTAACTCTATGCATCCTCAAGACTAGAAAAGTAGCAACTAGAGATGTTTTTGTCACAAATAATTAGAGGACAATGCAGTAATGGAGTGACTCTAATTACACATGTTACATTATGTACCTGGGTTTCCTTTGTCAGAGCTGTGTAGGTGTCGGAACCAATTAATGCTTTGGGGGCATTTGCTGTGATTTCGCCTACTGCCTAAGTGACACATGTTACATAACGTTTCTCTAGATCCATATGTCAACTATACTGACAGTTCCACTTTTAACCTATTGATCCAAGGAGACATCTGATTGACACTTTGGAATAACAATGAATGGTTTTCGTTTTACAACAGAACTGGACTTTACTATACTTCCACCCTCCAATTAGATGAGCACAGAAATATGTGAAACCAAAATTACTTTGCAATTGGAATTATGCGAATTCTTATATACTCATTGAGGAAAATAAGTGTAACAGATCTCCGTACCCTGACCAGGTCGCATCTGTTAATGCCGCTCCCTTGCCAGACCCCTGTTCTCCCACCAGCAGTCTTTCAAGCCTTTTTCCAGCCCTTAGCCATAATTTAAAGATGGGTACGAGCAAAGAGCAGTGATAGCATCCCCCAGAAATGAGGCACCATGCAGATCTGGAGGTTTTTTTAGAACAGACAGATAAAACAGGGACTGAGCCTTTATTGGAATAATATATACAGTGACAGGGAAATGACACTGTGGCTTCAACTACATTCCATCACTAATCCTTCCCCTAGAGTTCTACTCTACTGCTCTGATGTTTCCTGCTCCTTCTCAGAGTCTGGGACATAATTAGACCAGGACAGACAATGGGATTTAGTGTTGGATTATGGGATTAGTATTGTTCAACATTTGGCAAACAAGAAAGAACAATATCCATTCATACCTTTAACAGATACAAACCCATTCCAGATAGGGGGAGTTGGAAAAGACTATCAGCAGATATTGTATGTGTATCTGTTACTAACAATATTTATACATAACACAGATTACACAACCACTTCAACATAGAAGAGGGCAGGGAAATAATGTAGAACATCAGGTGCCAAATTACGATCCTAGGGGTAAAACGGGGCACTAGGGAGGAAAATCTGCACCGCAGTTTTCCCCCTTGCGCCCGCGTCTTAACGCTGGATTACAATGCAGGCGCTTAAAAAGATGCCTGAATTGTTACCGGGTGCTAAACTCTAGGATGCGCGCGGCAGCGCTAAGCACAGCCGCGCGCATCCACTTGATGGAGTCCGTAGGACTCCATTGAGCCAGACGCCGTTGGTCACATAACCTGCCGGATCGGTCAGCATAGTGATACGCAGGGGGAGACTGGGGGAATTTTTTCCCCAGTCTTTCCCTGCTCCTGCCGGACAGAGGAGGCGGATGGAGCCGCGGTCCTCGCTGCGGGACAGGAGGTGAGTATACAAATCATTTTTTTGGCAGGTGTTAATGGATTCTGCAGAAGCGGAATCCGTTAGCACCAAGTCCTGGCTCTGGTTAACTTTTTGTTAACCACAGCCAGACGTTAATCAGTGTTAGGACTTTGTAATCCTAATGCTGATTAACACTTTGCGCTCCCCATGTTATGTATAGGGAGCGCAAAGTACAGTAACCTCGCGCTGAAAAGCGCAAGGTACCAAATGCTAACGCACTTAACCTGTTAGCGTTTGGATTGTAATATGTGTAAACTACTTGGGCTAATGTTAACGCTCACACAGTTGAGCGCTAACGTTAGCACCAAGTATGTAATTTGGCCCCAGGCCTGCACCTCCCAAATACATCTCTAGGCCCATGTACCCCAAGTTCAAAGTGATGCATGTCACAATCAGGATAGAATAGCTTTTGAGAAGTACACACTTTGCTTTTTCATAAGTAAAGGGCCAACATATGGAAAGTCAGAATGCCTCATCATTTAGCTCAACAGAGACAAAAAGGGACCAGTACACCTGGTAACTGAAATGGCTGCAAGAATAGCTATATCACATGGGTGCACCGACCTCTGGGACATCCACTCCAACAAGAGATCCAAAATAAAAAGATGGAAGTCAGTCACACAAAAAAATAAATCAAAAGGGGAGGACGTTGTAATAAGGCATAGGCAATGGTCCAATTGCTGAAGCAACAACCATCATCAAGCCTGATTAGGGGCTAAATTACAATCTTCGCACAAACGTTTGCGCCGGCACAAAAAACATTAACGCGAGGGGTAAAACCCTTTGCGCCATATGCCGTATTACAGTGTCAGTGCAACAAATACGCGTAATCGTCTACCGCGGGTGAACCTGCGCAAACGCTGCACGCTTACTGTACGTCGAGCGTCCTATACTTAACAAGGTGAGCGCATATGCGTATGTTCGCTGGTACGCGGATGGTATTACAATACAATCTATGCGCAGGAATTAACCCATAGCCTTTGTGTGCATAATTTTAGCAACTCCTAAAAGCTGGTGTTAATGGCAAATCTGAACAACCTGGCCGAGCCCAAATACACCAGCCCAAAAACAAAAAATGCAGCAAAGTATAGTTACACATTCTACTCATTCCAAACCAATAAAATTGAGAAGTTGTGTGTGCATTTATTATTGCTGCAGTATATATGCTCAGATTGACTTTGACAGGTGCAAAATCTTAACGTGAGATAATTGTGGTTCTTAATTCTGATTGGGTGAATCGCATGAACAAAACAGTCCGCACACTGATCTCTGCGCGCAACGGTACTGCAAGAGCATTTGAGTGGGTCCGGTTTACGCACGTTATTGATCGACGAATGAAAAAATGCGCAAGGATTGTATTTCCAGCGGTGATTTATGCACGTAAACGTTTAACGCTTGGTGCACAAATTCACGCGTTGCGCGAGCGTTTTTACGCAAAGATTGTAATATAGCCCTAGATGTTTTGAGAAAGGTTTCTTCGTCCAAAACCTTGTCTATGCCTTATTAAACATTGTCCCTTTATGAATTTTTTTTGGTGTTCCTGCTTCCATATTTTTGCTTTGTTGTCGTTTAGTGCAGTCTCATATATGATTTGGTATTCAAATCACACAATATCTTAATGATTCTCTACAATCCACTTCATTGCTGTGTGGCAGAAAAGTGTGTCACGTTCCCCCTTGACAACCATGGTGTGGATTCCTCTTCACAGACTTCTAATCCCTCTGATCCTTGAATGGTCGAGACCGCTAACTCTATCACTCCCAGCCAGGGACAATAAGGACACCAGTAATACAGAGTATAATTCAGAAGCTCTGGCAGTAGGTGTCAGGATTGAGCATACACTGAGATGGTAAGGGTTAACCTTGATGACAGGTGAGGAATAGCCTGTATTAGGCCTATATAGGTTGTTCATACAAAAGGGTTCAGAAACAGCTTGGTCAATTAAACAATTCGGGTTGGCAACAGAGAGGGTTCACATACAAACCGAGTTGGCAACAGAGAGGGTTCACATACAAACCGAGTTGGCACCAGAGAGGGTACTCATACAAACTAGGTCGGCGTACTGCAGGTTAGATATCACTCTGAGTCAGCGTGTGGCAAGATCAGCAATCACTCTGAGGCTGCTCAGGACATACATACATACAGGCTGTAACAGAGAGAATCGTCAAAAGGCAGTCCGGTTCAGCAACACTCAAGGTCCTCATACAATCCGGTTCAGTAAATCAGAGAATGAATCAAAAGAACAAGTGACTCGTAACACGAATACAATCAGCGATGCGGGAACAGACTCCACGTCAAGGCAATGACTCAGAGCGTGCGCTCTTTACTTAAAGGCCGACGGCTCCGAGTCATCACGCCGCACCCCACCCCTGATCAGCCGCAGGAATGCCGGGGACCGCTGCAGCTCCTGGCACTCGGCCAGCTAACGACGCCGTGCGCCCGGGACCCCCCTGAGACCCCGCAGGCTCCCCGGATGTGACAAAGTGTTATCGGTCTGCAGTGCCTGATCGTAGGTGTCAAGGTCCTGTACCTCAAACGTTTAGGGCACTATCACCTGGTGTGATCTAAAACGCCATCACTAAAGAAAAAGTTTGACGCGTGTCGACTATACTATACTAACAAATCACCTTGTCCGCGGGCGTCCATGTACAAGGCCGTTTAGCGCACGTTAGGAAAACGCTAAGACCTGGGCTGAGAGAGACCCAGCGCTAATGCAGTTGTGTACAAGATGGAACCTTGTATAAGTATGAACACATCCGGCGAATAGCCCTCACACCCCTGCATTATTAAAATCTTCCAGGGTGGCCATATCATCCATGTTTTGATGCACAGATATTAATGAAGGCTGATTATTATTATTTATTAAGCGCCAACACATTCCGCAGCGCTGTACAAGGTGTATTGGGTAAAGACAGGACAATTCTACAATACATACAGGAGACTGGTCAGTATACCTGCCAGCAGATACAGAAGGACATGAGGGCCCTATTCCCGTGGGAATTTACAATCTAGATGGTGAGGGGATTAGAAACAGGAGGGAGGGACTGCAGTGATGAGCTAATGCAGGGAGAGGTGAGGACTGTTTTTGGGTCGGTCGGATGTCTTGCTACGGAGTCGGGTGGTAGGCTTCCCTAAATAGAAGGGTCTTCAGGGAGCGTTTAAATGAAGCCAGATTTGGGGACAGTCTGATATTGCGAGGAAGCGCGTTCCATAGGGTCGGTGCTGCACGAGAAAAGTCCTGCAATCTGGCATGTGAAGAGGTAATGATGGAGGATGCCAGGCACAGGTCAGTGTTGGATCGTAGGGGACGGGCTGATGGGCATTGCATGATAAATGTCACCCTACGGCATGTAGAATCATTACAACGCATTTAATAGATCCAAAAGGAAGGCCGGGTGAGCGACAATAATTTCCCTTTTGCAGCATATAAATAATACATGTTTCAGGGCAAGACTTATCCCACGTGTCCCTTTAAACATGGTCCAAATGGTCACCTAAATAATTAACCGCTTACATACTATGAATAACCCCCAGCATAAAATGTTTAACATTAGGCAATAGATCAGAATTAGGATATATGTGGATAAAGGATACATATCATAATAGAGCCTACTGCAACAGCAGCGACATTGCTGACCAGATCCATTACTATGGTGTATGGGGCCAAGAGAACACCTGTGCTGCATTCCTTTCAAATGCCTGTTAATTTTGGGTGAGGACCTGTTTTTTTTTTTTTGTAAAATTTAGCTCCAGACATTAGCGCAGGCACCAAGTGATCTATTAGTTCCAAAAACGCTAGAGATCTGTAGCGCTGCCCATGTTAAGTATAGGACGTGGAAAGTACAGTAATCTTGCACCACGAATCGCTAATAGCGACGCGCTAAATTATTTTTCCTGTTTCTAGCAAGAGACAAATGATCTGTTGGTCAGGCGCTAGACTCAATTACCCCGAAAACATGCCGACACTAATGTTAGCTCATACCAGGTGATATAGCCCTTAGTGTGCATGCATTTGTCCCATAAGTCTCACCTCACATTCCCTTTCCCTGATCCCACGCACCCAGGTCCCATCTGTTGTACATTTGTCCTACATCGCACACCACTCATTGTGTGTTTGTCAAATCCCTCTCACCTACCATTCATTAGGTTTTTGCTTTCTCCCAGTGTCCTGTCATATCCCAATATTTTCCCATGGATTGAGCTTTTCTTCTATTTTTTTCAAAGGTTGAAGACAGCTGGCCTTTTTAGGGGATTGAGCTTGGAACTGTAGCTTCAACATCCCTTCTGGTATTCCAGCCCTGTCAGCCAGAGACGCAAGTTGGAACATACATGAGACAATATGAAAATCGCATGAATAGAGTTACCGGTAATATATATTGTCAGTTCACTGAGTCCTTTAATTCATTTATGCTTTTCCAAGAATTAAACTACTGGCATTTAGAAGATAAAGTAAACCTCTCCTATTCAGTGGTTCATGCAATCTGTGCAGAACTCCTAATGAAGATCTCTGCAGACAATACGAATTTACAGCAGCTTGCTCAATTGATAGGATCTTGTTTAATTTATTGTCTGAATATGAACATAATAATACAGGTGACCTTTTCTGGGTTGTATTCCATTGGGAGCGGTAGCAATTGCGCGAAGAACAGTAATTATTGCAGAGCCTCATGCGATTGTTACCACCCTGCTTGCTATTAAAAGTCCAAAGGAAGAAAAAAGGCTAATGGGGTTATTCAGACATTTCGGTGCGCACTCGATCTCTGCATATTCTCGATGTACAAATATGAAACAAAATACAACACAAAATAATGTATAGTGCAGTCACATGTTTAAATTACCAAAACAATACTTAAGAGCACTGACATTTCAGTGCGCTTTCACTCAGCGCACTTAGGCGAGCTGAATTCGCCGACCCTACGAAGAATTTGGCATTGACTGCATGGGCCCCGAAGTGCAGGGAAAAAACACTGCAAAACCACTGATTTAAAAAAAAAAAGCCTCAAAACCAGCAAAATTATCGGATCCGATAATTACGACGGGTACACGGCTTATCAGATTCGATAAATCGCCAGGAACCTGCAGAAATTTTCAGATCCAATCCAATAAGCTGTCGCAAACTCGAACGTGTCCGGAAAAAGCCGACGATCCGCCAAGCACAGCGCCAACCAGCTGCTGGAAAAAGCTGACAAGCCGATGAACGGGGAAAAGAAAAAATAAAACAACACAATTGAAAGTGTCAAATTTGAAACTTTTAAAAAAACTACTGAATGAAAATGTCTGGGATTAACATATAAGGTCCTATGAATAATAATAAAAAGGTCTGTTACATTAAAAAAAATGCTATTTGAAGAAAAAAAATCTGAATTGGCGAAAAAAATTCTCTAAAAAATGCCTTAAAAATTCAAAAATAAATAAATAGACTTTTTGCTGTAGAGTAAAAGAATAAACAGTTTAGTTATTTAATAAATCCCATATTAAAACCTATTCCTGATTAAACCTGCCGAATGAAACCACTGAACATCAGGGCACTTCACTGACATTTCAGTGTTCCCTGAATAGATTAATCATTGCTTCTCTATGGGGATTTCACTGCTGTCGAACAGGCACCGTATTTTGCTGGCAATTCACCAATATTTGGCAAAGTGCCTGCTTTCTGAATAGCCGAATGGCCCCGAAATTCCACTGTACGGGGAAATTCACTGTTAGGTGAAATTTTGGGGCCAGATCGGCTCTTTCGGAATAACCCTGTAAACCTGTTTTAATAGTGGCAGATAGTGTTACCCATAGGTGTGCACAGGGGGTGTGCCCAGGCACACCCTAGTGATGGGTGAAGAGGTCCTCTTTCACCTTGTACATTGACATTTTAGACGTCCTTTTTCTGGTTCGTGGTGAATAGCATAAAAATTTACTGTAGCTCTGATTACAGACTTATTATTTCTAATGAAAAACTTTTATTTTTGTGCAAAATTTTCTAAACCTAATTTTCCAGTTAATAAATGTTCCATGGGTACACACCCTAATAGAACGGGCTGCGCACGGCAGTAGTATTACCATTCGACCTTTGCTTGTTGTATCCTTTTACTTTGCATAGGATACATAAACTTGTACCTTCTCTGGTATAGTGAGCACTTCCTTCACTCATCATTCACTTTGCGAGTGCAAAAAAACAGACCACAATTGCACATCCCAACACAAGGTATTAATTGATTTTGCGAGAGTTCAAAGTACATACACTCCCTGCATCTATACTCACTTTTCAGGGTCCCCTGAAGTCCTCACTGTGATCCACCGTCTTATTTCATGAAAATGGAAGGCGAACAAGAAAAAATAGTTCCCTGGTATCCTTCTGTTGGATTTTGAGCAGCATGAGATCTCATTTACAAGATCTCGCACAGCTCTCGTGGGAACACTGAGTGGAGTCCTACACCACGGAGTACTTGCCATGAGCGATGACTGTCACAGCTTGTTGTAGTGTTTGGCGTTGAATGCCTTGGGCTACTACAGGAATGTCCACGGCAACCTTCTCATGCAAGCTGGTTACAAGGCTCGGTAAATCAATCAGCTTGTTAATGGCACATCAAAGTTTGTAAATATGATGGGGTTACAGGTTAGGGACAGAAGACATATTTATCTCTTGCAGACAATACAGGAAAGTGAGAAGGGAAAAGGGTTAGGAAGGACCAAAGACTGACTGAACTTAACTTTGTTAAATTGTTTATTACGCTGTGGTTTTTATACAGGGTTATTCAACGAGATCCGAATTGTTGCCAAAAGGTAACCGAACAGTGAAATTCAGTGTACGCTTACCTTTCCTGGCCATTCGGCTATACAGAGAGCAGGCAGTTCGCCAAATCTTGGCGAATTGCCTGCACATACGGAGCCTGTTCGGTGCCTGTTCGAGGGCAGTAAAATCCCCATAGAGCAATGCTTTGTCTATTCAGAGAACAAAAACCAGCAGTGAAAAGTTGCCGAATTGCCCTGCTGTTCGGTGGTTTCATTCGACAGGTTTATTCAGGCGAATCCCATAGGCTTCAATGTTAAAAATATTCCCATTTTAATTCAAGGTGTAATAAACCGTTGATTATAATATTCTGCAGTAAAAAGTCTCTTTATTTACAGATTTTTTAGGATCTTTTAAGCATTTTTCGGGATTTTTTTGCGAAAATTTCTTTTGTTTTTTTTTAAATCATTTTTTCTTTTTTCTGTAACAGCCCTTTTTATTATCATTCATTGGATCTTATATGTAAGACATTTTCGTTCTGTAGTTTCTTTGCAAACAGCGTTTCACTTTCAAACATTCAGGCGTACTGTTTTTTTTCCACTCCATTCGTGTGCGGTGTTGGGTTTTTCCGGTGGCTGCTCTGCGCTGTGATCGGCGGCTGCTCGGGTTTCTCCGGCGTGTTCGGCTGGGTTAATCCAGATGTTTTTGCGTGTTGCGGTGTGCATTCGCCTGGGTTTTGCAGTGAGTGTTGGGCGGGTTTGCGACGGCTTTTCCCTGCACTACGACGGCCCTATGGTGTTTGCTGAATACACCGCAGGGTCGCCGAAATGGGATTGCCAAATCGCTCCGAATTGAAGAGAACTAAAAGTCACTGGAAGTGCGGTGACTTTTCGATTCTCTTTGAATAACCCTGATATGTTATTGTTGCAGTGGAATGTGGCTTGTGGGCTATGGTATCTGTGTAGATCCATATGGGTTATAGGTTCCTTTAGTTCATGGATGGGACATTGGTTACATGTACAGTATCTACCCTGAATATGTTGGTTTTCTTTCTTTTCTGCCATTATACTATCTTGTTTGTTCTTTTCTTGCACGAGACTTGCCTGTGTTTGACATATTGTAAAGTGGGCAAATTATACTTACAAAGGAATTTAAGGAGTTAGCATTCCTGGACTGAGAGATTATTAATAAAGTAAATAGCTGTCATCACTGCTGGAGTTACGATGTAGATACAAAGCAACTTTTGATTTTACAGTCATATAATAAAAAAGCTGTGCCCTTTATTTATCCTATGCAGGTAATGTTTTAAAAATCTGCTTTTGTGGACTTTCTGAGTTTTGGGTCATTAAGTAAATCATCTACCATAGCTAGGAATAACCTGTTTTAATGAAGCATATTTCTTCCCATGGGGACTCGGATGTGCAAAGGCAAAATAAATTTTGCAAGCTACGAAACTTATTTTAAGTCTGCAGAGGTGATAAAAGGCAATTTCGATGGCATATTTAGCATGGGGAAAATAGATAAGAAAATCTCATTGAGAAGTGATTTTATGAGGAAATGTAAGAGGTAAAATCTGAAAGATCACAAATCCCATCAGCATCAAGTGATTATTGAAGAAAAAAAAGAATCTTGACAGGAATACAGATTCTGTGAATTAAACAGGTTAATACTCAAACCCATAAAAATGATTTATATAGAGGTAAATAGCGTTGTCATGTGTCACTGGGTATTTTTAAAATGATTTCCTTGATTTCGTCTTTGCAAATCACAAATACATGACAGAGACTATAAAACAATTACGAGATTCAATAAATTTATGTGACATCTCATGTCTGAGGATATTGAAACACCATTTAATCTATAATATTATATTGACTGTGTTTGAACTCAAATAGGATAATATTGATGGTAATGTCCTTTTAAATAAGTATTTTGCTATAGTAAGAAAATAAATGCATGATAATTACCCACACTTTCTCTTATTTTGCTTAATTAAGAGACCGTATAGCTCTAAATAAACTTATAAAACATAGAAACATAGAAAATGTCGGCAGATAAGAACCTTTCGGCCCATCTAGTCTGCCCAATTACATGGATACTTTACCTGGATTTATCTTTTATTTAGGACAGCCTTATGCCTATCCCATGCTTGCTTAAATTCAATTACTGTTTTGGCCTCTACCACTTCAACTGGAAGACTGTTCCATGTATCCACCACCCTCTCAGTAAAATAATGCTTCCTGATGTTACTTTTAAACCTTTGCCCCTCTAATCTAAGACTATGTCCTCTTGTTTTGCTACTTTGTTTCCTTTTAAATATACTCCCTTCCTCTACCTTGTGGATTCCCTTTACGTATTTAAATGTTTCTATCATATCTCCTCTGTCTCGTCTTTTTTCCAAGCTGTACATGTTAAGATCATTAAGCCTTTCCTGGTAACTTTTCTCCTTCAAGCCGTACACCATTTTAGTAGCCCTTCTCTGAACTCTCTCTAAGATGTCTATATCCTTCTGGAGATACGGTCTCCAGTACTGCACACAGTACTCCAAGTGAGGTCTCACCAGTGCTCTGTACAGTGGCATGAGCACTTCCCTTTTCCTACTGCTAATACCTCTCCCTACACAACCAAACATTCTGCTAGCATTTCCTGTAAACGTGGGATTACAATGCAGGCGCTTTAAAAAGCAGCCTGCATTGCTACCACGCGCTACGCCCCGAGATGCTCGCGGCAGCGCTGAGCTCCGCCTCGAGCATCCACTTGATGGAGTCCATAGGAATCCATTGAGCCAGACGCCGGCGGTCGCATGACCTGCCGGATCTTGCCTAGAGAGATCCGGGCAGTCGGCGTAGTGATACACAGGGGGAGACTGAGGAACTTTTTCCCCCAGTCTCTCCCTGCTCCCGCCGGACGGAGGAGGAGGCGGTTGGAGCCGCGGTTCTCGCCGTGGGACAGGAGGTGAGTATCTGATTTGTTTTTTTTATTTTTTTGGATGGTGTTAACAGATTTTGCAGAAGCGGAATCCGTTAACACTAAGTCCTGGCTGTGGTTATCTTTCTGTTAACTGCGGCCGGACGTTAATCAGCGCTAGTAGATTGTAATACTAACGCTGATTAACACTTGTTAAGTATAGGGAGCGCAAAGTATGGTAACCCTGCACTGAAAAGCGCAAGGTACCAAACGCAAACGGGTTACTTGACCCGTTAGCGTTTGGATTGTAATACCCGGTAGCCACCGCGGCTAATGTTAATGCTCACGCAGGTGAGCGTTAACGTTAGCACCTAGATTGTAATGTGGCCCTACATCTTTATATAGTACAGTATAGTACAGTATATGCTCTTGTATTTCCAACACACAATCCATTAACACTGTGCAGAAGCAGATTCTTACGGAGCAGGGTAAAAGTGACACATTGACAGTTGACACCAGGATGAGCAAGTCACAAAAAACAAGAATGTGAGAGTAAAAAAGCAAAAACGCTTCATGGGAGATTTTAACAGCCTTTTACAGCTGTATAGTCTTTCCTGTCCAGACCAATTCATCTTTGTTGATCAATGTATTTGGAAGGGTAATTGCCAAAAATGTATTTCCATGGCTCAACACTGATGTATATGTACACTTACTTCATTACCTTATTGAAGTTAACAGAAAAGCTTACTTTCAAGTAAACTGGCAAGGTCTTTCTAGTTTCAAGGCTCTACTTTCACAATTACTTAAAGTATAAATGTCACAGCAATACCTTCACACTGAAAGTCAGAACTGATTAGGCATGACATGAGAACGTGTAAGCTTTTATGTGCTGAAAAATGTTAAGCAACCAGGCAAACAATTCTTCGGGAAACTGTCAGAGCCACCATCATGGAGATAAAAAGAAAACCCTCAATTAGTTCAGTAATCGAATGGTCCTATTTAAAGACCTTAACAATGTGCTATATATTCTTAGCAGCTCAAATTACTTAATTTTTAGGACCCTGGAAAAAATTAGACAGACGTCGACTTGTCAAAACTTAAACATTGCAGTGATAATTTGGACATTTCCCGTTTAACAAATGATTTTGTGACCAGGGCCCACACAAAAAAAGCACACTTCACCTCAATAAGGCAAGAATCCAAGAATAAAAACGAGAGTCTGACAAAATAAGAACATAAAGAAGGATAAAACAGTTTTAATGATAAGATGTGAGCAGGATAGGACTGGTTTGTGTTTGGCGGTTGCCTTTGGCTATTACATCATATGCTGGCAATTCCACTATGAAAATTCTACATGGGAAAATTGAGCGATGTTGTAAGCATATCAAATATATATGGTCTTGCCAACAGCAATAACAAACAGTGGAATAATTAAAATATCCCTCTTCTCCATAGCCATATAGAAACTCCCACTGATGCTGGGCTTTATGCCCATCAATATAGTCAATTATGTGAATATGGAGATATCCCTTAAGTCAACACTGTGCAGTATGTTGAGTATTCTTTCTAAATAAGAGGAAGACTAGCGTCTTTAATATTTAATTTGGCAATCTGAGAGGAAAGCATTTTGAGAAAAGAAAAATAAATTTTGAGAATTATAAAGAATGCAGACTCGAAAGGAGGGCTGAGAATGAATGAGTAGGGTACCTGTACAAGGTAGATGTACTTTGACTGCAGTATCCCATCAGGGGGTGTATATATTGCATTGGTCTCAAAAATGAATATGATCTCTTAAGTCTGTATGATATAACGCAGTAGATACTGAATCTGATCCAATGGCAAGTGGCATCATGTTTCCCCTCTATGGGTGGAGCTTCCTGAGGTTTGTCGCACACCAATGTGCAAATGGCCTGCAGTAGTGAGGTTTGCACACTGACTTCTCAGTCAGCACAAGGGCAGTCAACCAGATTCAGAAGGGAGTGTAGGGCTGTTCTTTAGCATGCCTTACAGCTGTCTCACCCTGGCAGCATGCCACTGTGTGGGAGTCAACAAGGAATTGGGGAATAAATTGTGCAGAATCTATATAACGCACGTAGTCATATAAAGGTGTAAAAACAGTGTATCACTTCACCTCAACACATGTGATAGTAAAGGGAACACATTACCATTTCGGTTAACATGGAGATGATATTGACACTCTTGGGTACATAGAATACAAAATAAACAATAACACAATCGCGTAGTACGTAGGAACAATAAAATCCTATGTATACATAGGAAGACAAAGTGTGATGTTTAGACAGATTCCCTGTCTGTCTCAGAGGTTTCCAGGTTGGGAGTGGTTCTTATGCCCCTCCCCTCTTCCGTGCTGCAGTGCATGCTGGAGAAGGAAGCTGTACCAGTAACCAGGAAGAACACAGACTTCTGATCTGTAGTAGAGAGCAGCCATGCAGGGAAGCATTTAGGCACAGAGTATAAAGGAAAAGTAGTTGTTCTGGAGGATGAAAATAATACCCTCCAGAATAAATTCCACTTGTTCCATAGGATAAGTTTGATGTAAATTCAGGTGGTAACGCACTGCTTCACAGTCCTTACTGTGCGGTATTATGCTGTACAGAGATTGCACATCACAAGTGACGAGCAAAAAAATCGGGTTCCCATTTGAAATCTTCAAGAATCTGTAATAGACTCATAGTGTCCTTCAAATATGACGAAGTTGACTTAACCAAAGGTTGAAGGAGAATATCCAAATATTGTGATAAATGGCTAGTAACTGACTGTATACCCGATATTATAGGTCTTCCTGGTGGGTGAATTGGATCCTTGTGGATCTTCGGGAGGAGATAAAAAACGGGGATCTTGGGGAATGAAGGATTGAGATATTTCAATTCCTGTTTATTTATAATACCTGCATCGCTCCCTTTATTAAGTAGATTAGATAGTTCTGTTTTTATACTTTGGGTGGGGTTAGATGGTAATAATCGATATGTAGTGTCGTCATTAAGCTGTCTGAGAGCCTCCTGATCATATGAGATTTTATCCATAATAACTATCCCCCCACCTTTATCGGCAGGTTTTATAATGATAGTTAGATCTTTCTTTAAATTGGACAGTGCATCTCTCTCATCCTTAGTTAAATTAGGTTGTAGTTTTTCTGAATGGATTTTGATATCCGCCATAACCATGTACTCGAAGATTCTCATTTCCTCCGAGATCATATTACGGGGGAAGAAAGAAGAGCCTTCCTTGAGACCTGAGTGTGTAAATTCTGATGTAGTTATCTCTCTTTCAATGGGATTCTTCAGAAAAAACTTTTTTAAACACATTTTTCTTTGAATTTTTTTTAAATCGATGTAAACACCAAATTTGTCTACCTTTGAACTTGGTGCAAATTTTAAACCCTTGCTAAGAGCTCTAGTTTCGTGTGTATTTAACACTCGACTGCTAAGATTAAATATGCCACTACCACTTATTATTCTCTCCTGCTTTGATGCTTTAATAAGTCTTTTCATTTCTTTTCTTTCTTTCTGAGACCTTCCTCCCCTAGTGCCCCGTTTGCTTTTTCCCATCCTCTTTTGCGAGGAATGGCGCCCAATTGACTTACAATTTTTACAACTGGTTCTAAGGGCATGTTGGTGAGCTTTAGTTGTTTTGTCGCCATCGGGCGCAATTTCAAAAAAGACTCTTTAGTCGATTTAGGGGGTAGAATATTAGTGCAGGTGGAGGGATTTCTCAGTAATGGCTTTCCTTTATTCCAAGGGGATTTCCAGGCATATTCGGAGGGACTCATTGCTGACCCAAAGCTGTCTTCTAAAGTATTCAACATTGGGTTAGTCACCAACGTATACATATTTGAAGTAGCTCCTAATAAGTCCTTTTGAGATTTCTTTAACACCGGGGAGAGTTCACCTATGGACTCGTCGTGATAGAAATTAGAAGGATCAATCGCACAGTCTCCATTGGAATCTTTCCTTTTGGGACAATAAGGGGTCTGATGATCAGTTTGAATGAGTTCATCCACGGCAACATCTATATCAATAATGTCTTCCTTCCTTTTTTTAGGATTTTTACTACTTGGTAAACCATTCTGTATTAGTTCTGAAGGACATCCGAACAGGATCTTCTCAGTTACAGGAATCACTTCAGAAACTAAATTGTCTCTTCCTTGCTCAAAAAACCTAACCTGAGCCCGACTACGAATTGGAATAAGATTCGGATTCCCCTTGGGAGTGGAACTTTCAAAGCTCCTCTTAGTACCACGTATAGAGGGAGCCTTATGAGAGGGATTGTAACGGTACCCTCTCGGATGATCGTTCTGTCGAGCAGGGTATCGGTACTCTCTCAGGCCTGGCTTTGGGACATAGATATATTTCTGTTTAACTCTATCATTCTTATAATCTTCTATATCCCTTATGTATTTCTTTTTCTTAATCTCTATAACGTCCTGTGTTGTTTTATCCAAATTAGCCTTCAATTCTTGAGATAACTTCTCAAAATGGGTCTCATCTGTGCTCGACTTTAGTTCATCTATTAGAGTATGAATACCTTCATCCAGATTCTGGAGTGCCTCGCTTCTATGCTGTATAATATACCTCATAGTTTGACTAGCGAAGTCCTCCATCATCTGGATCCAACCGGCCATAAATTTGGAATTATCTCTATCTGAGGTGGGTAGTTTGAAGTATCTCAGACCTCTTGGGGAAATTTTCTCTTTTAGATATTTTTCTAGAGTTACCACTTCCCATTTAAATTTAATTTCTTTAGTTAAATTTTTTTCCAAAGATTGGGCCAAATCTTGGCTATTGGGTGCTCGTACAGCAACCTCATCTGGGGAATATTCACCAAAGATCTCATCAATATTTCGGCCAATATTGTTCCTATATTCGGTTAGTGTCATCCTAGCAGCCAACACCCCCGGGAAAAGGAAGAAGCACTTAAAAACAAGAAATAGGATGAAAAAGAGGCGCTCTGGATATTAATACGGATCGCTACACGTTCAAGCAAAATCAGGTGTTTTCCCTCACCACAAAAAGCAATTATAAACAAATAAACCAAGGTGCAAGAACAGCGCTCCCTAGTAAACACTCGTGTATCTCCCACAGCACCTCAAAAAGTGATGTAGGAGGAAAAATATTCTTACGTTTCCGTGGAGGGGAAGTTGTTCAAAGGGGGGTCCTCTAGCAGAGCACAATATTTGTACATACAGAACCTCCAATATATAGAAAAGGAATAGAAAATATGATAGTGCAAATCAAAACAATATAGAGTATTCACAGCATATCAATACACTTATGCACTCATGCTTTTCAAGAGCTCCCTAGCTCTATTTTCATCGCCTTTCGGACTGTTAGAGGCCGGTCCGGCAGCCAAAAGTAACCAAGCTTCTTTTTTTCTTTAATCTTTTGACAATATCCTTCTTTGGATCTCAAAATAAGAAAAGAAATTCACATGGCACAGTATTGCAACTTAATTGCAACTTAATTGCGAGTTCCGTATTATAGCACAGACAATAATCTGATTCTGTACAGAACCCTTCTGAGAACTGTCTGAGTGAGCAATAAACATTCCCTGGTTAATCGTGACATCTGGCCTGTGTGTAAGTTACTGAACATTACTCACAGAAATACATACAACACCTAATTGCATGCCCACACCTTTGGGACATACCACAAAGAGACCAACTGATGAAGCTGTTAATTCAGCAAAACGCGTATTGGTTTTCGATTTTTTTTGTTCATGTTTTTAATACCAAATAAAGAACCTTTTTTTATCACACATGGAGACAGCTGTTTTTCTTGGTGGAAGGGGGATCGGTGTACCCATAATTGCACCAGAAGCACTCATACGGAGCCAGTGTATATTCACAGGCTCTGGACCATGTGAATTTATCTCCATTGCTTGTATGCTTGAACGATATCTGTCATTATTGAATTACGCTATGGTTTCTTGCCTATATGTGTTTTCTTTTGTATATGAACCACAAGCATCGGTGATGTGGGACGGGGTCATCCCTGAAGAGACCAACCGCTGTTATATTGAGCCTTGAATTCTATAGGCTCTGTCCCATGTGAGTGGTCAATTGTCTTCGTATGTATACATAGGTTTTTATTGTTCCTACATACTGCGCGATTGTGTTATTGTTTATTTTGTATTCTATGTACCCAATAGTGTCAATATCATCTCCATGTTAACCGAAATGGTAATGTGGTCCCTTTACTATCACACGTGTTGAGGTGAATTGATATACTGTTTTTTACACCTTTATATGACTATGTGCGTTTATATATATTCTGCACCACTTATTCCACCTTTTTTGGGATATACAGTATATTGTCGCTTTCCTTTTTTTATGTGTGTATTATACGAATTTCTATTAAGGGTGTGTGTGGGGAAACCCCTTGTTTGGAGATAGCGGCCATATAAACCACAATAGGTGGAGTTTCTATCTGCTGTTCCAGCGCCCCTTTACCTTTTTATTTCAAGGAGTTGGGGGAATAAATCCTTATAACCTCTGATTGGAATGACAGGTGAAGTAAAAAGAGTAAATGCATGATTCAGAGCGTCACAGATGTTGGTACTTGATAAAGGCTCGTGTATTGAGCCGAAACATTGCATTTCCTTATACCTATTAAAGCTGCCTTATCGAATGCTGCAGCACAACTGGCATTTCTTTCTTCCTTGGTTACTTACTAATATCTGGGGACTAATAACCGTATCTTGCTGGGTGGAACCTGCATTGTGTGCTTCCACGAACCTCTGCATTCACGGATTTTGTTACAAACCATTTCTATCATTTGTATGTGTGGCATTCAAGGTCAAAGTGACTTCTGCAAACTCTCTAGAAGAATTTGAAATGTGCTTTTTGGCTATAGCTGTCTGGGTAATATCTATGCTCAGTAAACACATTATCACAATACAAAAGAAGACATATTTAGGAGGTAGCATATTTGAAGTTAGTATTGTACAACTGGCAAGTTCAACAGTATATGGTTAAATATTAAATATAGAATTGTAATTTCATTTTAGCTGTCAGTTCCTCACAGCTCATGGCTAGTTAACATACACTTTTGGCCTTTTTAATTAGCATGTCAATGGATACAGTAAAGTTACAGAGTATTGGTAAACAGTGATATCACTGTCACAAACATGAATCAGATTTCTAATTAACAATAATAATCATCTTATTTTGTGTGCAGTAACCAGTGTCTCATGAGGGTATATCTCAATTTCTAGAAAATAATATGCAATTAACCTAATATTAAGTTCACAAATGGATTATTTGCTGGTGTCAATAGGGAACAAAGCTTTGCAGCTTGAAATGTATTATGAGACACAATTACATGGAACATATCAAAGCTTAACTACCATTGTAGGGCTAAATTACAATCTTCGCGCAAACGTTTGCACCGGCGCAAAAAAAAATTAACGCGAGGGGTAAAACCCTTTGCGCCGAACGCCGTATTACATAGCGCAACGAATATGCGTAATCGTCTACCGCGGGTGAACCTGTGCGAACGCAGTGCGAGCTTACTGTACGTCACACGTCCTATACTTAACATTGTGAGTGCAAATGCGTATGTGCACTGGTTTGCGGATGGTATTACAATCCAGGGCTCGAGTCCTGTGGGAACGTGCGGGAATGGCGTTCCCACACTTCTCCCAGAGCAGGAACGCTGCGGGAACGCAGGTTCCCACTGTGGCCCAAGCCCGAAACGATTGAGCTGGCCGCCGCCGCACATTGCCGGCAGCTGCGTGCTTTCCTGCTACGAACGGCTGCTGGCAGGAAGTGCGGCCGCTCGCCTGGGATCTAACAGCCAGCCGTGATCTCGCAAGATCGCGGCTGGCTGTTTCATCGATCCCAGGCGAGCGGCCGCACTTCCTGCCAGAGGCCGTTTGTAGCAGGAAAAACACGCGGCCGCCGGCAATGTGCAGCCAGTTCAATCGTTTCGGACCCACACCCAGAGGAGAGGTGAGCTGCTGGGGGCAAAAAAATTCCATGTGTGAGCTGGGGGCAATAATAGCCATGTGAACTGGGGGCAAAACAATTCCATGTGTGAGCTGGGGCAATAATAGCCATGTGAACTGGGGGCAAAACAATTCCATGTGTGAGCTGGGGCAATTATATCCATGTGAACTGGGGGCAATAATATCCATGTGATCTGGGGGAAATTATATCCATGTGAGCTGGGGGAAATAATATCCATGTGAACTGGGGGCAATAATATCCATATGAGCTTGGGGCAATATATACCCATATGAGCTGGGGGCAATAATATCCACGTGAACAGGGGTAATTATATCCACGTGAACTAGGGCAATAATATGCACGTGAACTGGGAGCAATAATATCCACGTGAGCTGGGGGCAATATATACCCATATGAGCTGGGGCAAATATATACATGTGAGCTGGGGGCAAATATATCCATGTGAGCTGGGGGCAAATATATCCATATAACCAGTGCTGGGTATATATTTTTCTGGGGCTCAGTGCTGTGTATATTATTTTAGGGGTCCAGTGCTGTGCATATTATTCTGGGGGCTCAGTGCTGTGTATATTATTCTGGGGGCTCAGTGCTGTGCATATTATTCTTGGGGGCTCAGTGGTGTGTATATTATTTTGGGGGTCCAGTGCTGTGCACATTATTCTGGAGGCTCAGTGCTGTGTATATTATTATGGGGGCTCAGTGCTGTGCATATTATTCTGGGGGCTCAGTGCTGGGTATATTATTCTGGGGGTCCAGTGCTGTGTATATTATTCTTGGGGCTCAGTGCTGTGCATATTATTCTGGGGGTCCAGTGCTGGGTATATTATTCTGGGGTCCAGTGCTGTGTATGTTATTCTGGGGGTCCAGTGCTGTGCATATTATTCTGGGGGCTCAGTGCTGTGTATATTATTCTGGGGGTCCAGTGCTGGGTATACTATTCTTGGGGCTCAGTGCTGTGTATATTATTCTTGAGATCCAGTGCTGTATATATTATTCTGGGGGCTCAGTGCTGTGTATATTATTCTGGGGGCTCAGTGCTGTGCATATTATTCTTGGGGCTCAGTGCTGTGTATGTTATTCTGGGGGTCCAGTGCTGGGTATATTATTCTGGGGTCCAGTACCTATGTATATAATTCTGGGGGGTCTGTACCTGTGTATATAATTCTGGGGGGTCTGTGCCTGGATATATAGATGTATGTGATATATATATATATTATATATAACGTGTTAGTCCAGTTGCCAAAATCACGAGTATACCTGTACGTAGTGATACCTTTCACTGATCAGTATAGTTTCCAGACCTGAAGAGGAGGTTACACTCTTGAAAGCTTGTCTTTTAAATGTAATGTTAACCCAATAAAAATGGTATCACCACGTACTGCTATACTCGTGATATATATATTTTTTCTTCAGGTAATAGGGGTTGTGGAATTCGTGGGTGAGTTCCCTCACTTTTTTTCCCAGGACTTGACCCTTGTTACAATCTATGCGCAGGAATTAACGCATAGCCTTTGCGCGCATAATTTTAGAAACTCCTAAAAGCTGGTGTTAATGGCAAATCTGAACAACCTGGCCGAACCCAAATACACCGGCCCAAAAAAAAAATGCTGCAAAGTACAAGACAACGTTTCGACCTACACAGGTCTTTGTCAAGGAGACTTGACAAAGACCTGTGTAGGTCGAAACGTTGCCTTGTTCTTATGCTCACTATGAAATAAAACCCTTTTATTTACCACACGCAAGAGTCGGTAATTATATTTTTTCACTGTTTTTGGATTGGGAGGTCTTCCATGCCAGCTGTTGGATCCTTGTGGTTGCAACATACTTTTGCTATGCAAAGTACTGTGATATCTAAAGAAATTATGCAACGTTGCAGCGTGGAGTTTATAAGAAATAAAGCAATCAGGTATATTCAAATAAAGGTGTAACTCAGGAGAATGACTGGAGAAGTGAAAATTCGAGGTCAAAATAGCCAAACCAGAATTTTTTTTCTTTTTATCTCACTTTCCAAATCGGCTATTTGGTCTAGAATGTTCTCTTCTCCTTCCAGTTATCCTGATTTTCCCCTTTCTCTGAATAACCCTGTATGTGTGCTTGAGACCAGGGATGCTTCACAAAACCTGAGAAGGAAGAGCAGCATTTCATAAACCTGGTCAACTAAACATACTGACCTTTAGATGAGTTGGATGCCTTCATGTGGATGCTGCAGTAAACGCCGCTGCAAAAAAGTTACTGCTTGAAAAACTTTCTTAATATTAAGACACTAGGACTCTTTTCATTTTAAGAAAAAAAAAATAGTGGGTATGGTGCAATATCATCTCTGGATTTAGTTCTAGGTTTTGGGTTACTTTGTGGTTAGAGTTAGGATATGCTCAAATCAAAATAAGGAGCAGAATTTTTTGCCTAAAAAGGAAATGAAAATGGAATCAACCTTAAACAAGCAAAACCTCTCTAGCTCTAATATTAACCCAAATCCTAACACTAACACCAGGGTCAATTTTGCACTGTACTCTCCTCCATAAAATGACACTAGTATAGTACTAACTTTCACTAAAAAACAATGGAAAGGCACTCTTTTTTAACGTGAAATAGGACTTTTTTTTATCTTGTCTTAATATTGGGAAACTTTCTCAAGTGGCAACTTTTCTGTTGTGTGTGTCATTTTCAGCTGTAACAAAGGTAGTGAGATTCCCATAGGATACCACAGAGTGTAATAAATAATCTATGATACCTACACGCAGACACCATCTACTTTCTACCTACACTGCCAGGCTTTAGAATAGCCATATTGCTAAAACGGAATAGACAGAGAGAACAAAGGAAGTCAGGGTAAGCCGAAGTTAAAGACCAGATCAGGATATCAGACAAAGCCAGGGGTCAGAAGCAGAATGGGTACTCATACAATGCCAGAAGTAAGTGCCAGACTAGAAAGTCAGACGAAGCCAGGAGTCAGAGCCAGAATGGGAAATCATAAAATTCCAGGAGTCAATACATGATAGGAGCAGGGAGCAAAAGGGTTAATATAATAGAATAGTCAGGAAGCAAAGCCGGTTGTCATACACAGAATAATAATCAGAGACTATGGGAAACGCACTAAAGGGAAAACCACGACAGGGCAGTGAGGTCAACTCACCGCTTAGCTTTTAAATTTGGCAGGCGTCGCGTCATCATGCCCGCTCCACCCGTGTTACCATCCGGCAGCCGCGATCGCCGGCTACTTCACTCGGCTTCAGCCAGGGGCACCCATGTTCAACAATTACCCTAATTCTAACCTAAACTAACAATTGGTATGGGGGTATAGAGGGGGTAGTATAGAGGGGGTTGGGTTGGAAGAGATAAAGGGGAAGGTAGGGATATAAAGGGAAGTATAGAGGGATATAGTAGGCCAAAATATGTGCACCTCCAAAATTTAAGGCAATTCAGATAGAACGGAATTGGCAAAATTGAAAATTTACGAATTTGAAAATATTGGATTCCGAAGTTTGCGGAAACAAACCATAACAATATTTTTGGCATTGCACATGTCTAGTAAATGGGTGAAGAGTCCTGAATAAATTATCTGCTTACTACATGCTGTTCATAACAGAGGAGATGGCTCATAATCTAAATGTCATAAAGATTAAAAATCTCAGAATAAGAGTTGAAATATGCAGAATTATTCACAGCTCCAGGTCGTCAAAATAAGATCTTCATTTCCAAACTAGCAGAGGATCAATGCTTATCGAGTGATTTGATCAGATTCAAGGGAAAAAAATGGATTGAGTTAACAAGGATTATGATTATGTACCATCCTAATTGGAGAACCCCAAGGTGGCTGTTTGAGCTGCCATCATAACACGCCAGCCCTGTGTTATCTCTAAAGCTATGGTCATGATGTGTATGTAAACTTACACCACACTCGTAAGCATACTGCACTGTATTTTCCGACTTACAAATGTTTATGGGCTAACTGAAAACCACTTACAAATAAAGACCCTTTTTGCATAATTCAATTTTTCACCAATCTTTGTCGACAGACTGTAGAATGAGGCTAACCCAGTGAACATGCTGTCCATCTCATGTCTACCCTAATTCAAACTCTTATTGATAGCCAATTGACACCCTACTCTAAGCACTGGTGGATTCACACACATTTTGATTGTGGGACAAGCTTGGATAGAGCTATAGGGAGGAAGGGAGGTAAAGAAAATGAAAAAACAATTTCTAACAACAAAGTTAAAATGGGGGTGTTCAGATTGTGTTTTTCTAACTCGATCTGATCTGAGTCCTGCAGTATTCGGATTGGACGATATCAAGTCCCGATCCAATATTGTACTGACACCATTTACCCAGTCTGATCCAGGGTGCACTTGCAGAGGGAATCCCCATGCCTCTGCTATTCATCTTTGGCTTGGTCCTCCATGTCTCACAGCATCCTCATCTCCTTCTGCCCCGACGGATGTGAGTCATGGAAGAGAACTGGTAGACTGGTGGCCCAACAGGGAAAGCTCTTGGGTGCCAGATCAGCTTGATAAAGCCAATCCTCGAGAATCCCAAGATTGACTCCAGTCCCAACCCCGATCCTAGGGATCAGAACAGGACATCCCTATTTACAATACATATTAGAATATTAGAGAATGTATTTAAAAACATAATCAGTTTATTTTATTAAATGATAATTTAATGGCTTTTTTTGTCATAAGGTTATGAATCTCATTCTTGGAATTACATTTTAATGGCATCGCAGCAAAATTTTGTTCTTGTGAGAAAATGCCTTTAGGAATTCCGATACACCACAGGTGGTCGCATATTTTTCTTGATTCACTGTTTATATGCAAGGAAGAGATCTTTTGGCATATGGCTCGGACATCTGCTAGGTGATGCAATCCATCGAACTAATTCAGCTTGCACTTCAATTGAAACGCTACTATTCCCTAGCGTCCCTCAATACTTGCCATAGTCTTTCTTTATATCTGCGGCTTGATATACTTATCTTTTTTTATAAAGCGCTGCAGCGTGTTCTTACAGAGGAAACAAAGTATCCACTGCATAAATATCAGTAGTTGCCAGATGTTTCCTTGTATCAGAGTAAGCCAGATGTTTTGACATTAACATGAACCCGCTGTGCAAACTTTCTTTGTAAATATGTTTTGTGAATAAAACCATAGGGTTTATTCAGAGAGCCGATCTGGCCCGAAATGTCACCGAACAGGGAATTTACCCATACGGTGACATTTCGGGGCCATTCGGCTATTCAGAAAGTAGGTAGTTAGCCAAATTTTGACGAATTGCCTGCAATACAGTGCCTGTTCGAGGGCAGTGAAATCTCCCATAGAGAAGCAATGGTTAAACAGCAGTGAAAAGTTGCTGAAGTGCCCTGCTGTTCAGTGTTTTCATTCAGCAGGTTTATTCAACCCCATAGGCTTCAATGTCAAAAATATTCCTGGTTTTATTTAATATCTAATAAACCGTTTATTATTTTAATCTGCAGTAAAGAGTTTCTTTATTGATTTTTTTAGATCTTTTAGGGAAAAAAAAAATTGTTTTTTTTGAAAAGCAGTTTTTTTTTTTCTGTAACTGAGTAGACCTTTTTATTATCATTCATAGGATCTTATATGTAAATTCCAGGCATTTGCGTTGAGTAGTTTTTGCAAACCGCGCTTCAAATTTGACACTTTCAATCGTATTTTTTAATTTTTTTATCCCGTTTGTCAGCTTAAACTGGTGCCTGGTCTGCGCTGTGTTCGGCAGCTTGGCGGGTTTTTCCAACGTGTTCGGCGTGTTTTTTGTGGTGGTTCCGGCAGGTTTTCAGCAGGTTCACGGCAGGTTTTCCCTGCACTCTTGGGTGAGGAAATTTGATTCCCCGAACTGCGGGGAATGAGAGAGCACCAAAATAACCAACCATGTGCATAATATGCTGGCGCTTTATAAATAAAGAATAATAATAATAAAGAATAATAATGTGTACACAGCCATCTGCATACGTATAACATTTGATAAAAGTCAGTACTGAGGAATTATTTCTAATATGTGCTGTTATTTCCTAATAATATATTGTATAATGTTTTAATTTGAAATTATACTGACATGAGGACCTTTGTTGGACCGCTGTTTTTTTTTGGTGCAAAGCATAGTTTTAAATGGTCACATTTGTGATTAAGAATCCTGCTTTGGAGCAAGGGGGCCATAGTCCTTATTTTTATTTTCTCCATTGTCTCCAGTTAAACGTGTGTTTCTTGTAAAATTGAGCATGGAGATGTATGCAAGAGAAGACCAAAATCCAGGGCATACTTGAAAACGAGAGAAATCCCAATGTATCCTTCCTGGTAAAATACTTTATAAATAAATAAGTAAGTGGTGAAGCCTATTTATTAGGGATGAGCTGTTTGGGTTCGGACGGTTCGGAGTTCAACCCGAACTTTGGCAGTTCGAAAGTTCGCGAATTTCGAACTTTTTGGGCGTGTTCGGTTCGGGTTCGAAAAAAAAGAAATTTTGAAAAAACTATAGAAAATGCTTAAAAAAAATACTAAAAAATCTAGAAATAAAGAGACTCTTTACTGCAGAATATTATAAGCAACGGTTTATTAGATATTGAATTAAAAACTAATGTGTACGAGGAAAGATTATCAACTCTAAATGACCTCTGTTCACAAACGGGCATAACACCAGGTGTTTTTAGTCTGGTAATCAATTTGATACATTGTACAATATACTGAGGGTGGGGTGGTGTCTGCTTCTGATTGAGATTTGAGAATTAATTTCCCTAAAACATCCTAATATGCTGCATTTAACTGGTGTTTGAAAAAAATCTAAAGCAATGTTATTTTTCACCTCGGGATTAAACATTCACAGGGTTATTCAGAGAGCGGTGAAAAGCAGGAGAATAGCTGGAGAAGTGAAAATTCTAGGTCAAAATAGCCAAACCAGAAAAATTCTCCCATTTATCTCACTTTCCAAATCGGCTATGTGGTCTAGATTGTTCTCTTCTCTTGCCAGTTCTCCTGGCTTTCACCTGTCTCTCAGGGTTGTTCAGAGAAAGGTGAAAACCAGGAGAATGGCAGGAAAAGAGAACAATCTGGACCAAATAGCCAATTTGGAAAGTGAGATAAGGCTAGGGTCAGACTAACGCATTTTTCGCAGAGACCGTCAAAAAGTGCGTCCGAACGCATTGCCTTATTTTTTCACGGATTGCGCGAAAACGGTCATATGATGCGCATTTTTGTGCGTGATTTTTTACGGATCCAAACCAGGAAACTTTGGGTGTCTGGACGTTATGTTGGCCGGACATGAGCAGGGTCTGACGTCTCCAAATCACGCACACACGCCGCTAGTGGACGCAGCGCACTCTGTACGTTCGTACTAGCGGTTCTGCGTTCTTGAAAAAATGCGTTCATTTTCCACTTGCGTTGTGCAGCCGGACTTTCGTGCGACTGTACTTCGTATATTGGCCGTCATTGCCCGTCATTTGCTGCTAGTGCGGCCGTGATTAAGTGCGCCTAAAATTCGCTAGTCTGACCCTAGCCTAAATAATAGAATTTTTCTGGTTTGGCTATTTTGACCTAGAATTTTCCATTCTCCAGTCATTCTCCTGCTCTTCACCGCTCTCTGAATAATGAAAAAACAATAAGGTGGAAAAAATGGCGCAGATAATGTGTAGATGGTCGGTCTTGGGTAGCAGCAAGGGCACAAACGCACACTCCCAAGTGCGAATAGTCAATGGATAAAATAATGGGTAGAGTCCTCGCGCTTACGCCAAGTGTCCAGTGAGTAATACTTCAAGATAATTTTTTTCTGAGCCCCATAAAGTCGGCTCTGGACTATATAGGCATAAATCTGTGGATATGATCTCACCAGCCCGTCCTACCAGCAACCATCCGTGGTGATAACCTGGTCCATAGATGAAATATTGGATCCCCAGGATATGTCACAGACGAAAAGTTTCTTATCTGAGAGCAAACATTTCATTCTTGGTTTAAGGCTAGGGTCAGACTGAGGCAGTGCGAACGCGCGTTCTGGCGCACATAATCACGGCCGCACTAGCAGCAGATGCCGGGCAATGACAGCCAATATACGAAGTACGGTCGCACAAAAGTCCGGCCGCGCAACGCAAGTGGAAAATGAACGCATTTTTTCGAGAACGTTAAACCGCTGGTACTGACGTACAGAGTGCGCTGCGGCCGCATAGCAGCGTGTGTGCGTGATTAGGAGATGTCAGACGCTGCTAGTGTGCGGCCAACATAACGTTCAAACAGCCGGATTTCCCTAGACTTCTTTTCACCCCATCGTCATGAAATACGTCCAGAATTGCGCATCGTCTGACCACTTAAGCGTATTCCGTGAAAAAATGCGTGCGCACGCATCGACGTACATTTTGACGGTGGCCGCAGAAAATGCGCTCATCTGTCCCTAGCCTTATTTCCTGCTCCTGGAAATGTGTCTTTTTTCCTCTTGCGCACCTGACAGGGTTATTCAGAGAAAGGTGAAACTCAGGAGAATGACTGGAGAATGGAAAATTCTAGGTCAAAATAGCCGAACCAGAAAAATTCTCCCATTTATCTCACTTTCCAAATTGGCTTTTTGGTCTAGAAGTTTCCATTCTCCTGCTTTTCACCGCCAAAAAATCAGTAAACTTTTTCTGCGTGTCCGAAAATGTCTCATCTTTTCATACAGACTCCCGCCCCAAGCAGTTGTTTATGGATAGATTAAAGGAAAAGCATTTACCGTCATTTGAAATGTCATGTTTTGGTTTTTACATATTTCTATACATCCTAGAAATCCGCCACTTCACGGGCAGGTTATGGGGACTTCCTAGGCACGATATTTGAAGGAATTTTTCATTTTTATTTTTAACCCTTATTTCATGGAAAACTCACTGTCCCTTTAAAAACGTTTTTTTTTAAACTTTTTGTCCTTTGTTTCCTGTCCCCCAGGGCACTACCCGGACCCCCATACACCTTTTATGGCAAATATGTAGCATATATGCCCTCTTGGAGGGCACTCCAAAAAACCGAATTTTCAGCCCCATTGACTTGCATGGGGGTTCGGGTTCGGTCCCGAACAAATGGGAGGTTTGGGCTCGAACCGAACTCGGGGAGTGTTCGGCTCATCCCTACTATTTATCAGCTATAACCATACCATAACCCTTTTAGAAACAGTTTGCTATTATGCAGACTTTTACATTTGTCAGTTGATAACAGAAAAAGATTAAGTTTAAAGGGACACACTAGGCACTGTGATTACTCAATGCTACGAGTGGAAATGGTGCCTTGAGTATCCTCACCCTCTTTTCTCGGAGGGCTGATTCAGTCCTGCCCAGACATACAGGGTTATTCAGAGAGCGGTGCAAAGCTGGAGAATGACTGGAGAATGGAAAATTCTAGGTCAAAATAACTGATTTGGAAAGTGAGATGAAAGGGAGAATTTTTCTGGTTTGGCTATTTTGACCTAGAATTTTCCATTCTCCAGTCATTCTCCTGCTTTTCACCGCTCTCTGAATAACCCTGTAACTCCCACCAAAACTCTGAATGCTGAGCTCAAGTCCCTGGCAATTGTAGCCCAGCTCCCACCAATGGCCCTCAATGCTCTTGGTATTGAGACGCATTGGAATGGCTGTGTCCCTGCGATCCCGAGACTTTCTACAGCTTACAGGAAGCAGCAAAGTTCAAGACTGACCAACACAGAGGGGGCCCAGCTCTATAAAGAAGTTAGTAAGTTACTTCGTTAATTCCTATATCTTGAAAAATAACGTAAAAAAAAGTTGCCTAACAACTTGAGAAGAAATCTGAAACGAGCAGATCGACTTAGACAGTTTTGCTTACAATTCTTATAATTGTGTAGCAAAATGAATGCTAGAAAAAACAAAAAGCAACTGTATCATATATCTGGCCATGTCATAGTCCTTCCTCGTATCTCCACACTCCCAATTCCCATAGAGATTCCTGCATCATATCAAGTCATATCATATCGTTGTCAAGGTATGTGTTGTTCTATCGTATTATCCCCTTTTCAACATATCTTGTTCAGCACTGCAGATTCTGCTGGCGCTTAATAAATAAAGTATAAAAGACTAGAGTTGCTTTGACGTTTGGCGGATGAGCTTACACTCTTAATGGCCATTAATAGAAACCAAAGTCTCTAATTGTGTTTTGTTTCACACGGTATAATGGGAATAAGCACAGATGACATATTTCTTCTTATGTTTTATACATGTTGCTGGGCTGGATACATTTGGTGGTTGCAGCCGCCCCATCGGGGAATAGGTGTGACCCCACCCCTCCTGTACTATGTATGTTTTATTGTACCACCAGCCAGGTCATCATTGCAGCATGTTCCGCAATGTGTCTTTCAGGGTTATCCAAAGAGATTCGAAAAGTCACCGCACGTTCGGTGACTTTTCGTTCTCTTCAATTCGGTTCCTTTTGCCGATTGCATTTCGGTGACCCTGCGGTGTATTCAGCAAAGAGCACAGGGTCCCCGAATTGCAGGGAAAAGCTGCCGAAAACCTGACGAAAACTAACCGAATGCACGCTGAAAACAAGCAAAAACATCTGGATTAACCTTCGAAAAAACCGAACATGAGCCGAACAGGAGCCGAAAAGGAGCCGAATCACACAGAGCCGAAGCAGCTGTGACGTAGAGGAGGCAGTGAATAAATTAGAAAAACCATTTGTATGAATCTGGGAAAAAGAAACGCTGTTTGCAAAGAAACTACTGAGCGAAAATGTCTGAAATTTTCACAGGAGGTCCAGGGAATGATAATAAAGAGGGCTGTTACAAAAAAAATTAGTAAATTGGAAAAAAAAAAAAAAAAAATCGGACTTTTTAAAAAAAATAAAAAAAATCTGAAAAATGCTTAAAGTATCCTAAAAAATCTATAAATAAAGAGACTTTTTGCTGCAGAATTTTAGAATGAACGGTTTATTAGATATTGAATTAAAACGGGAATATTTTTAACATTGAAGCCTATGGGATTCTCCTGAATAAATTTGCCGAATTAAACCACCGAATGGCAGAGCATTTCGGGAACCTTTCACTGCTGGTTTGTGTTCTCTGAATAGCCGAAGCAGTGCTTTTTCATGGGGATTTCACTGCCCTCGAACAGGCACCGAACAGGCACCGTATGTGCAGGCAATTCGCCAGTATTTGGCGAATTGCCTGCTCTCTGGATAACCGAATGGCCAGGAAAGGGAACCGAACGCTGATTTTCAGCGTTCGGTTACCTTTCTCAAGCAATTCGGATCTCTTTGGATAACCCTGTTTGTTTTTTGATCCCAAGGTGGATTTGATTCTGGGAGGGAATAAATAAAGGCCCACCAGTCTACCTCAT
The DNA here is from genome assembly GCA_009667805.1 of Leptobrachium leishanense. Lineage (NCBI taxonomy): Eukaryota > Metazoa > Chordata > Amphibia > Anura > Megophryidae > Leptobrachium > Leptobrachium leishanense. Next base: position 262,260,118 of record CM019067.1, on the reverse strand, counting down.
GACTTAAAAGCAGCGTGAGCAGTGATGGTTCGCTACACAGCAGCCTGTGGCTTCATTTTTGGATAGGATTCACCCTCACTAGAGGTGCCTTGACGTTGGTGGGTGAGCTTATACTCTTAATGGCCATTAATAGAAACCAAAACCTCTAATTGTGTTTTGTTTCACACGGTATAATGGGAATAAGCGCAGATTACATATTTTTTCTTAAGAGATAATAATGCCTGTCCCTTCGTAATAAACAATTGTATTCTAGAGCAAGTACAAGGTATGTTCTAAACAGACAAATGAGCGAGTACATGAGCTATAGGTAAGTACACTCTGGGGTCAAGTATGGCATGATCATCAAACAGTAAAGGAATGACAGATCAAGGGCAGAATAAAGGAAAACATTAGTTAGATCAACAGGGCAAATTAAATGGGTAGAGTAACATGATAAATGAGAGAGGGCCATCAAAATGTGTGTTGAGTTTGTATAAGATGTCACTGTGTTCATTCTATTAAGGCCGGGATCAGACAAGCGCACTATGTGCACCCGTACTGACATGCCTCCCGGTGTCCGTTGCAGCATTGTGGCACTTCAACGGGGCCGGCCACACACTGTAGCGCACACACGACTTGCGCAAGCTACAGCGGGCATACTGCGGACATTCTGAGAGCCTCCCAATCGAAGCGCAACAACACTCGTTCGACGGGCTGCAAAACGCGATCCTCCACAGGAGGATGGTTCCTTGCAGCGCTGAGTGCACTAACTGCGCTCAGTGAGGTGGCCAGATGGGCATCAGAGTGGAAGGAATGTCCACTCTCATGGCCATTCCTTCCGCTCTGCAAAGCACTCGTCTGACCCCGGCCTAAATGGTAAAGATGTTTCAAGGCAACAGTCTCCTTAATGCATTTCTCTTTAGCCACTCATACATAATAGGATTAGTTAAAACTGGAGAAAGGGGAAATGGAGAAATTAAACATTAACCCATCCTGACCTCCTTTGTACCCCCTCCTGTTTAACCGCACTTGGAATCCATGGCCAGGCTCCCTCTTCACTGGTTTGGACATGACATACTGCTACTTCCTGTAAGCTGCAGCATGTCACATGATCGTGGGGTGGCAGCCAATCCAATGGCTCTCGATCCCAAATGGATTGGGAAGCATTGATAGAAGATGGTTCTCAAAGGTTCTGAACTCCCTGCACCTGAGCTCAGCTCTCAGGTTCTTGGCAGGACTAAGTGCCTGAATTCAGAGGGCTGATTCAGTTTTTCGATACCCGTCCCAGATGGCACTCAGGACACTGATCACTCAAATAACACTGTGGTATCAGTGCATAGAGTGTCCCTTTAGGTGCTTAAAGTCTAGCTCCAATGCTCAAATCTAATGCCTAACCCAACTTCCCAGCCACTATATCATATGGATATTGTATTCCTCCAATGCTCAATGAGGAAAAGAGAAAAACCACAATAAAACACTGACAGTCAAATGATTGATAGCGCTACTATTATTTCCCCAGGTGTTCTAAGATTTGAAGAGCACCAATAGATAGTGGAAAGGATATTGATGAATTGCCAGAGAAAGTCGCTCCAAGATGACTGGATAACCAATTTTGGAACAAATACAACCCAATGCAAACTGAAAACAGGGTAGTTTGTGCTAAAGCAATGTGTCCAAAAGGTGTTTGATTTAAAAAAATTTTTTTTTTTTTTTTTACTCTATGATGTTCTTAAAAGAAAATTCATATATTAATGTCGCCGTCCCTTCCAGAATTTAAATAACTAGACTGTGGCAGTGACAGGATGGCACACGGTATGAATGCTGATTGCACTTTATATGTTTTATTATTTATTGTATTATTTATTGCTTTGTCCCCAGCTCTAAGATGGATCTGCATAGTGTCTGGAAGTCAAGTTAGATAGATAGATCAATGCAGACAAAGAGGCACTTTAAAAATAAAAACACCTCTTTATAAAGTTGCAGAGGCAAGATTGATTGCAAGCCTGTTTAGCTTTGCTTCTCATATTGCTACTCTATGTAATCCTCTTTCCTCGATAATCTGATGCACACTCTGCTATGTCAGCATTTCCTCAGAAGCTAGCAGGTGGGATGTAGAAAATAACTAGATTTGTGAGACTAATGTGTTTATCAATACGGTTAGATCAACTGCTTTGGAAGCATTGCAACATTATTTGGATTGGCAGGAGACATTCACGGATTTTTACAAAATTATCATTTTTATTGTTTTTTTTATCACCGTTGTTGAAGCTTTATTTTACGGTAATTTAAGTCATAATTAGGTTGTGTAATTGACTCTCAACACCGTATTTAGGTGAGGCGAGATAGCTTTCTACATATTTAATTCAGGTATAAGTGGTTTAAATAAATATTTAAAAAAAAAAATCAATAAATAGGATTTGGGAATAGGGGGATTTTTTTCCTGTATATTTAAAATAATCACGTTTTTTCCCATAAAGCAGTCTACCCAGCGCTCCTCCATCTAGTGGAGTCTAACATCAAAAAACAGGTTGAGGCTGGTCACATGACAGTTGACACAAGTGACGCACACAGAGACAATCAGATGTCTCTCAATGCAGAAGCTTTGAGGGATTATACAAAGCTAGCTGTTTGATTATGCAATGTAATTTTTTTCCCTTTACACCCCAGCACCCAATTCACACTTTTTATGTATCCTTCCTGGTAAAATACTTTGGGCCCTATTACATTCTTCATGCAAAAATGCACGGTAAACGCGTGAATTTCTACGCGCAGCGTTAAATATTAACGCGCGTAAATTAACGCTGGTATTACAATCCTTGCGCATTATTTCGTCCGTCAAAAGATAACGTGCGTAAAAAAGACGCGGAAAAACGAGCACATTAACGTTGCGTGCAGAAAAAACTGTTTTTTCACGCAATTCAGCCAATCAGAATTAAGAACCACAATTATCTCAAGTTAAGTTTTTGCGCCTGCCAAAGTCAATCTGAGTATATATGCTGCATCAATAATAAAACCACGCACAACTTCTCAATTTTATTGTTTGGGTATGTGTTGAATGTGTAACTATACTTTGCTGTATTTTTTTTTTCGGGCTGGTGTATTTGGGTTCGGCCAGGACGTTCAAATTTGCCATTAACACCAGCTTTTAAAAGACGTTAAAATTATGCGCGCAAACGCTGTGCGTTAAATTTTGCACGTAGATTGTAATACCCTCCGCGTACCAGCACGCAAACGCATTTATGCTCACAATGTTAAGTATAGGACGCACGCAGTACAGTACGCTCGCACTGCGTTCGTGCAGGTTCACCTGCAGTAGACGATTACGTGCGTTTGTTGCGCTGACATTGTAATACGATGTTCAGCGCAAAGAGTTTTGCCCCTCGCGTTAATGCGTTTTCGCGCACGCAAACGTTTGCGTGAAGATTGAAATAGGGCCCTTTATAAATAAATAAATAAATGTCAGACAGGGGGTTTGGAAGTTCTGTTATACTGGCCAGGAACAATCAGAGAATGAAGTTCAGACATGCTTTAGCCATCATGACCGCTTAATTAAGTTAATGTGGTCATGGTGGTTAGAGTGTCCCTTTAATGTGACATTTAAAATGACCAGTTGTCAATAAAATGCTTGCCCAGTTGGAATAATGGGGAAAAGGTTTATTACAAAAAGGTATTTTACTTGTCCTTTTGCACAGCCTGGGACAATAAATGGATAGACGATACACTGTTACATTGTCGTTTTCCTTCGATGTGTGCCTCTTCTACAAATTGAAAACAAGGATATAAAATATTCAGCTAGAACATTTCAAATAATTCACAATTTCTCTAACACAATCTAAACATACTCTTCAGAGCAGCAGCAGATTATGGCACTACATAAAAAGTATGCCATACACACACGGCTAGGGTTACCCTTTTAAAAATAAATTGAAATTGTTATCAGAAATAATAGGAAAATGAACTAAAATAAAGTAAATAGAACATTTATGATCTTGTTACATTTACTATATAGTTTTGGACAGCTGATTATGATGTTCTGATTCAGGTTTAGATGATATAAACCGATGTCCAATCCATCCCCCAACAGCCTTCCATTCATTCGATCATACTCATAATTCTGAACCGGAATGGTTTCCCAAGTAGATCGCAGTTACATCATGGTTGCTATCAACTTGTTACAAACCGTGTTCAGGCTCTGAAAGCAGACAGCTTGTTCGGTAGGAGAAGACTTAAAGGGACATGGTTTACTCAATGTAAAATGAGTGGTCACCGTGCTGTAAGTATCCTCACCCCTTTGGGGAGCTCTCAAAGGGCTGATTCATCTTTCCCAGAGCAGGAGCTTTAATCCTCATTGGAGCTCAGAACTGAGCTTCAGGATCCATGACCAGGAAGAGGAAACCAACTGGGTTCCCAGCTTCCTCCTTCCCAGCCACTGGATTGGCTGGATGCTCCTTGGAGCATCCAGACTCCCTACAGACACACCACATGCTTCCTACAAACCAGGAGTATGTCATGTCCAGAGGATTAGAGAGCCAGTACTGTACTGGATACAAGGTACGTTTTAAATATAACCAAAGGGTTAAAACTAGAAGAGGGTGCAGGAGGGGTCAAAGTTCAACCCCTCTGCTTCCCCCCTCCTGTTTTAACCTTAGCATATCCCTTTAAACCTGGGATCTCAAACTTTGGCCCCGAGATCTTTCTGAACTACACCTCCCATGATTCTCTGGTTACGTATGCCATTTGAAGAATTCTGGGAATTATAGGCAATAAACATCTGGGGGGGCAGAGTTTGAGATCCCTGGATACTGTTCACTCATCTACAGAGTAGGCCACTTGGCAGCTTTCAGGTCAGTAAATATTTGCCTGACATATCCTGCAACATTTTATCCAGCGATAATATGTCTGATTAATTTGGTAGACATATATATTTCTCACCTGTTGGATGACTCACTCCTAAGATCCCAGCTTGGCCAAGTATTTTGAAGATTTGATGAGCTGGGAATTGTTCAGCCTCTTCCCATTTGTCTACATAGGGGTTTATTTCTGTGTCGATAATCTATGGGAAAAAATATAAGAACACACATATACATTTACTTTTATTAAACTATTTTGTACTTTTATTATATTCTGTTATTGTTTTATCAAAAGAACCTAGAATGCTTTTAACCTTTTTTAAATGAGAGACACACTAACAAAATAATTCATACGGCTGGGGAAAAAAAAAAACTTGTGTGCCTAAAGCAATATGTTTTCACTGCAGTGAAGGTTCACTTGTATGAAACTATGTCAAAATAGCACTTCAAGAATTTTATGAACCTATAACAGGCATGACTATTGATTTTACAGAACCTACATGTATCATGGTCTACAGCTAGTCCTTGGACTTTAAAGAGAGAGTATAGTCCACAAAAACTGTGCTGACACGTGAAGAGTAGTTGGAAGGAATAATTTTTTAATTTTAGAATTTTTTAAATCAAAATGATAACACTATTAAAGTAAAAAGCATTTTCATTGCTAGAAATATTCAATTAATTTTAAAGTGCAAGGTAATTGCGAGTGCATTAAGCTAAAATATCAGGCGATGCTTACATCAGATAAAATGCTATAATCTGACCTTCAGAGTCAATTGCTGCACAACCACATGCCTTTCTTAAAAAAAAGTACTTCAAAAAGGTACGTGAAGATGATGGTGTGCCCTTTTTAATCCCCGGATACAAATCTTGAAAGTTAGTATATTCAAGGTTTAAAGAAGTTAGATGTAATCTAATATATATATTATTGCAGAAGCCATTTGCACATCATAGCAATTCAAAGAATTCATCCCAGATCTCCTGTGCTACACTCCCCATGTGCATCAAGGAACTCTGGGTAGGATATGCAAATGACATCTGTCTCACTTTTATGCATCCTGGGTCTGTTATTACACAGAACCCTAAAATCAATGCTATGCCACACCGTGGCTTTCTAACAGAGATAAGGTTTATGCAACTAGTCAAAGCCACTCCTAGGACAGCGAAGTTTCGGGTTTGTTGGACCCTCATCAGCTAGGAGCTAGGCATGATGGGCAGTTGCAGTGGATGCTTGGACCCCTAGGGTAAATCAGTACTTACAAGGGTTGTGGTGGAGGACAAAAAGCGAGATAAAAAGCCTCCACGCTATAACAGACCCAGGATGCATAAAAGCGAGACAAGGGTCATTTGCATATCCTACCCAGAGTTCCTTACTGCACATGGGGAGTGTAGCACAGGAGATCTTTGATTCTTTGAATTGCTGTGATGTGCAAGTGGCTTCTGCAATAATAAACAAACTAATTATAGCGTGGAGGCTTTTTATCTCGCTTTTTGTCCTCCACCACCACCCTTGTATATATATAAATATATATATATACACATATACACTTAGTAGACTACATATCACTCCTTTAAACCTTGAATTTATTAACTTTCAAGATATAAGCAATCTGGGTCCTCCAGATGTTTTGGAACTACATTTCCCATGATGCTCAGTCAAACTAATGAGTAGCTGAGAATCATGGAAGATGTAGTTCCAAAACATCTGGAGGACCATGGATGCTTACCCTGGTCTTAGGCATTTAGTTCAATGTATGTTTTTCCTTGCAGAGTTCAAGCCTATAGAATGAGGGCCAACTGCAAGAGAAGAGTACTATATGCTAATCATTGCACCAAGATCAAGGCACAATGAAGCCAGCAGTGAAATAAAAATGGTATCGATTTAAAATTTATGCTCAAACCATATCAAAATATTTTTTTATACTGGAATATCCTACACACATTTTACGGTGAAGAAAGATCACCCCAACATTTCTCGAGCGGTATCCATAGAGCAAACTTATAAATAGCCTAAATAATATGTGAATTTCCCTTTTTGATGGAAAAGAACGGTTATATATATATATATATAAATATATATATATATATATATATATATATATTGGGGTTGTTTTTAAAGATGTTGCACTATCAGGTTGTGTATTTTGCTTTTTTGGCTAAAAACGTTTTTTCCATTTAAGGAGAAGATTTTGATATTATCTGTGAATAAATTGATACAATTTTAATTTCACTACTGGCACTGCATGAATTATACAGAGCACTTAATAATAGTTAATGTATTGAACACATTTCGATTTAACAGTTATCAGATCTATGTTTTGTGGCTACTGAAAATAATCTATTGTGTGCACTTGGAGAACGCTCTTTCTGTTTGACTATAGGGTTATTCAAAGAGAGTCGATCTGACCCCGAAATGTAACTGTACACTGAAATTCAGCAAACGGTGACATCTCGGAGTCATTCAGAGAGCAGGCAATTCGTCAAATTGTGACGAATTGCCTGCATGTACGGTACCTGTTCGAGGGCAGTGAAATCCCCCATAGAGACGCTATGGTTCGTCTATTCAGAGAACACCGAACAGCTGGGAAAAGTTGCCGAAGTGCCCTGCCATTCGGTGGTTTCATTTGACATAATTATTCAGGAAAATCCCATAGGCTTCAATGTTAAAAATATTCCCATTTTAATTCAATATCTAATAAACTGTTTATTATTCTATTCTGCAGTAAAAAGTCTCTTTATTCACACATTTTTTAGGATCTTTTAGGCATTTTTTGGGATTTCCAGACTTTTTCGTTAAGCAGTTTTTTTGCAAACAGCGTTTCAAATTTCAAACTTTCAAACGTACTGTTTTTTGGTTTTTTTCACCTCGTTCGTCTGCGTGTCAGCTTTTTCCAGCGGCTACTCTGCACTGTGATCAGTGGCTAGTCGGGTTTCTCCGGCGTGTTAATCCAGCTGTTTCTGTGGGTTTCAGTGAGTGTTCAGCGGGTTTTGTGGTGAGTGATCATCAGGTTTGCGGCAGGTTTTCCCTGCACTACGGGGGCCCTGCGGTGCTTGCTGAATACACCGCAGGGTCGGCAAACTAGGATCGCCGAATTGGCCCGAAGTGCAGGGAAGCTCTTTGAATAACTCTGTATGTCACTATTTAAGGTATTTTGAAGTTTGACACCAATTTCTTCTTCACTTATAGCTACACTTTGAGACAGCCTCCAGTGGGCGGAGGTGAAATTCATCGGTGCACAATGTCATCACGCCAAAGGGAGACAGCAAGTCCATCTTGGCAAGTGCGCAAACAGAATACCGATAACATCAGTTTTGTACCGGCTTGAGTGTTGATTCTAGAGACTGGTGCTTTCGATGACTTATAATTGCGTGCATTTTGGATCTTTGAAACATGATTCACACACTTTTTTGTGAGCAGTTTTATATTTATATCAAAATATTATACAACACTGCACTATTGTATCTGTGTGTCCTTTTAAAAAGGTACAAGCTGGTATATCTCTCCTGATATTGTGGAGCAAGAAGAGTTATTAATCTGGTGGTAACACATGTCTGTTTGAGCGGAAGGAGTTAATTTTACCATATGCCAGATATTTCAGAGCAGACAACCCTGCTTGAAGTTCACGAGTGGGACTTCATACCATATATAGTGGTTTTGTTTATTGAGATAACACTATGAAAGTATCTTCTCTTTTTTCTCCTGTAAGTTATGTTGTATATACTGACTGCGCTTAGGAACAGGTTGCTAGACTGATATTTCTTCACCTGGGTGACTATTTCAGCTGCTGCAGACTTTCTCCTTCTCTCTGAGCTTTATCGCGCCCACAGGATCGGGAAGGATTGGAGTCACACAATAAGCTGGATGTATGAAAGACACACAGACCCAACTTGCGGTTACTTCGCAGCCCTTCTAAAGAGCAGTTTGTTTATTCCTGGTTATATATCTTTCAGAGAATAAGATGTGGACCAATCAAAAACAGTCTACATTGCATATTTTAGAAATGCTGAATACACTGTTTCAAACTTAAATAAGTCTCAAAAGAACATTAAACACATATAATAAATATATTTTGTTTTAAACTGCATGACCATGGAAGGACTAATGTTCCAACCTTGGGACAGTCTTCTTTCAATAGTCCCGGGATCAGGTAAATATTCTTATCTACCTTTGGACCTAAAGCTAGAAATAAACAGATATTTTTGCTATAAAATACTTTTGCCAAGCGAGCCAGGTTTGTTTTTAACGTTTTCACAGGTCAGGAACTTTTTGGTCTCTTTTTAATGTGACTCACCTGATTGTTACTTTTCTTTTTATAGCTGCACCTCTACCTACAATTGGCAGTTGTAGTAAATGATAGACTTTAGCACTTTTTATGTACACATTTTTTTCTGGTATGTTATAATGATGACATAGTGCGTGTCTAGGAGAGCCACTAAAGGATTGCAAAACAATTTTTCAACTGAACTGTACATTTAGAAACAATATTCCTGGGACTAAAACTATATTTATATATATATATATATATCACCAGAGTATAGTAGTAGTGATACTTTTTTTATTGGACTAACGTTACATTTAAAAGAAAAGCTATCAAGAGTATCTCTCTTCCTCAGGTCTTGACGCTATACTCATATACAGTATATTTAATGGTGCTATACCAGGGGTGGGCAAATTGCGGCCCGCGGGCCACTTGCGGTTCACCACAGAGTTTTTTGTGGCCTGCCAAGCGGGGCTCGAGTCCTGCGGAACACATGGGAACGGCGTTCCTGCACTTCTCTCGCAGGGTGAATGTTGTGGGAACGCAGGTTCCTGCTGTGGGCAGCGGGGCATTCCTCTAGCAGCCCCTGGCCACATGTTCCCTCCGAGCCCTGCATGAGGATCCCTCGCGCGGCCGCCTCCTCAGCCCTAAGAAAGGCTGTGATGCGGTCTACAGCCGGGATCTCGCGAGATCGCGTCACAGCCTTCATAGGGCCCAGGTGAGGAGGCAGCTGTGTGCAGGAGTATGCCTGAGCTCGGAGGAACACACGTTCCTGAGGTATGCAGGCTAGGTAAGTATATTTATGGGGGTCTCTACCTGGCTATATTTAATTTTGGGGGCATGTTTCTGGCTATAATTAATTCTGGGCGCATATTTCTGGCTATAACTAATTTTGGGCGAATGTTTCTGGCTATAACTAATTTTGGGTGCATATTTCTGGCTATATCTAATTCTGGGGGCATGTTTCTGGCTATAATTAATTCTGGGGGCAAGTGCGGCCCTCCGCTAACCTCTGCATTTGGCGAGTGGAAATTAAGGGTGGGCGAGTGGAGATCCACACGCAGGCAGCACGATAAAGTATATCGTTCTGCCTGCGCTGCGTATTCCAGTGGCAGACGTTTTTTTTTTTTTCGGCTGGCAGAAGCCACTTCCGGTAAAAGGGGGGCGGGAGAGTGAATTTGCACCTCCCTGTTGTGGCACAATTGTGACCAACTGATTCCTCGCGCCGGATGTTTCCCATCTCTGGTTTTCATGCTGTACCCGGCATGCCCTCTGTCTCTCTATGCTTCACTCTCACTGACGCTGCTTCGGGGAGACCGGCTGAACCTCTTACCAGTAGTGTATTTAGGTTTTGTGCTGCCCTAGGCCTGACTAAACTCGTGCACCCCCTAATTTAAATTTGACGCACCCCTTCCTGTCAAGGGCACACCTCTTCCTGGTTAATCCCCACCCTTCCTCTTTAAGCTCCACCTTTTCCTCTTAGAGCTCCGCCTTTTCCTCTCTTTATATTAAAAGTGGATACCAAGTGCCTACTTGTATATTTTGTATACCATTTCAAATGTATCTATTGAGATAAATAAAATTATGAAATGTTTAAATTCAAGCATTTTTACAAAGAACAGCCATGCATGTCAAGTAAACGGGATCACAGCCGCTCTAATTGGTTGAACAATAAAATCCACAGAAACGTGCACTGCATATGAGCGTATCACAAAGCTGCACAGCAATAAAACCCACAGAAATGGGCACTGTGTATGAGCATATCAGAGCTGCACAGCAATAAAACCCACAGAAACGTGCAGTGTGTATGAGCATATCACAGAACTGCACAGCAATAAAACTCACAGTAATATGCAGTGTGTATCACAGAATCCACAGCAATAAAACTCCCAGCAATGCAATGTTTGGTGTGTGTCAGCGTATCAGAATCCACAGCAATAAAACTCCCAGCAATGCAATGTGTGGTGTGTATGAGTGCATCAGAATTCACAGCAATAAAACTCCCAGCAATGCAATGTGTGGTGTGTGTCAGCGTATCAGAATCCACAGCAATAAAACTCCCAGCAATGCAATGTGCGGTGTGTATGAGTGCATCAGAATCCACAGCAATAAAACTCCCAGCAATGCAATGTGCGGTGTGTATGAGTGCATCAGAATCCACTGCAATAAAACTCCCAGCAAACCGAGTGTATATGAGCACACAGCAATTATGCTGTGGAGCATCTTGTCAGCAGTGGGGGGCCACTGCCAGAGGGTGCACTGTAGCTTTGATTCCCTTCCTGGTAGGTGTTCAGTCCAGAATAGAGTCTGTGTTAACGAAAGGGCGGGCAGCTGCGCGCGTGCGTTTCACGTGGTTCAGCCAGTCATGTGGTACTGAGACTCAGAGAAATGGCAGTGAAATGCCCTGATGTTCGGTGGTTTCAATCTGCAGGTTTATTCAGGCGAACCCCATAGGTTTCAATGTTAAAAATATTCCCGTTTTTATGCACAGCTAATAAATCATTTATTATTTTAATCTGCAGTAAAAAGTCTTTACTTACTGATTTTTTTTAGTACCTTTTAGTCATTTTTCAGATTTTTTTAGGCAAAATTCCCCCCTTTTTTTTAATAGCAGTTTTTCTTTTTTCTGTAACAGAACTTTTTATTATCAGTCATAGGATCTTATATGTAAATTCCAGACATTTTCGTTCAGTAGTTCTTTTGAAAACAGCAGGCCACGGGTTTGCGGTGGCAGCATTCAGCGGCCGACTCCATGCACTTTGGGGACCCTGTGGTGAATGGTGAATTCACTGCAGGGTGGGGAAATTTTATTCTCCTAAGTGCAGGGAACTACAGAACACCAAAACATTGGCGTTATTTCGGTGCTCAGTGAGTAACCCATTTAGTGGTGAGGTTTTTTGCTGCCCCCTGGAAAGTGAAATTGAAAGTGAAAATTAGTGAAATCTCAATGTATCCTTCCTGGTAAAATACTTTGCAAAAGTAAAAAAAAATTATTTTTTTTAACTTTTTTAGGGGTGGGGCCACCCAGTGCGGGCCGCCGCCCCCTGGAAAGTGCCGCCCTAGGCCTGGGCCTAGTCGGCCTAGGCCAAAATACACCAGTGCCTCTTACTGATCTCAGAGATTTGCTCGGCGCACTCGCCTGTTTGCTGTACCATGTGAACGGATCACGGGAAACTGCGCTGAGAAAACATTTTGAATCAGTAAGAGGTTCATCCCGTCTCCCCAAAGCAGCATCAGTGAGAGTGTACCATGGAGAGACAGAGGGCATGCCGGGTACAGCATGACCAGAGACGGAAAACATCCGGCGTGAGGATTCAATTAGTCATCAAAGTGTCACAACAGGGGGGGGGTGCAAATTCCCTCTCCCACCCCCCTTTTACCTGTTACACGCTGGATGTCCCTTCACGCTGCGCTCCTCCTCTTCCGGGCACAGCGTGAAGGAGGACTCAGCATGCCTCAGCGAGTGAGGGAAGCGGGGATTATCCCCGCCCCCTCACTCTACTACTCGCAAGGACAGGTAAAGGGAGGGGGGTGAATTGCAGGGGAGTGGGAGGGGGGTGAAAATTGCAGTGGGGGGGTGAAAATTGCAGGGGAGTGGGAGGGGGGGTGAATTGCAGGGGAATGGGAGGGGGTGAATTGCAGGGGAATGGGAGGGGGGTGAATTGCAGGGGAGTCGGAGGGGGGGTGAATTGCAGGGGAGGGGGGTGAATTGCAAGGGAGTGGGGGGGTGAATTGCAGGGGAGTGGGAGGGGGGGTGAATTGCAAGGGAGTGGAGGGGTGAATTGCAGGGGAGTGGGAGGGGGTGAATTGCAGGGGAGTGGGGGGGTGAATTGCAAGGAGTGGAGGGGTGAATTGCAGGGGAGTGGGAGGGGGGGTGAATTGCAGGGGAGTGGGTGGGGGTGAAAATTGCAGTGGGGTGAAAATTGCAGGGGAGTGGGAGGGGGTGAATTGCAGGGGAGTGGGAGGGGGGTGAATTGCAGGGGAGGGGGGGTGAATTGCAAGGAGTGGGGAGGGGGTGAATTGCAGGGGAGTGGGGGGGTGAATTGCAAGGGAGTGGGGGGGTGAATTGCAGGGGAGTGGGAGGGGGTGAATTGCAGGGGAGTGGGAGGGGGTGAATTGCAGGGGAGTGGGAGGGGGGTGAAAATTGCAGTGGGGTGAAAATTGCAGGGGAGTGGGAGGGGGGTGAATTGCAGGGGAGTGGGATGAATTGCAGGGGAGTGGGAGGGGGGTGAAAATTGCAGGGGAGTGGGAGGGGGTGAATTGCAGGGGAGTGGGGGGATGAAAATTGCAGGGGAGGGGGAGAAATGAATTGCAGGGGAGGGGGAGAAATGAATTACAGGGGGAGAGAGAAATAAATTACAGGGGGAGAGAGAAATGAATTAAAGGGGGCCCTTGGCAGAACTAACCTCTCCCGTGAGGGGTCATAATTGGTGAAATGGTGGCGTAGGCGTTTGAGGTTCAGCAAAATTAAATATATCTATTTATAAAGAAAGATGAGTGATACGGAAGGGGCAAAAAAAAAGAAATGGGGATGGAAGTATCGCACACGAATTTTAATGGATTCATCTGTATTAGCATCCAAGGGGGAAAACTGACTATGGGGTCTTCTAACTTCTTATGATAATCTGGCATACAAACAATTAACCCCTTAAGGACGTAGGGGTGGCGCCCTTAAGGTGTTTAAATTTGCTGGCGAGGCGTACAGGTACGCCTCGCCGACAGGTGCCGTCGCGCAGCACTAATTTTGGGCCCTCCCCGCAGCCGGCGTGCAGTGCGCGTCATTGGCTGCAGGGGACGGCTTGATTTCAGGCTGTTCCTGTGCAGCCAATGACGCGCACCGCGAGTCAGCGCGCGCAGGCTGCGGGGAGGGGCCGAGGCGGCCCCATTGAAGACAGCGGGGCGTACCTGTACGCCCCGCGTCTTCAAAGCCCGCCCGCCGCCAGGACGTCATGGAACGTCCTGCGGCGTTAAAGGGTTAAAAGAGAGTATTCGGTTCCACTTGATATATCGGATGCATAAACCCCAAATTAATTTGGTCCTAAAAACTGTTGGCGAGGAGTCTGTACTTAATGGATGATATTACTTGGATCTGATGTCTGGGTATATATGTACCTGGTGTCTGATGTCTCGATATACATGTATCTGGAGTCTCGGTCTGGTTAAAGTTATTTATTTTTGTAACTTTATTCTGAATAAAACCTTTAACAGTGTAATTTCATAAGATAATTTAAGAGGGTGTGTTTAGGGGCTTTCAGAGCAGGGTAGGTGGGGCAACTGGTGGCGAGTAACTTTTAAGGTCTGGCTAGTAGCTTGGGACTTGAAATTTTGAGCCCAGCTCTACTATACTCTCTGTACTTTACACAGAGATAAAAACTTAGCTACACCATGTTACATCATCAGACTAGCCTATATAGAGCCCAAATAAGATTGTTTAAAATGTGCATGTATTACTTAAGATGCCTCAATCCAAAACAACATTTGCAAGCACAGCTGATGTTGTGTATTGGTAATAAAAACAAATATTTACACTATTTACAGTATAACAGGCAGGTTTTTGAGCTTTTTTACAAAGTACAAATGCTGTTTCTTAGACTATTTTAATACTACAGACTTGTGTAATCCCACTGGACGTTCTGCCTTCACCTGCCACGCGTAAAGTAAAAATACTGTCATTCACTATTCAAAAACAGATGGTAAAGTTTTAATTTTGTGTGTTTTTCCCATGTTTTCCCTGACAGGTCTGCCTTGTATTTGTAGACAGGTGACCTTCAAATCCACGAACATCTGTCTGATGTTATTGGACTATGAGAATGTTGAAATGGAAACTAAAGTAAATGTCAGTAGAAACACTTTCTGGTTTTCAGATTTCCATCTATTAGCTGCAAGTTCTAAGAAATGCATTCTTTTTTTTTTTAACTTCGGAACAGTCACAACAGAACAAACATGAGGCACTTTATTATAGTGATTTTAAAGTTTTGATACCACGTAAGTGCTCCAGAAGAGGTGCAGATTGCACTGATCTCTTCCAATAGACCCCCAGGGATTGAACAATATCACATGTTAAATGGGCCCTAGGCATCTACAATGTATTTTTTTGTGTGTGTGTGTGTATATATATATATATATTTATATATTTATATATATATATAAACAGGAACTGCTATGCACTCAAGCATCTGTATCCTCAAAATTCACCCGGTGCCTGCCACTTGGTTGCAAGTTATATGTACCGAAAAAGACAAGTTGCGGCGGCACTCCAGGACTGTTTAGAAAACTTTATTTATGATATATGTGTAGCGCTGTGTTTAAACCCTTACTGTGGCAGTACCTATTTTTGGCCACCGGAGGGAGACAAGCGCGATAAGAGACACTGAACATTGGGACTACGTTTCCCGGCATGCTTTGCGAACGGACACAGGAAGTGGGTGGGACACAGACGCTGTACATCCTGAGCCTCGTGGAGATAGCTGGCAGAGCGCGCCAGGGAGTGCATGAGAGAGGACACAGTGCTGCAGAGCGGAACCGTGACTAGGCCGGAGCGCAAGTGCGGCCTATCAGGATTCCAAGTGGGGTTATCCAGCCTTGCAAGAAGGAGACCCAGTGATCCACAGACATTACCCAAGCTGCTGTCAAGGAAGTGGAGGACCCTCGAGTAAGGAGTACCGCAGGTCCATTGGATGGGAGAGCAGGCGGTAGCTGGACCAGCCACTGTCGGAGCAGAGAGAGCCAGACAACGGATCCAGTAGCCAGTATCCCAGCAATGCACCGAGCGAAGGGACGTCCTGGATCAGAGGAACCTTGGTGATCGAGTGGATGGGTGAGAGGCCTCCAAGGCCGGTTTTACAAAGTCAAGAAAGCACGCTGTTGTTTATTTCTAAAACCCACAGGGCCCCAACTTGACTAGTCGAAGACATCGTTTAAGAGATTCACTGGCCAGTTGAATAGTACCTGGGTACCATAACACACACATACACTCACAGTTCGGGACTTAACCTGTTCGGGACTCACTCCCTAGTACTCGAAAAAGGGGCAAAGATTCGCATCTTATTTTGTTTTCCGCTGCGCATTTCTCGAATTACGAAATATTGTATTCTCTTTCCGCTGCGCGTTTCTCGAAATTACGAAGCATTGTATTTTTTTCTGTTCGGTCGCGCATTTTTCCGAAATACGAAGCCTCGTATTTCTTTTTTCCGCTGCGCGTTTACCGCGATACGAAATACTGTAAATATATCTACGAACACCGTGTCTCATTATATGCCTTTGACTTTAGTAAACTATATAATTTATAAAATCCACAGCGGTGCTGGAGTATATTTATTCCCTAGTGCGGGGAGGCTGACCCGTGGTTCATTTTCAGCGGCTCCTCCGGGAGTGAGCGCTACACGTGGGGGCTCGTCCGGGATCCAGTCTCTGGAAAAACCGCATCTAAAGGGTTAAATATGGATCCAGACACTGTTGCCGAATGGTGTGAGGAGCACAGTAGTCAGCTAGAATGTTGTATAGTCATGGATATTCCCGCAGACACTTGGGCCGAAGATCAGATTCGCCAGGCCGTGGCCGCGCTGACACCAGATCATCGGGGGTTAATCCTGGACATTAAAAAGAACACAGATACCTCTCACACATATGTTCTTTTTGAATGGAGAAAGGGTGTTCCAGTGTGTTTTCAGGGCGCGAGCATGAAGCTGACCGATGAGGTGGAAGTCCAACTGATTCAGCCAAGTGCGCCACGTGGCGAATCCGCAAGTGTTCCCGCGCCCAGTCCGTTGGCCATGATCGGGCCTGAATTCATAGTGGCTATTGGAGATTTGCTGGCTAAGTGTCAGAGAACAAGCCCTCCGCACACTAACTTCGGTTATCGACGGTTGAGAAATTTTACAGGAAACGTACCAACTCCGGCGGGAGAAGAAACCTTTGAGGAATGGGTGGAACAGGCGATGCAGGCTCTGGATGAGTGGGACGTCCCTGAAGTTCAGAAAAAGCAAAGGATCACTGAGAGTTTAAAGGGACCTGCGTCAGAAGCGGTGAGAAATCTACAACTGAGTAGAAAAGACTGTACTGCTTTAGATTATTTAAACGTTTTGGAGGAAGTTTTTGGGCGAACGGAAAAGGCTGCAGAGCTATGTATATCAGTATAACACACTTACCAGCGGAAAGGTGAGAGAATGACCGAATACATGAGGCGCCTAGATAAGATTCTGCACCAGATACTCCTCAAGAAAGGGGCCGAGCCGGCCGAAGTGGATAAGATCCGAATAAAACAGATCCTGAGGGGCTCTCAACCTTTAGATCCAGTGATGCTGCAGCTGAGAAGCAGAGCAGGTAACCAAGAACTGAAGTACCTGGAACTGATCCGAGCTGTCAGAGAGGAGGAGGCTTTGCTGGAGGAAAAATCCTTCAGGCGAGGGGAAAGAGCTTACGCACAACCTGTAAGGCATAACGACGGTCTGCAGCCTGAAAGCGACTCGCTGGATACTTACGGATCCGACGTGGATGAGCAAGAGCACCTGATCGCTTTTAAATCCACAGAGAGGGCTGCCAAAGAATTACACCTCTCTCTCTGAACGTGGTGAGTTGTACAAAACTGTTAAAAAAGTACAGGAAGCTCAAGCTGAATTGCAACAGGCGCACACGGAACTGTGCCAAGTATTGATGAAGGTGACAGAGATGCAGGCAGAGATGCAGAAGTTCCTTACAGGCATGCAGACAACCGGAGTTGCTGTGGCGTCTAGCCAAGGTCCTTTAACTGAATCACAACAGGCGACTGCGTCTCCACTTTCTAAGAAGAGATGTTTCGGTTGTGGAGAAATGGGCCACTTCCGCGCACAATGCAAAGACCGAAAGCCTGAAAGGAATAGAGTTGATGAGTTGTTAAAAGCCTTAGAAGGACTGTTATCTACCTCACCGGCGGGAAACGCCAGAGGGCTCAAGTGAAGGAGCAACCTAGGTGCCCGAAGGTTGAACCCCGCTCCAAAAATCAAGCCAGGACTAAGAGGGCGAGAGGGCCCAAGAGTCGGCCCAACTGCTGAGCCTGCCAGGACTGAAAGAGTCACTCCCTTGGCATCCGGACCTACGTCATGGGAAGCAATGCACACCCAAAACCTACACGGGCCAAGAAAAAGGCCAGGGTACAGCAAACTGGGTCTAAGTGTCCGGATACCGCCACCAAGTTTCCTGACCAACTGATAGGTCCTTCTCCTATTGTGCCAATCCAAGTGGAGGGAGTCTACACTAAAGCCCTGTTGGATTCAGGGGCTCAAGTGACATTGATCTACCGAGACTTCTATGAGAAACATTTGAAGCACATTCCTCTACAGAAATTGAAGGACCTGGAAATCTGGGTATCGGAACTGAGAAAACTCCCTTATGACGGGTATCTACAGGTGAAATTGGAGATCGAATCCGAAGTCATCGGACAGTCCGGAGGTTGTGATGCCTTGGCCATTGTGTGTCCTCGACCCTCAGGTGCAAACAGAAGTTCCATGATAGTGGGGACGAATACTGATTTGGTGCGGCATCTCCTGACACCTATCGTATTGGAAGAGGGTTCTACTCAAGGAGTACACCCAATGTTACGTCCAGTCTATCAGAGGATGGTCGAAGAACAGAAGGCACCTGCCGAAGTGGGGCGCCTGTCGAGATTAGAAGGAACAGAGAAGGTTCTGCAAGTAGGAGAAGTAGCGAGTTTCCGGGCTTCAGTCAAGTTGAACGGGTCGAAACCAGGTCCCTATGTGGTGCTGGAAACCGATTTTAATCATGGGAGTGAAGCCGGAGTCTAAGTAATCCCTGAAATAATCTCCACTAAAGCTTTGAAAAGAACACGAGGAAGAGTCTCAGTCAGCGTGTGCAATGTGTCTGATTCTCCAGTAGTCCTTAAAGCACGAATGCCTATTGGGCAAGTAGAGTCCGCTACGCCCCTCTCCACCGATTTAGGAGGGGGAGTGGATAAAGAGATTCCAGATGAAAGATTCTACCCAAGGACGCTCCCATTTCATCCGAGTGGAAGAAACGTCTTCAGTCTCAAGTTCTAAAGTGGAGAGAATTGTTCTCGAAATGAGTTCGACGTAGGCCTAGCTAAAAGTACTGAACACCGCATTCGATTACAAGAAGACAAGCCGTTCGTGAAAGGTCAAGGCGAGTTCCGCTGGGAGACTTGGATGATCTGCGAGAACAGCTGAATGAATTGCAAAGAACCAGGTGATTCAAGAGTCCAGGAGTCCATACGCATCTCCAATAGTGATGGTTCGGAAGAAGAATGGTTCTGACCGCCTATGCATAGACTACCGCACGTTGAACCGGAGAACTATCCCAGACCAATATGCTACTCCTCGGATAGAAGATGCCTTACAGTGTTTGTCTGGAGCAAAATGGTTTAGTGTACTAGACCTGCGAAGCGGGTATCACCAGTACCCAATGCATCCCGAAGACAAAGAGAAAACTGCGTTCATCTGTCCACTGGGGTCTTTGAATTCAACAGAATGCCTCAAGGCCTCACGGGGGCTCCGGCCACGTTCCAACGGTTGATGGAGAAGAAGACAGTCGACATGAATCTGATCAAAGTATTAGTGTACCTGGATGACATAATTGTGTTGGGAAGACTCTGAAAGAACATGAGCAACGTTTGGAGAAGGTCTTGAAAGGCTCCATGAGAGAGGGATTGAAACTGTCTCTGGAGAAATGCCAATTCTGCCTACCGTCTGTTACGTATCTGGGACATGTGGTCTCAGCAGAAGGTGTTTCAACAGATCCTCGGAAGTTGGAGGCCGTAGCTTCTTGGCCTAGACCAGAAACGTCACTGAACTTAGATCTTTCTGGGGTTCTGTTCATATTATCGAAGGTTTGTAGGAGGATTCGCAAAAATAGCTCAACCACTGAACAAACTCCTACAGAAGGAAAACACCGAAGAAGGCTGCAAGGCCTCTGACCGAAACCCGTCAGCTCCAGGACCAAGGAAAGCTCGAGAGTCCATACAGGGCGAATGGACTGGTCAATGTGAAGGTGCTTTCTTGAAGCTGAAAGAGAGTCTCACTCGGGCTCCTGTCTTGGCCTACGCGGACCCTCACAAGCCGTACGAGCTACATGTGGATGCCAGCAGAGAAGGTCTAGGAGGAGTCCTGTATCAGGAGTATGGTGGATTGCTGAGGCCTGTAGCGTACGTGAGCCGGAGCCTTACGCCTTCAGAAAAGAACTATCCGACCCACAAGTTGGAGTTCCTAGCCTTGAAGTGGGCAGTGGTGGACAAGTTAAAGGACTATCTGTATGGAGCCGAGTTTGTGATAAAGACGGATAACAATCCTCTTACCTACGTCCTTACTACTGCGAAACTGGACGCAACGGGACACCGGTGGTTGGCCGCTCTGTCAGGGTTTCGGTTCAGATTGAAGTATCGCCCTGGGGTGAATAATCGAGATGCTGATGCTTTATCGAAGACCCTACACTGCAGAATGGACTCAGTTAACTCCAGACGGGTGCAAGCTTTGTGTCAAGGAGCAGAGCGCCGGGTCAAGGGAGGGATTGAAGCGGAGGCCATAGGAGTCATGGCTGCGGCTGTCCCTGAATTCTACTGCAACCCTACACAATTGAGGGATGAAAGTCTACCTACCTTTTCGAAACAGGACCTGAAAGCGGATCAGGCCAGAGACCCTTCAATTGCATTGACCATAAAGGCCCTAACTGCGAACCAGCAGGAAATTCTGCTGACCAATTCCCCGGATGGAGCCAGATTGGTCTACAAAGAGTGGGAACGGTTGAAGATGTTGGATGGGGTGGTCTACCGAAGGGGCCCCTCAACCAATGCTGAAGAGACTCAACAGTTATTCCTTCCCACTAAGTATAGAGAGAGTGTGCTGCGATCGCTACATGATGAGCATGGACATTTGGGTGCTGAAAGAACTTTTAAGCTGGTGCGAGACAGATTCTATTGGCCTTGCATGAGAGCTGAAGTGGAAAGTTACTGCCATTCCTGTCTGAGGTGTATTCAGAGGAAGACTCTACCGACCCGAACCGCTCCAATGAGCCATCTGCAGAGTCAGGGACCCATGGATTTGGTGTGCATTGACTTCCTGTGCTTAGAGCCGGATGCTAGTGGGCAGGGGAATATTCTAATAGTGACTGATCATTTCACTCGTTACGCCCAAGCTTTTTCTACGAAAGATCAACGCGCTCCAACAGTAGCCAAGGTTCTGATGGAAAAGTTCTTTGTTCACTACGGCCTGCCAAGGAGAATACATTCTGATCAGGGTAGAGACTTTGAAAGCCGACTTGTTGGGCAATTGTTGAAACTGTTGGGAATACAAAAGACTCGAACTACACCATATCACCCTCAAGGTGATGCTCAGCCTGAACGGTTTAATCGCACGCTGCTGAATATGCTGGGGACTTTGTCAAACATAGAGAAGCAGAGTTGGAGTCGTCACATAGCTACTCTGGTGCATGCATATAACAGTACGGAGAGTGATGCGACTGGATACTCACCGTACCGTCTTATGTTCGGAAGAGAAGCCCGACTGCCGGTTGATTTGGCGTGTGGGTTATCTCTAGACCAGACGTCGGTAGCTTCCCATAGAAACTACGTGGATAGACTTTGGAAAAACCTGGCTTCTGCGTTTGAACAGGCCCGTTTGACCTCAGGAAACAGGGAGCAAAGGAACAAAAAGAATTATGACTTGAAAGTTCGGATACAAGATCTACAACCCGGTGATAGGGTTTTGTTGAAGAACTTGGGTGCTGCTGCGAGGCACAAGTTGGCGGATAGATGGAGTTCTCAAGTCTACATTGTCTGAAAGCAACTGCCGGGTCTGCCGGTGTATCAAATCCGGCCGGATGGAAAGGCTGGGCCTCTTAAGAACTGGCACCGGAATCATTTGTTACCTTTGAGAGAGGCTGTGAGGATACCAGTTGGGGACGAACTTTCTCTGCCAAATCCGCCTGCTCCACGTTTGCCTCCTGTTACTCGGTCTCAGCAGACCCGGGTTGTCGAAGAGAGCGAAAGGGACAGTGAGGAAGAGAGTTTTTGTCTGGACTGGATGCGTTCACCAGAGCCTGAAGAGGTTATCTCAGTTCCTGAACGATGGGAGAGTAATTTGAGGCCTGAAGCTCCTGAATTTCAGTTAGAAGTCCCTGGGACTATTGACATCCCTGAAGCTCTTGAATTCCAGTTGGAAGTCCCTGAGGCTGTGGAAATCCCTGTAGCTCCTGAAGCTGAGTCTTATGATTATAGTTCTATGCCTTCACTGGGGGGCTCATACTCCGAAGAAATGTCTGCTCCAGTGGCAGAAAGAAGGACTGAGCCAGCGCCTATAGTACTTCCACCTGAAGAGGAACTGATTGAGTCAGAACCAAAACGCTCTGTTCGACCGCCCCAGCGACTCACTTACGACTCACCGGGACATAGCACTGAAGAAGCCATCACCACAGTGCAAAGGTTGCCTGAAGTGTCTGCTATGTTAGCTGAGGTAGCACAAAATATGAGTCGACTTGAATAAGTGTATCTAACCCACTGTATGTTTGCTGCCGAACCTGTATATGCTATCTAAATGTGTTGAAATGTAATGTAACTGTTGTACCTCCTTGGAGAGACCCAAGAGTTCTAGGAGGGGGAGAGTGTAGCGCTGTGTTTAAAACCTTACTGTGGCAGTACCTATTTTTGGCCACCGGAGGGAGACAAGCGCAATAAGCGACACTGAACATTGGGACTACGTTTCCCGGCATGCTTTGCGAACGGACACAGGAAGTGGGTGGGACACAGACGCTGTACATCCTGAGCCTCGTGGAGATAGCTGGCAGAGTGCGCCAGGGAGTGCATGAGAGAGGACACAGTGCTGCAGAGCGGAACCGTGACTAGGCCGGAGCGCAAGTGCGGCCTATCAGGATTCCAAGTGGGGTTATCCAGCCTTGCAAGAAGGAGACCCAGTGATCCACAGACATTACCGAAGCTGCTGTCAAGGAAGCGGAGGACCCTCGAGTAAGGAGTACCGCAGGTCCATTGGATGGGAGAGCAGGCGGTAGCTGGACCAGCCACTGTCGGAGCAGAGAGAGCCAGACAACGGATCCAGTAGCCAGTATCCCAGCAAGGCACCGAGCGGAGGGACGTCCTGGATCAGAGGAACCTTGGTGATCGAGTGGATGAGTGAGAGGCCTCCAAGGCCGGTTTTACAAAGTCAAGAAAGCACGCTGTTGTTTATTTCTAAAACCCACAGGGCCCCAACTTGACTAGTCGAAGACATCGTTTAAGAGATTCACTGGCCAGTTAAATAGTACCCGGGTACCATAACACACACATACACTCACAGTTCGGGACTTAACCTGTTCGGGACTCACTCCCTAGTACTCGAAAAAGGGGCAAAGATTCGCATCTTATTTTGTTTTCCGCTGCGCGTTTTTTGAATTACGAAATATTGTATTCTCTTTCCGCTGCGCGTTTCTCGAAATTACAAAGCATTGTATTTTTTTCTGTTTGGTCGCGCATTTTTCCAAAATACGAAGCCTCGTATTTCTTTTTTCCGCTGCGCGTTTACCGCGATACGAAATACTGTAAATATATCTACGAACACCGTGTCTCATTATATGCCTTTGACTTTAGTAAACTATATAATTTATAAAATCCACAGCGGTGCTGGAGTATATTTATTCCCTAGTGCGGGGAGACTGACCCATGGTTCATTTTCAGCGGCTCCTCCGGGAGTGAGCGCTACATATGTTTTTTTTGTGTGTTAGTATATTTACCTTGATAAAGGCTCTGCACGAGCCGAAACAGCGGATCTTAAGTTTTTTTTGTTTAAATAAAGTTTATTATCTTATTTCAAGTCCCAGAGTGCAATTTTGTATCTTTTTTGAGAGCACTTGCACCGGGCATGTGAATCAGATTTTGGGAGAGTCCTGTCCCTAATATATATATATATATATATATATATATATTACACACAGACACAGTATATCTATACACAGTATATCTATCCACATCTCTATATCTATCTATCTATCTATATATAAAGAATTGCACAAACTAATACATACACAAACACGCATATTCTGCGTAACATAAAAATGAATTCATTAAAAATATGAATCAAAACCCCAAACAAATACACGCTTGCACGTATACACACACGACACACTGCCTATATCTCACAAACACATTCCATTCAGTCAACACATATTTTGGCCAGCATAGTTGTATGTTGGGGGGAGTTGTGGGAATGGTTGTCAGGGGGAAGCCCAAGTGGTTCAAGCAGCCCTAACTATTGGCAGCCTTGTGTGTTTGTGAAGCAAACGCGGTTGTTTATTTATGACAGGGGTCAGCAATCCTGGTTTTCCAAAAGGCTTTGGAACTAAAATTCCCTTGTGCCTCCAGCATTATGGTAGGTAGGTGTAGTTCCAAAACACCTGGAGCACCGAGGTGGCTGACTTCTCATTTATGATGATGCTTACTACCTGTTTATGGCCTCCTGACATTAAAATCATTTCTACAGCACCACATCTTAATCAGAGACCTGTAGGAGTTAATAACACAGAAACAGAAGAATATTATGCACGTTTATTAGTAATACTTGCTAAGTTACAGAAGATAGACACTCAGGGAGCCTAACCCCACATTAGTCCAAAATACAATGAAGGACCCAGCACTCCAGTTTGTGATCAGGACCACTTTATCCCACACTGAGCAGCAGCAGCAAGGTTTCAGTGACAGGGACGGGAATCGATTAATGTAGCAGTGGAAAACAACAATCCATATTGCAGCCCAAGTAATGAGACAAGTATTAAGTGGAATATTATGGGTTAATGTGGATGGCAATATTGGTTGGGATAAGAGAGGGTTGTAAGGGTGGTCAGGCCATACTGTATTTGATGGTAGGGGTTAATAAATGTAGTGATGTTAGGACAGAGGCTATTAAGGGGTTAACATTGAATGGGAATGTTTGTTAATAAAAAGCTATGCTAACACTGAGTAGAATGTGAGAAAAGGAGTTAATAAATAGTGAAGGTAAAGCTAGGTGGTGTTGATGGGGTTAATGCACTGGTCATTCAGGTGAAGCAAAGGACTGTCAATGGGGATCATAAATAGGGACAATGCAGGGGCCGGTCTGAGGGTGCAGGGTCAGGTTCCGGGGTACAGGGACAGGTCTGGGGTGCATGGCCTGCATTAGGATTGTATTGATGTGTTCAGGGTGTAATTCAATGGTGCAGGCACCAGAGTAATGAAAGGAACAGATTGGAGGAGAAATGTTTTAGTGGTGCAGAAACAGGAACAGATATAGGGATGCAGGGACAGGGTTAGGAGTGGGTTGGATGAGGAAAGGATGTGGTTCAGGAAGAGGTATGGAACGACAGTATAGGGATGTTGGGCCACGTTTAAGATTGCAATTACAGGACTGAAGTAATAAGTTTAGGGACAGAATTTAATGACAAGTTACAGCACCAGATGATGGCATGACCTTGGGTTTCTCCAGTTAAAGTAATGGGTGGGATCAGTGGCATCATTGGTGACGAGTAACCTTTTATTCCAGGTAGTAGAGTATAACACAAAATTCTGAGTATATATAATACTTTCAGTTATTATAGTTATACATTTATATATACAAAATTCATTACATATATATATTACTGCTGACAGCTGGTATAGTTTTAGATGATCTACCAGTTATTTTATCATCGACTGGATGGGGGTTTCAGACTAACACTATATGGATCAGCAGGCGTGGGAATGCCTCCTGGATATGCATCAAGCAATATTTCATTAGTTACACAAAGTTGCAAAGTCACAAACCACTAACTACTAATCACCTCCCAGTTATGTCTACAGTCTAAGTAGAATTCGGTCCCTGGGGTGTCTCAATGCTCAGCTGAGGACATTGGAGACAAAATACTAAGTAGATCTATATATTGCTGGGATAGGTGTGACCAGTAAACATAGTGTATTCCTATGGTTTGTTTTTCCACGTATTATAAGACAGGAAATAGCTCTAGAATCACAAAGAACTGTGGTAATACTTCCAAACTGAGTCACATCCTACTATGTATGGCTAGCCAACCACTGCTGTGATCATTTGGTTAGTACACGTCTATTTTTTTTTTTGCATAATATCTATACCTATCCAGTATAAAAATATGGCATTATATTTGATATGACAAGTATCTGACAATAGCAAGCATGACAAACTATGATTTCTGAAGAGAGACGTCCCATTAAATACCGTCCAATAAAGAAGCAAAATATCCAGTTAATCAACTGACATTCTAAAATATGAAATAATAATAATTCAAATTGAAATTTAACTGCGTTCTAGAGGATAATACTTATAATAATACATAACTATAATAATTTTAACATTATCGTATTTCCATAACTCAAATCCCATCAATGAATTCATCAGGGCTATGAGTGCAGTGCTGTATTTCTGAGTACAGAATATAAAAATGATTATAAAGTCATTTGTTTATATAAAGTAATACAGTCCATGGGGATTACGTCCAACCTATTTGGTTGTGAAACCTCAAATGCGACAGTTCAACTTTGGAAGCAAAATCTGTTCATATGAATCAGAGCAACTGTTGCAATTTCACTATGTGAGTTATGAGTTCTATTTTTCTTCCCTCTGGAATCTTCACTTTTCTGACCATAGGAAGTTTTTCAAACCACAAATCCCTATTGCAAGCCCTGACTTTTGAAATGGTTGCATAGGATCCTGTTTTTACCTTTGCTACTGAATGCCAAAGACTTCCTTTGTGAGGACTAACTTTCTAATAGTATATACTGTATATATAAAATTATTATCTCTACTATCCAATACCTGATACGCAATTTCTTCCTTAAGGCTACAATTTCACAACATTTTGCATAAAAGGACTGTAAATATACAACCACTGGGCTTGGAAATGACACACAAACTCATATCAGTCGCAATAAAGGGATACGTTAGGGATAAATGGGGAAGAGGCTGTTAACCCCTTCTGACCATCTCCACACTTCCCTCTTCCTTTCAAACTCTTTAGTTTGGTTTAAAAGTCATCCTGAGTCCAGTGCTAATCTCCCTTGGTGCTCTTCCAGATGTGACATGCTGCCAGCTTCCTATAAAGTGCAGCAGTCACATGACTAGGCTAGTCTGGATGCTTAAGTGAGCATCAATCTAATCCAAAGGTTTTTAATGCCAAGTGCATTTTTAGCCAATGGCAGGAGCTGAATCCCGAAAGTCACGATTTTCGGAAACCTCAGCACCTTCTGATCCACATTTCTGGGCGGAACTAATGCCATATGCCCGGAGGTGGGCAAAGGAGTGAGGACATTCAGGTCATCACCATAACCCATCAATTACACTTGTCACTGTGCATAGAATGTCCCTTTAATTCCTGTACTTATTGAACATTTTCATTAATGTTTAACGTTTCATTAATGATAATGTTTCATTACTGATCACTTCTGATATCTCCATATTTTGACCCATGTTTTCACATATTAATTGGTGAAAGCTAATCTTGTAAAGGCCTCATATGAACTACTATCACTTCCAATTCAAACGGCTTTAGTAGTCTAGCTTTTTATCCTGCATGTGTGCCTTTTCCAAAAGGAGACAGTATTATCAATAACCAACTGTGCACCTGTCTTAGGCCAATTAAAACTAAAGGGCACTATTTCCTAGTGACTGCTAACATTAGTATTCGCCAGATGTGTACACATTATCGCTAGGATAAATTACTTTAACGTATGCCCCCAATATTACCTTCCTGACTCTAAGCCTGTATGAAATCACTTAGTGCATCGTTTCCCGCCTAGCTTCCGCGAGCTTACTGTACTTCGCGCATCCTATACTTAACATGGGGAGCGCAATCATCAATTAGCGTTTTGATAAGTAGAGTATCACAAAGTTAAAGTGCTAATTACTGCAAGTCAAAAATTTAGCTACTACTAAAAGATGGTGCTAAATGATTCTGCATTTGCAAAATCATTTAGCACCCCCTTACCCCCCCCCCCCGATGAATCCGATACTGACCACTCATCCCGTGGTAAGAACCGTAGGTAGCCCAATCCGCGGCTTCTTGTCGCCAGAAGCAGAGTGGGACTCCTGTAGTTAGCTTGTCGTCGGGAAACGCTGTTCCATTTCTGAGCTTGTGGCTCGGATGTATCCATTTCCCTGCAAGAGGTTACTGTAAATTAACATCCCCTATACTTATTATGGTGGCGTTAATTGTAACCTCCGTGTGGAACCACCGGTTATTCAAATGTAGCCGGCGCATCCACACAGACGGTATTTCAGGGTGAAAGGTCGACTCCTAAAAGCTGGTGTTAAATGATTTTGATCTACCTCCCTCCCATTAAATCTTATACTCACCTCTCATCCCGCTGTGAAAAGGGTGGCATGATCCACCGCTTCATCACTGCAGGAGCAAAGTGAGACTGGCAACAAATAGTACCTAGCCTCCCTCTGTGATTACTTCCATGGCTCTGAGCGATCTCTCGTGAGCTTGCAGCCGGGACGCTCAAAGCTCCATGGAGTCCTATGGACTCCACAAGCTGATATTCGTGGTGACATGCTGCGCCATGCCACTGCTGGTATCTGGCAGCTTTGCGCTTCATTCCGGGGCTAGCTGCTAACAAAGCAGATACCCCGGAATATGGACAGTACAATGGAGATGGTATGGAAAATCTGCAGGCAAAGATTTTCCTCCTTAGTGTCCCCCTTTTACCGTTCCTTATTTAACAGTTTCTTGTTATTTTCAGTTCCAATATCCTCTGTTGTGCCTTCCCTGTTTTTCCTTTTGAATAAATTATTCCATTAATGTTAAACTTTACATCTTCAATGCTTCATCTTGCATAAATATCTGAAGCTATTAAATTCCTGCCTGAGACCCTAGACACAATGTAACAGTATGTTAGAGGCAGTCAGCATGTGTTGTATTGGACAACATTGTGTGATTGTTGTGAATGGAAATTTCCATTTTATTGTCAACAAAGAGCAGAGGTTACGGTATAGTCCAGCAGTTTTCTGGGTATTAAATAGTTAGAATGCCTCCCTGTAGTGCAATGATTGTCAAACACTGCGCCATGGCACACTGCCATGAATGCTCCTCAGGAGTGGTGTGGGAGTTTGCTTTGTAATGATAGAATGGGATGTGTGAGTAATAGTCCATTGACATAATGGAGCTGTAACAGAGCAATGGCCCAAAGGAGAGGTGAATTATTGAACGTAACTGTAAACAAAATCTTTCTTGTTAATGTTTTAAGTGATAATAGATTTCCTTAGAACGCTGTTGGTGCGCCTCGCCAATTTTATCTCCTTGTCCGTGCCCCGCGAGACGGAAAGAAAAGCTTAAAAAATACTACTGCAGTACACGAATGTTCATCATAGTATCTGTTGCCAAAGGGGTTTGGGACACATATAGGGTGGGGGGCCCGACAGCACTTTTTTAGCTCTAAGTATAAGAACTTGCACAGCTCAATTATGCGACTTCCTATACCTATAATGGGTGATTTCTCACAAATCCATTGCAGGCTTTCCACTAAGTGAATTTTTGCGATATTTCATGGCGTGATACCGGCAACTTGTGAGAAAATTGCTGTTAAGTGAATCCAGCTCTGTGACACTCCTCCAGCCAAAGAAAGATGACGAGTGCTGTGAGGAGTAAAGCACATTATACATAAGTGATACTAGGATCTCTCCAGTCACCAACACACAACCAAGAAGCTGTCACATCCTCGGCCCTTCGGGGGGGTCTGGACACCCGTCGGCATCGCTGGCTGGCTGGGTGCCAGGAGTTCCAGCTGTTTGTGCGGCTGAAGGGGCGAGGCTCGGCGTGATGACGCGGAGCCGCCGGCCTTAAATGCAGGGTGCGCGAGACAGCTCATCGCCCAGACATGGAGTTATTCCCGCATCGCCTGGTGTATTCGCTCGTGTTTCACTGCTCTTTTGTACTACGTTGCCGACATTGATTGTGAGGACCCTGCTTCTTACTAACCCAGATTGCCTTCTTGACTATTCTCTCTCTGACTCCTTTTGTATGGATATTGTGCTTTATGCAGACACTGAGTATATGTGCATATACTATCACGCAGTATCCGAGTGTATGTCTGCCCTGCATGGTGCTGATTCTGTTAACCCATCGATCTACCCTGCTGACACGGAGTGTATGAGTATATTGTTGGTTGCCAACTCTGCCTGTAAGACTACCCCCTCTGTTGCCGACTCGGAATATATATATGACCACACTTCTGTTAACCCTTGGTGTATGAACACATTTCTCGAACCTCTGCCAAACCGCTTTTATCGCAACAGTGTAGTTAACTTGTTTTGGCTCATTTGGTACTGAGTTATACTTAGTGTTCCTGTTCTGTCTGTCCTCTCTGGCTGGGAGTACTAGGACTCGCAGTCCAGACTGCCTGAAGATCAAAGAGCTCAGAAGTCTGTCCAAAAGGATCCACACCACGCTTGTAAGGGGTGAGCGCTACAGCGAACGTGACAGAGGCGGATGCCACGCACAATCAAAAGCACAGATCTACCTGATATTATAACTTTATCTAGGGAGTCTGCCAATAATGGCAACCAATTTTTGTGTCTACTGTATACTCACTAGCCCAGTGTTTCTCAAACCTGTTATCGGGACCCCTAACAGGCCAGGTTTGCCAGATAACTGAAGCACAGCACAAGTGATATGATTTTCTGCTCAGTGATTGCAGGATTCAGTCTGCATTTCCCCAAGGTGATCTGCAAAATCTGGTTAGGGGTCCCGAGGACAGGTTTGAGAACCACTGCATTAGCCCAGCATGCTTTTTCCGTTTTCGTTCCTAAAAATGGCTAACAATGAAGCTATATTGGTCAGTGATTTTAATATGCACATAGTTATTAGCTTATACACGATTATTTAAAGTCTATTGCAGTGTTTTTTAAGGTCAACCCTAATAAATCCTATTTGATAAAATAAGATTTATAGGAAATAAACTATTTACTTATTTTCTGCCTACATGGAGTTAATTCGATTTCTTCAGTCTTACAGAGCCCCATAGACTCAAGGGTGATCATTATTCTCCTTCTTTTCAAGTACTGAAGAGGAGGAGGGTAAAGCAATTGCCTTCAGTTATAAAGGCAGAAGGTGACAAGAAACAAACTTAAAGTGCTGGATATTAAACCAAAGAGGTAATAAATGTCATCATTATATGGTAAGTACTTCAAAGACCTAAAGAGAATTGCACAGTTGGTAGCAAATAGAAAACACCTTTAAACTTTCCTTGAAAATAACAAATCATATATCCTAATTTCATTAATCAATAATGACTCAAATGACTTACAGGGTATTCACTAAAGGTGAAACTCAGGAGAATGACTGGAGAAGTGAAAATTCTAGGTCAAAATAGCCAAACCAGAAAAATTCTTCCATTTATCTCACTTTCCAAATAGGCTTTTTGGTCTCAATTGTCCTCTTCTCCTGCCAATTCTCCTGGTTTTCACCTCTTAGTGAATAGACCTGTAAGTCATTTGTGATGGTTGGGATGGTATTGCTATAGTAGATGTGCTCAGTTCCTTTTTTAAACTCCGATATACTGTATGTTTCCATCAATTTTGAACAATTAAGGTACAAAAGGAAGGGTGGGTCATGAGGAAGACACTAATTTGAGAGGAAACACTTTTCCATAAATTCCACTTGGAAAAAATATCCAAGTTAAAGTAGAGATGAAATAATATTGGTGTAAAATTGGAGTCACCGTTTTTCAATAGATATATCCTGTACATAACACTAGGGAAATGATTAATTCCTTAGGAAGAATAAGTTTATAAAAAGCAGAAAAAGAAATGGTAAAAAATACCTTCTATTATACCACTCTCATGACATTACGCATATTGCAATCTCATTATCAATATTATTACTTTTACAATAAAAGGAAATACATAAATACCATATAAAACTAGACTACTGTATATAGAAGCCAATTCTATTTTGTCTGAACTGAAGATGTCCTGAGTCAATGCAACTGCTTTAGGCTGCGATCAGACGAGCGCACTGATTGCGCATAGTGTGTCCGTTGAAACGGACGCACTGTATAACGGATGAGATTGTGGTTACCATTCAGGGTTATTCAGAGCGGTGAATACCAGGAAAATGACTGGAGAAGTGAAAATTCTAGGTCAAAATAGCTGAACCAGAAAAATTCTCCCATTTATCTCACTTTCCAAATTGGATATTTGGTCTAGATTGTTAATTCTCCTGGTTTTCACCTCTCTGAATAACCCTGATTGAATCAGTTTTGACTGACGTTGAGAAAAATAATTTAGTTATGACTGACGTTTTATGTCGAATGGCTTCCTGTCTCCTGTAGAATCCAATTCAAAATATAAGTGCTCACGTAAAAAGCTCTCCATAACCGCGCCAATGATTTGATGTTATCATGTAATCGTACCCGCACCCCCAACTCACACCTACAAGACTTTCCCTGAGCTGCCTCTTTTCTAAGGAACTCCCTCCCACGCAACATTAGACTCTTCCTGTCTCTCTAGTCCTTCAGGAAGTCTCTGAAAACACATTACTTTGTAGAAGCCTATCAGCTCACTCCATGATTCCCCCACTGTACATTTCTTGCACCATCTTCCCACACTACTCACATACACCCGCTACTTCAGGTTCTCTATTTACCCTCAGTGTGTAACCCCTGTCCTCTCAGATTAAGCTCTCGAGCAGGGTCCTCTCTCCTACTGTTCTGTGTATTTAAATTGTATGTAAATTTGTTATTCTATCTCACCCATTGTACAGACCTCTGGAACGCTACCCAAAAAAAGGCATATGTTCCAATTTATGCAGAATGACTTCCTTGCCAGCTCATCAGTTGTCACTTGTGATGGTAGGAGAACCAACCTAGAGAAGTGTCAAACTATGCCAATATCTTGGCTGACAAGTACAGTAAATATGTTCAACTGGGCCTCCTTTGCTTAATTATAAAATCTGAACAATTCTACTTTAATTATTTCAACAGTAAAAAAACTGATATAAAACAGAAGAAAAAGGGACGATCCACTTCGCATACCTAAAGATTTGAAGTAAAACCATGGTGGGTTGTTTGTTTCAGGGAATTTGTGCGTCATGGTTTTCTGCCAGGAAATGACCTCTTTACGAAACTAAGTTAGAACAAAAAAATCCCTAGCACAAAAAAGACATTCCTACAGGTTGGAAAATTGATTTAAGGGAAGGTAGACACTGAGACAATCAGGACAACCTACTAGTTTGCTGGTCATCAGTGATGAAACTGTTGGCATAATAGATTAAGCAAACCTGAATTTCTCATCTATGAATCAGAACTTCTGCTATTTTAAGGATACAAAATATAATAACTGGAAACTCATTACAAAAAAACTTTTTTCAAGGAAACTCTGAAATGTCCATGACGCTGACAGTTTCACTCGTGATTAATCTTTACACACAAATATTACACTCTCCTTTT
This sequence comes from Leptobrachium leishanense, assembly GCA_009667805.1. NCBI lineage: Eukaryota > Metazoa > Chordata > Amphibia > Anura > Megophryidae > Leptobrachium > Leptobrachium leishanense. Next base: position 262,226,615 of record CM019067.1, on the reverse strand, counting down.
CAAATGTTACGTATTGCTGGAGTCTAAAATTAGGAGCAGACGGCAATCAAGTTCTGATTGCGGTTTGGGAAAAATAAGTACATACGATTTATTTTTGTTCTTTTTAGTAATGATATGGGTGATGCATTATAAGAGATAAAGTAACTCTTTATCTCGCAGTCTTGACTATTTCAGAATAATTGCCATTGAAGGGCAAATACTAGTCATGTGTAAAATTTTCATTCAGTTTGGAATTTTGTGTGATCCAAACGTTTCAAATTTGAAAATAATCAGAGTCAGTCGCTTCGGAATTTTCAGAATTTCCAGTATTTTGGATATAATAGTGTAGCGCTCACTCCCGGAGGAGCCGCTGAAAATGAACCACAGGTCAGTCTCCCCGCACTAGGGAATAAATATACTCCAGCACCGCTGTGGATTTTATAAATTATATAGTTTACTGAAGTAAAAGGGCATATAATGAGACACGGTGTTCGTAGATATATGTACAGTATTTCGTATCGCGGTAAACGCGCAGCGGAAAAAGAAATGCGAGACTTCGTATTTCTGAAAAATGCGCGACCGAGCAGAAAAATACAATGCTTCGTAATTACGAGAAACGCGCAGCGGAAAACAAAATAAGATGTGAATCTTTGCCCCTCTTTCGATACTAGGGAGTGAGTCCCGAACAGGTTAAGTCCCGAACTGTGAGTGTATGTGTGTGTTATGGTACCCGGGTACTATTCAACTGGCCAGTGAATCTTTTAAACAATGTCTTCGACTAGTCAAGTTGGGGCCCTGTGGGTTTTAGAAATAAACAACAGCGTGCTTGCTTGAGCTTTGTAAAACCGGCCTTGGAGGCCTCTCACCCATCCGTTCGATCACCAAGGCTCCGCTGACCCAGGACGTCTCTCCGCTCGTTTCCTCGCTGGGATACCGGCTACTGGATAGGTGGTCAGGCTTTCTGTGCTCCGGCCTGGACTTGTCCAGCTACCGCCTGCTCTCCCATCCAATGGACTCGCGGTACTCCTCACTCGAGGTCCTCAGCTTGTCTGGATAACAACTTGGGTGATGTCTGTCAATAAGTAAGGCTCCTTCTGGCAAGGCAGGATAACCCCACTAGAATCCTGATAGGCCACACTTGCGCTCCGGCCTTGTCACGGTTCCGCTCTGCAGCACTGCGTCCTCTCTCATGCACTCCCTGGCGCGCCTCTCCCAGCTATCTCTGTCCTCAGACCTCACAGCTTGATGTAGACAGATCTCTGCAGGGTCACTGTCCCGATCCCCCAGCACCAGCGAGGTAGCCCCTGCGCTCTGGCCTGGTCACGATCCTGAACAGCCCTGCCTGCTTCTTTCTCCTTCCAGCTCCCAGCTCACTCTGAGCATGTTTTCCACGAGGCTCAAGATGTACAGCGTCTCTGTCCCACCCACTTCCTGTGTCTGTTGCAAAGCACGCCGGGAAACGTAGTCCCAATATCTTCTGTGTTTGTCCAGCATGCTTACCATGGTCTCTGTCTCCCTCTGGTGGCCATTTCAAATAAATGCAGCAGAACAGTCTTTTTAAACACAGCGCTACAATAGTTTCCAAAATTCGGGTCGTTTCCAATATTCAAAACTGCGATATATTAAGATGTAATAAAGTGCACATTGTATAAAACACAAAATTAAATCTTAATCAGCATTGTAACATGTAAGGTGCAGGGGCAGCACTCTTCATGCCATGCTCAATTGCATATAGTGCAAAAGATTGAAGAAAAATTGATTAGGGCTACTGTTAGGATTAACGTTGCTGTTTCTGCTTGTTTTATGATTAGGGTTAGGTTTACTGTAGGGGTAAGGGTTATGTCATGCCTACATGGGTTGTGCCATCCTATATACTATATGGATTCTCCATGTTAGGGTTCATTTCAGTGATGTGTACAAGCATAATTATCCTAGATGCTAGGTCTTCTGCACCCCCCTCCTGTTACCAATCAGAATACACTTTAGGGTATTTAGGGCTTCTTGTGTTTCCAGGAAGTTGCCCTGTCATGTTTAGTTTCTGACACCTCAGTGCATTCACTATGTTCACATACAGGGTTAGTTGGAGAGCACATTTCGGTGCTCTCCCTTTTGCCGCTCTTCGGCGAGTTCAGTTCGCCGACCGTGCGGTGAATTCAGCATTCACCACAGAGTCCTTGATGTGCGGCGAATCGACCTGCTGAACAGCTGCAAAGTTGTCGATTCGAATCGGAAAACCACCGCAAAACCGCCAAACGAATTGAAAAAAGCCGCCGAGCAGACCATCAACCAGCCACTGGAAAAAGCCGACAAGCCGCTGAACAGGGTAACAAAAAATACAACACAAAAGTGCAACTTTTAAAAGGCGTTTTTTCAAAAAATCCACGGCACGAAAATGCCTGTAAATATAGAAGGTCCTATGAATAATGAAATGATCTGTTATGGAAAAAAATACATCGGGAAACAAATTCGCCTAAAAAGATCCTAAAAAATAAAGAGACTTTTTGTTGCAAAGAAAAAGAATAAATGGTTGAATAAATATTTAAGAAAACCAGATTTAATTATTTTTTACAATGAAACCTATGGGATTCACCTGATTAAACCTGTCAAACGAAACCAATGAAAATCAGAGCATTTCACTGACATTTCGGTGCTGTTCGGTGTTCTCTGAATAGATAAACCACTACTTCTCTATGGGGATTTCACTGCCGTCAAAGATCACCGTATTTTGCTGGCAATTCACCAATATTTGGTAAATTGCCAGCTTTCTGAATCAGGGCAATTTCGTGGCCAATTCCGTGCTTTTTAAATAACCCCTATAGTACTGTATTTTCTGATTTTTGACTTTCAGGGTAATTCAAAGAGATTCGAAAAGTCACCGCACGTTCGGTGACTTTCGTTCTCTTCAATTCGGTGCAGATCGGCTTTCCCATTTCGGCGACCCTGCGGTGTATTCAGCAAGCACCACAGGACTGTCGAAGTGCAGGGAAAAGCTGGCGAAAACCCAGCGAATGCATGCCGAAAACACGCAAAACATCTGGATTAACCATCGAAGACGCCGTAAAAACCCGAGCAGGAGCCGATCACACGCAGTGAAGCCTCCGGAAAAAGCCGACACCGCAGAAGAAGGCAGTGAATAAATTAGCAAAACAGTTTGCTTGAATGATTGAAAAGTGAAACACTATTTGCAAAGAAACTACTGAGCGAAAATGTCTGAAATTTACATATGAGGTCCAGGGAATGATAATAAAAAAGGCTGTTACAGAAAAAATAAGTAAACTTAAAAAAAAAAAAAGAAATCAGACTTTTTAACACTTTCGCTGCTGAGGCATTTCCCGCCCCTGTGCTGAGGTAATTTTTACCGCTTTCGCTCATCATGTTTAACCGCGTTTTGAAGCCATATTTTGATATATGACCCAGACATATTATATATCGTTCTTTTCGTCAGATTCATAATATGTCATTATTATATGTATACGTCATGTCCTGTCTGTACATTATAACAACAAATGCAATAAAATTTGAATTTTCAATAATTTCCAATGTATAAAGTGTTTTTTTTCACATTTTAACATGCGAGCATTTGTGGTTATATTTTCTATTGTTAAAAAAATTAGAAATGGGGACTCGTTACATTTTTTTTTTTTGGGGAAAATGTCGCTATTTTTAACAAACGCACCGCCTTCAAAAATCTTATTTTTTACATGCTCATGTTTGGTATCGTTAGAAAGGCCATGCTCTGGCCGATCCAACGATAACAAACATTAACCTCTAGCTGCCATGGATCGGGAGATAGGGGGTTCATTGGAACCCCCGATCTCCACCATTGCAGGCAGCTAGGGGTTAACTCCAGGACTGGCATCATCGTGCTATGCACGATGACGCCAGTCCTCAGGGGGAGTTCCCGAAGGCTTGGCCGACATCCAAGATGTTGGCCAGCTCCGGGAGAGGATCACGATCCGGCACTTTTCAGCGCTGAATCGTGATCCGGCTCCCCAGGGGTTAATGTCAGCCACCGTTTGGAAGGGCAGGCTGTGCCCTTCCAAACGGTGCCTGGCTTAACCCTGTGGCCCCTGGCGATCGGGAGGGAGAGAGGTCCGAAAGACCTCCCCCCTCCCTTTCAGGCACCTCCTCCGCACACGCGGGGGGTGCGCCTGAATTAGATATAATCGCTCCGCCGCGATGACATCTAATGGCCCCGCCGGGGTCCCGAGTGCTGGGCTGACATCCAAGATGTCAGCCCGCACCGTGCATAGCACAGGAGAATCGCTTGGCTGGACGCGCTGAGCGTTCTGAATAAACCTGTCGAATGAAACCACTGAATGGCAGGGCAATTTGGGAACCTTTCACTGCTGGTTTGTGCTCTCTGAATAGCCGAAGCAGTGCTTTTTTTATGGGGATTTCACTGCTCTCCAACAGGCACCGAATGTGCAGGCAATTAGCTAGGATTTGGCGTATTGCCTGCTCTCTGGATAGCCGAATGACCAAGAAAGGTAACCAAAGCTTATTTTCAGCATTCGGTTACCTTTCTCCAGCCATTCGGATCTCTTTGAATAACCCTGATTGTTTTCTTTGTGTAACTCTTCTGCTCTAGACCACGACTCTGTTCCTGGTTTTCCTTGTATTTTTCCTGCGCTTGACTTGTGTTTTACCTATTTTCTCTGCTCAGCAATCCTTTACTGAGTTTTGTCTCTTTTGTTTAGTCACGCGGTTATATTAATGAATGAATCTCTTCAGGGTTTCCACCTTTTCTGTCTCTCAGGTTTGCATTCTGGCCAAAGCAATCATGACATTACAACAGGGCCATAGACCCAGCAGTCTCAGCAATCAGCTACATGTGTTTCCAGATAGGATGAGATGGATTCCTGCTCGCGAAGGTCACCTGCAAGATTTGCAATAAAGTTGGGCTACTATGCAAGATGCCATACCATGCTACTATGCCGCCAGATAACAAATCACATTTGCTGACCATCACTGTAGATTGGGACCTTCCTTTGTTCGTGGGCAGAGGGTCTGGTTGTCCACTTGTAACCGCCTTCGTGTCCCCTCCATGCCTTTTTCTCCTCACTTTACTGGACCTTTTCAAAGTCCTGTGCTGCGTTAGTCCAGTTACATATGTCCTAAAGCTGCCTAGAACCCTTTGTATATCCCAGTTGCCTCCATTCTTCCATGCTCAAGCCACTGGTTTGCATTTGCTACACCCTGGCTGTCAGTACTCCAACTCTGGTCATAGTCGAAGGGCATGAGAACACAGAACGTAGTAGGAGAGGTAACATTTGATGTACAAAAGGTGCAGTTAAGGCAGAGGTGTGGTGTACAGGGGGAGAAGTGTGAGTATGGTGAGAGAGGGAGTGGGAGAAATGAGGGAACTGAGGCATAGATATGTGTGTAGCAGGATGGGAAATGAGGTATACTATGGCAGCAATATCAAGGACCCCAAAATGCTACAGTATTGCTATAATGTTCAACCAGCTTTAAGACACACTGTTTATTTATATTTACCGTATTTTTCGCTCCATAAGACGCACCTGACCATAAGACGCACCTAGTTTTTAGAGGAGGAAAACAGGAAAATAAATATTCTGAATCAAATAGTGTAATAATGGATATTGCCCCAGCTCCTCTCATGGATATACTGCCCCAGCTCCTCTCATGGAGATACTGCCCCAGCTCCTCTCATGGAGATACTGCCCCAGCTCCTCTCATGGAGATACTGCCCCAGCTCCTCTCATGGAGATACTGCCCCAGCTCCTCTCATGGAGGTACTGCCCCAGCTCCTCTCATGGAGATACTGCCCCAGCTCCTCTCATGGAGATACTGCCCCAGCTCCTCTCATGGAGATACTGCCCCAGCTCCTCTCATGGAGATACTGCCCCAGCTCCTCTCATGGATATACTGCCCCAGCTCCTCTCATGGATATACTGCCCCAGCTCCTCTCATGGATATACTGCCCCAGCTCCTCTCATGGATATACTGCCCCAGCTCCTCTCATGGATATACTGCCCCAGCTCACACATGGATATACTGCCCCAGCTCATGGATATACTGCAGCAGCTCCTGGATATGCCCCAGCAGCTCCTGGATATGTCCCAGCTCATAGATATGCCTCCGCTCACCTGCCGCTGCCGCGCGTTCGTCTCCCTCTGAGCATGCGTCCGGCGGCAGGAAGCTTGGGCACTCGCCTGGGGGAGCCACGTGACCGCGAGATCGCCGTCACGTGGCTCCCCCAGGCGAGTGCCCAAGCTCCTGGACGCACGCTCAGAGGGAGCCGAACGCGGCGGCGGCAGGTGAGCTGAGGCATATCATGGGGCATTCGCTCCATGGGGCACTTTTTGGGGGGAGAAAAGTGCGTCTTATGGAGCAAAAAATACGGTATATAATCTCTTTTCTGCTTTGGAAAAACAGCGTATAATCTCACATGCTGTGATGCTGCAGCTTGAACAAAGAAGGGTTGATCAATAGTCAATCAACAACATTTAAAAAAAAAAAAAAAGATAAATAAAAGTTGTTTAGTGAATTAGAAACGACTTTCTGTGCAGGCTGTAACAAGATAGCAGGTTTGAAATAAAAAAAAACTGGTAAAAGGCTATAGAATAGCGATTAAATACATCCAAAAGAAATCAAAATAAAATGACAAAATTGTCCAATGTCCAAAATTTGTTTTCAAAAAAATAATTTTTTATTAAAACGAACGAAGCAAAAACAAATTTTTTCATGTTGTGCATTCTGTTCTATTTACACCTGCTGTTTATCTCCACGTTAATGAGTTATTCCTGTTTGAAGAAGAGAGTCTGTGGACTTCTTCCTTCTGACTTATAAATACCATCAGGGTAATTCAAAGAGAATCGAAAAGTCACCGCAAGTTCGGTGACTTTTCGTTCTCTTCAATTCGGTGCGACTCGGCTTTCCCATTTCGGCGACCCTGCGGTGTATTCAGCAAGCACCACAGGGCTGTCGAAAAGTTGGTGAAAACCTGCCGAAAACCCGGCGAATGCCGCCGAAAACCCGCAAAACCATCTGGATTAACCCGCCGAAGACGCTGGTAAAACCCGAGCAGGAGCCGATCACACGCAGAGCAACCACCGGAAAAACCCGACACCGCAGACGAATGGAGTGAATAAATTAGCAAAACTGTTTGCTTGAATGTTTGAAAAGTGAAACGCTGTTTGCAAAGAAACTACTGAGCGACAATGTCTGAAATTTACATATGAGGTCCAGGGAATGATAATAGAAAGGGCTGTTACAGAAAAAATAAGTAAACTTAAAGAAGAAAAAAAAAAATCGGACTTTTTAAAAAAAAAATCCATAAAAATGCTTTAAAATATCATAAATCTATAAATAAAGAGACTCTTTACTGCAGAATTTTTTAATGAACGGTTTATTAGATATTGAATTAAAACGGGAATATTTTTAACATTGAAGCCTATGGGATTCTCCTGAATAAACCTACCAAATTAAACCACCGAATGCCAGGGCATTTCGGGAACCTTTCACTGCTGGTTTGTGTTCTCTGAATAGCCGAAGCAGTGCTTTTTTATTTCACTGCCCTCGAACAGGCACCGTATGTGCAGGCAATTCGCCAGGATTTGGCGAATTGCCTGCTCTCTGGATAGCCGAATGGCCAAGAAAGGTAACAGAACGCTGATTTTCAGCATTCGGTTACCTTCTCAAGCAATTCGGAGCTCTTTGAATTACCCTGCATGTGTGCGTGTGTTTAACAGCCAAGACAACAAAAAACCTAAAATCCAAGCTGAACTAAAATTAAACCTCTAACTTATTCCCTATTCCCTCCCTAATGCTAAAATTGGGACGCTACCGGGAAAACCTGCAGATTAGATTCCGGGGCAAGCGCTACTTCAGCACCTTGCCCTGGAATGAAGCTGTACCCTAGCGTATCTACCGTGAGTAGCACCTCTGGGAGTCCATAGGATTTTATGGAGGGTTGCACTGCTGGGCCGTGAGCCATGTGCGATCTACCTATCGCAAGATCGCACAGTGCCGCAGAATGATCACGGAGGGAGACTGGGGACTATTTGTCCCCAGTCTCAGTCTGTTCAAAACCAGAAGAAGTGGCGGATCGGGCCACCGTTTTTGCGCTGAGATGAGAGGTGAGTATCTAATTCATTGGGGCAGGTTTTGGGGTTCCTTCATGATTCTGCAAAAGTAGAATCAGTTAGCACAAGCTTTTAGGTGTAGCTAAATGTTTGGTTAGTGCATTGGTGCCGTAATAAGTGCTAGCACTTTGTAATAAATCCGAACACTAATTACGGATTGCACTCCCCATGTTAAGTATAGGATGCTCAAGGTACCGTAAAATCCGGCTACAGTCCGGCTTTCACTCCCAGCACTGCACCAAAACTGCTCTTACCAATTGATTAATGATTTAGTTGCTGCTAAAACTAAATGTCACTTCCAGTGCTTATTCTTCTTGACCTTTCCGCTGCATTCGACACTGTTGAACACCCTCTCCTGCTCCTCCTCACGCTGCATCAACTTGGCCTCAGTGACACCGGTCTCTTCTGGTTCTCTTCCTATCTCTCTCTTTGCTCCTTCAGTGTCTCCTTTGCAGGTGCCTCTTCACCCCCCCCCTCCGGTACCTCAATGCTCTGTTCTGGGTCTCTTACTCTTATCAATCTATACCGCTTCACTTGGCAGCCTCATCTCTTCCTATGGTTTCCAATATATTCTCTATGCTGTCGACACCCAGTTCTACCTTTCCTCTCCTGATCTCTCTCCTGATCTCTCTCCTCCTGTGTTGGACCTTGTTACCACCGGTCTGTCGGCTGTCTCCAACTGGATGACTTCCCGTTTCCTAAAGCTTAACCTCTGTAACCCTGACTTTCTCATCTTCCCTCCCTCTAAAACCAACATTCCTGCACCCATTTCCCTTCAGGTGAATGGTGCCACCATTACTTCTACCTCTCAGGCTCGATACCTCGGGACTCTGATCTCTCCTTCACTCCTCACATTCAGTCGCTAACCAAATCTTGCTACTTCCACGTGTCCGTCAATTTCTTAATCAGGAGTCTCTACTAAAATTCTCCAAGCTCTTATCTTCCGCCTTGACTACTGTAACCCCCTTCTCAATGGCTTTTAAGAGATCCCAGATTCCCCCTCTGCCGTTTGTTATGAATGCCTGTGCCAGGCTCATCCACCTAACCTCTCACCCCTTTTTCAATCTCTACACTGGCTCCCAGTTTCCTTTAGAATCCAATTCAAAACATTGGTACTGACGTACAAAACTCTCCATAACTGCGCCCCTGTCTACATCTCCCTTGTTAACAGGTACATCCTGTCCCAACCACTTCGCTCTCCCAATGATCTGATATCTCTTCGTACCCGCAAACCCAACTCCCACCTTCAGGACTACTTCCAAGCTGCCCTCTTTTTAATGGAACTCCCTCCCCCTCACCATTAGACTCTCCCCATCTGTCCAGTCCTTCAAGAAGTCTCTGATATCACATTACTTTAGAGAAGCCTACCAGCTCACTCCATAATCCCCTACTGTGCATTTCTTACACCATCTTCCCAGAAAGATCCACATGCACCCCACTACTTCATGTACTCTATTTATCCTCACCTAGAGTGTCACCCCTCTCAGATTGTAAACTCTCGAGCAGGGTCCGCTCTCCTACTGTTCTGTGGGTTTATCTTTTATGTATATTAGTTATTCTGCCTCACCCATTGTACAGCGCTACAGAAATTATTAGAGCTTTATAAATACTTGTAACTGACTTAACAAAAGGGTTTGAAAGACATTATTCAACGTCAGAGGCAGATGGAGAGTAAGCTGGTTGGAATAGCTTGTTCTCCATCTGCTTGGGGCACATTAGCGTCTCCCATATAAAGTATAGGAGATGTTAATGCACAGTAACCTGGCACTACATCTGAGATGCAAGCTCAGCTTGTTTCTCGGATGGAATAGAACGAGCTAAAAATAAGCATAGAGCTCGAACCGTTATGATGTACGGCTAGAGTGCAGTGTTTTGTGGCCAGGTTGTGATCTGGTGCCTTATTTTGTTAAATTGTAAGCTCTTGAGCAGGATCCTCTCTCCCACAGTTCTCTGTGTGTTTAACTTGTATGTAGATTTATTATGTCCCACCCACTGTACAGTGCTACAGAACTTGTTGCTGCTTTATAAATACTAGTAACTGAAACTGTATCTGCAAATTTGAAGTGACACCAGTGCAATGTAACTTCACCTACCACAAACAAGCCACTTTCTGCCATATCTATAAACTCCAGCAAACGCTGCAGAGCTCTAAGTTATGCTCGCTATGTGCAGCACTGTGAGAGAGGTATGTGGTTAATGATCACAGTTTCCTCCCCAAGGACAAACCAGGATATGCGATTAAACCGATAAGGTTTACATTAATAGTATCCATGTAGAAGACATCAAAGCTGCAGCTGCATTGGTTGCTGATTGCTGTTTACATGTGTATGGCTCTACGTGCAATGTCAAAGGAGTAATGACACAAACAGATACTGAGAACAACCATGTGATACCAACCTACTGCTCCCATTGGCTACTAATACATGACAAAGTGAAGGAAGTATGTGGAGAGGTTAACACTTCCCATGCTGTCTAGAGCAAACAATAGACCGTTACATGCTCAGTGTGAAAGTTAGTATACAACATGGAGTAGTTACAGATGTATCAGTGCAAACAATAACATATACATAATAACATGCTCCTCATTTAACATTTTTTTTTTTACTGGGTGCATTGAATATAGTGGAACAGATACCTTTCTCAGGGATTCCCTTATTGCCTGGTGTTCCTGGGTGTACAAAGCACTTGCTGTCTGTGGAGCAGCTGTTTGGTAGAAGTGTTTGCTGAGACTTTCATGCCTCCATTCAGTAAACCGACCTCTCTTCTTGCACAGACTCCTCTGAAGGCTGGAACACAGTCTGACAGCCATGGCTGCTGCAGTCTGACCCTGGAACGGGGAAGTCCCTTCAACCTATATATGCAAGAACACATTGTAACCTGATAGCTTCAGCACATACTGTTACCTGTCACTCCTAAGGCATCACGGTGACAATTGGATGCAGTGCGTGAGCACAAGGGACATTCTAGTAGTTTTTGAACTTACACTAAATCGATTCGGCATGCTAAACAATAATTTTCCTAATGTACACCTTTTATTTACTTCCTACCATTGAAGTAGGGATCTCAAACTCTGGACCCCCACATGTTTCCGAACTACACTTCCCATGATTCTCTGTCCATTTATTGCATTCAAACACTTCTGCGAAATCTAGGCAATAAACATCTGGTGGGAGCAGAGTTTAAGAGATACTTTACAGAATTATTCATCTTTAACCCTTTCGCTGCTGAGCCATTTCACCCCTGTGTGCTGAGCTAATCTTTACTGTTTTTGCCCACCTTGTTTAAACGCGATTTGAAGTTCCGTTTTATTATACAACCTAGACTAATTATATATACTTTTTTTTGGCAGACTCATAATATATCATTATATGTATATGTCATGCCTTGCCTGACTTTTCCAACAAATAATGCAATAAAGTTAGAATTTTCAATCATCTACAGCGTGTAAAGTGATTTTTTTTTTCACATTTTATCATCCGAGCCTTTGTGTTTATTTATTCTATGGGAAACGCTTGTTAAAAAAAATTAGAACTGTGAAACCTTTACTTTCATTTTTCTGCAAAATTATGTCATTTTAGCTAAAACATCCCCCAAAAAAAATCGTTAGCACAGCATCATTGTTCACATTATAATTTAAATGTGAACAATAATGCTGCATTAATAAAAAGAAAAAAATCAGTTCCTTCTTTTTTAAATTTTTTTAATAAAAAATTATTATTATTTTTAATTTTATTTGTTTCTGTTGCATGCTCTGGCCGTTCCAATGATACCAAACAATAACCCCTAGCTGCCACGGATCGGGAGACACGGAGGTCATTGGAACCCCCTATCTCCACCATAGGTGGCAGCTAGAGGTTAACTCCCTAACTGACGTCACAGCGGCCATGTGTGGTGACGTTAATAAGCAGGGGGAGATTCCAGAGGCTTGGCTGACATCCAGACTGTGCACTTCCAAGCGGTGCCTGCCTTTTTTTTTTCTGCCCCTTACCGATGGGGAGGGAGACAGGTCCAAAAGACCTCCCCCCCCCCCTCCCCTTCAGGCACTTTCCCTGCTCTGGTGGGGCGGGTGGGGTGCCTGAAATAGACATCATCGTGCGATGATGCTATTCTGTCGGCTGGGGTCCCGGAGGCTGGGCTGACATCCAAGATGTCAGCCTGCACCGGGAGGCCACAGCAACCGTCCGAAATACTGGCCGATCACGGGCTGCAGTGACAGGAGGACGCGCTCAGTGCGTCCATAGCACTCAAAGCCCACTTGGCTGGACTTGCTGAGCATGTCCTTCCTTAGCAGGCAAGCGGTTAAATAAAGAGTCTGCATGCTGACCAATACACCTTGCACCGATGTCCCTGTGCAGACTTATGCCTCTGCACTGCACTACTATGTCCGGTATCTACCAGTAAGCATTACTAAGAATTAGCTTTGATTTGATGTAGAGAGAATAGCATACATAAACCATGACATGTTTTGTTTTGGGACTATATCATTAATATCTTGTAACTCGAAAAAACAACGTGCATCTTACAGCGTCGAATACTATTCTAGCATTAAGTACAGTATTTGTCATTTTGTACATGTATTTGTACATTTCAAGTACAGTCTTGTCATTTCCAAGTGGCATTCTTAAGTGGACGTTCAGAGTTGATTCCTGGAGTTTTATCCAAGATCCCCTACGCCATCACGATCCCTAATTCCTGTGTCTCCTCTCTCTACAGGTAGGACATTATCACCCATCACCCATCATCCACAGACACCCACCTCTCAACTGATCCCCTGCATACTTTTGCTGGTAGGACATTATCACCCATCATCCACAGACACCCACATCTCAACTGATCCCCTGCATACTTTTGCTGGTAGGACATTATCACCCATCACCCATCATCCACAGACACCCACATCTCAACTGATCCCCTGCATACTTTTGCTGGTAGGACCCCCATCACCCAGTATTCGCAGGCACCCACATTGTAACGTTACCTTGGTCTTTTGCTGTTTTTATTTATTTTTTATTTATTTTTGTTTTTCTCCACCATTTGCTTTGCTAATTAGCATGTGAATCTCCTGCCCTATTGACACAGCCCATCCAGCTTCAGGTGTTGACTTTTTCAGGTGTTGACTTTTTAACTGCCTGAATGCAATCAGTCCGCCCTATATAACAACTATAACAGGCTCCATTGAGCCAGGCTCCAGTGTCATTTCCAAGTGGCATCCTAAGTGGACGTTCAGAGTTGATTCCTGGAGTTCAGTGGCATCCTAAGTGGACGTTCAGAGTTGATTCCTGGAGTTCAGTGGCATTCTTAAGTGGACGTTCAGAGTTGATTCCTGAGTTGCGGGACTGGAGGAAGGACTGCAAAACTGCAAGGCCCACTTTTTACTCTGGTAAACTCACGTCTATATCATGCTTTCTCTCACGCTTCTGCTCTTTACTTCTACCTTTCTCCTTAAATGGTACTGCTGCCCCTCTACCACCGACCCCTACACTATCTGCATCTCTCCCTCCCTCTCGTCCCACATGATGGCCTCGCATGAGCTCCTTTGTTTCCTCAGAACATGGTCTCCCTCTAACTCTCGTGCTGACAATCACTCCCACTCCCACAAATCCCATTCCCACCTTCTCTTTCTCACCCTCCTGCTGTTACTCTATTCAGGTGACATATCCCCTAACCCACAACACATCCAATACTTCCCTCTCATCCTATCTCCATCGCACATAAATCACCTCCCTGCAAGCCCAGCAACCTCATTCCCATCATCCCTCAGCGCCTGTCCTCTTTCTCCTGCGCCCTCTGGAATGCTCGCTCTGTGTGCAACAAACTCACAGCCATCCATGACCTCTTCCTTTCAAACTCCTTCAACCTCCTAGCTTTAACTGAAACCTGGCTAACTCCCTCTGACACGGCCTCCGTTGCTGCTCTCTCACATGGCGGTCTACACTTGAGCCAGACCGGGTGAGAGAAATGGTGGCGGGGTCGGACTCCTGCTCTCTCCCACCTGCACCTACCAGCATCTCCCTCCACCCCCATCCCTCTCCTTCTCCTCCTTCGAGACACACTGCATCCGCCTGTTCTCTCCTCTGGCCCTCAGGGTGGCAGTCATCTACCGCCCACCGGGACCAACCTCCCAGTTCTTTGACCACTTTGCTACCTGGCTTCTCTCACTTCCTGTCTTCTAATCTTCCATGCCTAATTCTCGGGACTTCAACATTCCCATTGACGATCCTTCCGCTCCTGCTGCCTCCAAACTTCTTTCACTCACGTCCTCCCTTGGACTCACACAATCCTCCCTCCTCCCTACCCACCGCGATGGTCACGTTATTGACCTGGTCTTTTCCAACCTCTGCTCCATTTCTGAGTTCAAATGTCGCCCTTTCCCCATCTCTGACCACCACCTTCTCTCTTTCAACCATCTGGACTTCCTAAACACCCTGCTCCCCCACCCCACTCACACACTCGCAGAAATCTACATGCTGTGGACCCCCATCAATTCTCCAACCTACTTCACCACCTCCCTCATACCTCATCCTTCACCTGCCCTTATGCCACTAATCACTACAACACTACGCTTATCTCTGCTCTAGACACTCTTGCTCCTCTTCGACTCTGTAATGCCCCACGCCGCCAACTTCAGCCCTGGCACACCCTCCAGACTCGCTACCTGCAAAGATGCTCCCGCACTGCAGAGCGTGCCTGGAGGAAATCCCGCTCTGAAGCTGATTTTGTTCACTTCAAGTTTATTCTCCGGTAATACACCTCTGCCCTCTACTTGACCAAACAATCCTTCTTCTCATCTCTTATATCTACGCTGTCCTCCAACCCTAAACGGCTCTGGTCCACCTTCAACACCCTCCTCTACCCACCTGCACACCCCCCTCAGCTGCCTTCAGCGCTCAAGACCTGGCAGACTACTTCCTCAGTAAACCTCTAACTATCAGAAGCAACATCCCAACACAAGAGATTTATCTGCCACATCCACTCCCACAGGTCCCCTCTGCCGCCTCCTCCCAGCCACTGAGGAGGAAGTCAATTCCTTATTGTCCTCCTCACATCTCACCACGTGCCCGCTCGACCCCATTCCCTCACATCTAATTCCTCCCCTCTCCTCCTTCCTCACCCCTGCTCTCACACACATCTTCAACCTATCTCTCTCCACTGGCTCCTTTCCATCCGCCTTCAAACACGCGCTAGTTACCCCTTTACTAAGAACCATCCCTAGACCCCAACTCTCCATCCAACTACCACCGTATCCCTCTTCCCTTCACATCAAAGCTCTTAGAAAAACTAGTCTTCAACCGCCTCTCCCTCTTCCTGTCCTCCAATTCCCTACTTGACCCCCTGCAATCTGGCTTCCGTCCCCTACACTCAACTGAAACTGCCCTCACCAAAGTCACCAACGACCTCCTAACTGCTAAAAAACACACCACTATTCTATTCTCATCCTGCTTGACCTCTCGGCTGCTTTTGACACTGTTGACCACCCCCTCCTTCTACAGACCCTCAACTCTCTGGGTCTCGGTGACACTGCACTTGCTTGGGTTGACTCCTATTTATCCAACAGGTCCTTCTGTGTGTCCTTTGCTGGTAACTCCTCCTCTTCATTGCCTCTATCTGTTGGTGTACTCAAGGCTCTGTCCTTGGTCCTCTGCTCTTTTCCATCTACACCTCCTCCCTGGGCAAAATCATCAACAGCTTTGGCTTTAATTACCACCTCTACGCTGATGACACCTCAGATCTACCTCTCTACCCCTGATCTCTCTCCCCCTGTCCTCTCAAAAGTCAGTGACTGTTTATCTGGCATCTCCTCCTGGATGGCCTCCCACCACCTAAAGATCAACATGTCAAAGACTGAGCTCCTACTTATTCTCCCCTCCAATGCCTCCCCACCTCCTGACTTCTCTATCACAGTGGAGGGTATCACCATCTCCCCATCAAACCAAGTTTGCTGTCTTGGAGATACACTTGACTCTGCTCTTTCCTTCATCCCCCATCCAGTCTCTTTCCTCCTCCTGCCGATACCAACTGCGTAATATTTCCAGAATTCGGCCATTTCTTACCGCTGTCACCACAAAACAACTCATACACGCCCTGGTAATCTCCCGACTCGACTATTGCAATAATCTCTTATCTGGCCTCCCTCTGTCCCGCCTCTCCCCCCTACAATCCATCCTGAATGCCTCCGCCAGGCTAATTCACCTCACCCGCCGCTCTGTCTCTGCCGCTCCCCTCTGCGAGTCCCTTCACTGGCTCCCCATCCACTGCAGAATTAAGTTCAAAATCCTTATCCTTACCTACAAAACCCTCACTAACTCAGCGCCCCACTACCTGTCCTCACTAATCACCAAATACACCCCAGCCCGCTCCCTAAGGTCAAACAGTGACCTGCGACTAGCTTCTCCCCGCATCACCTCTTCCCATGATAGACTGCAGGATTTCTCACGCGCAGCCCCCACTCTCTGGAATGCTCTCCCTCATACTGTCAGACTTTCCCCTAACTACTCTTACTTCAAACGCTCTCTTAAAACATTCCTATTTAGGGAAGCCTACCACCCAACTCACTGACACAACCATCAATCACTCTCACCTTACAGTCCTCTCCTCCTGTTTCCAACCCCAACCCTCCTAGATTGTGAGTTCCTACGGGAATAGGGCCCTCCTCCTGTACTGTTTGTCAAATGTTGTTCAATGTATTGTAACCCTGTCTATACTGTGCTTATTGTACAGCGCTGCGGAATACGCTGGCGCTTTATAAATAATAATAATAATAATATTATTCTTTAATAATAATAATAATAATGTATGTACATATACAAAAACAGAAATGCGGGAAATCATTCAACTCCTGATGAGCCGTGTTGATAGACGACGAAACGCGTCGAGTGTTTACTTTTTAACTGATATCACTCTTCAACTGCTGGGCACTCTGGCGGCTGCTCCATAGTTATCTCTGGCCATTGCGAATTGATATATCTTGCAATGATGGGTATGAGCCTTAATGGCCACACTTGTTTAGAAATTTAGCAAGCGGTGCCCTCTAAATACGCTATAATCATGGATGGGAGATAATTTTGCTGATTATGCGATACATGAAAAGACTTGTGTGTGGCTAACCTGCACTCTGATGAATTTGATGGAATTAGGCCTTTAATAGCCATTATTTGTCCAGAATCATGATCTATTTGAGATAATGAACTACTGTTTTATATTAATTATGAGAAGTGTTGGGTTGTGCAAATTAATTTTTACCTATTTCACTAATTGTCTTCTGGGACAATATATAGAATTGACTTTGCTGGGTCCTTGTGAGTATTACTCTATATACTCCCTGAGGGAATATATACCTCATAGTATTAGATAATTTTCCATCATTTTGAGAAGGTTGCTATTATTAGTCTGTTCCTATAAATATATTCTGTAATCCTCAGGAGACTCTTACATCGCATACCAGAGTGCCGTTCATCTGCACATCTTTTTGGTTTTTAATATTGTTGGTGACCTAATTTTGTGTACATTTCGAATAAAAATTATATTTTATAATTACTTGAGTTGAGTGTAAATAAATGTACATTGCAATAAGACAGCGATGGCAAACCTTGGCGACACCCCAAATTTTCCAGAACTACATGTTCCATGATGCTACTCTTATGAATGTCTGAGCATCATGGGACAGGTAGTTCAGAAACATTCAGAGTACCAAGGTTTGACATCACTGCTATAGGGGGCAGGATTCTGCAGCCAACCAATTTTAATTGACTGTGATTCTCATCAAGCAGTCTAGGGCCTAGACCAGTGATGGCAAACCTTGGCAGACAGATGTTTTGGAACTACATGTCCCATGATGTTCTGCTAGCTTTAAGGCTGCTTAAGCATTAAGGGACATGTAGTTCAGAAACAAAGGGTGCAAAGGCTCGCCATCACTGGCCTACACTCTAGGCGGCTGAGGATACAGTTGTCCTTTGATATAAGCACAGCAGAAGCTGCCACATTATTATTATTATTATTATTCTTCTTTATTTATAAAGCGCCAGCATATTCCGCAGCGCTGAGGACTTGGAATATCTTCAGGATCTGCCCGAGTACCATGATATATCCCTATTAACATACCTCAATACGGAATGCACGTGTAAACATGTAACATAATGACTTTATTTCCTACATATTTATTTTTCTGTTAATCTGTATATTTGGTTTTGTGATAATATCTTGCATTTTACTATTTTATATTTCTGTAACCATTCAATGTTCTTGAACCCAGGACATACGGCTGGGTGGAGTAGAGGTAATGTCACTGCTCTGCATGGAGAGAGCCTGTGGAGTCATGGGTTCGATCCCAGCAAGCACCTCTCCAGTAAGTGTCCTTGGGCAAGACACCTAACGGTACATACTCACCACCCAGGACATACTTGAAAACAAGAGAAATCTCAATGTATCTTTCCTGGTAAAATCCTTTCACAAAAAAAAAAAAAAAAACAGGACATACTTGAACGAGAGAAATCTCAATGTATCCTTCCTGGTAAAATACTTTATAAATAAATAAATCCTAGATTTATTATCTATACTTAAGGCACAATGGGGGGGGGGGCTTATTCGCTACTAACAAGGATTAAGCAACTGATTTGTAAATTGTAAGCCAAAATTGTAAACTCATGGACAATATGCGTCAAACAAAAGTGTCAGGTAAAGATCAACAAATGGCATTTTAAGCACAGTAAGTGTACATCTTTTGTACCAGTAAGTCTAAGGGTAGGGTCAGACTAACGCATTTTTCGCATCTTCCGTCAAAAAGTGCATGGACGCACTTTTTTGACGGAAGACGCGACAGTGGTCACACGGTGCACAATTACTGCCATGATTTTTGAAGGAGCTATAAAAAACAAATGGACGTGATGTTGGCCGGACATGTGCAGGGTGTGACATCTCCTAATCACGCACACACGCCGCTATGCCGACGCAGCACACTCTGTGCGTCAGTACTAGCGGTGCGACGTTATTAAAAAAATGCGTTCGTTTGCCGCTTGCATTGTGCGGCCGCCTTTGTATGTTGGCCGTCATTTGCTGCTACCATGGCTGTAATGAAGAGCGACTAAACGCACGTTCAGACTGCGTTCGTCTGACCCCAGCCTAAGGCTGCGGTGACACGAGAGTTCTTTGAGCAGAAGGAACATCCGTGAGAGTAGATGTTCCTTCCACTCTGATGCCCATGTGGCCACCTCGCTGAGCGCAGTTAGTGCACTCATCGCTACAAAGCTCGATCCTCCTATGAAGGATCCAGCTTTGTAGCCCCGTCTGCGTCCATCGTAGCTTTTTTGACGGGGAGGCTGAAATCACGTCCGGTGGTAGCGCAGGCAATTCGTGCACATGCTACACCATGTGGCCCTCCCCATCCAGCCTTTACAAAGCTGCGACGTACGCAGGGAAGTGTGGTCACACAGACGTACTCGGTGCACTCGTGTGACCGCAGCCTAACTCTGCACACTTTAATCTGTTGCTCACTATGACTGTACGCTCTGAGTAGCGCTGATAAGAAGTTGCTAAGTAAATAAAAATAGCTATAAAATAATAAAACAGCTATGCATTTGTTTCTTCAGCGCAGCTATTTTGTTCTGGAATTAACAATCCCCTAGTTGGTGAATAACCCCCATCAGCAGAAAGGACTTCAGCAAATTATATTTAGCAAAGGCTTTATTAGCATCAGTTTAGAAAATTAACAAATGAAACCTTAAAATTAATAAAATAACCATTAAGCACTCACGTAGCCAGTGAAGTAAATATTATGACAAACAGGGAAGCCGGAGACACAGACACAGTGTGCAGGACATCCTTTTCTGGTCACGTGACGGTGATCTCACTCTCCCCTGGAGAAGGCTGGGCTATGGGTGAATGAAGAAACATGGTTTCGCCTATTGTTTATATTTATCTCAAGTGTGATACAGTATTAGCCGTCTTAGACCCATCAGTCACCTTACCGAGCACAGAAATGGATGCAGCAGGGAATTTAGAAAAGGAATCGTGCAAGAGCAAGTAAAAGAGACGTCATTAAACCCTTTCACTACTGTTTTTGTATATAGATTTCTGCAAAATACAAACAGGTCTGTTCAAAGAAAGGTGAAAATCAGGAGAAACGGCAGGACAAAAGAACAATTTAGACCAAATAGCTGATTTGGAATGTGAGAAATGGGAGAATTTTTCTGGTTTGACCATTTTGATCTAGCATTTTCACTTCCCCAGTCATTCTCCTGAGTTTCACCTTACTTTGAAAAGACCAGAAAGTACATAGCTACCATGTGACTTTAAGAGAACTAGAACAATAAAGCATACAAGATCATGACCAAGCTGCGAAATGCAGGAAACCGTTAAAAACACATACAGGTCTATTCAGTGAAAGGTAAAGTCAGGAGAATTGGCAGAAGTGAAAATTCAAAATAGCCAAACCAGAAAAATTCTCCCCTTTATCTCACTTTCCAAATTGGCTATTCTCTTGGTTAAATCTCCAGACTTCACCCTTTAGTAAATAGAATTAGTCCTGCGCTTTACTTCCACTACTCGAAGGCATTAGAATACACTGTAAATATTCACTGCATTTCATATAATACCCTCACAAACACCCCCTTGTTTCTCACTGTAATTGTAAAGGGTCATCCAGACGTGGACCCCTTGCTTGATGTGCCTAGAGGGGTGTCAGCTATACCCTCCTGACGAGGCCCAATAAGGCCGAAACGATCGTCGGGGGTTGCTGCACCTCTCGTGCAGGGATGACGTCCTTGGCAATCAGCACTGGCCACCCTTTCTGGGTGAGAGCAGGCTGATTTGCATATGGAAAATTCATCCCTGTAATGGCACAATCAAGCTAAAACTTTGTTTGTGAGACCTGAGCGGGCACCCACCGTAGAGCAGGCCATTGTGCTGTTGCTCGTTCTCAGGACCCTCACAAACACCCCCTTGTTTCTCACTGTAATAGAAACATAGAAAAATGTCGGCAGATAAGAACCTTTCGGCCCATCTAGTCTGCCCAATTACATGGATACTTTACCTAGATTTATCTTTTGTTTAGGATAGCCTTATGCCTATCCCATGCTTGCTTAAATTCAATTACTGTTTTGGCCTCTACCACTTCTACTGGAAGGCTGTTCCATGTATCCACCACCCTCAGTAAAATAATGCTTCCTGATGTTACTTTTAAACCTTTGCCCCTCTAATCTAAGACTATGTCCTCTTGTTTTGCTATTTTGTTTCCTTTTAAATATACTCCCTTCCTCTACCTTGTGGATTCCCTTTACGTATTTAAATGTTTCTATCATATCTCCTCTGTCTCGTCTTTTTTCCAAGCTGTACATGTTAAGATCATTAAGCCTTTCCTGGTAACTTTTCTCCTTCAAGCCGTACACCATTTTAGTAGCCCTTCTCTGAACTCTCTCTAAGATGTCTATATCCTTCTGGAGATACGGTCTCCAGTACTGCACACAGTACTACAAGTGAGGTCTCACCAGTGCTCTGTACAGTGGCATGAGCACTTCCCTTTTCCTACTGCTAATACCTCTCCCTACACAACCAAGCATTCTGCTAGCATTTCCTGCTGCTCTATTACATTGACTACTTACCTTTAGATCCTCTGAAATAATAACCCCTAAATCCCTTTCCTCAGATGTTGAGGTTAGGACTGTACATATAATGAACTCCTATGAGGTTTTGTGGTGCTGGTTACAAATGTAGGGCTCTATTACATTCTCTGCGCAAATTTGTATGCGCAGCACAATTTTTTTTGCGCGCAGCATTAAACGTTAACGCGCGTAAATTTACGCTGGTATTACGATCCAAGCGCATTTCATCCGTCAAAAAATATCACGTGTAAAATAGATGCGCAAAAACAGCGCGCATTAACGTTGCGCGCAGAAATCGGTGGGCAGACTGTTTCTTTACGCGAAGAAGGTTCTGAGTTAAGAACCACAATTGTCTCCCGTTCAGTTTTTGTGCCTGCCAAAATCAGAGTATATATGCTGCAGCAATAATTAAAACACGCACAACCTCTCAATTTTATTGTTTGGGTATGTGTAGAATGTGTAACTATACTGTTCCATATTTTTTTTTCGTGCTGGTGTATTTGGTTTCGGCCAGAACGTTCAGATTTGCAGTTACCACCAGCTTTTAACCACTTCGATGCGGAGGACACGCTCAGCTGGCTCATCGCTGGCCCCCCCGGTGCGGGCTGACATCCTCGATGTCAGCCCAGCATCCGGAACCGCCGCCGGTGAAATTAGGTGTCATCGCGGCAGCGCAATGACACCTAATTCAGGTGCCCCCCCGCATGTGCGGAGGAGGCGCCTGAAAGGGAGGGGGGAGGTCCTTCGGACCTCTCTCCCTCCCAATCGGCGGCATTGCGGGGGTTAACCAAGGCACCATTTTGAAGGGCACAGCCTGCCCTTCCAAATGGTACCTCGCATTAACCCCTGGGGAGCTGGATCACGAATCGGCGCTGAAAAGCGCCGGTTCGTGATCCTTTCCCGGAGCTGGATGTCGGCCAAGCCTCCGGGAACTCCCCCTGAGGACTGGCGTCATCGTGCATAGCACGATGATGCCAGTCCTGGAGTTAACCCCTAACTGCCACCAACGGTGGAGATAGGGAGTTCATTGGAACTCCCTATCTCCCGATCCGTGGCAGCTAGGGGTTAAAGTTTGGTATTGTTGGATCGGCCAGAGCATGGCCGTTCCAACGATACCAAACTCGAATGTGAAAAAAGTTTGTAAAAATAAATAAATAAATAAAATAAAAATAAAAAAATATTTAAAAATAGAATAATAAAAAAAAAATAAACACTTTTTTTTTCTTTTTTTTGGTTTGTTAATGCAGCAATATTGTTCCCATTTCAATTCTAATGTGAACAATGATGCTGCACTAACGATTTTTGTATGCAGTGCGTTTGTTAAAAATCGTGTAATTTTCCCCGAAAAAAAATGTAACCCCATCTCTAATTTTTTTAACAAGCGCACCCCATACAAAATATAACCGCAATTGCTCGCATGTTAAAATGTGGAAAAAAAACACTTTACACGCTGTAAATTATTGAAAATTCATATTTTATTGCATTTTTTGTTATAATATACAGACAGGTCATGACGTATACATATAATAATGACATATTATGAATCTGCCGAGTCTGACAGAAAGAACGATATATAATATGTCTGGGTAATATACTAAAATAAGCCTTCAAAACACGTTTAAACATGATGAGCAAAACCGGTAAAAATGACCGGGAAAAGCCTCAGCAGCGAAAGGGTTAACCCTTTCGCTGCTGAGGCTTTTCCCGCCCCTATGCTGAGGTCATTTTTACCTGTTTTGCGCATCATGTTTAAACGTGTTTTGAAGGCTTATTTTAGTATATGACCCAGACATATTATATATCGTTCTTTCCGTCAGACTCGGTAGATTCATAATATGTCATTATTATATGTATACGTTATGTCATGTCTGTATATTATAACAAAAAATGCAATAAAATATGTATTTTCAATAATTTACAATGTGTAAAGTGTTTTTTTCCACATTTTAACATGCGAGCAATTGCGGTTATATTTTGTATGGGGTGCGCTTGTTAAAATAATTAGAGATGGGGTCTCGTTACATTTTTTTTTGGGGAAAATTACACTATTTTTAACAAACTCACCGCATACAAAAATCGTTAGTGCAGCATCATTGTTCACATTATAATTGAAATGGGAACAATATTGCTGCATTAACAAACCAAAAAAAAAAAAAAAAAAGTGTTTATTTTTTTTTTTAATTTTTTTTTATTTTGATTTTTCATTTTTTTTTTTTTTTTTACAAAATGTTTCACTTTCATGTTTGGTATCGTTGGAACGGCCATGCTCTGGCCGATCCAACCATACCAAAATTTAACCCCTAGCTGCCACGGATCGGGAGATAGGGAGTTCAATGAACTCCCTATCTCCACAGTTGGTGGCAGTTAGGGGTTAACTCTAGGACTGGCGTCATCGTGCTACGCACGATGACGCCAGTCCTCTGGGGGAGTTCCCGGAGGCTTGGCCGACATCCAAGATGTCGGCCAGCTCCGGGAAAGGATCGCGAACCGGCGCTTTTCAGCGCCGATTCGCGATCCAGCTCCCCAGGGGTTAATGCCAGGCATCATTTGGAAGGGCAGGCTGTGCCCTTCCAAATGATGCCTGGGTTAACCCACGCAGAGCCGCCGATCGGGAGGGAGAGAGGTCCGAAGGACCTCCCCCCCCCCCTCCCTTTCAGGCGCCTCCTCCGCACATGCGGGGGGGGCGCCTGAATTAGGTGTCATCGCGCCCCCGCGATGACACCTAATTCTGGCGGCTGCTGGTCCGGATGCCGGGCTGACATCCAGGATGTCAGCCCGCACCGGAGGGGCCAGCGATCGGCCGGAACCCGGCCGAACGCTGACCCCAATGGGAGGACGCGCTCAGCGCGTCCTCAGCACACCAGCGGGACTGCTGAGGACGCGCTGAGCGCGTCCTCAGCAGCGAAGTGGTTAAAAGACGTTAAAATTATGCTCACAAACGTTGGTTGTAAAAACTTGCACATCGATTGTAATACCAGCCGCGTACCAGCGCACAAACGCATTTGCGCTCACAATGTTAAGTATGGGATGTGCGCACAAACTTTCACTCGCGCAGGGTTCACGATTTTTGGGTATTTTTTTTATATCTTTTATACAAGTGAAGGGAAAAATGTCATCTGCTGATGCTGCAGAAACAGAAGGGGTCATTCAAAAAGCGAAAATTCAGTGCTTTCTAGTTTGGCGCACTTCAGTTCGATTCGACGATTCCATTTCACCGACCCTGCGGTGAATTCACTATTCATCACAGGGTCACCAAAGTGCGCCGAAGATTGAGATGCCGAACTGACTGCCAAACTGACCGCCGAATAGCAGAAAAAAAAAAAAACAGAACTCTGCTATTCTTCTAATAGCTGTTTAAACCAATAAAAATGCATTAAAATGTTTGTAAATATTAAAAATGGTCCTATAAAAAAAATAATAAAAAGGTCTGTTATAGAATAAAAAAAATCCAAAAATTGGGAATCAAAAATTTAATCTAAAAAATCCAAAAAGGTTTTCTAAAAAATAAATAAACATAAAGGTTTTGTTCTGAAAATGAAAATAATAAATGGTTGAATAAAGCAAAAACGATAATATTGTTTTACATCGAATCTTATGAGATTTGCCTGTTTAAACCTGTCAAACTAAACCACCAAAACTCAGGGCATTTCACTGACACTTCGGTGCAGTTCGACGTTCTGTGAATAGATTAACCGTTAGTTTTCTATGGGACAATTTTGCTGTCTCCGAAGGTCGCCGATCTGCGGCAAACTGCACCGTATTTCGCTGTTAATTCACCTGTGTTTGAATTGATAGCTTAATGAATAGACGAACTGCTACGAAATTGCACTGTATGCTGAAATTCACTGTTCGGTGCAATTCAGTGGCAAGTTCGGCACTTTCTGAATAACTCCAAAAGTAGATAACCCAACAGTTACAATTTGAAACCTATGCAAGATCACATGGATCTCAGAAGATGTGACATTATACCAAACAACAAACTTTTCCAAGACGCATCCCATAAATCTGTGCATACAAAATCGTGTGACAATAAGTTTAATAAAATTGTGTTATACTGTGCAATATTTCGTGCCACAAAATGTATTTAAATACTTTTATTTTAGTTATACTTATATATCAAGGTCTCCTTATTCACTTTCAAGATATATGACCCAAAAAAGAGAAAAATATATACATATTGCAGGTAAATTTCCATACTTTTGTGATTCTCAAATTACCGCAATCCCCTCACTCACTTGCAGGTCTATTCACTAAAAGGTGAAACTCTGGAGAACTTTGGAGAAGTGAAAATTCTAGGTCAAAACAGCCAAACCAGAAAAATTTGCCCAATTATATCACTTTCCAAATCGGCTATTTTGACCTAGAATTTTCACTTCTACAAAAGTTCTCCAAAGTTTCACCTTTTAGTGAATAGACCCTTTGGTTTAGAGCTTGTTTAACCTCCCTGGCGGTCTATTTATTTAGAAAATTCTTTGCTGAAAATGGTTTAATTTTTTTTTGCCCCCCCCCCCTAACAGCATCCCGAGTGTTGCTCGGGGTTAAATTCCTATGTTGGAAGCGGTAACCCCAAGCAACACTCGGGATGCTGCTGGATACATCACCTCTCCCTGCGCTCCCTCGATGTCCCCAGCTGCCTCCTCCAGCGATCGCGACCTCATTACTTCCTGGTTCCCTCCTCGTGAGACGGAATCCAGTAAGTATGAGGTCGCGATCGCTGGAGGAGAGCACGGAGAGGTGATGTATAGAGTCCGAGTGTGTCTCAGGGTTACCGCTCTCAGCGGTGAAATTTAACCCTGAGACACACTCGGGAACACCGCCAGGGAGGTTAAAAGAAGACTGACTCTGTATAGCTGGCAATGTGCCTATATGGGTGGCACCATCCATCCTCCGGACACAAACTCTGTATAAGATAAAAGGGGACATAGTCCAAAGCAGGCAAATAGGTGGCAGGTCTGTATATTATAAGTAAAATGTATGATAGATACTTACAAAACACTTTATAGAGCCATAATGCAGTGTTTCTCAACCTGTTATGGAGATTGGAGAAGTATTCCTGCAGGTCCAAAAAAAAATCTTTTAAGGAACATCACTACAAAACAGGACTCTTTGACAATGTTAAAAGAAATAGCAACGTTGCCAGAGGGTCCTGTTCTGGAGTATGTTGCTTAATAAATCCAAACATCAAGTGAACATACAGATTATTGATAAAAACAAACAGCAGCGGCTTTCTGATGGAGAGAAGAATCGGAACCAAAAGTCCGCCGTGGAAACTAGCATGGACCCATGTTGATTGTTCACTCAGCATAAATTTAAATTCCACTGAATGCAGGTATTTTTTATATGTAACACTATACGTGTACTATCTTGTATAACTGCAATAATATATAAACATTTATTGAATAAACCTCAAAAAATATAATCAATGGTGCCAATCGTTCACTCAATACCACACATTCACAAAGGCACACAAACAAGGGGGTTGTAAATAAATCCCATAAGGAAAAATAAACAGGGGGGAACTAAGATGTAAAAGGCTGTGGCGTCAGGGGCTGACTGGCAACTTTTGGCCCAGGGGACAAGTACAACCCAGAGGCCCGTAGCGCAGCAAATAATTTGTTTAAATAATAAAAAAAAAAACACGGGAAGCAAATTTAGTAATAAATAAATTTATTGTTAATTTATTGTCCCATACAGCAGGCAGACCCTCAATCTATTGTCTCTCCAGGGCCCAGCTATGGGTCAGCAGCAGCCAGCAGATCACTCCCCAGCAACTGTATTCAAAATGGATGCTCTGTGCCGGGACTCACTCTGTCTCTGTCAGTCTGGTCACTCCTGGGAAGCGGCTAGGCTGGCTTCCGCGGTGCTCCCTCCTCCACGCAGTTTAGATGCTGCGCAACACACGTCATCCGTCCGCAGGCTGAGGCTCCCACGACTTCACTGAGCGTTGACCGCGCCCTCCTCTTCAGCTAGTGCATGGCACGCTAGCATGGAGGAGGCTGCGGAGGCATCACGTGTGGGGGCACGGCCAGCGCTTACGCTTCTGCGTGGCCGCGAGACACGAATGTCTGTATATTATAAGTAAAATGTATCATAGATACTTACAAAACACTTTATAGAGCCATAATGCAGTGTTTCTCAACCTGTTATGGAGATTGGAGAACTATTCCTGCAGGTCCAAAAAAAAATCTTTTAAGGAACATCACTACAAAACAGGACTCTTTGACAATGTTAAAAGAAATAGCCAGAGGGTCCTGTTCTGGAGTATGTTGCTTAATAAATCCAAACATCAAGTGAACATACAGATTATTGATAAAAACAAACAGCAGCGGCTTTCTGATGGAGAAGCTTACGCTTCTGCGTGGCCGCGAGACACGAATCGAAAAAAAAAAAAACCATAACTCAAGGAGGCACATTGGGGCGAGACTGGGGATGGCTGTCCCCCTGCCCCCCGTCCGCTCCTGTGTGGCGTTAAGTTGTCACTTATTTGGCAAATTAATATGTATTGTAACAAAATTATAGCATCATAAGCACTTCAGAAGCTCTGTGTGTACACACACATTTTACCAGTGACTTAAGGACCGCAGCATCCAGCAGAATGGATGCCGCAAAAAACCTGTACAATGGCAACAATTCCAAAACACTCAATAACAGGAATGTATCCTTGCTATGCTGCAAGGTTACATAGTTACATAGGCTGAAAAAAGACATGCGTCCATCAAGTTCAGCCTTCACACATCACCTACTGCTGTTTATCCCAAAGTAGGCAAAAAACCCAGTCTGAAGCGCTCGCCAATATGCAACACACTGGGGAAAAATTCCTTCTTGACCCCAGAATGGCGTCAGATTTCTCCTTGGATCAAGAAGCTTTTACCCACATATTAAATATTATGACCCTTAATATTCTATGTCTGCAGGAAGTCATCCAGTCGTTTTTTTAAAGTCTGAACAGACTCTGACCCAACCACCTCAACAGGCAGAGAATTCCACAGCTTTTTTGTTATCACCGTGAAAGGTGTATAACAAATTCAGCCATACCATAATATAGCTGCACTATCAGTGTTTCTCAGAGGAAATATGCATCATAAGTATGCAACGTACAGGTCGTTATGCGCGTGTATCTAAACGTTGCAGGGTTAGGTGGTTATGTGGAGAGCTATAAGGCCTTGGGGTGGGGGGTTGTGCAGAAAATTATGCTGTGGTCATGAGTTTAGGGAAAGGCAGTAGAGAAATCAGGTCACACAAAATAAATAAACTTGCCGTATTGATCAACCAGAAATACCATGAGAGAAACACATGTGAGTATAGAAGCGTATAAGCAATTCTACAAAACACTTTTTATATTCCACCGTACCATCCCGTTTTTTTTGTCCCAAAGAAGCAACACACAATGGAAAATCTAAAATAAGGGCATTATGAATGGGTTATTAAATGCAACTGAAATATTAATGTTTTCTCAATATTTCTGCCAACATGGCAGAGCTGCAATAGGACAATGTGTATCAGCAGCTGATAGGCTGTCCTGCTGGGCTTTCCATAATCCTAGTAAGCCTGCATGCTCGGGCTGTATGTCTCATCTGCTGACAAAAGATGGATGCTATAGAGTCTTCCATACCTCCTGCCCCACCTTACATCCAAAACAAAACATATACTACTCAATCAGCACCTGATGGCGGGATTAGGAAAAAAGGATGAAACTGCACACTTTTAAAAATATGACTGTATTTCAATATATATCAAAATATAAATTAAATGTAGATTGGATAAACCGTGTTAGTCCAGAGGCAAAATCACCAGAGTATAGCGGTACGTAGTGATACCTTTTTATTGGAGTAACCTTACCTTTAAGGCTGGGGTCAGACCAGCGCACTTTTAACGTGCGTTCTGGCGCACATAATTACGGCCGCACTAGCAGCAGATGACGGGCAATGACAGCCAATATACGATGTACGGACGCACAAAAGTCCGGCCATGCAACGCAAGTGGAATTTGAACGCATTTTTTTGAGAACGCTGAACGTCTAGTACTGACGTACTGAGTGCGCGGCTGCGGCATAGCGGCGTGTGTGCATGATTAGGAGATGTCAGACACTGCTAATGTCCAGCCTACATAACGTCTAGACGCAAAAAGAGTTTTATTGACGATCCGTACAAAATCACGCCCGAAAATGCGCGTCGTCTGACCGTTTTTGCGCATTCCGTGAAAAAATACGTCAATGCGTTCGGACGCACTTTTTCACGTTCGCGGGGAAAAATGCTTTCGTCTGACCCTAGCCTAAAAGACAAACTTTTTGAGAGAATAACTCTCTTCTCTGGGAGCTATATACTGTATACATAGTTATTTAGAAAAAGGTGGAGCTCTGGAGAACTTTTGGAAAAGTGAAAATTACAAGTCAAAATAATCAAACCAGAAAAATTCTCCCATTTAGCTCACCTTCCAAATCGGCTATTTTGACCTAGAATTTTCACTTTTCAAAAAGTTATCCAGAGTTTCACCTTTCTCTGAATAACCCTAATAGTGATTTATAATTGCAAAATTAATTTTTCTTTTGGTTATGCTAGTGATTCCACTAGAATAGGAAATGATGTGTAGATAACTGTTTCCTCTTCATGTTGCACTGTCAAAATAATCTACACAGCTGCAGGAAGAAAGAAATATGAGTGTGTAGCGCTGTTTAAAACTCTGTTGCTGTATTGCTCGGGTTTGGCCACCAGAGGGAGACAAGCGCAATGTAAACTATACTGGACACAATGGGACTACGTTTTCCAGCATGCTTTGGGGCAGAGACAGGATGTGTGTGGGGAAGGAGGAAAGGACATCCGCAGACTCGTCCGAAGGAGAGCCAATGTGAGCCGAGCAGTGAACAGAGTAAGACGCACGTGAGACTGTGAGCGATTGTTATCAGGCCGGAGAGCAGGCGCTGCCTTGCCGACGCTGGGGATAGATACAGTGACTTGCCAGAGACCTAGTAATCCACCGCTGAGAGGTTTTGCACAGACACAGAGTTCTAGATTGGACCCCGAGTAAGGAGACCGCGATGATCCACTGGGAGTGCAGGCGGTAGGCCGTAGATCTTGTTGTAGAAGATGGACAAGCAGGAGAAGCGGATCCGGTGGCACAGGATCCCAGTATAATCCAGCGGAGAGACGTCCTTGATCGGGCAGCGGAACAGATTGTCTGGGGATGGGTGAGAGGCCTTCCAGGCCACAGTCAAAGTTTAACGAAGCACGCTGCAGTATTGCTTAAATCTACAGGCCCCAACGTGACTAGTCGAAGATTTATTAAATCCATTCACTGGCCAGTCGAATATAGTACCCGGGTTCCTGAGCTCACACACACACACACTTTTTGGGATATAACCTGCACGGGACTTACACTCCAGAGACGAAGGGGTTAAACTTTTCTTTTACCGCTGCTCGTTTCTTGCATTACGAAATCCTGTTTTCTATATACCGTGCTTACATTCTATATGCCGCTTTATTGAGACCGGTAAAGTATATAATTTATAAAATCCACAACAGTGCTGGTGTATATTTATTCCCTAGTGCGGAGAGACTAACCCGAGGTTAAATTCAGCGGCTCCTCCGGGAGTGAGTGCTACAAGTGTATCATGTCATTCTTAATAAAATCTGAAACTCAAGTTGTCACTCAAGTTGAAGAACTCCGATCTGATTAACCCCTCCACTCCCAAGCACTTTTAGTTTCAAAAATTTTGCCATAACATCTGACACATGGGACGCAAAGTTAATAATTACAAATCGGGTCAATTAAAACTTATAGAAATGTCTCCTGATCACACTCATGAGTCCAACTGTCAAACTATGAGGTAGAAATTTAAAATATTTTGTATTATTTACCCAGGTCCGTAGCAAAATCACTTGACACTAGTTTCTTGTAACCAGTATGTTTCTGCCAAGTGAGAATAACAAGCAATCTTGGATTCGTACGTTATTCTCGAATTCTCCATCTGTCCTCACTTTAGCACTTCTTGTACAAAGGAACATACACAGCCACAATAGTTGAGCTGCAAAATGAGTTTACAGCTTAGCTGGAATAAGGTGGGGACTATTATCATTAACAAGATGAGTCATTATACTTAAAAGCTCATTCGTTAATAATAACGTTTTGGCTGGAATAGTACACCAAGTCCAGTGTAAACCTACTACAGCCATTAATGTCTATGGAGCTGGTTGTCACGGTCCTCGGCGGCGGCAGTGTAGTGGCAAATCTGGTGTCTTGAATGTGCCTGGGCAGTACCTGTAAAGTGTTGCCTTATTCAGACTGTATATTCCTTCACCTGATCACAGGACCCATTTGCTCCCTACTTAAGGGTGGAACGCCCTTTCTTAGATACTTCTGCATTATTCAAGTCACCAGTGCCCTGCTGACCATCATGCTCCACACTTCTCCCAGAAGCTCCTACTTTGACTCACCCTCTGTTGCTGGGTTTCACGGTGATGAACTCTACTTTGGACTCAGACCACGCTGTTGCCTGCTGCCCACCTTGACCCTTTGCATGAACTTGACTATGCCACCTGGATTACCATTTTGCTACAGTGCTGGATCCCCCTCCTCCTATTTGCCTGGACTTTAGTCATCATCATACCTTGCATTCCTGGACCTTGCCCACTTTGCTTCCTGGCCCTCAGTCCTTTCCTATTGTTCTGTCTGTTTCCCAGTAAGTCTCCTTGTGTTCTGTAGTTTCTCTGTGGTTCCTGATTACTGTTTATATTTGTAGTCAGCCCTCTTCATGTCCTGCTCCTCTGTGTCTGCTGAAAGTATCCAGTGTTCAGCCCAGCTCCAATTCTGCCCATCTCTCTTGCCCTGTCTGCTTGGTCTGGCCTGTTGTATGTGTTTATCTGACCTGTTCCTGTGTTATTCAGTTACCAGTTGTTATACCTTATCCAGTGTCCCCCTTTGGTTTATTCCTGCTGTTGTGCATCCTTGTGTTCCTTATAATAAACATTATGGGCTACATTACGGTGCTAGCGTTAAAACGCGGGTACAAGGGAGGAAAAACTGCACCCGCAGTTTTCCCCCTTGCACCCGCATTTTAATGCTAGATTACAATGCAGGCGCAAAAAATGCTGCCTGCATTAATACCACGCACTACGGGATGAGATGCTCGTAGCAGCGCTGAGCGCAGCCGCGAGCATCCACTCAATGGAGTCCATAGGACTCCATTGAGTTTCCCCCTGCTGGTCACATGCCTCACCTCACGAGATCCAGCCGGTACACGTAGTGATACGCAGGGAGAGACTGGGGGGACTTTTTCCCCCAGTCTTTCCCTGCTCCCACTGGACGGAGGAGGAGGTCGGAGCCGCGGTTCTCGCCGCGGGACAGGAATTGTCTCTGACTTTTTTTTTTTTTTTAGGCTGGTGTTAACGGATTCTGCAGAAGCGGAATCCGTTAACACCAAGTCCTGGCTCTGGTTAACATTTTGTTAACCGTGGCCGGACGTTAATCAGCACTGGGACTTTGTAAACACCGATTAACACTGTGTGCTCCCTATACTTAACGTGGGGAGCGCAAAGTACAGTAACCTCGTGCTGAAAAGTGGAAGGTACCAAACGCAAACGGGTTACTTAACCCCTTTGCGTTTGGATTGTAATATGCTGTAGACACCGCAGCTAACGTTAATGCTCATGCAAGTGAGCATTAACATCAAGAATGTAATGTGGCCCTATCTGTTTACCCCACATTGCTGCTTCCGCGTCACTCAGTCACTCCATCCTGGGCTCGACCTCGCCACCCCGTGACACTGGTAAATTTACCAGTGCTCGGGGTAGTTTTACATCTGGCTTGCCTTCAAGCACTCAGTTATACAAGTGCGATTTAATTCTCATCTCAAACAACTAGCCAACACACACTGACCCTGGAAACTAATTCCCCAATGTAAGTGCACAGTATGAAAAAAACATGATCATAGTTCAATTTATCATATTTAATGTTATGGGAACGGTATGACACCTGTACCTTGAACATCGACTCAATAAAACATTTTCAAAGTTGTCAAGTCTGAGTATCGTTTCCTTGTATAATGGTGATATTTAGTGACACTTCATATATTGAATTGGCGTGTGAGACATAGGTGCCATACAAACGAATCACACACCGCATTATTGTGGTGAAATACTTCCCCTATGCAGTGACATTTGTTCATAGTTCTTTTTAATTGAATGTAACAGTAACAAGTTGGTTATTACATATTTTATACAATCACTTTAATATTAATCTTTCCTGTAATTCTAACTTTCAAATAGAGATCATGACCTTGCCCATGCTTATTACTGCCTTCCTGTGCCGCTGATCACTTGTACGTTGACAGCCATGCGCATGGAACTACAAGCAAAGTACAAGTGTTTTTAATTAAGAATAAGTGTTAATCAATTTCTGACTGAAAGGTCGTGCTGGGCAGAGACCTGTCCATCTTCAATTATTGTGAGGGCTATTTCTATTCACGTTCCATTGGAAATTCAGTATATTAAATATTTATAGTTTCAATTTTTAATTTTATGCTCATTGTGAGGCCTATATGATTCAGTTTTTTGTGTGACTTTAATATTTACAATTTAATATTATGAAAAAACATTGTTTTTTCTGACCACTTACCCTCAGGAAATCCTACAAAGATCAGAGGTGACAATGCATCAAGCCCACAGGATGCTGAAGAATGGGAGTTGGCATCACATGCAGTGAGACCAGATGCTACCTGGATAATAAGTGCTGATCCAGAGGGTTATTGCCCAGATTTCCTTTTGTTGAACATTGCAAACATATATGCATGAGCAGCCATATGTTACATTGCTTACTTAGAAACGGTAAATAATTACATATTGTTAAATGTCAGGTTCCATGAACAAAAGAAGTAAAACCCAAGAGATTTAGAAGAGAACTCAAAAAGAATGAAAACCGGAGGGATTGACTGAGCAGGCACATCTTCAATGCATACCTATATGACTAGAAGAATGTAATCTAGTACAGTGTTTCTTAAACCTGTCCTCGGGACCCCCAGCCAGGCCAGATTTTGCAGATATCTGAAGCTCAGCACAGGTGATATGATTTGCTGCTCAGTGATTGCAGAATTCAGGCTTCATTTCCCCAAGGTGATCTGCAAAATCTGGCCTGGCTGGAGGTCCCGAGGACAGGTTTAAGAAACACTTATCTAGTGCAGGTAGAGCACCCCTTATCAGTAACTCTAAAATATGGAAAACTCTGAAAACTGGAATTTTCAGAATCATACATATTTTCCTAATTCCAGATCAAGAGAGCTCTGGACACTCTGCTGTTCGGGAACCTGGCTCTGCAGCAGACTGCATCACACGCTGGGAGTCTCTGGCAGCTCCACACTGCGACATGCTGCCCAGAGTCTCGCTGACTCAGAGCGTCTTGTCATTGAAGAACGGCTGCAGATCGACCCATTGTGTGTACACATGGGAGCTGATCTCCCACCACAGTCTGTTTCCTCTAAAACATTGAATTCTCCATGATTCTGAAATCTGGAAGAATCCAAAATCTGGGATGGTCGGGGTCCTGAGCATTCTGGCTAACAGGTGATCGTCCTGTTTCTTTATATCATGGTGAATGTAAAGACACAAACACAGATCTAGTCAAAGAAAAATGAAACTCGGGAGAATGGCTGGAGTAGTGAAAATTCTAGGTCAAAATAGCCAAACCAGAAAAATTCTCCCATTTATTTCACTTTCCAAATCGGCTATTTGGTCTAGATTGTTCTCTTCTCCTGCCAATTCTCCTGAGTTTCACCTTTCTTTGAATAACCCTGAAAGTAATCATTTTGGTAAACATTCTGTGGGGATTAAATGGCATCTAATGGCTTCATCAAGAGACACGAGTATAGAATATCTACTACAACCATGGAGAAAAAGGTTGCTGCCTTACAATTGTTGAGAACCCATTTCAGTTGCACCATGTCTCTTCAACTGTGCCAAGCAGATTTGGATTCTAGGCTTGTGCACCGATTATTTATTTATTTATTTTTTCTCGGTTCGATTCGATTTTTTTTTTTAGGATTTTTAAACTTTTCGATTCGGCTTGTTTCGACCGATTTCTGTTTCGTTTCGGTTCGGCTCGACTCGTTTTTCGTGTACATTTTTTTCCGAATTTCGACCATTTTTCGTATTTTCGTGTCACTTAGCTCGTTTTTTGTATCGACTTTTCGTATTTTCGGAAATTTTCGTTTTTTCGGAACGTCTGTTCTCCTCGTTTCAAAGCAATAAATTTCGATTTGATACATTTCAAGTACATTCGAAAATTCCGAAAATATTTCATTTCGGATCTGCCATTTTCGGATCTAAAAATTTTCGGAAAATCGGCCGCATCCGAAAACACGAATCGGGAAATTTCGTGAAAATTCCGAAACGCACATCCCTATTGGATTCTGGGGAGAACACATCACCAGCAAGTGTTCTTTAGGCAAGATACTTAACGTTATGTGTTTTCTCACCTCACAATAAATATATATCCCTTTTATAGATTATAAATCCCCTCAGTAACAGGGTCCTGCACTCATATTGTGTCATCATTGTTAAACTATGACTGATTTATACCGTACCACACCCTTATTCCCATATCTTGTACAGCTGCAGAATCTGTTGATGCTATATACATAAAGTATAATAAAAGGTGAAAAACCCTGACTTTTTTAAAAGATTTGTCCAATTTCACATATCTAAGATAGTTTTTTCCAGTTGATAATTGATATAAAATGGCACAAACTTACTTAAGAATATTATTTGATATTAATGCCATCACTGATTAACGGGTGATGTTTGAAAAGAGAGAAGTCAAGTTCATAGACACTTTTTAACCTGTAATTATTTTAGATGTACTTAAAAAGGCCTCGTATATTTTGTGATTGGATCTCATTTCCAATTAGAGATGTTGAAGCAGGCATGGTTGTGAAGATCATTGAAATGTGACTTTACTTTTGGAAGGTTATTTTCACTGATTACAAATTTCTATTCCCGTACAGTATTAACCAAACTTTCTTATGTCCAATTTCTGTATAAACTATTTTGTTGCATTATTTGGATTTTATTACATACTAAGGCTAGGGTCAGACTAACGCATTTTTCGCGTTGTCCGTGAAAAAGTGCGTTCGAACGAATGGACGTATTTTTTCACGGAATACGTGATAGCGGTCATACGATGTGCATTTTCGTCCGTGATTTTTCACGGAGCTGGAAAAAGAAAGATATGATTAGCCAAATCAATTGCAGAATGAATCAAATAAAGGGAAAGGGTATAAAAATGCATTTTGGGAATGGTGGCATTTTTCAAAGATGGATGCAGTCCAAGTGTTTCTTTTTGCTGCACTGGGATACCTGTACCTGAAGAAGAAAAGACAACGGCGAACATGGGTTCATCCAATCAACACTGCCAGACACACGCATGGCCACTTTCTGACACTGTACAGGCCACTGCGAGAGAGGGACCCCGTGAAGTTCTTCAACTACCTGCGGATGTCCATCCACACCTTTGATGAACTGTTGATGAAGGTGCGTGAGCCGCTGACCAAGAGGGACACCAACATGAGGGCTGCCATACCACCGGAGGAGATGCTGGTCATCACTTTGCGGTAAGTACTATCAAACACCTGCATTCATGACATTGCTGCCAGTCATCAGACATGTGCTCGGTGTGCAGAGGCTCTATTGTTGGTCAGTAGTTATATGCCCACTAGCACATGCATGCCCACACACACGCATGAATCACCTTCCAGAACACGTACCGAAAGAGTAATGACACTGACAACAATGTGAAACAAATAAAATATTTAGTCCGAAATAATATGACAGAAGATAACCATAACATATTAAACACATATATTATTGCATGTACAATGAAGGTAATAAAATACAAATAGTAGAACAACATGAATAAACTCTGACAAACATAAACGAACAGACGATACACTTCACATGGTATGATACCGAGGAGCATCTGGGTCATGAGGACCATGCATATGGATGCAGTGGTACTCTGGCTCCGGGGGTGGCCCAGCAACAGGGGACATGGGTGGGTGGGTAGGCAACACCTGGCAGTGGTGGGAATAACCATGGGGGTATTGTGGCACGACACCGTGATATACAGGTGCCTGTTGTGGATGGGACATTATCTCGTGTATCAGGTCCAGGCGATAATCCACCTTCTGCACTGGGGTCATCATGTTCAGCAGGGAGAGACAGGAATTAAAAAAGGACATGTCCTCGGAATCAGCGACCATGCAGCGTGGATGTGTATGGTGCGCCTCCATGAATGTGACCATGGCCTGCTCGACATCAGCTGCTGGTGGCTTCTTCCTCCTGGGAGCCGTACCGGTGCTGTCTGTGGGTGCTGTACCCGACACCTGTTCGGGATCCACATCCTCCACCTGGGACTCCGCACCACCCTGCTCGACCTCCACAGCTGCCAGATCCTGCGGGCCTCAGGTCTTGCTCTTGTGAGCTAGAGGTGGATGGCCGGTCAATACTGCTCACGGTGTTGCGCGGCTCCTGGCTCTTCCTCAGGAAGGACAGTTGGTCAGCATACAAATAGCTGAGCCTCTTCTTTGCACCAGCTCCAGAGCGAGCAGCTTCAGCCTCCTTTTTCAGGACCCGGGTATGATTGTCCCTCACCGTGCGCCATTTATTGATTGCCTCATGTGCTGCAAAACATGATGAGAGTGACATAAGGTTAGGTTCATATGATGTGATCATAACACCGCTTCTTTCATGTTCTAGGTATCTCGCTAGTGGATGCAGTTTGAAGGATCTTCATTACAACTTCCGCATTGGCAGATCGACAGCTGGTGAGATCGTCCGCAAGGTCTGCCAAACAATATGGGAAACCATGAAGGACCAATGCTTGCCAACACCCACAGACGAGGCATGGCTGTCAATTGCAGCAGGATTCTGGGAGAGAGTGAACTATCCCAACTGCCTGGGAGCTGTGGACGGCAAACATGTCCGCATTGTGAAGCCACTGCACAGTGGCTCACTGTATCAAAATTATAAACATTATTTTTCAATTGGCCTACTGGCAATGGCAGATGCCAACTATAATTTTGTGTATGTGGATGTCGGATCATACGGCAAGGACTCCACACTGTTCCGGAACTCAACACTGTGGAATGATATTGAGGGTGGGAACCTGAACATCCCCAGACCCGCACCTTTGCCTGGCAGCGACGTGTCAGTCCCCTATGCCTTCGTGGGTGACGAAGCATTCGGCCTATCCACACATCTCCTGCAGCCATACTCGGGGACACACCTGACTGTGAAGAAGCGGGTGTTTAATTACAGGCTGTCGCGGGCGAGACGGTATGTCGAGTGTAGCTTTGGCATGCTGAGCAACAAGTGGAGGATTTTTCATCGCCCACTTGATGTAAATGTGGATTTCTGTGTGGATATAGTAAAATGCTGCTGCATCCTACATAACTATGTTCGTGCAAGGGATGGTGTTAATTTCGATGATACCCTCACAGTTACGGGTCTGGATGAGTATGCTAACGATGACATACAGTTGTGTTCAAAATTATTCAACTCCCACTGAAATTGAGTGTTTTGGCCAGTTTTACATTGATTTTGATCATTCAGTCATCTTGCTTACAATTAAATCAAAGAGGCACGTGTAGGTCAGACAAATATAACATAACATTTATAATGAAATAACCACAAATGTCTTTTCTGTGCTCACATCATTATCAGTTTTATTCAACCCCCAAGTGACATTCAATCTTAGTACTTAGTACAACATCCTTTTACAGTTATAACAGCTTTTAAACATGAAGCATAGCTTGACACAAGTGTCTTGCAGCGATCTACGGGTATCTTCGCCCATTCGTCATGGGCAAAAGCCTCCAGTTCAGTCACATTCTTAGGCTTGCGCACTGCAACTGCTTTCTTTAAGTCCCACCAGAGGTTCTCAATCGGATTTAAGACAGGTGACTGTGATGGCCACTTCAAAATGTTCCAGCCTTTAATCTGCAACCATGCTCTAGTGGACTTGGAGGTATGCTTGGGATCATTGTCCTGTTGAAAGGTCCAACGTCTCCCAAGCCTCAGGTTTGTGACGGACTGCATCACATTGTCATCCAATATCTCCTGGTACTGAAGAGAATTCATGGTACCTTGCACACGCTGAAGCTTCCTTGTACCTGCAGAATCAAAACAGCTCCAAAGCATGATTGACCCCCCGCCATGCTTCACAGTAGGGAAGATGTTCTTTTCTTCATAGGCCTTGTTCTTCCTCCTCCAAACATAGCGTTGATCCATGGGCCCAAACAGTTCTAATTTTGTTAAATCAGTCCACAGAACACTATCCCAAAACTTCTGTGGTTTGTCCACATGACTTTTGGCATACTGCAGTCGACTCTTCTTATTCTTTGGAGACAGCAAGGGGGTGCGCCTGGGAGTTCTGGCATGGAGGCCTTCATTACGCAGTGTGCGCCATATTGTCTGAGCTGAAACTTCAGTACCCACATCTGACAAATCTTTTCTCAGTTCCTCAGCAGTCACACGGGGACTTTTCTCCACTCTACGCTTCAGGTAGCGCACAGCAGTCGAAGTCCGCATCTTCTTTCTGCCACGACCAGGTAGCGTTTCAACGGTGCCCTTTGCCTTGAATTTGCGAATGATGCTTCCTATGGTCTCTCTTGGTATGTTTAACATCTTTGCAATCTTCTTATAGCCATTGCCCTTCCTGTGAAGAGTAATCACCTCTTCTCTTGTCTTCCTGGACTATTCTCTTGACTTCACCATGTTTGTAACCACATCAGTAAATGTCTAGAAGGAGCTGAGTATCACAGTCATTTTAAAGCTGCCTAATTGGTGCTTATTATGCTTTATTGCTGCTCCGTGACATCCACAGGTGTTTTCAGTACCTGATTGAAAACACCTGAATGAACCTCTGTTCTTCAGAGTGGTGGTCTTTAAGGGGTTGAATAATTGTGTCAATGAAGAATTCACAAAAGAAACATTTACTACTGTATTACAAAACCAATTGATGTCATTTTAGTTGCATATGGTTTTTTGAAAAGTCCTTGTAGGATTTCATTCTGAATACAATTACAAATGTACACTAAATTCCCTAAAACCCTTTACAGCATTGGTGGTTGAATAATTTTGAACACAACTGTAATACCTGTGAATAGACACAGAAAC
The DNA here is from genome assembly GCA_009667805.1 of Leptobrachium leishanense. NCBI lineage: Eukaryota > Metazoa > Chordata > Amphibia > Anura > Megophryidae > Leptobrachium > Leptobrachium leishanense. The sequence continues at coordinate 262,185,773 of CM019067.1, read as the reverse complement.
AGGTTTTGCGATGCTCTGTCTAATTATTTCACTAGCCATGCAGGGCAGGTGCCCTGGCAGATGGACATCATTTGACATGTGACAACAATAATTCGTTATGCCATTTTGTTTGATGTTACATTCAAGTTCTATGCAATTATGGATAAAATTATCATTTACTCACTCTGAAGCTTCTGCTCTTTATCAGACCAGGTCTCGTACTCTGTTTACACCACCCTGGACACTGTAACCCATGCACTGGCCTTCTTCTGTCGGTCTTTGTAGGTGTAGCAGGCCGTGTCCCACAGCTCGGGATGCTCTGCCACTGCATTGATCAGCCTCTCCACGTCGATATCAGTCCCAGGCATTGTCTATCGCAACTTGCAGCTACCCCCAGACAAGACAGGAAGTGTTTGGACGTTATGTTGGCCGGACGTGCGCAGCGTCTGACGTCTCCCAATCACGCAAACACGCCGCTATGCGGACAAAGCGCACTCTGTACGTCAGTACTAGCGGTTTGACGTTCTCGAAAAAATGCGTTCGTTTGCCACTTGCGTTGCGCGGCCGCACTTTTGTGCGGCCGTTCTTCATATGCAGCCCGGCATTGGACGTCATTTGCTGCTAGCACGGCTGTGATTTAGTGCGGTTAAACGCACGTTAAAACTGCTTTCGTCTAACCTTAGCCTCAGGGCCCATTACATTCTTTGGCATTTGTTTTTGCGCGCGCAAATGCGCATTTGCGCGAGTGGCAAAACCCTTTGTGCTGAACGTCGTATTACAACGTTCGCGCAAACGATGCGCGTTATCGTTTATTGCGGATGGACCTGCGCGAGGGTGATGAACTGTGCGCATCTTATACTTAACATTGTGAGCGAAATTCGTTAGTGCGCTGGTATGCGGATGGTATTACAATCTATGCGCGTCTTTTTACGAACGACGTTTGCGCATAATTTTAATGTCTTTGAAAAGCTGGTGGTAACTGCAAATCGGAACGTTCTGGCCGAAACGAAAAACACCAGCACGAAAAAAAAAATACAGCACAGTATAGTTACACATTCTACACATACCCAAACAAGAAAATTGTGAATTTGTGCGTGTTTTTATTATTGCTGCAGCATATATACTCAGATTTACTTTGACAGGCGCAAAAACTTAAGTGAGTCAATTAAGGTAAATTGATGTCAATTAAGGTTCTTAATTCTGATTGGCTGAATCCCGCAAAAAAAACAGTCTGCACAAGATATTAAAACAAAACATAAATATACAGATTAACCCCTTAAGGACGCAGGGGTGGCGCCCTTAAGGGGTTGATTTCGCCAGCGAGGCGTACAGGTACGCCTTGCCGACAGGTGCCGTCGTGCGGCACTAATTTTGAGCCCTCCCCGCAGCCGGCGTGCAGTGCGTGTCATTGGCTGCAGGGGACAGCTTGATTTCAGGCCGTCCCTCTGCAGCCAATGAAGCGCTCCACGAGTCAGCGCGCGCAGGCTTCGGGAGGGGCCGAGGCGGTCCAATTGAAGACAGCAGGGCGTACATGTACGCCCCACGTCTTCAAAGCCACCCGCCGCCAGGACGTCATGGAACGTCCTGCGGCGTTAACGGGTTAATACAGAAAATAAATATGTAGGAAATATAGTCACTTTCAGGGTAATTCAAAGAGAATCAAAGTCACCGCACGTTCGGTGACTTTTCGTTCTCTACAATTCGGTTCGTTTTGCCGATCCCACTTCAGCGACCCTGCGGTGTATTCAGCAAGCACCACAGGGTCCCCAAATTACAGGGAAAGGTCACCGAAAACTAACCGCAAAACCCAGCGAATGCACACCGAAAACCCTCAAAAACATCTGGATTAACCCGCCGAAAACGTCGGAAATATCCGAGCAGGAGCCGATCACACGCAGCGAAGCTGCCGGAAAAAGCCGACAGCGCAGACGAATGCAGTGAATAAATTAGAAAAACTGTTTGCTTGAATGTTTCAAAAGTGAAACGCTGTTTGCAAAGAAACTACTGAGCGAAAATGTCTGAAATTCACATATGAGGTCCAATGAATGATAATAAGAAGGGCTGTTACAGAAAAAATAAGTAAACTTAAAAAAAAATCAGATTTCGTTTTTAAATTAAAATCCAGAAAAATGCTTAAAATATCCTAAAAAATCTATAAATAAAGAGACTCTTTACTGCAGAATCTTATAATGAATGGTTTATTAGATATTGAATTAAAACGGGAATATTTTTATCATTGAAGCCTATGGGATTCGCCTGAATAAACCTGCCGAATTAAACCACTGAATGGCAGAGCATTTTGGGAACCTTTCAGTGCTGGTTTGTGTTCTCTGAATAGCCGAAGCAGTGCTTTTTTATGGGGATTTCACTGCCCTCGAACAGGCACCGTATGTGCAGGCAATTCGCCAGGATTTGGCGAATTGCCTGCTCTCTGAATAGCCGAATGGCCAATGCTGATTTTCAGCGTTCGGTTACCTTTCTCCAGCAATTCGGATCTCTTTGGATAACCCTGTATGTTACATGTTTACAGGTGCATTCTGTATCGAGGTATGTTAATAGGGATCTCTTGAGTGACTCAAGACTGGGCGAAGATTTGATGGCGTCTGGGAGGTTATTCCATAACTGCGGTGCTCTGTAGGAAGATGAGGATTGGGCCACTTTCTTTTTGTATTGTGATATTGTAAGTAAGGTGCAGGTCCTGTATCGGAGGTTATAGGATGACGGAACTGCTAGGGGAAGCAGCCTATTCAGGTAGGGTGGTAGCTTCCCAGAAAAGCTCTTAAACACCAGATTGGAAAGGTGAAGGGTGCGTCTAGATTCCAGCGATGGCCAGTCTATGTACCCATTAGCAGGTTCTTGAATTCTCCAGGCTGAAAATGGTAGCCTTAGGGAAGAAATAATGACAATAGTGTAGACAACCAAGCAAACATTAAAAACAGCGTTTTTATTGAGCTTACAAAATCTTAAAACAAATGGAGCATAACATCACCGACTCCCATGACCCAGATCGTCTATAGGTGCTGCTCGACGCGTTTCGTCACGTGGACTTCATCAGGAGCGTGAAGGATCCATCTGGTGCCCCTCTAATATACCCAGATACATGTCAATTACCCAATCCGAAAAAACAACAATCACATTAGCATAAACGGAGATGAATGGAAAACGTGGAAAACAAAACTGAGAGTGTCCCGCAAAATCCATCCGGCTCAATGAACCGGAAGGGGTTGTCCATCGAGTGGTGCACAAAGCATCACGTGGGAACCCCATTGACCGGAACCGCTCTTCTCGCATCCTGGCTCCACACGTCTCATTCTCGGCAGGGGGAACCTTCCAGGCGGAGATCCATAAATAAAGGCACTTCCGGTTCCCAGTGGTCCTGTGGATACGGCCTTATCAGTCCTTGGTCGGCCGATGTGAAGTTCCTGCCGCCATATTTAAGAAGGGCAATCCCCAAACATAGCCGAATGAATGGTCTCCCGTTGTAGATGTACATAATAAAATACAGAAATACAAGAAAAATGCAAGAAAAAGGTTACAACGATTAAGGTTCAAACATTCCATATTTAAAGATTGCGTAAAATAATACACTAATGCATTAATCGCGCAAAAAACACACCAGGTCGATGTCACAATTTAACCCTTGTGGTTCCAGAGTCTTTAGCCTATATATCCAGTACGTCTCTCTTCTGGACAATCTGTTTACTCTATTGCCCCCCCTCCAATCCCCCTTCACCATTTCTATCCCAAAACACAACAGTAATTCTTCTTTGGTTTTGGGACAGGCATTACAGTGGACTGGCAGGGAGTGGGTACGCACATTCTTTCGGATATTGTTCTGGTGTTCTAGCAAACTGCATTTTAACTTGCGTACAGTACGGCCCACGTACTGGACACCACACGGACATTGAATTAAATAAACTGCAAAAGATGTGTTGCACGTAATCTCACTTTTAATTGAAAATGATTCTCCTGTGGAATGACTTGAATAACCCTTAACTGCTGACGGTAAAAATTGACATGCTTTACATGCTCCACATCATTTAAAACCATTAAGCCCCACCAAAAGTTTATTTGGACCCTGAGGGATACTAGGTGCTAGCATGTTCTTAAAATTATTAGTTTTTCTGTAAATCATAGAAGGTTGTAATGGTAAGGGATGAGCCGAACACTCCCCGAGTTCGGTTCGAAGTCGAACCCGAACTTTCCAAATGTTCTGATCCGAACCTGAACTCGAACCCCATACAAGTCAATGGGGCTGAAAATTCGGTTTTTAGAGTGCCCTCCAAGAGGGCATATATGCTACATATTTGCCATAAGAGGTGTATGGGGGTCCGGGTAGTGCCCTGGGGGACAGGAAACAAGGACAAAAAGTTTAAAAAAAAACGTTTTTAAAGGGACAGTGAGTTTTCCGTGAAATAAGGGTTAAAAATAAAAATGAAAAAATTCTTCAAATATCGTGCCTAGGAGGTCCCCATAACCTGCCCGTGAAGTGGCGGATTTCTAGGATGTATAGAAATATGTAAAAACCAAAACATGACATTTCAAATGACGGTAAATGCTTTCCTTTAATCTATCCATAAACAACTGCTTGGGGCGGCAGTCTGTATGAAAAGAGGAGACATTTTCGGACACGCAGAAAAAGTTTACTGATTTTTTGGCGGTGAAAAGCAGGAGAATGACTGGAGAATGGAAAATTCTAGACCAAATAGCCGATTTGGAAAGTGAGATAAATGGGAGAATTTTTCTGGTTTGGCTATTTTGACCTAGAATTTTCCATTCTCCAGTCATTCTCCTGAGTTTCACCTTTCTCTGAATAACCCTGTCAGAGTTATTCAGAGAGCGGTGAAGAGCAGGAGAATGACTGGAGAATGGAAAATTCTAGGTCAAAATAGCCAAACCAGAAAAATTCTCCCATTTAGGCTAGGGTCAGACTAGCAAATTTTTAACGTGCGTTTAGGCGCACTTAATCACGGCCGCACTAGCAGCAAATGACGGCCAATATACAAAGTACGGTCGCATGAAAGTCCGGCTGCGCAACGCAAGTGGAAAATGAACGCATTTTTTCGAGAACGCAGAACCACTAGTATGGACTTACAGAGTGCGCTGCGTCCACTAGCGGCGTGTGTGCGTGATTTGGAGACGTCAGACCCTGCTCATGTCCGGCCAACATAACGTCCAGACACCCAAAGTTTCCTGGTTTGGATCCGTAAAAATCACGCACAAAAATGCGCATCGTATGACTGTTTTCGTGCAATCCGTGAAAAAATACGGCAATGCGTTCGGACGCACTTTTGACGGTCGCTGCGAAAAATGCGTTAGTCTGACCCTAGCCTTATCTCCCTTTCCAAATCGGCTATTTGGTCCAGATTGTTCTCTTTTCCTGCCATTCTCCTGGTTTTCACCTTTCTCTGAACAACCCTGAGAGAGAGGTGAAAGCCAGGAGAACTGGCAGGAGAAGATAACAATCTAGACCAAATAGCCAATTTGGAAAGTGAGTTAAATGGGAGAATTTTTCTGGTTTGGCTATTTTGACCTAGAATTTTCACTTCTCCAGGTATTCTCCTGCTTTTCACTGCTCTCTGAATAACCCTGTGAATGTTTAATCCCGAGGTGAAAAATAACATTGCTTTAGATTTTTTTCAAACACCAGTTAAATGCCGCATATTAGGATGTTTTAGGGAAATTAATTCTCAAATCTCAATCAGAAGCAGACACCACCCCACCCTCAATATATTGTACAATGTATCAGATTGATTACCAGACTAAAAACACCTGGTGTTATGCCCGTTTGTGAACAGAGGTCATTTAGAGTTGATAATCTTTCCACGTACACATTAGTTTTTAATTCAATATCTAATAAACCGTTGCTTATACTATTGTGCAGTAAAGAGTCTCTTTATTTCTAGATTTTTTTAGTATTTTTTAAGCATTTTCTATACTTTTTCAAAATTTCTTTTTTTTTTCGAACTCGAACCGAACACACCCAAAAAGTTTGAAATTCGCGAACTTTCGAACTGCCAAAGTTCGGGTCGAACTCCGAACCGTCCGAACCCGAACAGCTCATCCCTAGTAATGGTAAATCCTTACCTAAAATGGGATCTTGTAATAGGAGAGGCCAATGTTTCTTGACAACCTCTCCATCTGTCTATATCCCGTGTTAAATTCGGTCAAAAAGGCATATCTACTTATATTATCAGTTCTTTTGTTTTTATTTTTAAAAAGATCTTTCCGGTGTATTTTCATCACCTCCTGCATTGTCTTATTCACTTCCCCTGGATCGTATTCCTTTTGCATTAATTTATTTTTGATATATTTCGATTTGTTCGACGAAATCAGTTAATTTCGTACAGTTCCGTCGAACTCTAATGAATTGGCTCCTCGGTATGGACTTCAACCAGGAAGGATGGTGGCAGCTACCCCGGTGGACATAGCCATTATCATTGGTGGGTTTAAAGTAGCACTTAGTGACCACTCGAGTGTCGTCACTACTTATTGTGAGATCTAAAAAATCTATCTGGTTCTCACTATACACAGGATTGAACTTGAGGGAAAACTCATTATGATTGATGTATTGGGTGAATGCGTCTAAAGTGACTTGAGAACCCTCCCAAATGACCAAGACGTCATCTATATAGCGTCGCCAGAGGACCAGGCCCGCCCCGCTGTTTAGTCTGCCCAAAATAAACTGGGACTCCCAATAGCACATATAAATGTTCGCATAACTTATTATTCATTCATCACTACTTAATGGCAGGTGAGCCCACTTAATGGCAGGTGAGGCCCTGCCTCACCTGCCGCCCCTGACGACACCTCCCTGGTACATAGAACTGACCAGAGGCAAATACTAAACTAATAGACAGTCAACCTACAGACAATTTATATCTGCTTCGCCGGAATAGCACATAGATGAAAAAATTATCTGTATTTGGATGTGAACCATTTTTCCATGTCAGAATCCTTCTAATAAGACAATTATCAAAACCAAACAATTCCACTGTTATAATGGTACGTATCTGGTGGCGCGAAGACAATCGCCAATTGGTAGCTGATGGTTCCCTTAGTTCATTACATCCATGTGGAGTATGTGAAAGAAAATAAACAATATATAGTGCAGATGGTTTTAACACATAAAACAAGTAGTTATATACTGTTCCACTCACAAATTGTAGAGCCCAAGCACTGGCTCTAAGTGGATCAAAGCTCTTGGTGACCCACACCTTATAGAAATTTCATAGGATATGAAAAGAAAAACAAGGTGTGGGTCACCAAGAGCTTTGATCCACTTAGAGCCAGTGCTTGGGCTCTACAATTTGTGAGTGGAACAGTATATAACTACTTGTTTTATGTGTTAAAACCATCTGCACTATATATTGTTTATTTTCTTTCACATACTCCACATGGATGTAATGAACTAAGGGAACCATCAGCTACCAATTGGCGATTGTCTACGCGCCACCAGATACATACCATTATCTCTGTCATTTTCACTGGTTTGGGGGAAACCACTAAAATTTCTGGTTTGGTATTGGTTGGTTGGTGGTGGTACGGGTTCGGGCGCCTGTTCATTCTTTCTGAATTCCACTGTTATAATTTGTTCCATTTGGACAGATAAATATTTCTACGCCACCCTCTTATGCAATACATATGTAGGTTTCTGCAGAAGGCAGGAAGGGCGATACCATAAAGATACCATAAATTCTATATCAGTAAATCTTTTCTAAAAACCATAGCTTATCTGGCATTTCTTCTTTATCTTACAGTTGATCAGAATGTGCATACTTTCATACTGCATTTCCATTTCGAAGAATATAAACTCAATTTACTTGTGTACATAAAAGGAAGGTTTTAAATACTTTAAGTTGTTTTTCTTTTTATGTTTTTCTTCATAAACAATTCATGGCAGCTTTAGCCTTAGTTTTGTAAAGATATTCTCAATTTTTCCAAATGATGTCGATAGAAGGGTTTTGCAGCAAAATGTTTTATTTTAACATAATCGTAAATCACTGCCATTTTACAGATATTGGAATCTAGCATTGTGAGCACCTCGGAGCAATAATGTTTGTCGACATGTGTATCCTTTTCCTTTTTTCCTGTGGAAGCCTTAATGATTGATGGCAGTGCTTTTCACTTTCCTTTTAGCTCCAAAGTTTCTGAATCACATGTTGCTGCACTCCCTATTGTATTTATTTCCTGTTAGTAATGGATTAAAATGCTGTGCTGTGTTTGTTGTGGTTTTGTCTCTGTGCCTTCTGGGTTTTATTTCTGGTAGAGGTTGGGATGAAAATGTGAAAAGAGCAATTAATGTTCTGCACAGTAATGTATCTCTTATCATACCCATTGAATAGAAACCCTGGAATACATTTGGGGGGAGACTCTGTCTTACACATCTACTCTTCCAATATATCTACATTTTGGAATAATTTAGTAAATTTCCACCATCCTTTTTTACCTACAGAAATCCATCAATGTAGTACTGTCAGGAATCCGAACTGGCGGGTGAAATCTGAGCCCAGAATGTAGTATAACCCTTTTTGTCCCTTGCTCCGCCTTCAGGCTGGCATGGGCGCTGATTACCTCTTTCAGTGACGGTGATAACAGGAAGCTTGAGCCTCCGAGATTGCTGGGAAATCGGCCATCTTCTTTCTTGTTTACAGTGCCTCAGTGATTTGTACTAGTTGTACAGGCGGAACCCACCCTCTGAGAGATGGCCCCTTCCACGCAAGAAATGATACACACTAAAGGTATACTGTACTTATTGCATGTCTAGAAAAAAATAATTTAAATTGACATTTAAACATAGACCAGTGGTTCCCAACCGCTGTCCTCAAGTACCCCCAACAGGTCAGGTTTTAAGGATCACCTTGGGGAAATACAGACTGAATCCTGCAATCACTGAGGAGCAAATCATATCACCTGTGCTGTGCTTCAGATATCTGGAAAACCTGACCTGGTGGGGGTACTTGAGGACCGCGTTTGGGAACCACTGCTATAGACAAATTAGAATAAATCAATAAACGTTTTAAAAATGTGTATTTTTTTATTTTCTTGCTTTAAACTTTGTCATGTCATCTTCTCTGGCCACACCCCTCAGCTAGGGGTGTTTCTTCAGCTCCCACTTCCTGTATATTTCCTGCCTCCTCCCAGCCCACTACTCCACCCATCAAAGCTTCACATGAACTAGCACAAGCTGTGCACGGTAAACCCTGTGCACACTCAGGACTTCAGACTGAGGAAACTGAGGAACTGAATATTGGTTATCTTGGCAACTGTGAGAGCAAGACCCACACACTCGCTCACACACTCACCTGCTGACTCCCTCACACACTCACACTCGATCACACACAGATTCCCTCACGCACTGACGCAATCATTTGCGATCTTTCATGGTTTACATATTCACTCAAACTCCCTCACACAGTCACTCATTCTCACACTCTTTCTTGTGCTGTCTGTTGCTTGTGTGTGCTCTCTCTCTCACTGCACCTTTTCTAGTGCTTTCTCTGCTTTATCTTGCTCTGCAGTTTCTTGCTGTGTCTCTGCTTTTCTTTGTTGTCCCTCTCTCTCTCTCTCTCTGCCGTCTCTTTCTCCCTGTGTGTATGGATTTCTGTCCTTCCCTGTCTCTGCAGTAGCTGGGAGTGAAAAAGTTACAGATTGGAATGGCACTCAGCCCCACCCTCCCCTCAGCTCACAGTGCAGGAGGGAGGAGGACCAACTCAGTCGCACATGCTCAGCACATTTTTTATCTATACCTAGGTATAGTCACTTATTGGTTAGCTCAAAGTGCCTCCTGAGGTGGACGTTGAAAACGTCAAGAAAGAGAAGCAGGTAAATATGAAAAATTATCATATTTACTTGCTTTTTGTGCCTGCTGAATGACACTACTGACTCATTCAAAAGGCACTGCACATTTTTAAAAGCATACTAGCAAAGCATGCATTTCCCTTTAATACTGTATATGAAATATATTGGAATAGCAAGTATTGTAACGCAAGGACCCAGCTGCTGTACCTATGCAGTTCAGTTCTAGCAGCGGGTGCACAGTCCTGAGAATTGCAAACACAGAAACCTATTGAGGAGCCGACAAGTAAAAAGGCCATATTGGATTTAATACTCACAAATGGAGGTTTGGTATCGGACGTTGTTGTAGGTGAAAATTTGGGATCTAGTGATACCAGTCAGTATGGTTTAATATAAGAACAGGGATGGAGCCGCACCACACAAAAACAAAAGTTTTAGACTTTAAAAAAACGGATTTTTCTAAAATGAGACTTTGTGTGAAGGAGTCATTATCAGACTGGAGGAGTTTAAAGGGAGTCCAGGAGAAATGGGATTATTTAAAGGAAGCATTATTGAAGGCCACAGGCAATTGCATTCGGCTTGTTAGCAAAAACAAAAAAGGGAAGAAACAACTGTGGTACTCTGCAGAAGTGGCCAAAATAGTGAAGAACAAAAAGACAGCATTCAATAATTATAAAAAAACTCAAAGTGAAGAAGATTGGCAAACCTATAAGATTAGGCAGAAAGAGGCAAAGCAATTTATAAGAGCTTCCAAAGCACACGCAGAAGAGAAAATAGCTCAGTCAGTAAAAAAGGGGGACAAAATTTTTTTTAGATACATAAACGAGAAAAGAAAAGTAAAACAAGGATTAGTTAGATTAAAAACAAAGGAAGGAAGGTATGTAGAAGAGGATAAAAGTCTCGCTGACTGCCTCAATGAATATTTTTGTTCAGTCTTTGCAGAAGAAAAGGAAGGAAAGGGACCTCAGTTAGGAGGAAACACTAATGAGACAATTACATATCAGTTTACAGAGGAGGAGGTTCTACAGCAGCTGTATAAAGTAAAGACAAATAAGTCAATGGGGCCTGATGGGATCCACCCTAAATTATTAAAAGAGCTCAGTGATGTAATAGCAAAACCGTTAGCAAGGATTGGTTAAATAAATCTGTTAACGGGAGTCGTCCCAGAAGACTGGAAATTAGCAAATGTTGTGCCCATTTACAAGAAGGGTAGTAGGGAGGAATCAGGGAACTATAGGCCTGTTAGTCTTACGTCAGTAGTGGGGAAATTAATGGAAACCATGTTAAAGGAAAGGATTGTTGAACATCTAAAAACACATAGATTACAGGATCAGAAACAACATGGGTTTACCTCAGGGAGATCATGCCAAACTAATCTTATTGATTTTTTTGATTGGGTAACAAAAATAATAGACACAGGTGGTGCAGTAGACATTGCTTATTTAGATTTCAGTAAGGCTTTTGATGCTGTTCCGCATAGAAGGCTTATCAATAAATTGCAATCTTTGAGCTTGGATTCCAATATTGTTGAATGGATTAGGCAGTGGCTGAGTGACAGGCAACAGAGGGTTGTGGTAAATGGAGTTTATTCGGCGCAAGGTCTTGTTACCAGTGGGGTACCTCAGGGGTCAGTACTTGGACCCATTCTATTTTTAATATTTTTATTAGTGATATTGCAGAAGGTATTAATGGAAAAGTATGTCTTTTTGCTGATGACACAAAGATTTGCAACAGGGTTGACGTTCCTGGAGGGATCAGCCAAATGACAAATGATTTAGGTAAACTAAAAAAATGGTCGGAGCTGTGGCAATTGAGTTTTAACGTGGATAAGTGCAAGATAATGCACCTGGGACGTAAAAACCCAAGGGCTGAATATAGAATATTTGATACAGTCCTAACCTCAACATCTGAGGAAAGGGATTTAGGGGTTATTATTTCAGAGGATCTAAAGGTAAGTAGTCAATGTAATAGAGCAGCAGGAAATGCTAGCAGAATGCTTGGTTGTGTAGGGAGAGGTATTAGCAGTAGGAAAAGGGAAGTGCTCATGCCACTGTACAGAGCACTGGTGAGACCTCACTTGGAGTACTGTGTGCATCACTGGAGACCGTATCTCCAGAAGGATATAGACATCTTAGAGAGAGTTCAGAGAAGGGCTACTAAAATGGTGTACGGCTTGAAGGAGAAAAGTTACCAGAAAAGGCTTAATGATCTTAACATGTACAGCTTGGAAAAAAGACGAGACAGAGGAGATATGATAGAAACATTTAAATACGTAAAGGGAATCCACAAGGTAGAGGAAGGGCGTATATTTAAAAGGAAACAAATTAGCAAAACAAGAGGACATAGTCTTAGATTAGAGGGGCAAAGGTTTAAAAGTAACATCAGAAAGCATTATTTTACTGAGAGGGTGGTGGATACATGGAACAGTCTTCCAGTTGAAGTGGTAGAGGCCAAAACAGTAATTGAATTTAAGCAGGCATGGGATAGGCATAAGGTTATCCTAAACAAAAGATAAATCCAGGTAAAGTATCCATGTAATTGGGCAGACTAGATGGGCCGAAAGGTTCTTATCTGCCGACATGTTTCTATGTTTCTATGTTTCTATTAACATATAACACCAGCTTCCCAAGTAGGTGGTCCTCCCACCCTGTATCCCTGTGTCAGTGCACTGTTGAGGTCCCTGATGCAGGCAGCGCTACCTGGGGAACAAAGGTATGGATGTTGATGCATACACATATATTCAAAAGGTACCTCTCCTTTAGGTCTTCAGACAGCTCTGGAAAGCTGTCCCTTTATTCTACCGGTTGAGAGAGACTATCTTCCCACACAGAGGTCTGTCTGCAGCTCTCCTGTCACCTTGACAGGTGCAGGACTGGGACACTCTGGGTACTGGCAGTCTCCTCTGCTGACTCAGGAATCCTCAGCACTATGCTGGACTCTGAGCAGTGGAACACAGGAGGCAAGGATACAATGGAAAACCAAGGGTATATTAGTAAAGAACAAACTCACACACACACACACAGGTAAACACATTAGTGAAGGGTGAAGCAGGAATAGGGCTGACTAGGGATACTGCTGGATAACAGACAGCACAGAACATAGGAAAGACATATAGAAACATACGTAAGACACCAGACAGACAGGACAGGGAAAAGGCTGACTGGGATCTAGGGACACTGCAGACTGGAGACCAGGGTGCAGGGGCACACTGGAGACACGGTAGGGGTACACTGAGGGAAGCACAATGGAGCAGGATGGGCAGTAGGGAACACAAGGCAAGGTAATCAAGAGGGTAGTCCATGTAACAAAGTCAAGTGAGAAGCCAATGGTCATGGGCAGGCAGAGAGTAGCGAGTCCAGTAAGCAAAGCCAATAGTTTGGTAAACAATCAGGTAGAAGTCGAGAGAGAGAGAGAGAGAGAGAGAGCTCCTTGCAGACAGACTGATACACTGAGTGGATAAACAACAATGCAAAAGCAAGGAAGGAAGGAAGGGTGCGACCTACCTTTAAGGGGAGCTAATTACAGGTAAGAGCTGACACCTATAGAGGAAAAGTCCAGCAGGCATTAAATGGAATCCAGGCAGCACCTTTCATGTTGTGGGAACACCGGATTTTCACTTCCTGCGGCGAGGGCCATGACAAGTATATTCCCTGCACCACACTTACCAGCTTAATGTTGTTGGTTCTTTTTTTTTTTTTTTTGAGAAAGTGTTTTACCAGGAAGGATACATTGAGATTTCTCTAGTTTTCAAGTATGTCCTGGGTGGCGAGTATGTACCGTTAGGTGTCTTGCCCAAGGACACTTACTGGAGAGGTGCTCTTATGATTAAAGATGGAAGATGAAGAAGAAAGATATATTCTTGTAGTGTTCAAATGAGTCCTAAATATATTCTGCTACCAGACTGCATCATGATTTCATTTATTTCTTTGCCAGATAAAAATAATAAAAAAATATTATTATTGTTTTTCTTTATTTATATAGTGCCAGCAGATTCTGCAGCGGTGTACAACATCAGCGTACAAGTGGTTGACACATTAGAGTAGTGATGTCACCTTTACTCTATCCAGCCAATAATGACATTTTTTAATACTCTGCACCTTTTTCTTGTTTCCTGGCGGCTTCTGTCTATGTAAAATGATCTCAATTCCCTTCCTTCACAACAATGTTCAAAGTAAAAAAATATTACCTACTGCTGTGTAACAGGAACCAGGAAGACAAGCAGTCGGCAGGATCCCAACGATCGATGAAGAAATCAAAACCTAAATCTTTTTAATAGCTAAAATGGTTGTTTTACAAAGACTAGAATTATTGCAGGAGTATCTTTGGAAATTGCGTACCAAGCCCCCACATACCCATCTTATTATTTATATGTATATTATCAAAAGCCAAGACGAGGGACTGGATTTACAGACATGTTTTATTAAAACAACAAACCAATATAACTTATATAAAGCAACATGTCACAACTGAAAGCTAGGGTTACATTAATGTTCATAACATTGTGGGTTGTGGCCCATAGAAAGAGGGTGCTGGAGCATGAGCAGAGTGCAGAGGAGCTAATTATCTCAATACATTTACATCCAGTCTTGCGTTCAATGTCCATGCTATGTCAGCAACGGGTTTTGATCCATGCATCAGTAGAACCCTTGTAACTAACTTGTGTTTATTGACTGGAGATAACAGTTCTAGGAGATATTTTATGCGACCACACAGCCTCCTTTCTCCTTGAATGGGTTTTTGTCTTCAGGAATACCCTTAACAAGTGGGTCTTCCCCAGAGTTTCCTTCAATGTATGTTTTGATTTCTTCGCACATTTTAGAAACCTTTAAGTAAAAATCAAAACATGTTGTTAGATTGAGAATTCTATAAACCACATTTCTTTGACTATGAAGTCTTTTGAAAAACAAATACTTTGTGGCTATGTCTAAATTATTGAAAATAAGTATATGGAGCGGACAGACACATGGGTGGAAGGACACCACTATTGTTACCACAATGCCTATGTCTGGAATAGCATCATGGGGATAGTAGCTCCAGAACAGCAAGAGGATAACTTGCTTGACCAGTTAATAATAGTGCAGACGCTGCTACTTTCCTATGTGACCTGGGAAACATATGTTTCAAAGAGGATAAGATCTGCATGCTTAGAATAATAAGATTAAAGCTGCAGCGTTCCTAATCCGAAATACACTCAATTATAGGACGAGCAAATGCTTAGAATTACTGATACATACTGTTTAGGGGTCACACAGGGTGAAACAAAGAGAGACTCATTTATGAAATAAATACTTAATAATTACTATAATAAAATAATATTTATACGTAAAAATTAAACAACCTTTTCAAGTAGGAATTACATCCTGGTTTACATACCAACATATGCTTTTTGAAGTTTCAAGATTAAGAGTAGACATATAGTAGTTGAAAATGTTTATGTACAAGTTAGATATGTATATAATGTGTATGGCTCACTGTACAAAATACAGTTTGCAACAGGTTTACCTTATAAATGACTACATTTCAATATTATGACATGTTGCCATATTCAAATTATAAGCCATCTTTACAGTCAAAAAGTTAAATATCGAAAATCCAATATAATACTGACCATCTCAAGACCGGAGTTAGATAAACCCATGATTATCGTGGCAATCCTAACATGTCACCAGTCAGTAAGGGGTTAAGCATTCTCTTTCTATGTACAGCAGTGTTGTAAAGAAACTAGTGACCCTCACCTATTGTTCAAACAGTTCCAAGTCTGAGTTATTATGTTTCCCATGCAGTTTGTGGGGAGTTTCCAAAAACAGGAAACAAAACCCTCTGCTCATTTATTTAACCTAGCGCAACATTTTTTGTATCATTTTGTTATTTTTTCCACGTCTTTATAGGCAACATGGTGTGACGAGAGCTGAAAGGTCTGGTTTTAAACTACACCAAAGGAAATTCTCATGTGACCACAAAGTTTTAACAATTCTCTCGAGACTCCGATCCCCTTAGCAGCTGTGAACTTCAACTCCCACCATGCTCTTTTTGGGAGTTAGAATTGATGACAGCTGAAGGATCTGTCTGTCTTTACTCGTGTCACTGGGCAGCCGGTTATCCATAGATAGATCCTTAAGTAGTCATCCACGTTATACAGTAGAAAATAAGTCGCAATAAAGGCTGTTCTAAAAATATGCTTAAAAAAATAAATAAAAGGTATAAAAGAAATCCAGCTAAAAACAAATTACACAGAAGAGTTGCAGTCTCCTCCCCAGCCAAGGTGCCTGCCTGTCTGGCAGTGCTTACTCACCAGCTGTCTTTCAAGCTTCACTTCTTTCTTGAGTTGTTCAACTTCCATTTTTAATTTATCCTTCTCCGTTAGATCTTCTATATTGATCACCGGCATTTTCTGATGGGGGAAAAAAGGTACAATATATGCCGATGAAGCCTTACGGGAACTGGTCATAGTATGGTGGAGGTCCCTACATGAGGAGACGTCTCCAAGGACATGAACTTACTTGTGGTTCAGTGGTCTGGAGTCGTTTTCCCTTGAAGTAGCAACTTCCTCTCCAGCAACCTCCTCGTCCACCTTCCTAAAGCCTCTCAAACAATAGCAGCTTGCTGTTTTTTAAAGTAATCTGCATAATCTCTGGTAATCTGATTTCATCTCAAGGACTGCTACAATACACAAGCACAAGACTTTTTTTCACAGTTTTTACATTAACCATAATACAAATAAACAACGTTTGCTGCTGGCCTTGGTTTGTAGTATATATTTATATAAGTGTCTGTAAATACTTTTTAAGAGGTTTGCTTAATATTTTGTTCCATTGTTGTGAGCACTTTATGTAGTCTGGGAGGTAATGGGAAATCTTAATGGGGTCATTAAGGAATCACAGTTAAGTCGAATTAATAACAAAACATCATAATCTGGTATTAGTGACAGCGATTTCAGTATATTTAAAGGCAAAGTACATTTTATATTCTCATATTTTATGGTATAGATTGAATATTTAAAGTAAATATGTTAATAGAGTTTTAAGTATAGTATTGTTGCCATTTGTGTGGCCACCAGTTTTACCTTCCCTCTGCTCCCATTTGTTTCAGTTACCCTAGTCCCTTAGAGTGTAAGCTCATGGGATGTCTGCCTGAGCTTTTGGTTTAAAGTGATGTATAACCTGGACAGTTATCCGACGACCAGGGTTTTATTTCCTCTTGTATCATGTAAGTCTGCTGTTTGTTCTTCCCCATTGTAAAGCGCTATGGAATTTGTTGGCGCTGTATAAGTACTTGTAACTGTAACTTTGTATTTCTGTAACAATTCAATGTTCTTGAACCCAGGACATACTTGAAAATGAGAGAAATCTCAATGTATCCTTCCTGGTAAAATCCTTTATAAATAAATAAAATAAAATAAATTTGTGCATAAGGTGCATGCATATTATCCAACGTCTGGTAAGGCTTGAATTGTGTGTGCCAGAACACTCATGGGACTTTGTTGGTCCATGGACCATCATTTATTTTCAATACTCCCTGTTACCTTTTAAGAGTCACTTTTTACATGATGCGACCTTATGATTCAATACAGACATGGAACCATCCTTTTGCCTTCATTTGCACGTTTGCCATCTTCCTTGTGTTGGATTGTTTTCTAGCCAGACGCATAGTGCCTCTGGTGTCCCTATAAGTTTAGTTTTGTTCCCTCAATTCATATTTTATGAAGTGCCCCATCTCCTATTTTGGCTTTTGCCTAGTTATCTGCCACTGTAATGAATAAATAAATAAATATAGATTCATAATTAAGTGCTTCATGGTGTTTTTAATTATTAATCTATATTTATTTATTGTAATAATATTGTGGGACACAATAATACTAGATGGCGGGGCATGACGGCGCCCTCCACCAGCCCCCCGATTGGATGAGCTGTATTTGATTCATGTCATGTTTCAATTTTGTCCATAATTTGGGTTTGGATGATCCCGAGTCATGGAATGAAGTATTTGCCTGCAGGAAATGCTAGCCACCATTAGCCAAACACTGAGCGGAGTGTGTGGGGTTTAATAAGTGGAGGCTTGCCACAGGGGCGTACCTAGAACATTTGGCACCCGGGGCGAATCCTATATTTGGCACCCCCCAACTTTAAAATGTAAAAAAAAAAAATTAAACAATAAATAAATAAATCACACACACTTTTTTAATGTTTTCAAAAATATTTTTAGTTATAGCATTCTGGCAGGACATGACGTATACATATAATAATGATATATTATGAATCTGCCGATGGTGAATCATGTGTCCTCTGTGCTGTGCAATAAGAAGTGAGTGTAGATTTTTTTGGAATAATTGTTATTTTTAAGTGATTTTGCAAACTCACAACATATCCATCCTCATGCTATGAACAAAAGTACACATGTGGCTGGTTTTGTTGATGGGAGTTGTGTGTGTGTGTTGGGGTGGCTTATATTGTGTGATAGGAGTTGTGTGTTGGTGGCTGGTGTTGTGTGATGGGGTTGTGGGTTGGTTGGTTTTGTGCGATGGAGTTCTATGGGTGGCTGGTTTTGTGTGATGGGAGTTTTGTGTGGGTGGCTGGTTTTGTGTGATGGGAGTTGTGTGTGTGGGTGGCTAGTTTTGTGTGATGGGAGTTGTGTGTGTGTGTGAGTGGCTGGTTTTGTGTGATGGGAGTTGTGTGTGTGGGTGGCTGGTTTTGTGGATTGGAGTTGCTGAGCAGAGAATGTGTGTGTTTTGCAGGTATACGATGTTGATATGGTATTTTTTTCTTTACTTTTCCAGTTTTTTAAGACTCCCTCTTACCTGTCCCTGTTTACCCTGGGCTGCCTATAAACTGGTGATACAGTGAATGCAGCCTAGCCCCCTCTATGCAGGACCTCACCAAGAGCCAGGCAGCTCAATGACAAATTTCTGATCACTGCAGTGCTGGTTAAGGAAAGGTCCACTTTAAACAGCAGTAAGCAGACAGGGCTTCATATGCTGCTGATATCCCACCTTACCTGCCATTTACAGTCATCTTCTCTCGCTGCACACAAATCACATCCCCCTCCCCTCTTCTGGAGCTGCTGCAGGGGAGGAGCTATGGAGGGAGGAGAGGGGGATTTTTATTCTATTCTATTTTATTCCTAATGCAAACGTCCTGCTCCACTGCTCGTTGTTTGAGAACACAGCTCAAAGCTGACACACAGTGACAGTGGCACCTCCTAGTACCCCCTAATGACACCCCAATAATCACTGGTACCTGGGTCGACCCGCCCCCCCGCCACTCCCCTAAGTACACCACTGCTCTGTGATATGCTCACACACAAATTTTGGCGAACTGCCAGCAAGTACGGTGCTGTTCGAAGACAGTGCAAATCCCCATAGAGTAGTAATGGTTAATCTATTCAGAGAACACAAACAGCAGAGAAATGTCAGTGAAATGCCCCTATGTTCGATGGTTTCAATTAGCAGGTTTATTCAGGCAAACCCCATAGGTTTCAATGTTAAAAATGTTCCTGTTTTTATGCAATATCTAATAAACCATTTATTATTTTAATGTGCACTAAAAAGTTTTTATTTATTGATTTTTTTTTAGTACCTTTTATCAATTTTTCAGAATTTTTTTTGGCAAAATTTTTCCCCCTTTTTTTTTTTTAATAGCGGTTTCTCTTTTTTCTGTAACAGAACTTTTTATTATCAATCATAGGATCTTATATGTAAATTCCAGACATTTTCGTTCAGTGTTTTTTTTTAAAACAGCAGGCCACGGGTTTGCGGTGGCGGCATTCGGCGGCCGACTCCCTGCACTTTGGGGACCCTGCAGTGAATGGTGAATTCACTGCAGGGTGGGGAAATTTGATTCCCCGAAGTACAATAGAACACCAAAATGTTGACGGAATTTCGGTGCTCTGTGAGTAATCCCTTTAGTGGTGAGGTTTTTTGCTGCCCCCTGGAAAGTGCCAACCTAGGCCTTGCCTACCCAGGACATACTTGAAAATTTGTGAAATCTCAATGTATCCTTCCTGGTAAAATACTTTGCAAAAGTAAAAAAATATATATGTATTTTTTTTAGTGTCACCCTAGGGGGTGGTGCCACCCGGTGCGGGCCGCCCCACGAGTACGCCCCTGGCTTGCCAGTGCTTGCTAGCCATCCGTGGTAATAATAAAAATGCATATGGGGTCATAATTAATTACCCCATACCAACTGCAGGGTTTAATATTTGTGACTGAGGAGCTATTGCTGCCAAGGTTTTAATATTATGGAGGCATTAAGTGACGGAGGGGCATGCCAGAGCTGTCCACCAGCCTCCACCATTTGTTTAATTTTTTTTCCTGTCTTTGTAAGAAACGTGGTGTGATGACAGATGAAAGCACTTGTTTTAAGCCACTCCTTAGGAAGTTCTCATCAGTGGAGTGGGAGTGACCTACAATAAACATGGGGGAAGTGGCTATAGCATTGTCCCTAACTTACGCCCACCCATGGGCATCGGGGTGGGATATTAGCCATTGGTTTGCAGACATGTCCATCCCACAGCATCCACCAGGGCCCAGGAGGTGGGTGCTATAAAAACATGCCCTTGTTCTTCTCTGCACCATTTCCTCCACCACTCTTGCAATTCAGGTGGGGGCTAAAATAAGTCAGAAGGACATAGCATTCTGCACCTTCCATGTTACCGTTCAATAGCTCCAGACCCCCAGATGTTACAGTCCAAAAAGCACCCAGATTCGTGTACAGGGGCTGAAGCCACAATGATTACAATGTACAGGCACAAGCCGTGAACCATAGTCACGGCAGTGGGAACCAAACAGAAGAACAGTACTGTGAAACCCACTGAAGCTCCCTCTAAGTAACCACCCCAAGCAATACCCCAGTGGGGCAACAAGGTCCAAAGAGAGCTTCCTGCTAGGACAATGCTTTGGTGCAGCCCTCTATGTCGCAGTTTGACGGGTCTCTTTGCTGCATTTAGCTGGCTGACACTCCGTCAGGCGAAGCATGGGGAATGAGTGGCAATGGGTGGGGAAAACTGTGGAACAGGGACATCGGGGACAGAGATTATGCTCTTTACAGAATAAACATGATAAAACATAAATATCTATACAAAACAACCGACCGGGAAGTCTCTGCAGCCAGTATCAGTGACAACGATTGAGGACTCTCTGCAGTCAGTATCCATCACATACCCCATGTAAATCTTAATTCCTCAGCACTCATCTTAATTTGCCCCATTAATTATTGAGGGTTCTGTTTAAATGCTCCAATTTGCTGATCCAAAACACGCAGAAATGTTTGGCCATGCACAGATCAAGTTTCCAGGGTCCTTCCACAGAGTCAACGTGATCCTGCTTGCACACAGGCTTGCACTTCTCTCCATGGAGTCCGGGAGAGCATAGCGGTAGCAGTTAGCTATTCCCCGTTAAGAGTATAGCCACTAACATATTGTCTCAACTGTAATGGAGCTGTTAACAGGGAACTCATGACAATATTTCACTTTGTCACTTTGCAGATTTCTTTTACCCGCTATGGGCCCTTTTCCATTCATTCCAGCAACAGGGAGCCTTAAGGGAAACTATCACGAGCCTATATCACTTAGCAACTCCCTGTTTCTATCTCTATTTTGACGCAGCTGCTGTATCAGTGGTTTAAGTCAGGATAGTTGGGAGCTGCGAAATAATACTGGCAGCGGCAACTGTCCATTGGACTCCATGGAGCTAAACAGGACACTGCTGCAAGCTCGCGAGAGCTGGGTCGTGCAAGGACGGTGGAAAAGAGAGGAAGTGTCGGATTGTGCTGACCTCTTCACCATGAGATGAGTGGTAAGTTTAATGTTTTAATGCTTTTTTAAAGTGTTAAGTGATTTTGAAGAATACTGGCTCGAACAAAGAGCAGCGAGCTACATGAGGTGGCACATTTTTCTCATTCTTATTCATTATTGGTCATTCCTATACAAAGCACAGGAGCCTTCAATGTATCATCATCGCTGCTAATTCCGAGCAGGATCGGCCCAAGACACTGTGCTGCCCGGGTCCCAGGAAGAAATACTGCCCTTCCAAAAAAAATAACAAGCAACATGAGCTGTGTATGAGTATCACAGAGTTCCATTGCAATACATCTCACTGTAATGTGCTTTGTGTATGAGCTTATCACAGAGTTCCACAGCATTAAAACTCACACACACAGCACATTACTGTGAGTTTTATTGCTGCAGAGATGCGTGATACAGTCACGTGCCAGTGTATATGAGTGTGAGTAAAAAAAAAAAATTTCATCTGCGCTCATTTCTATATATTTCCATGTGCAGCAAAACACTATCGGAGGTTTTAGTTTGCTTTAATGGCCATTGAAACGTAAGCTCACTCGCCCCATCAAGGCACCTCTTTGTAGAGTGAGTCCTAACCAATGTAACCAAAAGCTGCTCTTCTGAGCAGCTGCATGCCCTCCTGCTGCTTTTCAGCTAAGGAGAGGCACGAAAATGGTGGGTTTTATTTATACACTCATCAAGCACTTCCCATTTGGGGTTGAAAACAAAAACATGGAAAAAGGAACAACAGCAAAAATGACTAACTGGTGTTACAGCATAATATACATACATACAGAAAAAAAGTGTTTTGTTGCACATGGAATTGTATAGAAACGAGTGCAGATGACATTTTTTTTCTTTCTTGTTATGTTTTATACATGAACTGGGCTGTTTCTCCTGGCTGTTGCAGCCGCTCTGGTGAGAACAGGCACACGCCATTTTTTCTGTATGTATGTATATTATGCTGTAACACCAGTTAGTCATTTTTGCTGCTGTTCCTTTTTCCATGTTTTTGTCTTCAACCCCAAACGGGAACTGCTTGGTGCATGTATAAATAAAGCCCACCATTTTTCTGCCTCTTCTTAGCTGAAAAGCAGCTGGAGGGGCATGCAGTTGCTCAGAAGAGCAGCTTTTGGTACATTGGTTAGAACTCACTCTACAAAGAGGTGCCTTGATGGGGCGAGTGAGCTCACGTTTCAATGGCCATTAAGGCAAACTAAAACCTCTGACAGTGTTTTGTTGCACATGGAAATATATAGAAACGAGCGCAGATGACGTCTTTTTTCTCTTGCTATGTTTTATACATGAACTGGGCTGTTACTCCTGTTGAGTACAGGGGCGACGACATTTTTTCTGTATGTATGTATATGAGTGTGAGTGTATCACAGATCTCCACAGCAATAAAACTCACAGTAATATGCAGCGTGTATGAGTGTATCACAGAGCTCCACAGCAATAAAACTCACAATGATATGCGGTGTGTATGAGCGTATCACAGTGCTCCACAGCAATAAAACTTACAGTAATGTACAGTGTGTATGAGCGTATCACAGTGGTCCACATGAATAAAACTCACATGTGTGGTATGCCTAGTTGAGGCTCGAAATGCTGCCCCTGGCAAAGTGCTGCCTGGAACCATGGTACCAACCGGGCCCATGGATGGGTCAGCCTTGATTCTGAGCCGCAAGCTAAGGTTGGACAAGCAGCTCCAGCCGTTAAATTAACTCTGCAGAGGAATACAGTTTTATAGGATGCAGAGCATGTGCGCATACAGATTATGAAACATTCCCATAACTCATTATAAATGAATATGCAATGGTCTAGAGAACAAGCTGTTGCTGGTATCAACTAAAAGACAACATTATGCATGGATAGCTGGGCCTTGAGGAATGTTTAGTATTCCTTAGAGACCGACATGCAGACCATAGTATTACCTGCCTACACTCTTAGACTATGAAGCTTACTAAGTCATGAAAGGCAGGCGATATATATAAAACTCATTTACCAAAAGCAAGGAGATGTTGGTTACATTTTAGGCATTTTGGTAATACAGTTGCATCCATGGGGTGCAGTTCTTTTTGTAATACAGAAGTCAAACCTCTTCTATGTTGTTTCCTTGTTTCCTGCAGTGGTTTAGAGCAGTGTTTCTCAAGTGGTGGGTCGGCGACCAGGGCAGACTGGGTCGAGGGGCAAGTGCCCCCAGGCCTCTCTAATGCCTGGGACCCGCTGATGCATCTTACCTGCGGCAGCGAGTCCCAGGTGGCGCGGCTACCTCTGAATGTCCCCAGGTGCCAACTGGGACTCGCTGCATCAGGTAAGATACTCTGTAATGGCAAGGTGGGGGGGAATCTGAAATGGGAGATGTAGGGGTGGGACTCAGTGACTTGTGGCATGCTCTGTACTCCCAACACCAGGAGCCACTGTGCACAATCCACACCTCAGTGAAACAAAGTATATTTATATAGGCCAGCCTCCCATGGAGGTGTTTTTTGAATGGCTTGGACCAATGGTGCTTTCCCATTGGTCCAAGCTATTCTATTGCTCTTCAGTTTCTCTCTGAGACACTGAAGAGCGTAGGTTCAGGAAGTAGGCAGCGCCAGACACGCGCTGCAGACTTCTCAATCTCTTGGCCAGGTTGAGCTTATGCGATTAGCGTAGCGTTCAGCTATGCAAATTGCTTAGGCTCAGGGAGGGCACGCTGGTGCGAAAAAATAATGTGCGCAGAGACAGACGGCAGGGGAGTGCGGAGCAGATGAGTTTAAGTTTTTTATAACATTTTATTATTCATTCAGTAGTGATTTAAATTAGAGTTGCTTTGTCTACCATCACCCCAGACTTTGAGACACTTATTAAGAGCAAGAAGCATCCCCAGTTCTCCCATAAGTTCTAATTAATTTCATGTGATTCAATTACAGTTTATTTTATTGGGTTTTTGCCTCAACAGCACTTTCGTTTTCTCTTGTTCTGTGATTACTGCACTATCCATTTTGGAAAGAATCCCTGTTTGTTTACAAAATTGTTTAAAAAGTGAAAACATTGTAGAATATTGCACGCGTTGTTTTGTGGAATAAATTATGTTTCAGAAATTCAATTATTTTTGGGTCGCGACATTATGACCAAGGACAATTGTGGGTCCTGAGGGTCCACAGGTTGAGAACCACTGGTTTAGAGACTATGGTGGTGTTATACAAAGGTTCTTAAAATTTTCCCACTGCAATCAGTGCAGTACTGTTGTGGACAAGCATAAACAACACTAATATAAGAGTGTACTGCATATCATAGTAAACAAATCAATCAAAGCAACAAATTATCTCATTAGAGGCTGGGTTCACACCTCAGCATTTTTCAAACGTGTGCAATCGCGCGTTTTTTTTGCGCGCGTATCGCAGCATTGCAGCGCGTTCGCGGCTATGTCTATGGCCGCGTACACGCTGCTATACGCCCCAAAGAAGCTCCCGTACTTCTTTGGGTGTCAGACGTTTTACAGCGCATTCCTGCGCGCTGTAAAACGTCCAGATGTGAACCAGCCCCATTGAAAATCATGGGATTTCCGGGGTTGAGCGTTTTACAGTGTTCTTTTATTTTATTTATTTATAAAGGATTTTACCAGGAAGGATACATTGAGATTTTTCTCGTTTTCACTGTAAAACACTGAGGTGTGAACGGGGCCTAAGACCCAATTCCTTGTTAAGCAGTAAGCATGTAATAACTGTCACAAACAGCTAATAATACCTGAAATCATAGACATGCAGAGTCCATATGCGCACATGAAAAAGACATGTTACTCATAAATAAGTACAATTAGTCAAAGGTCAAGTCGAGCAAGAACGCTTGGGAACTAAGTTCCTTCACTATTTTTTCATGGGAATTGGGGGTTCCCTTTTTGCCTACTCACTGAATTGCTTATATTAAGTTTCAATCATATGATTCCTTAAAACCCAGGTTATCATTATATTTAAGCATTGATATAAAATTTGTGTGGGGTTGCAGGTTAAGTGCGACATGTCAACAGCTAAATGTGGGCATGAAATCTTGGAGAGTTTCCACACTTATCTTTTAGGACTGGACCCCTGGAAATATTCAATTATCATGTTCTTCATCACGAACCAAATTTAAAAAAAAACATAAAAATGGTAGAGGTGGATCAACAAGATCAACAAAGATGACCAATTCGTCAAGTTGGCATCCTTTTGTGCACACCTATACTGCCAATAGTGGAAGCCCCACATTGCTGATAATTTCTCCAAGTGTCCAGAATTCTGTACAAGACTTTGCATAACAAGCAGCAGAACACAAAATAGCTATCTATTCTCTGTGTCCTTCCATTGATTCTGCAGGTTAAATAATAATTAGCACTGGGACGAGGCAACACACAAAATAATGGTATAAATGTATTATTACAACCTAAACAAAGCAGTGATTATACAATGTAAGTGTTTAGGTTTGGGTTCCACCATACAAGACTAGGCATACTTTAGACCAAGGAGACGGCAGGAAAAACTGCAGGAAAAACTGACAGGAAAAAGCTGACAGGAAAACGCTGCAAAGGTGTCAGCTAGAAAGTCATCTTTAAACTCTATGATCAAAAATGAAATGATCCCACAACATCAGGCTTATTGAGGAGAGCTTTTATAGCAACCAAGTGGAAAAGGCAATCTTTCAAGCTTGATAAAGACTCACTTGGAGACAAAATGTTGTCTGGTCCACTTGGGTGGAATTAAAGCTCTCCTGCAAATGCCTGGTGTTGCGTGATCATTACGTTTTTGTTTGTTGTGTTGGGAATGAAGAGTGCTGAAATAGCGAAACCAAGCTGCAAAGGCCAAACAGATTGCTGTTTCCTTCATTGCTGCCATCTGAAGGGGTTAACTGGTCGCTTGACCCTTTGGTGGGATGGACACTCGGTAGAGGAAACACTCGTCCAGCGCTGGGAGAGAGATTGGACCAGAAAGAACACAGACAGATAACCGATGCTCAGTTGGCAGAATCTCTCTGACTTTAATATTTCAAGACGCTAGCCTTATATTGTAAAAACCACTTACGCAAGTGGAAAAGCAATATACGTCATACATCTTGCAACATATACAAAATACCACGTTAATCAGTCGTGACACACTGAGGCGGAGGTAACATATCTCATGCGGCATAAACAAATTATTGTTGGTTACTTTCACACGTAAGCGCTTGCAGAAATTCAGAGAAATACACATTCCTAAGAAGTTTTTAAAGTTCATATTATGGTTTCAATTGTACGGACACAGTGACCGGACTTTTCTATGTGTTTATAGTTAAACTGATTACTGCCTTGGCGTGTACGGATACAAGGACATGAGCTGTTTGCAAAAATGATAAGAAACACGCGCAACCTTTCAGAGATACAGCCGTGAGCCGCATTCCTAAACTACAGTTATCTTGCGTAAAACATGAGTTTTATTATTTAGATACATAAAGGCTTTTGGATGTTTTAACCGTGTAGGGGAGGGGAATCAAGGGTGAAATCCCTTCAATCCCCTCTTTTCCTCATATGTTAATTAAGAACATATGATGAATCTAGCGAGATGGTGACATATGGGATTTCACCAGGAAACCTCACATACGTCAAGTGGAGCACATCGGAATAGTGGGAAATATCATTTGCGGAAGGGGTAACACGCAAATGCATCTACTCCGGGTGCTCCTGGTTGTGGTAGCATCCCACTAGATCGTTTCCCTGTCATTGGAGGTTGGAGAGGTTGCGTATGTGTCAGCGGAGGGCAACATAATCGTCTATTGGTGAGGATCAACGTAGGGATGCAAAAAGGGCCAAAAGAAGGTACATGATAATAGTTTCCACCCAACCAGTGGATGACTGGTGAGGCTGGGTGGCATGGGGTGTGTCATCATCCTGTCTAGGGGTATGGGCCGTAGTTGTGGTTCTGTATCTTCGGAGGTCTCGATACTCTCTCCTTTGTCCCATCATGGCGTAGGAGGTCGGGACCTTTAGGTCCCCGTTATCGGGTGCTGGGGTGACCGCTAGTACCTCTTTGGTGCTGTCGTGGGCTTGACTTTCCTTTGGCTTTGTCTTGGCTTTGTCTTTGTCTTTGACTTTCTCTTTGTCTTTCTCTTTGTCTTTCTCTTTGTCTTTCTCTTTGTCTTTCGGAGGCACTAGCTGGGCACGGGAGGCATGGATCCAGGTGGGGCTGGCCACCGTAGAATGGCGGTTCTGGTGAAAGCGACAATAGTGGTGGGAGGTCCGTAGGCAAATCCTCGGGACGTTTCCCCTCCTGTAGGTGCTTGAGGAGGATCCGGTCCCCCTCCTGGAAAGGATGGGTCGGTGTACCTGGGAAAGAGATCTGAACGTAACTTCGTCTCTGGTGGATTTTCAAGAAGTAATCAACTGCCTGACATACTCATCCCTAACCTGCTGGAGGTCCCCGAGGTCAGTGAGTACCTGATGACGGGCCCAGGGACTGGGGAACGGTCTACCCATTAGGATCTCAAATGGAGAAAACCCTGTATTCCGATTGACGGACATACGGATTTCCGCCAAAACTATCGGGAGGACAGACTTCCAGTTATGAAAGGTGCCCCCCGTAGCTTTCCGCAGACAATCTTTGTTTGCTCGGTTCATGCGCTTGACAAGGCCAGAACTCTGCGGGTGCCAAGGGATATGATACTTCCAGTCCACCTGAAGGGCCTTACAAAGGCTCTTCGTCAATCTGGAGGTAAATGCGGGGCCTCTGTCAGAATTGAGCTGGAGAGGAATCCCCCACGGGGGAATTCTCTCGAGTCAAAATGCGAACCACTGTTTTAGCATCCTCTGCCCTAGTGGGAAATACTTCTGGCCAACGGGAGAACATGTCTACCATGACAAGTGCGTACTCCTGAGCCCTACCAGCAACCCTGGGGATATGTGTGAAATCAATCTGCAGATGTGTGAAAAAAGTCGTGGGGTACTCTAGATGCTGATGTGCGATACGGGAGGGTTGTTGGGGTGGTTGCGAAGACAAGTGAGACAGCGGGAAACATAATCCTTCGTGAGGGCTAGAAGATCAGTGATATAAAAATAAGACTCAAGCAACCGTTTGGTAGTTTTGATGCTGTGGTGACTGGCGCCGTGAAATTGATCAATGAAAAGTGTGGCACTGGATTGGGGTATGCATACTTTACCGTCCTTGGTAATCAAACCAGAGGTGAAATTCTTGTGTAGAGTGGGATAGCACCAGTCTTCTAACTCTGTGTCTATGGCGTACCGCTGTAGCTCACAGAAGAGAAACTCATTAGCAATAGAAAGGGGTTTTAACATGGGAAGGTGTAGGTGGCTGTTGCCGGTGGAGGCCGCACGTTTAGCAGCCATGTCAGCTAACTCGGTCCCCTGGGGGACAACATCATTGTTACGTGTGTGTGCTCTACAGTGCAGAACAGTGAGGGCAGAGGGGAGCATGAGGTCACTTAGGAGATCATCCACAAGGGATGAGTGTGATATGGGTTTACCATCCGCTGCTACGTAGCCGCGTTTCTGCCATATCTTACCATGGTCGTGGACAACGCCGAAGGCGTATTTAGAATCAGTGTAGATAGTAACGGGCATACCTGTGTACAGAATGCAAGCGCGTGTGAGAGCAATGAGCTCGGCAGCTTGTGCAGAGCGGTAGGGGATAGGTTCTGCCTCGTGAATAATATTAGGCAGGGAGACTATGGCATAACCTGCATGGTAGGTGGTGTCTGTGGGACGGGTACATAAACCGTCTACGAATACTACGTCAGCTTCTGGAACGGGGGTTGTGCACATGTCTGGGCGGGGGGATGTATCAGAGTCAATGGTGAGAAGACAGTCATGTTCTGGTGGGGTATTGTCACCAGTGCCCTTACGTCCCAGGAGAGCGTTAAGGATAGCGGAAGGACCTACAATAGAGATGCTATATTCTATATGTAGGGTCGGGTTGCTGAGAAGAGTCACTTCATAGCCTGAGAGTCTTTGTGATGTCATATGTTGGGTGTGTATACCTTTGAGGAGGGTTAGTACGTCATGGGAGATGTGCAGGTGGGTTTCATGTCCTAAGGTGAACTGAGTAGCCATTTGCACCGCCATCGAGCTAGCTGCCAGAGAGCGTAGGCAAGAGGGCATACCTTGGACTGGAGTTGGCATGACTTTAGAGAAAAAAGGCTACGGGACGCAAGCGGCCCCCATGTTCCTGGGTGAGAACGCCGGCCATGGTTTTACAGTTGTCCCTTGCAAACAAATAAAATAGTAACATGTAATCAGGGAGCCCCAAGGCTGGACTGGACATAAGAGCGTTCTTTAAGAGCATTATATGCGTTTGTCATCTCAGGGGTCCAGGTGAGCTTGCCTGGGTTCCCCACAGTGTGTTGTCTCAGGATGTTATCATAGTAGGAGCAGTCAGGTATCCATTGTCTACAGTAGTTTATCATTCCCAGGAAAGATAGCATTTCTTTTCTGGTACTTGGGGTGACCAGGCCCATGACAGTCTGGATCCTTTTGTGACTGATACTCCTTTCCCCCTGCCGTAAAACAAAACCTAGATATTCAACCTGTGTTTGACACCATTGTAATTTTTCAAGTGAAACCTTATGACCACAATCTTGTAACCATTGTAGGAGTGACAGTCCGTCAGCCTTGGCGGCTTCGCCTGATGGTCTACAGAGGAGGAGATCGTCCACGTACTGTAGCAGGACTGAACCTTGGCTGGGGTGCCACGATTTTAAAGCGGTTTGAAGCACGATGGCAAAAACCACTGGGGCATTAATATACCCCTGAGGGAGGCGCTTCCGTGTATACTAACAACCCTCAAAAGAAAAAATAGTAGTGCCGTGTCAGGGTCCACAGGAATGCTAAAAAATGCGTTCTTTAGGTCGATGACTGTGAAATGACTGTGTGTTGCGGGAACAGAGGAAAGAAGCGTTGTAACGTCAGGGACTATAGGAGCAATGGGATTATTAGTGAGTTTATGGCGCGCAGGTCCTGGACAAACCTAACCGACCCATCAGGTTTGCGAACAGGATTGATGGGAGTGGAAAAGGGGGACACAACCTCTTCCAGGATACCTTCTGTCAGAAACTGTTGCAGCATAGGTCTGATACCCTCAATCTTTTCTTGGGACAACGGGTACTGTTTTTGGTATACGGGGTCAACATTCGTGTGCACTCGGGCCTTATAAGGGGTGCATGGTATCATTCCGGTGTCGAAAGGACCTTGGGACCATAGGGAGGTGAACTCCTTTAATTCAGGGGCGCGGTGTCTGTGGTTAGGAAAAATGACGTGTCCTGCATAAAGTCGGGATTACCGGGCTTTCAATGTGGATGCCCTCTGGTGTGTTGTGTATGGACAGTTGTAAAAGAGCCAGTAATCCCTCCCCAGTAGGCTAACAGGGCAATCTTTGATAATTGTAAATGTAAAACAATGTTGTAACAAGGTTGTGCCGTCATCGGGGGTTAAAAGGAGAGGAACAGTGGTGTATGTAGGTGTGGATACGCCATTGATACCCGTGGAAGGTTCTGACTCAGAAAGGGGACCCTTGTAGTGACAAGCCTCCAGAGTACTGGTGGTTGCACTTGTATCTGCCATAAATGCGATAGATTTGCCATGTATATACAAAGTAATCATTGGGTCATCTCGCCATTTACCAGTGAGTTGGGGTTAGAAGCCATTGTTCTCCTCCTAATTGCATATACTGTTTATCCCACTCTGGATCTCTTTCATAATATGGAAATGCTTCTGAGTCTCCAAGACAGAGACCTTTTACCATATCCATATGAAATGGACTGTTGTCTCCTTCTCGTGGGAAGGGATCACAACTCTGGATCTACCAGGTACTACATGGATCTACCAGGTATCTATCTGTGCCCCCTACTCTAATTACATAATCCTTGCATGGTTCTCCTGTCTCTGGGGGTGGATATTCATTATAACTGTTATTATTCCCCATATTCTTATGCTTTATACAAACAAGTTACAAACAGACAAAATATAACAACAGTCAGGGAATGTTCGTCTTACCATCTACTAATTCACCTGATTATACCATACACTTATACTTTAAATCATAGACAAACAAACAAATAAAACAATGATTCACGAGGTTCCACACCGAGCGTCCTCCCAAATATAACAATCTCTTTGTCTTTGGATTCTTTAGATAAGGTAGTCCCAGACCTCCCTTATTGTCTTTAAAACTTTAGAACTTTAGAACTTTAGTGTTAACCCCGAGTTCGTTTTATCTCACAGCGGTCTCTGTCACATACCGGAGTACATATGGTACTCACCCGGTTAAATGAGCAGAGCCTGTCGGAGATCTCAGCAGTGCCTCCAAGTGAAGGGGTTAACTGGTCACTTGACCCTTTGGTGGGATGGACACTCGGTAGAGGAAACACTCGTCCAGCGCTGGGAGAGAGATTGGACCAGAAAGAACACAGACAGATAACCGATGCTCAGTTGGCAGAATCTCTCTGACTTTAATATTTCAAGACGCTAGCCTTATATTGTAAAAACCACTTACGCAAGTGGAAAAGCAATATACGTCATACATCTTGCAACATATACAAAATACCACGTTAATCAGTCGTGACACACTGAGGCGGAGGTAACATATCTCATGCGGCATAAACAAATTATTGTTGGTTACTTTCACACGTAAGCGCTTGCAGAAATTCAGAGAAATACACATTCCTAAGAAGTTTTTAAAGTTCATATTATGGTTTCAATTGTACGGACACAGTGACCGGACTTTTCTATGTGTTTATAGTTAAACTGATTACTGCCTTGGCGTGTACGGATACAAGGACATGAGCTGTTTGCAAAAATGATAAGACAACGCGCAACCTTTCAGAGATACAGCCGTGAGCCGCATTCCTAAACTACAGTTATCTTGCGTAAAACATGAGTTTTATTATTTAGATACATAAAGGCTTTTGGATGTTTTAACCGTGTAGGGGAGGGGAATCAAGGGTGAAATCCCTTCACCATCTTTAAACTATATAGGCGTACCCACCTCAGTTGCCCTAAAATAAAAAGAAAACAAGTTGTATGCTAGCTGCTAGTGGGTGTATCTGCGTTCATTATATTAACGATTTTTTTTCTGGGAAAGTGACTGCAACAGTGTTTCCCAAACCTGTCCTCAGGACCCTCTGCCTCGCCTTGTTTGCAGGATATCAGAAGCTCAGCACAGGTGATATGATTTGCTGCTCAGTGATTGCAGGATTCCGTCTACATTTCCCCAAGGTGATCTGCAAGATCTGGCCTGGTTGAAGGTCCTGAGGATAGGTTTGGGAAACACTGGACTACAGTATGTCTTCACCCAGGACATACTTGGAAACGAGTGAAATCTCAATGTATCCTTCCTGGTAAAATACTTTATAAATAAATAAATATTGCTATCATATCTATAGTCATCCACCCACGGCATCAAGATAAGAACTTGCACACGAAATATCAACTAGTGTGATACAGGTTTCCATAAAAGAAACAGGACCGGGAATTAACTTTGTGTGTGCTAAATATTAGTGTGTGGAATCATGGTCCTTGTCCTCATTCTCAAGGGTTATTAGAGTTCACTTAGGGATAATCACTTACAGGGTTATTCAGAGAGCGTGAAAAGCAGGAGAGTGACTGGAGAATGAAAAATTCTAGGTCAAAATAGCCAAACCAGAAAAATTCTCCCTTTCATCTCACTTTCCAAATCGGCTATTTTTATTAGAATTTTTCATTCTCCAGTTATTCTCCAGTCATTCTCCTGCTTTTCACGCTCTCTGAATAACCCTGTTAGTTTTAATGTTGCAATACACTTTATGAAGAACCAGTAAATTAATTTTCTTGGATTCTGAAAAAAATTATGAATCATTTAGGATCACTCTTTATTCACTGGCTCAGCAAAAATTTTTGCATTTTCTACATAAAGTATAGAAACTGTAAAAGTACAATAAGCAGCAGTACAAATTTGATCAATAACTGCAGTTGAAAAGGTGAATAGGTGCCTCCTATCTAGCACTGCTCTGAGTCTGCAGTCACTGGAAGACTCTGAGGTCTGAGTGGGCATACATATCTGGTCTGTGTGAGCATACATATTCGGTCTGTGTGAGCATGCATATATGAGGTCTGTGTGAGCATACATATATGAAGTCTGAGTGGGCATACATATCTGGTCTGAGGTCTGAGTGGGCATACATATCTGGACTGTGTGAGCATACATATTCGGTCTGTGTGAGCATACATATATGAGGTCTGAGTGGGCATACATATCTGGTCTGTGTGAGCATACATATTCGGTCTGTGTGAGCATGCATATATGAGGTCTGTGTGAGCATATATATATGAGGTCTGAGTGGGCATACATATCTGGTCTGAGGTCTGTGTGGTTATACACTTTAGATATATGAAGCCTGAGTGGGTATACATATCTGGTCTGAGTGGGTATATATTTCTGAAGTCTGTGTGTGGGTACACATGTGTCTGGTCTGGTGTGGGTATGTATCTATGGGGTCTGTGTGTGGATATATATATATACAGTTGTGTTCAAAATTATTCAACCCCCAATGCTGTAAAGGGTTTTAGGGAATTTAGTGTACATTTGTAATTGTATTCAGAATGAAATCCTACAAGGAATTTTTAAAGAACCATATGCAACTAAAATGACATCAATTGGTTTTGTAATACAGTAGTAAATGTTTCTTTTGTGAATTTTTCATTGACACAATTATTCAACCCCTTAAAGACTACCACTCTGAAGAACAGAGGTTCATTCAAGTGTTTTCAATCAGGTATTAAAAACACCTGTGGATGTCACGGAGCAGCAATAAAGCATAATAAGCACCAATTAGGCAGCTTTAAAATGACTGTGATACTCAGCTCCTTCTAGACATTTACTGGTGTGGTTACAAACATGGTGAAGTCAAGAGAATGGTCCAGGAAGACAAGAGAAGAGGTGATTACTCTTCACAGGAAGGGCAATGGCTATAAGAAGATTGCAAAGATGTTAAACATACCAAGAGAGACCATAGGAAGCATCATTCGCAAATTCAAGGCAAAGGGCACTGTTGAAACACTACCTGGTCGTGGCAGAAAGAAGATGCTGACTTCGACTGCTGTGCGCTACCTGAGGCTAAGGTCAGACGAAAGCATTTTTAACGTGCGTTTAACCGCACGAAATCACGGCTGTGCTAGCAGCAAATGACGTCCAATGCCGGGTAACATACGAAGAACGGCTGCACGAAAGTCCGTCCGCGCGACGCAAGTGGCAAACGAATGCATTTTTTATAGAACGTCAAACCACTAGTACTGACGTACAGAGTGCGCTGCGTCCGCATAGCGGCATGTTTGCGTGATTGGGAGACGTCAGACGCTGCACACGTCTGGCCAACATAACGTCCAGACACAAAAAGTGTTTTATTGATGATCCGTACAAAATCACGGACGAAAATGTGCATCGTATGAACGCTATTGCGTATTCCGTGAAAAAATACGTCCATTCGTTCGAACGCACTTTTTCACGGACAACGCGAAAAATGGGTAAGTCTGGCCCTAGCCTAAAGCGTAGAGTGGAGAAAAGTCCCCGTGTGACTGCTGAGGACATGAGAAAAGATTTGTCAGATGTGGGTACTGAAGTTTCAGCTCAGACAATACGGCGCACACTGCGTAATGAAGGCCTCCATGCCAGAACTCCCAGGCGCACCCTCTTGCTGTCTCCAAAGAATAAGAAGAGTCGACTGCAGTATGCCAAAAGTCATGTGGACAAACCACAGAAGTTTTGGGATAGTGTTCTGTGGACTGATGAAACAAAATTAGAACTGTTTGGGCCCATGGATCAACGCTATGTTTGGAGGAGGAAGAACAAGGCCTAGGAAGAAAAGAACACCTTGCCTACTGTGAAGCATGGCGGGGGGTCAATCATGCTTTGGGGCTGTTTTGCTTCTGCAGGTACAGGGAAGCTTCAGCGTCTGCAAGGTACCATGAATTCTCTTCAGTACCAGGAGATATTGGATGACAATGTGATGCAGTCCGTCACAAACCTGAGGCTTGGGAGACGTTGGTCCTTTCAACAGGACAATGATCCGAAGCATACCTCCAAGTCCACTAGAGCATGGTTGCAGATTAAAGGCTGGAACATTTTGGAGTGGCCATCGCAGTCACCTGTCTTAAATCCGATTGAGAACCTCTGGTGGGACTTAAAGAAAGCAGTTGCAGTGCGTAAGCCTAAGAATGTGACTGAACTGGAGGCTTTTGCCCATGACGAATGGGCGAAGATACCCGTAGATCGCTGCAAGACACTTGTGTCAAGCTATGCTTCATGTTTAAAAGCTGTTATAACTGTAAAAGGATGTTGTACTAAGTACTAAGATTGAATGTCACTTGGGGGTTGAATAAAACTGATAATGATGTGAGCACAGAAAAGACATTTGTGGTTATTTCATTATAAATGTTATGTTATATTTGTCTGACCTACACGTGCCTCTTTAATTTAATTGTAAGCAAGATGACTGAATGATCAAAATCAATGTCAAACTGGCCAAAACAGTCAATTTCAGTGGGGGTTGAATAATTTTGAACACAACTGTATATTCCAACAAAAGGCCGCACTCAATAAAAATATAAATTAATAAAATAACAAAATTTATTAAAGCATATTTAAAAAGCAAGTCTTGCCGTTTCGGCTCCCTTAGGAGCCATTATCAAGGTTCAACTTGTTGGATTTTCTATATTGCATACAGGCCTAGCACCTCTCCTTTTGTTGTTTTATTTTGAAAGGTGTTGCTGGACTTTTGGATTATATATATATATATATATATATATATGAGGTATGTGTGTGGGTACACATATATGTCTGAGGTCTGTGTCTGGTATCGGTGCAGCCCTACTCTCTATACATGGCGCTCCCTGTGATCCAGGACAAGCACATTACTTGCAGTACCACAATACAAAAAGAAAGTGGCTCGATCCTCATTTTCCTACAGAGCACGGCAATTATGGAATAACCTCCCAGACGCCATCAAATCTTCCCCCAGTCTAAAGTCACTTAAGAGATCTCTATTAACATACCTCAATAAGGAATGCACCTGTAAACATGTAACATAGTGAATATATTTCCTACATATTTATTTTCTGTGTTAATCTGTATATTTATGGCGGTTTTTTTTTAATATCTTACATTTATTACTTTGCATTTCTGTAACAACTGTAAAATTTCAATGTTCTTGAACCCAGGACTTACTTGAAAACGAGAGAAATCTCAATGTATCCTTCCTGGTAAAATATTTTGCAAATAAATAAATAAATATACAGGGTTATTTAAAGAGATCCGAATGGCTGCCGAAAGGTAACCGAACGCTGAAAATCAGCATTCGGTTATCATTCTTGGCCATTCGACTATTCACAGAGCAGGCAGTTCGCCAAATGTTGGTCGAATTGCCTGCACATATGGTGCCTGTTCCGTGCCTGTTCGAGGGCAGTGAAATCGCCATAGCTTCGTCTATTCAGAGAACAAAAACCAGCAGTGAAAAGTTGCCGAATTGCCTTGCCATTCGGTGGCTTCATGTGGCAGATTTATTCAGGCGAATCCCATATGCTTCAATGTTAAAAATATTCCCGTTTTAATTCAACATCTAATAAACCGTTCATTATAATATTCTGCAGTAAAAGGTCTCTTTATTTATAGATTTTTTGGGATATCTTAAGCATTTTTTGGGATTTTTTTGCCAAAACATTTTTCCAATTTTTATTTTTTTTCATTTTAACAGCCCTTTTTATTATAATTCATTGGACCTCATATGTAAACTTCAGACATTTTCGCTCAGTAGTTTGTTTGCAAACAGCGTTTCACTTTTCAAACATTCAAGCGAAAGGTTTTTTTTTTTTTCACTACATTCGTCTGCGGTGTTGGGTTTTTCCGGCGGCTGCACTGCATGTGATCGGCTGCTGCTCGGGTTTTTCTGGCGTTTTCGGCGGGGTTAATCCAGATGTTTTTGCGGGTTTTCAGTGTACCAAACGTGCGGTGATTTTTCGATTCTCTTTGAATAACCCTGATACAGTATATATATATATATATATATATATAAAAGAGGACATGGGGGTATTTGATGGCTTTTCATTTTTATACTTTTCCGATTCAATAAGCAGTAATTTATATGTGTTTTATTCAATAGAATCATTTTAAATGGATGTAATGTGCGGTTGGGTGGCTGATATAAGTGGAGTTTAGACCTTGCCTATATGACTTGCGCTTTGGGAAAATAAAGAAAAAGATTTGGCATATACATTGCAATTTAAAAGATGTTGTACAATAAACTTGTTTTTTCTATGAAATTTGGTGTGCCTTCACTTGAGAAGAACTTCACAAACATTTCTCTAGTTAGATCTGCACAGTATTTAAATTCAAATAAGCTTTATTGGCAGGACCAAATACATATTAGCATTGCCAAAGCATATGCGGAGGTTATATGTGATGGAGTGGGGGTAGGGGAACATATATGGGGGAAAATGAGTAAGTCCATAGACATTATCAGGGGTACGGGATAATATGAAGGGGGAAGGGGGCGAGTCCATGTTGGGGATTTATAAGTCCGGGATCTCTCATGTTCCTCTCAGTCTGTGACATTCTGTGACGTATTGGGCAGATATTTTCACCGCCGGCTCCTCTTCTCCCAGTATGATGTGGAGTTTCCTCGTCTCTTCTATAGAGGTGAAGTCTGGGATGAGAGCAGAGAGTCTCTGGAAGTGAGTGTCCAGGAGCACTATAGGAGGAAGTGGAAGAGGAGGAAGAGGAGTATTGGATCCCTGTCCAGTGTGGACATAAGTCACATAAGGTTTCAGTCTTAATGCCTCCCTTTTACTGGGTTACCCACAATAGGTTTTACAGTGTCCTGTCAGCACACAACCCAAACATAAAAGTTCTACTAGCAGTCTGTACTATCCAGCACATACTAGATACTTGAAGATACATATTT
Source organism: Leptobrachium leishanense (assembly GCA_009667805.1). Lineage (NCBI taxonomy): Eukaryota > Metazoa > Chordata > Amphibia > Anura > Megophryidae > Leptobrachium > Leptobrachium leishanense. The sequence goes on along the minus strand of CM019067.1, from coordinate 262,147,295 downwards.
TCTTTCATTGTAAAGTATTAAATCCACTTCTGTGTGCTTTACAATAAGAGCACTGTGACTAAATGAGCTTCATATGTACACTCCATAACAATTTCCAGGTAAGCACGCAGTAGGTGGGGTTTTCGGTGGATGAGTCGCTGTAGCAGGATACGGGCTCTTACTCACACATGGATAGATAAGGATAGATAAGTATTTTGTTGTAAAGATATTAACAGGAAAAGTATGGTTAAAGGAGTGAGTCTGTTAAGTAGGGCAATGGCTAACTCCAGCGTGTTCGTACAAGTAATATGAGATCTCTGTGTGTCAACATAAATATCCAACCCTCACATATTAACAGTAAACGTTACAGTACAATTTAAACATCTTCACAGACAACTTGGAAATGAATAAGGGACCCAGTGATTCAGGCTATTGCTGTAAATGATAAACAGTGATGTGTAAATACAGCATGATTTTCTGTAAAATAACACACTGAGATAACATCACATATACTGTATATTTTTTTTATTTATTTATAAAAGGATTTTACCAGGAAGGATACATTGAGATTTCTCTCGTTTTCAAGTATGTCCTGGGTTCAAGAACATTGAGTGGTTACAGAAATACAAAATAGTAAAATGCAAGATATTAACACAAGACCAAATATACAGAAAAATAAATATGTAGGAAATAAAGTCATTATGTTACATGTTTACAGGTGCATTTCGTATTGAGGTATGTTAATAGGGAACTCTTAAGGGACTTTAGACTGGGGGAATATTTGACGGTGTCTGGGAGGTTATTCCATATTTGCGGTGCTCTGTAGGAAAATGAGGATCGAGCCACTTTCTTTTTGTATTGTGGTATTGCAAGTAAGGTGCTGGTCCTGGATCTGAGGTTATAGGATGAGGGAACAGCAGGGGGAAGCAGCATATTCAGGTAGGGTGGTAGCTTCCCAGAAAAGCTCTTAAACACCAGGTTGGAAAGGTGAAGGGTGCGTCTAGATTCCAGCGATGGCCAGTTTAGTTCTTTTAACATGTCACAATGGTGGGTCATGTAGTTACATTGTAGCACAAAGCGACAGAATGAGTTATACAATGTAGTATGTTTCTGGAGGTGTGTTTGAGGGGCAGCTGCATACACTACATCTCCGTATTCAATGGCTGGCATAAGCATTTGTTGTACAATCTGCTTTCTTACCGCGGGGCTCAGGCAGGATTTGTTTCTGTACAGGGCACCTAGTTTGGGGTAGAGTTTAGATGAGAGGTTTTCGATGTGGGGGCCAAAAGATAGATTTGGGTCTAACCACTAGGGATGAGCCGAACACCCCCGAGTTCGGTTCGAGCCCGAACACGAACTTCCCATTTGTTCGGGTCCGAACCCGAACCCGAACTCGAACCCAATGCAAGTCGATGGGGCTGAAAATTCGGTTTTTAGAGTGCCCTCCAAGAGGGCATATATGCTAGATATTTGCCATAAAAGGTGTATGGGGGTCCGGGTAGTGCCCTGGGGGACAGGAAACAAGGACAAAAAGTTTTTAAAAAAAACCTTTTTAAAGGGACAGTGAGGTTTCCATGAAATAAGGGTTAAAAATAAAAACGAAAAATTCCTTCAAATATCGTGCCTAGGAGGTCCCCATAACCTGCCCGTGAAGTGGCGGATTTCTAGGATGTATAGAAACACTTAAAAACAAAAAAATGACGTTTCATATGACTGTAAATGCTTTTCCTTTAATCTATCTGCTATCTACTGCTTGGGGCGGCAGTCTGTATGAAAAGAGGAGACATTTTCGGACACGCAGAAAAAGTTTACTGATTTTTTTTGGCTAAATTATTGTGAAATATTTGCAGGCTTTGGATGAAAGTAACAATAGGTGCTTTAAAATTGGTCCTTTAGCGTCCCCAACAGTGCCGTCAGACTGTAACCCCTCTGAGGATATGAATCTGATACAGGCGTCAGTGGCAGTGCACCCAAATATTGTGCTTTTGGTGCCAGGCCTGCAAGTACTATCATACAGTAACCCCTCTGTGGTATTGTGGAAGAATGCAGGGGTGAACCTTGCGGTCCTATATTAAAAAGATATGCATCTGGTTAAGGCGTCAGTGCACCCAGATATTCTGCCTTTGGTGCCAGGCCAGCAAGTATCATCATACAGTAACCCCTCTGTGGTATTGTGGAAGAGTGCAGGGGTGGACCATGTGGTCCTATATTGAAAAGTTTTTGATCTGGTAATGGGCGTCAGTGCACCCAGATATTGTGCCTTTAATGCCAGGCCAGCAAGTATCATCATACAATCCCTTAAGACTATTTGTGAGATATTTGAGAACTGTGCATATACCATCTGTGGGGTATGGGAGCGCTACTCTAATATTGTTTCTAATTTCATGTTATACAGTGTCCTTGGGGATATACACTATAGTGTATTAGCGATCCGCCCCACCTGCCATTAACCTTTTGAGCGCCACTGTAACCTCTTTTTTCTGTAAAATCTACATTACAATCATACTTTTTGGGCTCTATTACATTCTTCGCGCACTTTTTTGCGTGCGCACAAAAGCACATTAACGCGAGGGGCAAAACCCTTCGCGCTGAACGTCGTATTACGACGTTCTCGCATACGATGCGCGTTAACGTCTAATGCGAGTGACCCTGTGCGAACTCTGCACGAATGCAAGTTCGTGCGCGCATCCCATACTTAACATTGTAGGCGCAAATGCGTTCGTTTGTGCGCTGGTACACGGATGGTATTACAATCGATGCGCAAATTTTTACGATCGACGTTTGCGCGCATAATTTTAACGTCTTTTAAAAGCTGGTGGTAACTGCAAATCTGAACGTTCTGGCAAAAACAAAATACACCAGCACGAAAAAAAAAATTCAGCACAGTATAGTTACACATTCTACACATACCCAAACAATAAAATAGAGAAGTTGTGCGTGTTTTTATTATTGCTGCAGCATATATACTCTGATTGATTTTGGCAGGCGCAAAAACTGAACGGGAGACAATTGTGGTTCTTAATTCTGATTGGCTGAATCGCGTGAAAAAACAGTCTGCCCACCAATTTCTGCACGCAACGTTAATGCGCGCACGTTTTTGTTCGTTTTTTTTACACGCGTTATTTTTTGACGGATGAAAAAATGCACTCGGATCGTAATACCAGTGTTAATTTACTTGCGTTAACGTTTAACGCTACGCGCAAAAAAAATGCGCTGCGCGTACGAATTTGCGCGGAGAATGTAATAGAGCCCTTTGCGTTTAATGTCAGCATGTTTGTCTATGTATTTTCAAGTCAACCTTACTCAATCCTATACCAGAAATGCCCACAGCATTTATATTTCAAGTTTAAAATAAGGGGCCTTTAGGACAGCCAGTGAACTCACAACTGCTGTGTGAGTTTATCGTTGCACACAAATGATGTGGCAAGCTCCATGTAATCTATGCGAGAGCTCCTCTAAAGCATTAGAATTTAGAGATATATTGAATTGCGGTGGTTCCTCTCACTCTGCGGAGAAGCCTCTCTCTGCCCTGGATAGTAAAGAATCTGTGGGCTATATTACAATCTTCGCACAAAAAAGCTCGCGCAACGTGTGAATTTTTGCGCCAAGCATTAAATGTTTGCACGTGCAAATCACCGCTGGAATTACAATCCTCGCGCGTTTTTTCATCCGTCGAGCAATAACATGTGTACACCGGACACGCACAAATGCTCGCACAGTACCGTTGCTCGCCGAAATCAGTGTGTGCACTGTTTTTTGTCATGATTCAGCCAATCAGAATTAAGAAGAACCACAATTATCTCACGTTAAATTTTTGAACCTGCCAAAGTCAATCTGAGCATATATGCTGCAGCAAAAATACATGCACACACAACTTCTCAATTCTATTGGTTTGGAATGAGTAGAATGTGTAACTATACTTTGCTGCATTTCTTTTTTTGGGCTGGTGTATTTGGGTTCGGCCAGGTTGTTCAGATTTGCCATTAACACCAGCTTTTAGGAGTTTCTAAAATTATGCGCGCAAAGGATATGCGTTAAATCCTGCGCATAGATTGTAATACCCTCCGCGTACCAGGGCACATTCGCGTTTGTGCTCACAATGTTAAGTATAGGACGCACGCAGTACAGTACACGCGCAAAGGGTTCGCGCAGTTTCACCCGTGTTAGACGATTACGCGCGTTTGTTGCGCTGACTATGTAATACAGCATTTGGCGCAAAGGTTTTTACCCCTCTCATTAATGGGTTTTTGCGCCAGCGAAAACGTTTGCGTGAAGATTGTAATTTAGCCCTGTCTGTTTAATGGTCTTTTATGTATAAAGGCATTTAGCAATACACAATACTCAAAGCTGATTACTATTACTTTAGCTTGTGTCTTTCTGAATTTGATTTCTTATTCTAGGCTCACATGTATTTATTGTATAAGTAAATTAGTTTTTGAAAATAATGCCCATAAAATCTTATATAAATAATACAATTTTAAAACCAATGCTAATATTAGTGTTTCTTAAGGCAAATCTGCAGAAATATTCAGTCACAACCCCTAATATGCTTTATACAATATCTAGCTTTCTTGGTACTTTATATACTGTACAATAGACATTGCACGAAGCACCCCATTTAACTTTTTGTCTTCTAGGTTATTGTTCCTATTCTCATTTAGCGAACAGCAGCCTCTAGAGGCTCTGATCCGCAATTAGACAACAATACGCGAAGACCATAATGAATCACCTGGACACCTCTGATAAATCAATCTGATTATCTAATCCAATTAAATACCTTTTTTGGCAATATTTCTATATTTCACACTACAATAATTAGCCTATCTGACTATGATGCAGAACGTTTTGTAAGTTCTTCTAACAAAGTAAAATTTGCTGAAGGTTATCAGTAATGACCTTTGTTGACGCTATCCATAGCTCCTCCTGGCCATCATTTATAGATTATAAAGTAAAATCACTGATATATATGGATTCCAATATTGTTGAATGGATTAGGCAGTGGCTGAGTGACAGGCAGCAGAGGGTTGTGGTAAATGGAGTTTATTCGGCGCAGGGTCTTGTTACCAGTGGGGTACCTCAGGGGTCAGTACTTGGACCCATTCTCTTTAATACTTTTATTAGTGATATTGCAGAAGGTATTCATGGAAAAGTATGTCTTTTTGCTGATGACACAAAGATTTGCAACAGGGTTGACGTTCCTGGAGGGATCAGCCAAATGACAAATGATTGAGGTAAACTAAAAAAATGGTCGGAGCTGTGGCAATTGAGTTTTAATGTGGATAAGTGCAAGATAATGCACCTGGGATGTAAAAACCCAAGGGCTGAATATAGAATATTTGATACAGTCCTAACCTCAACATCTGAGGAAAGGGATTTAGGGGTTATTATTTCAGAGGATCTAAGGGTCAGTAGTCAATGTAATAGAGCAGCAGGAAATGCTAGCAGAATGCTTGGTTGTGTAGGGAGAGGTATTAGCAGTAGGAAAAGGGAAGTGCTCATGCCACTGTACAGAGCACTGGTGAGACCTCACTTGGAGTACTGTGTGCAGTACTGGAGACCGTATCTCCAGAAGGATATAGACATCTTAGAGAGAGTTCAGAGAAGGGCTACTAAAATGGTGTACGGCTTGAAGGAGAAAAGTTACCAGGAAAGGATTAATGATTTTAACATGTACAGCTTGGAAAAAAGACGAGACAGAGGAGATATGATAGAAACATTTAAATACGTAAAGGGAATCCACAAGGTAGAGGAAGGGAGTATATTTAAACGGAAACAAAGTAGCAAAACAAGAGGACATAGTCTTAGATTAGAGGGGCAAAGGTTTAAAAGTAACATCAGGAAGCATTATTTTACTGAGAGGGTGGTGGATACATGGAACAGCCTTCCAGTAGAAGTGGTAGAGGCCAAAACAGTAATTGAATTTAAGCAAGCATGGGATAGGCATAAGGCTATCCTAAACAAAAGATAAATCCAGGTAAAGTATCCATGTAATTGGGCAGACTAGATGGGCCGAAAGGTTCTTATCTGCCGACATGTTTCTATGTTTCTATGTTTCTATATATATAGTACCAGACTCTTAGTAAGTGTACAGGGTACAGTACGTTAGTTTTACGTTCATTCAATTGTTATGTACAATAATCTTTTAAATTTATTGAAACAAAACAATTATACAAGTGTGACCTCATATTCGGAATCCAAAATATTTCCAAACCAAGATTTCTGTCCATGCACATGTCTAAGTTTGACCATAATATTTAATTTGTCACTTAAATGTCTGAGCAATGAATGAAACTATCCTCAATTTAGACAGTAATGTCCTTGAAAGAGACTATAATCCAAGGTTCCTAGTTATTATTATTGTCATCATTTATATAGCGCCAAAAGTAACTGCAGCATTTTACAATAACCAAAGGGAATGAGATAAATGGACAGTTTTACAATCTAGAGGGATTGGGGTTGAGGAAGACGAGAGGAATTTTACTAGACAACAGGATCATTAGTGTCAGTGGTTTGGAATGGTGGGGCCATAGAAGCAACTTCAATCATGTGTGAGTAGGTGAGCAGAGGGATGAGTTGCATCAAGGATGTGATATGCTAATCTGAAGAGATGGGTTTTGAGGGATTTATCGAAGGCCTGAATATTAGGGGTGAGTTTGATAGGACGAGACAAGTCATTCCACAGGACCGGTGCTGCCCTTGAGAAGTCTTGGAGGTGAGAGTTGGCCATGTGCGTGTAGACAGATAACAAGAGGAGATCGCCTGCTGACCGGAGTTGTCTAGACGGGATGTTGAATAAGAAATGGAGTAAGGAATGTGGGAGCCAGTGGAATGCCCATTGGATTAACCTCTGTTATTTCTATCCTTTACGCAGATACTATGTTTTACCTAAAAAGTTGATTCTCCGTTGATTGAAGGTGACATATTGCTCCTACAGGGTGTGACATACATTTTTATATAATTGTGGATTTGGGAAACAAAGTTTGTCATTGAGTGAGAAACGTGATTTTACCCAAAGTAAAATTTTGCTTGTTTTATAGATTGGACTTTAAAATAAGACTCAGAGAAAGAGAATTGTCACAAGGTGTCATGAATCGATGCTTACCGGCTTACCATTCTGCTGTCTCCATCTCTCATACTGATGCCACAAGTCTTGGTTCTTCATCTGTTCATGCTCCCACAGAGATTGACGCTGCTCGCTCGTGTCAATTCCATATATACTTTACCTGACTTATTTCATTTTTGGGCACCGACTTCCTGTGTGTCATTTATCAATATCGAACCCAAACATTATGGCACAGGATTTGACGTGGACCTATCAGAAGTCAGATAGGTCTACATATTCTTTGCCCTGTGATTTGTTTGTTGCCTTATCATGGTCTTTACACCCAAGTGTGCGTTCTGTGTATCTTTTGCTGTCTTGTTCTACTGTGTACTGACCTGGATTGTTCTGACTTTACTGTTGACTCCTGATTTGATTGTTTGGCTTGTTCTACCATTTACTCTGATCTCTGTACTCCTGGACCTTGACTTGTTTATTGACCTTGGTTTTGCTGTTCTCCCTATATTATTTCTGCCCTAAAGCCCAGTAATTTCAACAACCCGTATTAGGGATTTTCTCTACTGTTGGGTTTAGTCTGCGTGCTGGGGTCAATACCAAATGTGACACAAGGCTAGTAATTGAAGAGACACCTTTACAAGCTTTCTTCAATGAATTATTGGGCGTGATTCACATTCCTTCATTGATATGAAATTTGGGATCTGCCTGGGTGCCAACGAGGTAGTAGAATTAAGGCCTTTTAACCCCTTATTGCTGTGCAGGTTGTGCTCGTCGGGAGGGTGTTAATGCCTGCTGCTGCGACGGATGCTCCTCCGGTCAGCCTACACAGTTGATGCGCCTGAATTCAGGTTGTCTCGATGCAGCGAAAGATACGGCCCAGCTGGTGGGTGGGCCAGACTCGGCCCATAGACACCAGCCGAGCATGCTATGCTGTCCCACGGCATTGAGTCCTACCCACCTTGGGGATGGCATAGAACGCCCTGCGGTGTTGAAGGGTTAAAGACCAGAGCAATACTGGCAATTTTTTTTTTTACTACTAAACCCTGTATGTTTTTTAAAAAGGATTTTTACCAGGAAGGATACATTGAGATTTCTGTCGTTTTCAAGTATGTCCTGGGTGGCGAGTATGTACCGTTAGGTGTCCTGCCCAAGGACACTTACTGGAGAGGTGCTCCTGGGGATCTAACCCATGTCTCCACAGGCTCTCGCTGTGCAGAGCAGTGATGTTACCTCTACTCCACCCAGCCGGTAAAAGCTTAGTCTGCATTATACACTAATTAATCTTAGAAAGCATGTATAAACAGAAAATATAGAAATTCACTTTTTTATACTATTTGGTAAAAAAAAGATTAAGTTAAACAACCATATTTTGTGACAGGGCAAGTTTCTAAACTTGCTTTTTACCTTGAGGGCATGAGCATGTTACCAATCCTGTTCTATATCAATTTCCCGGCTATCACTAGCAATTTCATTTATTTTGTTCTTGTTGAGAATATAATTTGCTTTCACAAAATGCTTGTGGTAAGCACCAAGGCAAATGATCTATTTATTCAGCAGCGCAGTCATAAAATAAAACTCCATGCACTCAATCAGAGGAGAAAGAAAACCTATTTCTAAAACAACAGCCACGAGAGCTTGCCTCTTCATCAAACTCTGTCCCCATATTTATGTAAATAGCAAATTACTAAATAAGTTAATCAATTTCACTTAATTTTGTAATAGCAGGAAGGGGCCCGTTTAATTCTTAATTGTAGCTTTTTGTATATTCATTCTCAGACTGATTCGATTACGAATACAATTAAACATCAGCAATATTTTTATATTTCTTTGTAACAATATTTGAAAGGTCGTTTTTGAACTACTTTTGTATAAACAATGTAAAACTTTAATGCGCTGTAACATTTAAAATGCACATACTACTTCAACTTTTGATCGAAATTTCTTAGACGTATTGGGTTAGGGCTTTACATTTGAAAATCAATCATTAACCCCTAACCCCATTGTTATTTAAATGGGAAGTATTCTCTTCAGGGTACTGTTATTAATGGGGGAACATTTCTTTTGATCCTCGGAATTTGCAAGCGAGTTTGAGTTTCTGGTTTCAAAAGATGATATTCTTCTTCATCTGTTTATTTTATTTATTTATAAAGTATTTTACCAGGAAGGATACATTGAGATTTCTCTTGTTTTCAAGTATGTCCTGGGTTAAAGAACCTTCAGGGTTATTCAAAGAGATCCACATTGTGGCCGAAAGGTAACCGAACAGGGAAATTCAGCATACAGTTACCTTTCCTGGCAATTCGGCTATTCAGAGAGCAGGCAGTTTGCCAAATCCTGGCGAATTGCCTGCACATATGGTGCCTTTTCGGTGCCTGTTCGAGGGCAGTGAATCCCCATAGAGAAGCATTGCTTAGTCTATTCAGAGAACAAAAACCAGCAGTGAAAAGTTGCCGAATTGCCCTGCCATTCGGTGGTTTCATGCGGCAGATTTATTCAGGCGAATCCCATAGGCGTCAATGTTAATAATATTCCCGTTTTAATTCAATATCTAATAAACCGTTTATCATAATATTCTGCAGTAAAAAGTATCTTTATTTATAGACTTTTTTAGGATCTTTTAGGCATTTTACGGGATTTGTTTGCGAAAATCTTTTTCTGTTTTTTTTAAAAATCGTTGTTTCTTTTTTCTGTAACAGCCCTTTTTATTATCATTCGTTGGACCTTATATGTAAATTTCAGACATTTTCGTTCTGTAGTTTCTTTGCAAACAGCGTTTCATTTTTCAAACATTCAAGCAAACTGTTTTTTTTTCACTCCATTCGTCTGCAGTGTCGGCTTTTTCCGGCGGCTGCTCTGCGCTGTGATTGGCAGCTGCTCGGGTTTCTCCGGCGTATTCGGTGGGGTTAATCCAGCTGTTTTGCTGGTTTTAGTGAGTGTTCGGTGGGTTTTGCGGTGAGTGTTTGGCGGGTTGGTGGTGAGTGTTCGTCGGGTTTGCGGCGGGTTTTCCTTTCACTTCAGGGACCCTGAATAAACCGCAGGGTCACCTTAACCCTTGCTGAATACACCGCAGGGTCGCCGAAATAGGATCGCCAAATCGCGCCGAATTGAAGTGAACAAAAAGTCACCGAATGTACGGTGATTTTTCGATTCTCTTTGAATAACCCTGATTGAATTATTACAATTCAGGGGTGAAGCTAGGAGGGACGCACCATTACGAGTGCACCCCGAGCTGGAGGGTTAACTTCAATCTTTGCTGTCCGTTTGTCTGCTCAATTTGTCTGCCTGTCAACTTTTCTGCTATCTATCTGTCTATCTCTGGATTCATATCTATCTATTGCTCCTTTTTGATGCACTGAACCTCTCGAGATTGGAGTCTGGATGTGCCCCTAGTTTAATTACATATGTACAAAGCTCTATTTTATTAAATGTATATTTGTTCTGTCCTATCCTTTGTACTGCACTTCAGAATATGTTGGTGCTATATAAATTATTGTAATAACTGACATTGATGCAAGCACCTTTACACATTTTCATCACATGAAGGCAGCCACTTATTGCACCAAACGTTGCAAAGATGAAATGATTGTCCCGTACGAATGTTTGCATATTGCACACATGCACTTTATTTATATAATTATGTAAAGAACATAAACAAAATATTTATTAGTTTGGCGTCAAAAAGAGCAGAGACTTCTATAAATTCTGTATATACCTTCCTGGAACTTGAAAGTGACTCCACAAAACATGACCGATTTAGTACTGTCAAATATCAGATAAAGGTAAATTATTATTATTATTATTATTATTATTATTATTATGTTGATGATTGATATGGAATCCATTATTTCGTTAACCAAGTATCATAACTGCAATAAAGATGGGAAAATAAAGAAATACATCATCTCCCGATTAACAGGGAGTTAATCAGAAGATGATGTATTTCTTTCTTCTTCTTATTTAACGTTTAGCTTTCTGTGTTTACGCAGCTAGGTTACAAAGTTAAGTTTGTTAGCAGTTGTATATGATATGCAGACTTGCACATAGAATGAGTAATGATTTTTAAGGGCATTTACTGCTTTTAGACTGTTTCATAGGTCTTGCATTTCAAATGAATTATACTTAAAAATTGTTTCTTCTGTTAACTGTTTTAAACCCTCTATCAAAGTTACTGTTTTTAAAAGAAGCAGCTAAACAGTTAAATTAATAGCCCAAAAACTAGGAACTGAAGAAATAAGAATAGAAAGAAGAGGTTATCTGTGTTGAATATAGTCAGTGCAGACAGTGTTTAAAGTGTTAAGATCTTAGAGATCCCACTTTTCTTTGAAAACATCTGTATGTCTTCTCCTCGTCAGCTGAAAGTGATAATGGATGTTCTCGAATTTTGCTTACACTGCACACTGTGGGTAATTCAGGTCAAGTAACAACAATATAGTTCATTCCCACATGAGAAAGGAATGTCATAAAATATTCAAAAAGCCTAATATCAAGTTCACTAGTTGTAAGGCATAGAATAAGGATATGGATTACTACATACAACCCAACAACTCTTTGATATATGCTCTTCACCCTCTGTACTCTATCAGGGTTATCCAAAGAGATTCGAAAAGTCACCGCACGTTCGGTGACTTTTCGTTCTCTTCAATTCGGTTCCTTTTGCCGATTGCATTTCGGTGACCCTGCGGTGTATTCAGCAAACACCACAGGGTCCCCGAATTGCAGGCGAAAGGCTACCGAAAACCTGACGAACACTAACCGAATGCACGCTGAAAACAAGCAAAAACATCTGGATTAACCTTTGAAGAAGCCGAACAGGAGCCGAACAGGAGCCGAATCACACAGAGCCGAAGCAGCTGTGACGTAGAGGAGGCAGTGAATAAATTAGAAAAACCATTTGTATGAATCTGGGAAAAAGAAACGCTGTTTGCAAAGAAACTACTGAGCGAAAATGTCTGAAATTTTCACAGGAGGTCCAGGGAATGATAATAAAGAGGGCTGTTACAGAAAAAATAAGTAAACTGAAAAAAAAAATCAAAAAAAAATCGGACTTTTAAAAAAAAAAAAAAAAAAAACAGAAAAATGCTTAAAGTATCCTAAAAAATCTATAAATAAAGAGACTTTTTGCTGCAAAATTTTATAATGAACGGTTTATTAGATATTGAATTAAAACGGGAATATTTTTAACATTGAAGCCTATGGGATTCTCCTGAATTAATTTGCCGAATTAAACCACCGAATGGCAGGGCATTAGGGGAACCTTTCACTGCTGGTTTGTGTTCTCTGAATAGCCGAAGCAGTGCTTCTCTATGGGGATTTCACTGCCCTCGAACAGGCACCGAACAGGCACCGTATGTGCAGGCTATTCGCCAGGATTTGGTGAATTGCCTGCTCTCTGAATAGCCGAATGGCCAGGAAAGGTAACCGAACGCTGATTTTCAGCATTCGGTTACCTTTCTCCAGCAATTCGGATCTCTTTGGATAACCCTGTATGTGATGTTCTTCCAGGAGTTGTACAATGGACAGGGCAACTATGTAGTATTCTGCAACTACTTACACATTGACACAAACACTTACACATGACTCGTATGAATCAAGCGCAAAAGATAACTTATAATTTTCTGAAACAAATAGGAACATTAGGGCCCCTATTACATTAATCGCGCAATTACCCTGGTATTACGATCCGAACACATTTTCTCATCCGTCAAAAAATAACGTTCGTAAAAACGACACGCAAAACGAAGAGTAATACACGTGCAGTAATGTAGCGCACGTAAATCAGTGTGCGGACTGTTTTTTTTCGCAGGATTCAGCCAATCAGAATTAAGAAGCCTAATTGACATCAATTTATATTAATTGACTCACTTAAGTTTTTGCGCCTGTCAAAGTAAATCTGAGTATACATGCTGCAGCAATAATAAGAAAAACCCACAAATTCACAATTTTATTGTTTGGGTATGTGTAGAATGTGTAACTATACTGTGCTGTATTTTTTTTTTCGTGCTGGTGTTTTTCGTTTCGGCCAGAACGTTCAGATTTGCAGTTACCACCAGCTTTTCAAAGACATTAAAATTATGCGCACAAACGTCGTTCCTAAAAAGATGCGCATCGATTGTAATACCATCCGAGTATCAGCGCACGAACGAATTTGCACTCACAATGTTAAGTATAGGACGCGTACAGTTCATCATGCTCGCGCAGGTCCATCCGCATTAAACAATAAGGCGCATCGTTTACGTGAACGTTGTAATACGACGTCCAGCGCAAAGGGTTGATCAACATGTCAAAGACTGAACTCCTACTTATTCCTCCCTCCAATGCCTCCCCACCTCCTGACTTCTCTATCACAGTGGAGGGTATCACCATCTCCCCATCAAACCAAGTCTGTGTTGGAGTTACACTTGACTCTGCTCTTTCCTTCATCCCCCACATCAAGTCTCTTTCCTCCTCCTGCCGATACCAACTGCATAATATTTCCAGAATTCGGCCATTTCTTACTGCTGTCACCACAAAACAACTCATACACGCCCTGGTAATCTCCCGACTCGACTATTGCAATAATCTCTTATCTGGCCTCCCTCTGTCCCGCCTCTCCCCCCTACAATCCATCCTGAACGCCTCCGCCAGGCTAATTCACCTCACCCGCCGCTCTGTCTCTGCCGCTCCCCTCTGCGAGTCCCTTCACTGGCTCCCCATCCACTGCAGAATTAAGTTCAAAATCCTTATCCTTACCTACAAAACCCTCACTAACTCAGCTCCCCACTACCTGTCCTCACTAATCACCAAATACACCCCAGCCCGCTCCCTAAGGTCAAACAGTGACCTGCGCCTAGCTTCTCCCCGCATCACCTCTTCCCATGATAGACTGCAGGATTTCTCACGCGCAGCCCCCACTCTCTGGAACGCTCTCCATCGTACTGTCAGACTTTCCCCTAACTTCTCTTCCTTCAAACGCTCCCTTAAAACATTCCTATTTAGGGAAACCTACCACCCAACTCACTGACGCAACCATCAATCACTCTCACCTTACAGTCCTCTCCTCCTGTTTCCAGCCCCAACCCTCCTAGATTGTGAGTTCCTACGGGAATAGGGCCCTCATCTCCTCCTGTACTGTTTGTCAAATGTTGTTCAATGTATTGTAACCCTGTCTATACTGTGCCTATTGTACAGCGCTGCGGAATATGCTGGCGCTTTATAAATAAAGAATAATAATAATAAAAAGGGTTTTGCCCCTCGCCAAATGCGCATTTGCGCACGCAAAACCAAATGCGCGAGGAATGTAATAGGGGCCCATTTGTCTGGGCCTGTCAGTAACCTGTCAAATAGCCTAAAACAGTTAGAATTGTTAGACCTTTGTTTACCTTCGGTTCTTGACTCTGTTACTAGCTACTGTTACTAATGCAGGTGGAGCAACCGCTACATGGGATTCTGAAAACCCAGGGCCCTATTCCATAAGGAACGCTAACGGTAGCATTCGGATGAGTAAGGGTTACTGCTAGGATAAGTGATTTTAATGCATGCCCCCCATATTTGCTACCCAACGCTAAACCTGTCAAAAAACCATCAGCGCATCAGTGATTGCGCAAGCTGACGCAAGCTTACTGTACTTTGCACATCCTATACTTAACATGGGGAGCACATTGAGCAATTAGCGCTTTGATAAGTAAGGTGTTACAAAGTCCTAGCGCTAATTAGACATGTGCACAGCACAAAATTTCGTTTTGAACTAATGGATTAGTCCTAAAATGCAATTTATTTAGTTGCTAAAGAAATTCGTTTTCAGTTCTTTAGTATGCAAACGAATTTCATTCATCCGAAAACCAGTGGATACAATTACTAGTGTAGTGGCTCCTCAGAGGACTGAGATCGCTGCTTGTTACAGTATCACTTACTCTCAGCACAATGTGGGCCATATTACATAGTTGGTGCTAACTTAACCAGAGCTGTTGTAAACTTCCCAGAGCCATTATAGCCTATGGAGGTTTTAAGTTTACAACAGCTCTGGTTAAGTTAGCACCAACATTGTAATATTGCCCCGTGTCAGGCAAAGCTGTTACAGTAACTGTCTGCTGCTCATCACAGCGCTCAGAGTTTCAGTAAAACTAGTAAATAATATTTTTATATATAAGAGGTTATAACAATATTATTTCCTTGTTTTACTGAAACTCTGAGCGCTGTTACAGTCAGTTACTGTAACAGCTGAGCCTGATACATTGTACTGAGAGAGAATGTAACAAGCAGCCGATCTCAGTGCTCACAGCCACTGGATTTAAAGGGCTACAAAAAAAAGGCTCCTCTCTGTATAATGTTTAGAACATCCTCCTGCATTAATTAATACCCCTCTCTGTATAATGTATAGAACATCTTCCTTAATTAATTAATGTCCCTCTCTGTATAGAACATCCTACTGCATTGGCATGTGGAGGGTGCAGAACTTCGGATGTTGCGATGTTGCGCTCTTCATTGCTGGTCTCCTTCATCATCAATGTAATATCACAAAAATGACTGAAACTAAAATGTAGTGCATTTTATTTTAGTTTCTTTCGTTTTTTGTATTGAGCAGTTTCGTTTCTCTTGAGTCATACTAAAACAAAATTTTCCCAAAATTCGGACTAAATCATTTTAGTACTAAAACGAATGCACATGTCTAGCGCTAATTACCTACTAATTAGTTTCCAGTCTCTCCGCGATCACTCTGTGGAACTGTATGATCTCGCGAGAGCTAGATCGGGCAGGGCTTACAGCCCAAAAGCAGAAAACTCCATGGAGTCCTAAAGACTCCAGGAGGTGATACGGTGGTGCACAAGCAGTGTGCTAAGGTAGCGCCAGCCCCCAAATCTAGGGACTAGGGCCCCCAGAGTTTTTGGAGTTTTCCGTACTTAATATTTACTTAACTCCCTGAGGGTTTAGCCAGGTCCTATTTCACTGCAGTGATCTTCAATGGGCTGCAGCAATAGCAAGGAATGTGATGGGGACACACGTTTCAGTTCCAGTGAGTGATGCATGCTGCCCTGTGCCAGCGGAGGTACATTGGAGCTGCAGAGTTTGTTCCTCGCAAGTTAGGGTGTTCAACCTGTACACTGTACTGCCTACATTAATCTTGGAGGAATAACAATACAGAGGAAGAATGCACTCCTGCTGGGAACTAAAACTCTGGTGGGTGCTCACGAAAACCCAGAGCATACCCAGGTTCCCAACATACATACAATAAAAAAGGATCCAGGCACTCCACATAGGCATCAAGTAGTTTAGCATCAATTAAGAAATATGCAACATTTCGGCAAAAAAAATTACCTTTCTCAAGGGCTTATGAAAGACCATCTCCTTGGCCAAAACATTGCTGATTTCCCAATAAAGCTACACTACAGCCTATGTGGACTGCCTGGATCTTGTTGTTTATTGTATATATTAATCTTGGAAGCTTTCCACTATTTTCAGGATTTCTGCTGATGTCAGCTTAAGATACACAGTTAAATATCTTCACCTTTCACAGCTCTTTATATCCCGATACATGCAGGGCCGGCGCTAGTGTAAGGCGGCACAGGCGGCCGCCTTACTGTCCTGGCTTGCTGTCAGTGTGAGGGGCGGAAAAATTCTGTTTATAAAATACCAGCGGAGCTATGAATGATCTTCAGACATCAACCAGGGGCCCAGCCGCGCACTCTCAAACCGATGCAGTGTGCCTGCCTCATTCCCACATTCTAAACATGAGCAGGCACACTGCATAATTTGGCACCGCCCCCTCACTTGACACGCATAGCCAGGGCACGAAGCAGCAGAAAAGCCTGGAGGACAAACCCCAAAGCCTGCGTGCTTCCACTGTAATGTGAAGAAGGACTGGGCAGAGAGGCCGAGAGAAGATTTTTAAAAGGTTTGAAAAAAATGAGGGAGGGGAGGGTGTGTGTGTGTGTAATGTTCTGCTGGGGGGTGTAATGTTCTGCTGGGGGAGGGGAAATGTTCTGCTGGGGGTGTAATGTTCTGCTGGGGGGTATAATGTTCTGCTGGGGGGTATAATGTTCTGCTGGGGGGTATAATGTTCTGCTGGGGAGGTGTGTGTGTAATGTTCTGCTGGGGGGTTTGAGTAAACTGATATCTGTACATTACTGTGAGGTTTATTGCTGTGGAGCTCTGTCATACGATCATACACCCCGCACATTACTGTGAGTTTTATTACTGTGGAGCTCTGTCATACGCTATATGAAATGAAATTAGGGGGGGATGAAAGTAATTAAAGGGGAAAAATGAATTAAGGGGGAGTGAATTGAATTAGAGGACGAGGACCCTGCTGCCAGTCTGCTTCTGGAGACTAGGGATGAGCCGAACACCCCCCGAGTTCGGTTCGAGCCCGAATCCGAACTTCCCATTTGTTCGGGACCGAACCCGAACCCCCATGCAAGTCAATGGGGCTGAAAATTCGGTTTTTTAGAGTGCCCTCCAAGAGGGCATATGCTACATTTTTGCCATAAAAGGTGTATGGGGGTCCGGGTAGTGCCCTGGGGGACAGGAAACAAGGACAAAAAGTTTTTAAAAAAACGATTTTAAAGGGACAGTGAGTTTTCCATGAAATAAGGGTTAAAAATAAAAAACAAAAATTCCTTCAAATATCGTGCCTAGGAGGTCCCCATAACCTGCCCGTGAAGTGGCGGATTTCTAGGTTGTATAGAAACACTTAAAAACAAAAAAATGACGTTTCATATGACGGTAAATGCTTTTCCTTTAATCTATCCATAAACAACTGCTTGGGGCAGCAGTCTGTATGAAAAGAGGAGACATTTTCACAGAAAAAGTTTACTGATTTTTTGGCGGTGAAAAGCAGGAGAATGGAAACTTCTAGACCAAAAAGCCGATTTGGAAAGTAAGATAAATGGGAGAATTTTTCTGGTTCGGCTATTTTGACCTAGAATTTTCCATTCTCCAGTCATTCTCCTGAGTTTCACCTTTCTCTGAATAACCCTGTCAGGGTTATTCAGAGAGAGGTGAAGAGCAGGAGAATGATTGGAGAATGGAAAATTCTAGGTCAAAATAGCCAAACCAGAAAAATTCTTCCATTTAGGCTAGGGTCAGACTAGCGAATTTTTAACGTGCGCTTAGGCGCACTTAATCACGGCCACACTAGCAGCAAATGACGGGCAATGACGGTCAATATACGAAGTATGGTCACACGAAAGTCCGGCTTCGCAACGCAAGTGGAAAATGAACGCATTTTTCGAGAACGCAGAACCGCTAGTACGGACGTACAGAGTGCGCTGCGTCCACTAGCGGCGTGTGTGCGTGATTTGGAGACGTCAGACCCTGCTCATGTCCGGCCAACATAACGTCCAGACACCCAAAGTTTCCTGGTTTGGATCCGTAAAAAATCACGCACAAAAATGCGCATCGTATGACCGTTTTCGCGCAATCCGTGAAAAAATACGGCAATGCGTTCGGACGCACTTTTTGACGGTCGCTGCGCAAAATGCGTTAGTCTGACCCTAGCCTTATCTCACTTTCTAAATCGGCTATTTGGTCCAGATTGTTCTCTTTTCCTGCCATTCTCCTGGTTTTCACCTTTCTCTGAACAACCCTGAGAGAGAGGTGTAAGCCAGGAGAACTGGCAAGAGAAGAGAACAATCTAGACCAAATAGCCGATTTGGAAAGTGAGATAAATGGGAGAATTTTTCTGGTTTGGCTATTTTGACCTAGAATTTTCACTTCTCCAGTTATTCTCCTGCTTTTCACCGCTCTCTGAATAACCCTGTGAATGTTTAATCCCGAGGTGAAAAATAACATTGCTTTAGATTTTTTTCAAACACCAGTTAAATGCAGCATATTAGAATGTTTTAGGGAAATTAATTCTCAAATCTCAATCAGAAACAGACACCACCCCACCCCCTCAGTACCTCCGTATAGTGGACATTGTATCAAATTGATTACCAGACTAAAAACACCTGGTGTTATGCCCGTTTGTGAACAGAGGTCATTTAGAGTTGATAATCTTTCCACGTACACATTAGTTTTTAATTCAATATCTAATAAGCCGTTGCTTGTAATATTCTGCAATAAAGAGTCTCTTTATTTCTAGATTTTTTAGTATTTTTTTAAGCATTTTCTATACTTTTTTCAAAATTTCTTTTTTTTTTCGAACCCGAACAGAACACGCCCAAAAAGTTCGAAATTCGCGAACTTTCGAACTGCCAAAGTTCGGGTCGAAGTCCGAACCCGAACAGCTCATCCCTACTGGAGACCTGGAGTCAAACAGTGGACCACAGCAACAGAGTGAGAGTGGTAGGTAGTAGACATGTGCATTCGTTTTAGTACTAAAACGATTTAGTCTGAATTTTGGAATAATTTAGTTTTCATATGACTCAAGAGATACGAAACTGCTCAGTACAAAAAAACGAAAGAAACTAAATTAAAATGCACTACATTTTAGTTTCAGTCCTTTTTGTGATATTACATTTACTGAAGGAGACCAGTAATGAAGAGCGCAACATCGCAAATCTACAGAAAAGGTTTGTATGCGTAATCCTTCCCGACCCCTACCCGAAAATCTGACAGTGCTAGAGCTTCAGAATACTCACTCGCAGCACAGACAGCCAGCACAGGAGACGAAACCTTTACTTAACCCTTGCATGTCTGTCTATGAGGCAGACAAAATGATAAAAGCAGCTGGAGAAGGAAAACATTCAAATAAATCACACTGAAAGCTAATGACAGAGGAGGGCTGGATAGTAAAAATCCCTTTATTACAAGCAGCGCTGGGAGAAGAGAGGGACTTTATAAAATGTGTGTTATCTCCCCTCCCGCTCTGCATAATAGGGGCGTAGGTCTGATACATTTTATATTATCCAGGAGCACTATCCCCCTTTCCTCATCTATAATACACGGTTTATATAAAGTCCCTCTCCTCTCCCAGTGCTGCTTGTTATAAAGGTTTTTTTACGTCTGATACATTTAGTAACCAGCTCTCACAGTTATTCTGTCATTATGAGCATTCAGTGTGATTTATTTTAATGTTTTCCCTGGATTTAAAGTGCTTTATTTTAATATAAAAATAAATTTGCACCACTCATCTCTTCTCTGAGTTTTCAGACCGATTTGCGTTAATATTTTCCCTTTTCCCTGCTTTTATATTCCTGTCTCTCTCTCCCACAGAGATACAAAGTTTAAGTAAAAGTTCCCTCTCCTGTGCTGGATAAGCATTGCATTCCGAAGTTCTGCACCCTCCACATGCCAATGCAGTAGGTCCTACTGAGTAGGATGTTCTATACGGAGAGGGGCGTTAATTAATGCAGGAGGATGTTCTATACATTATACAGAGAAAGGTATAAATTGAGGAGGATGTTCTATACAGAGAGGGACATTAATTAATTCAGGTGGATGTTCTATACATTATTCAGAGAGGGATATTAATTAATGCAGGTAGATGTTGTATACATTATACAGACAAGGGTATTAATTAATGCAGGAGGATGTTATCTACATTATACAGAGAGGGGTATTAATTAATGCAGGAGGATGTTCTATACATTATACAGAGATTACCTTTTTTTTTTTTAGCCCTATAAATCCAGTGGCTGTGTGCGCTGAGATCGGCTGCTTGTTATATTATCTCTCAGTACAATGTATCAGGCTCAGCTGTTACAGTAACTGACTGTAACAGCGCTCAGAGTTTCAGTAAAACAAGGAAATAATATTGTTATAACCTCTTATATATAAAAATATTATTTACTAGTTTTACTGAAACTCTGAGAACTGTGATGAGCAGCAGTCAGTTACTGTAACAGCTTTGCCTGACACATTGTGCTGAGAGTGAGAGATACTGTTACAAGCAGCGATCTCAGCGATCTGAGGAGCCACTACAATAGTAATTTTATCCACTGGTTTTCGGATGAATGAAATTAGTTTTCATACTAAAGAACTGAAAACGAATTTCTTTAGCAACTAAATAAATTGCATTTTAGGACTAATTCATTAGTTCAAAACGAAATTTTGTGCTGTGCACATGTCTAGTAGGTAGTCAGATCACAGGGAAACACTGGGTGTGGCAGGCAGTTTGAAATATGTGGGTATATTAACACAGCAAGACCAGGGGGCACCACCAGGCCTCATTGCAAATTTGTGCAGTGCCTGGTGCCCCTCCTATGCCACATTGCCAAAGGAGGGGACCACACACTCTGTAGATTGGCTCTGTGGCACAGGAGGGGCACCAAGCACAGCATAGATTGGCAATGCGTGAGGACACCAAACACTCCCGATTGGCATGGCACGGATTGGGTGGAGGGGGGCACCAAAACGCAACTTCGTCTGAGTAAACAAAAATGCTTGCACCGGCCCTGGATACATGAATATATAAATCTCAGTTGACATAAACTATGTCTGCACAAAAATGTAGGGACCTGCGAAGCTTCGAAATTCGATTCGAAATTGAATCGCTGGGCGAATTCGATTCGACTTTGCAGATCGATTCGAAATTTTTTGGAATCGGTAAGATCGCAGCGTGCCTCCCAGACGCTCAGCATGTGGCTGGGAATGGCACGCTGCTAGGTGCCGCCCATCTCAAGGTTCACAGTGGAGGCTGTGTTGGAAGGAAGCTGCAGTGCGAAGAGGACCTCCTGGAGTGAAGTCTGGAGCTCTGGACGTGTTCGGAGGACTGAGGAGAGAGCAGCAGGCTGGCCTGACCCAATTTTGGATGGCGGTGAGTATAATTTTTCCCTGAGAACTGTCACGTTTATACTCATGGGTGCACTTCCCTCCCCCCCCCCCCCGAACAAAGGGGCCAGCTGCATGGTCAGGAGATTGAGTGGAAGAGTGTGATTAATGAACGTCATGTGGGCAAATCCAGCCGCTCTTCCCCTCGTCTCCCACAGGCACCGCACCACCATCCATCAACCAGCTGTGGCTGCCGGCCTGCCACGTGGGCAAATCCAGCCGCTCTCCTCTTCCCCTCGTCTCTGACTCCACCATCAGCCAGCTGACTGCCAGGTATGTGGTGAGTGTGTGCACTGTGCAGTCAGTAATCAGGAGGATCCTTCTCCTCCAGGGGTGTCTCACACTGACATCCTCCTATAGTTGGTGATCAGCCACACTCAGCCCTTCCTGTCTCCCCCCTCCCTCCATGCTCTGTGAGGTTTGGATTGTGGTGACAACTCAAGGGTAGAAGTGTTGGGACTTTTTCTCACACCTAGATGATCCCCCTCAGATGGAGCCACCCTCCCACCCCATCATCTGATGAGCAGAGGAGCTGTTGGTGCCCAGGCACGAGGTAAGAAGGGGGTGCATTGAGGGGAGGGGGTGGTGGAAAGGGGTGACTGTGCAGGTTTGACATGCTGACTCCAGGAAGTATTGTTTGGCTTTACTGTGAGCATACGATGGGTGGGCCAGGAGCCACTGGGGGGGGGGGCTTCATGTGAGTCTGAGTGCAGGGGAATGCATTTAAATCGTGGCTCAGAGTACTGGGAGTTGGAGTTAAAAATCTATAGGGCCCTGCAGCCCACTCAATAGCAAGTATTGATTTACAGGAGGTGGGGTGTGCTTGGTGCAGGGCGCTGTCTGTCTATAGGCTGCCATGTTTACCTATAACATGGGTAAAGGGATTCTTGTCCCATTTCCCAGACTGTAAATTATTAATGGCTGGTCATTAAGTAAACCCAGGATGGTTATTGCAGTTTTTACACATTGGGCTGGCTCACTTTTACTTATTATGCTTTAAAAAAAACAAAAAACCATATATGCCCCATGTGTGTCCCTTTTCTGTGGTTACTCACTCCACTTTCATCCCTGGCAACAAAGAGTGTTTCAGATGCCATTCCTTCACTCTTGAAAATTACACCTTCCTTGGCAGGCCAGTCAGGATGGTTGTATCGGCGTACTTAAGGGGTGCGTTTTTTTGCTGTGTATTCTGTGATACGCTCATACACACTGCACATTACTGTGTGTTTTATTGCTGTGGAGCTCTGTGATACGCCCATCTGTTAGATTGCAGCTGTAACGTCAGCTGAACCTGCATAGACAAACAAAGCATACCTATCCAGGCTGCATCGAAAGCAGCACTTTTTGGAAGTTTTCAATTCGATTCGATATTCGATTCGAGTTCGAACCTTAACAGCCTATGAGATTCGTGATTCGATTCGAGTGAAAATTTATGATTCGCAGGTTCCTACAAAAATGTCCTTTTATTTACCAATATACACCAAATATTTCTAACTCCTGTTTGATCCCATGAGGACACTCTACAGACCCCTGTCAGATTCCTACTGTGCTATCTTATTTCTGCAGTAAATACATGTCCACTATATTAATGGAGGTTAAAGCTAATTCATCGTGATCTCATTTGCAATTCGGGTTTATCTGTTTTATGACGATGTCTATGAGAATGTTTGTTTGCAGAAAATTCCTTGTGAAATCATATGTCACTCACTATATAGTTTTTGCAAGTAATGTAATATGCAATATGTCAAAATGGCCTAAAACTCCCATAAACTGATAATATTTAATATTCAATAAACTGTGTTCGATTCCAGGAATAATCTAATTTCACTTTTATGCATTCTGACTCCTTTGAGCCAGCATCCCAGCTACCCACTGGTTACATTAATTACCCCTGTTTTGGGATTAGCAATTAAGATTGCGTTTGAAAGTGCTCCATTCTACATAACTATAAAGCATAATATAGTGACGTATACCAGGGCTCAAAATTTCCACTCGCCTACTCGCATTTGGCGAGTGGAAATTAAGAGAGGGCGAGTGGAAATGCACACGCAGGCAGCACAATAAAATATTTTGTGCTTTGTATTCCGGCAGTGCCACCGTGCAGCCCCCCCCCTTCCCCAGGCTGCACGGTGACAGGGATCAGCTGCCTAACCTCACCCAGCATGTCTCAGTCACTGGCAGGGGGGTGGAGAGGAGCTTCCCTGACTCCTCGCTCTGCTCACACTGGAGTCTGATGACCTCAGTGGGGAAAAATAGAAAGTCATGGAATTTTAAGATTATCTATAGGGATGGGCGTTCGGTTCGATGCGTTCGAGAGTTCGCATCAAACATTGCATGTTCGATAGTTCGCGAACTGCAAACATTTCCACGTGTTCGTCTCAAGTTCGCCCACTATGCACCACTATGGACCACAATGCAATTTTCCACTTCCCTGAAGCTTGTAATTGGCTAGAGCCTCAGACCTGACCACAAGACAGGTGCAAGACTATGCCAATCACGGCTCAGAGTCCTGATTTGGGGAAATTTTGTCCAATCATGGGCTCACAGAGCTAAGTCCCGCAGCACACTATATAAGGCTTTCAACCCAGCCCAGCCAGCACGTGTTTTTCTGCAGGAGTGAGAGGAGATTGTTCTGTCAGTGTGTCTTCTCACTGCCAGTGACAGCTATTGGGAGGTCTCACTTGTTGCAGATATCTGAGAATTGGTGGAAAGTGTGTCTTCTCAGTCAGTGACAGCAGCAATTTGGGGGGCTCACTTGTTGCAGATATCTGGGAATTGGTGGAAAGTGTGTCTTCTCAGTCAGTGACAGCAGCAATTTGGGGGGCTCACTTGTTGCAGATATCTGGGAATTGGTGGTGGAAAGTGTGTCTTCTCAGTCACTGACAGTCAGCTATCAGTGGGTGTCACATACTTCCATAAAATTTCTGTGAATTGTAATCCGTGTCTTCTCAGTCACTGACAGTCAGATATTAGGGGGTGTCACATACTTCCATAAAATTTCTGGGAATTGTAATCTGTGTCTTCTCAGTGTCAGTTATTGGGGTCTCGATTCTAGCAGATATCTGGGAATTGTTGTAATCTGTGTCTTGTCACTGCTGCCAGCTAGCAGGGTGTCTCGCTGAGTTATAGCAGTGTTCTGCATATCTCCAATCTTTATACCAGGGTTGAATCAGAGTTCTGTATATCTTTAATCTATGTATCACTCACCATGTCAGAAAGACCAAAAAGGACAGGCAGACGCTCCCAGACACAGATAAGAGGTCAAGCAGCCTCTGTGTCGGAAGGCAGTGCCCCTGGTCGTCGTGGACATGGTGCATCCTCTGCAGGGGCTTGCTAGTCCTTTCTAACTGGTGCTGGCCGTATTATGCAGCAGCAACATACAGAGGATTTGGTGGATTGGCTAACCAGGCCATCCTCATCCTCCGAGTCCTCTGCCAGCCAGGCTTGTAGTGGTTCACAGTCCACCTCAGCTGCCAAAGCATCTAATGCAGCCTCCATGTCCACAGCTACTCCTGCCGTAGCCTCACCACCATACTCGGAGGAGTCAGCTGAATTGTTTGACTACAATGACAGTGACATGCTGTATGTGGATGCGCAGCAACTCCAGTGCTCTGATTCAAACTCTGAGGTTGAGGAAGGGAGTAAAATTAGCCTAGAGGGAGGGGGTGCCAGCAGTGACACACAAACAACTGGCACTCATGTTGCCCCAGCAGCTGCAGCATACTGCCAGGTTGGCTCCAGTGACGAGGAGATAGGTGGGGATGACGATGATGATGAGGTCACTGACTCCACCTGGGTGCCTGATCGAACAGAAGAGTCAAGTGAGGAGGAGGAGCAAGCACAACAAAAATGAGGCACAACGACCTCTATGACTGACCAACCGTAGCCAGTCCAAGGCATCAGATGTCAGAGCTGCTCAGGTGCAGAGCGCTGTTGTCTCGCAGCACATGTCCGGGTACTCTCCTGTCTGGGAGTTATTCACGAAATGTGCAGCAAACTGCAGCATTGCTATTTGTAAGCTATGTGAGAAGAGGGTCAAGCGTGGGAAAGACACCAGACGCTTGGGTACCACGTGTTTGAGGCGACATATGACCACCTGGCACGCATCCCGTTGGCGCAACACTTTGCGTAGGTTCTCCTTACCTGTCTCTACCCCCACTATATGTCCTGCCATGTCATTGACTCCAACCTCCACTGACAGGGATGATGCTACAGTAATGGGTGTACCAGGTCCTCCCTCAGAATGTGACAGCATCCCATCACCAGCTGCAGATTTACGCACTCAGATTCCATTGCCCCAGCTGCTGCAGCGTAAGAAAAAAATATAGTCCCAACCATCCCCATGCACAATATTTAAGTGCACTGACGCCGTTACCAGATTCATATCTTTTTAATATAGGACCACATGGTCCACCCCTGCACTCTTCCACAATACCACAGAGGGGTTACTGTATGATGGCACTTGCTGGCCTGCCACCAAAGGCACAATATTTGGGTGCACCGCCACTGACACCTGTACCAGATTCATATCCTCAGAGGGGTTACTGTGTGACAGCACTATTGCCGACTCTAAAGGCCCAATTTTAAAGCACCTATTGTTACTTTCATCCAAAGCCTGCATAAGTTTCACAATAATTTAGCCAAAAAATCAGTAAGCTTGTTCTGCGTGTACTAAAATGTCTCCTCTTTTCATACAGACTGCCGCCCCAAGCAGTTGTTTATGGATAGATTAAAGGAAAACCATTTACCATCATTTGAAATGTCATTTTTTTTTTTTTACATATTTCTATACATCCGAAAGATCCACCACTTCACGGGCAGGTTATGGGGTCCTCCTAGGCACGATATTTGAAGGAATTTTTGGTTTTTATTTTTAACCCTTATTTCATGGAAAACTCACTGTCCCTTTAAAAGTGTTTTTTTTTTTTCCTTTTTTTCCTTGTTTCCTGTCCCCCAGGGCACTACCCGGACCCCCATACACCTTTTATGGCAAATATCTTGGAGGGCACTCTAAAAAACGAACGCTCGAGTGAGTTCGGCCCATCCCTAATGATCTATGCTATTCTGGCAGCATACGGCCTATCAGGGTTATTCTCCCTGATTCGCCACACTTCGGCAAGTCTGATTCGCCGACCCTGTGGTGTATTCAGCATTCAGCGCAGTCAGGTCTCCGAAGTGCAGCGAATCGGCCGCCGCCAGCCCACTGGACAGCCACCAAATGCAGCCGATAAACCGACGAACACAGCACTGACTGGCCGCAGCAAAAAGCCGACAACCTGTCAGACGGGTAAAAAAGGGAAAAGAAACCATTGGCAGTGTCAAAATTGAAACACTGTTTGCAAAAAAACTACTGGAAGAAAATATCTGGAATTAACATATAAGGTCTAGGGATGAGCTGTTCGGGTTCGGACGGTTCGGAGTTCGACCCGAACTTTGGCAGTTCGAAAGTTCGCAAATTTCGAACTTTTTGGGCAACACGCCCAACCTGGTTCGGGTTTGAAAAAAAAAAAAAGAAATTTTGAAAAAAGTATAGAAAATGCTTAAAAAAATACTAAAAAATCTAGAAATAAAGAGACTCTTTACTGCAGAATACTATAAGCAACGGTTTATTAGATATTGAATTAAAAACTAATGTGTACGTGGAAAGATTATCAACTCTAAATGACCTCTGTTCACAAACGGGCATAACACCAGGTGTTTTTAGTCTGGTAATCAATTTGATACAATGTACACTATACGGAGGTACTGCGGGGGTGGGGTGGTGTCTGTTTCTGATTGAGATTTGAGAATTAATTTCCCTAAAACATTCTAATATGCTGCATTTAACTGGTGTTTGAAAAAAATCTAAAGCAATGTTATTTTTCACCTCGGGATTAAACATTCACAGGGTTATTCAGAGAGCGGTGAAAAGCAGGAGAATAACTGGAGAAGTGAAAATTCTAGGTCAAAATAGCCAAACCAGAAAAATTCTCCCATTTATCTCACTTTCCAAATCGGCTATTTGGTCTAGATTGTTCTCTTCTCTTGCCAGTTCTCCTGGCTTTCACCTCTCTCTCAGGGTTGTTCAGAGAAAGGTGAAAACCAGGAGAATGGCAGGAAAAGAGAACAATCTGGACCAAATAGCCGATTTGGAAAGTGAGATAAGGCTAGGGTCAGACTAACGCATTTTTCGTAGCGACCGTCAAAAAGTGCGTCCGAACGCATTGCCGTATTTTTTCACGGATTGCGCGAAAACGGTCATACGATGCGCATTTTTGTGGGTGATTTTTTACGGATCCAAACCAGGAAACTTTGGGTGTCTGGACGTTATGTTGGCCGGACATGAGCAGGGTCTGACGTCTCCAAATCACGCACACACGCCGCTAGTGGAAGCAGCGCACTCTGTACGTCCGTACTAGCGGTTCTGCGTTCTCGAAAAAATGCGTTCATTTTCCACTTGCATTGCGCAGCCGGACTTTAGTGCGACCGTACTTCGTATATTGGCCGTCATTTGCTGCTAGTGCGGCCGTGATTAAGTGCGCCTAAACGCACGTTAAAAATTCGCTAGTCTGACCCCAGCCTAAATGGGAGAATTTTTCTGGTTTGGCTATTTTGACCTAGAATTTTCCCTTCTCCAGTCATTCTCCTGCTCTTCACCGCTCTCTGAATAACCCTGCCAGGGTTATTCAGAGAAAGGTGAAACTCAGGAGAATGACTGGAGAATGGAAAATTCTAGGTCAAAATAGCCGAACCAGAAAAATTCTCCCATTTATCTCACTTTCCAAATCGGCTTTTTGGTCTAGAAGTTTCCATTCTCCAGTCATTCTCCTGCTTTTCACCGCCAAAAAATCAGTAAACTTTTTCTGCGTGTCCGAAAATGTCTCCTGTTTTCAAACAGACTGCCGTCCCAAGCAGCTGTTTATGGATAGATTAAAGGAAAAGCATTTACCATCATATGAAACTTCATTTTTTTTTGTTTTTAAGTGTTTCTATACAACCTAGAAATCCGCCACTTCACAGGCAGGTTATGGGGACCTCCTAGGCACGATATTTGAAGGAATTTTTGGTTTTTATTTTTAACCCTTATTTCATGGAAAACTCACTGTCCCTTTAAAATCGTTTTTTTTAAAACTTTTTGTCCTTGTTTCCTGTCCCCCAGGGCACTACCCGGGCCCCCATACACCTTTTATGGCAAATATGTAGCATATATGCCCTCTTGGAGGGCACTCTAAAAAACCAAATTTTCAGCCCCCATGACTTGCATGGGGGTTCGGGTTCGGTCCCGAACAAATGGGAAGTTCGGGTTCGGGCTCAAACCGAACTCGGGGGGTGTTCGGCTCATCCCTAATAAGGCCCCATGAATGATAATAAAAAGGTCTGTTAGATTGTAAGAGTTCGAGCAGGGTTCTCCCTCCTACTGTTCTGTGTGTGTAACCTGTTCTAAATTAATGCTAGAATCTGCTCTCTAAGGGCCATATTACCTATATATAGCTAAAACGGGGACGCTAAGGAGGAAAACCTGCGCCTTCAGGTTTCTCCTTAGCGTCCCCGTTTGAGCGTGATATTGCGGTGCAGGCACTAAACCAGCAGCCTGAACAGTAACACGGCGCTAAGCTGCAGGATGCTTGCGGCAGCGCTAAGCTCCGCCGTGAGCATCCTCTCCTTGGAGTCCATAGGACTCCACTGAGGCTGATGCTGTCCGTCACATGACCTGCATGATCTCGCCTCGTGAGATCCAGCAGTTCGGCAGAGTGATTCGCAGAGGGAGACTGGAAGACTTTTTTCCCCCAGTCTCTCTCTGCTCCCGGCGGCAAGAAGAAGCGTATCGAGCTGCTGTTCTTGCTTGTGGGATGAGAGGGGAGTATTTGATTTTTGCTGTTTTTTTAGCTGGTGCTGACTGATTCTGCAGACGTGGAATCCGTTAGCATCAGCTCCTAGCTGTGGTTAACTTTTGAGTTAACTGCAGCGGGACGATAATTAGCGTTAGGACTTTGTAATCCTAATGCTAATTACCAATGTGCGCTCCCCATGTAAAGTATAGGGAGTGCAAAGTACAGTAAGCTTGCGCTGAAAAGTGCAAGCTCTGAATCGCTAACGTCTTTTTTAACCCCTTAGTGTTCAGAACTTAATATGGTCGGCCCACACTAGGGCTACCAAAGCTAACGTTAACGCTCACACAGCTGAGTGCTAACGTTAGCATTATGTATGTGATATGGCCCTAAGTATATACAATTGATAGATGTCAGTATCTTATGCCATTGAGCTAGGAAAACAGGAGTGGATGCAATAGTGAAAAAAACTAAATATGGAGTTGTCTGAAAAAGAGCCAAGATTTAAACCTAGGTGCAATGAACTGAGCCAGGATTGGGCTCAGGAGCATGTGAGTAGGAAATTTTGAGTCTTGTCTTCACTCTGATTGGAAGTCTCTTGACTAGTTTCTCTTTCTCTTTCCTTTTATTTTTGAGGTAAAGAGAAGAAGGAGTTGAAGTCTACAGAATGTGGATTCTACATCTTTCTGACATTATTAAAGACATAGCAAAAGCAGTTTTATTGAAGGACATTGTTATTATTATTGAAGAACGGTAATTTTATTGGTAGACACCTCTACGTACCTGTATTAAGCTAAACCACTTGTGCTGTAGTTTGATTTATATTTTGAATGGTGATACCTGAGATTGTGACATTCTACAGGGTTTGAGCTGCAAATGTTAGTACCTAATATTCTCCACTTCTTTTTAAATAAATGAAACCAGCCTGAACATAGAGAAAGATCTTTAAAATGTGCAGTGTGGTGAATTGTATTTAGTAATTGTTAAAGAAGATCACTTTCCAAATATGCCATACGTGAAGGAGAACAAAGTGCATATTAGATATATTAGCTTCTATAATCTGTGTGTGGACCCTTCAGCAACATCGTCAATATATCATACATTATGGGTTGTCCTTCCTGATATATTCATTTTTGTATTTACATTCTGAGCCCCGACCAAGGTCTTTAGGGTAAGCACCACTCCCATCTGCATGCAGGAACCCATAACATCGTCCTTATAATTATATAAATTGTAGGAGAGATTACAGAGGCAGACTTTAGTTTGTAGTATTCCAAGTAATGGTGCTAATTATCCCAGTCTAAATTCAGGTTATTTGGGATACTTTCAGAGAGTCGAGGCTGCACATGGTATTTATTTATTTATAAAGTATTTTACCAGGAAGGATACATTGAGATTTCTCTCGTTTTCAAGTATGTCCTGGGTGGCGAGTATGTACCGTTAGGTGTCTTGCCCAAGGACACTTACTGGAGAGGTGCTCTTGCTGTGCTCTCCACAGGCTCTCTCCACGCAGAGCAGTTATGTTACCTCTACTCCACCGCCGGTACGTTTAGACTAAAGTGGTGTCCCACTGGGGTACAATATGTATTTTGCTGGTGGTTCTTGATGGAGTGTCTGTGCTGGTTCATCCTGAGATTTAGTTTGAGGCTGGTTTCACCAATATAGCAGCCCTTATCACACGCCGTACACTGGAACATGTATACCACATTGGCAGATGTGCAAAGGTACGAGCCCTTGATGTTGCGTATGGCGTTGTTGTGCCGTGCAGTGCTGCTGTCACATATGTGTTGGCACAGTTTGCAGCGGGATTTGTTGCAGTGTTTGGTCCCATTCTGTATGTCAGGAACAGGATGTATTTTTCTTTATTGATTTTTAAGCTACATTGCAAATCTTTCAATTTTTTGGGTTGGTTAAGATTATTTTCACACTTTTGATTCTACTCTCATGTTTGCTGTTCTTTCTGTTTAATAAGGGAAATGTATGCTATTGAGCAATTTGACAGCTGCCTCTTTAAAATAAAGTTAAAATGGTAAATAAGCTTTTAAAGAAGTTATCACTGTTTCACATGAATGTTTCAATATTTGGACTTTGACAGATGGAATTTTTAATTGCATGTTTGACGCTCGATGGCATGAGGGTTCCATTTAAATAAATTTCCCCATTACCGCAATGAAAATAACATTTAAATAATTTCCCTCTTTCAGTAGGTATTACTGCATTTGATTTGAAGACATTTTTTCAGTGTAAATAAATATTGATTTTATATTAGATTATGATGACCAGTCTTGCCAAAACACTGAAGCAGCTTACGTTTCTGGATGTTACTTTTTTCATTTTACAGAATTTAAGATTTACTTCGTCATAAGACTAACAAAAAAATTAAAGCTATGTTTTGCAAGAACATAGACCTTACCATACTGTTTAAACATTCTGTTAAAAAAAAATGTCAGTATGTGTGTGACATACTTGATTTGGCAATTCTTCCTCTACCGTGAGTTTATTTTATTTATGAAAAGACACAGGTCACACAGGACCTATACAGGATGGGACTAAAATCAAAATAATAAAGTTTATTCAAAATATAACACATGTAAAAAGACAAATTCAAATTGAGGAACCTTAACACAAACAAATAATACAAAAAATACTAAAAGCACCCACACACCCCTTGGTGGGAAACTACCTTCAGGTCCTTCAATCATACTAGTCTCATGTATCAAGGGTTAAATGCCATGTAGGGATTGTGGATATATATTAAAGTATATTAAAGTCGGTGATTATTTCAACTGGCATCTGCAAAGTGTAACTTTAATATATATCAGTGTATGTCTGTGTATACCAGTGTCAGCATGTCTGTGTATATCAGTGTATGTTTGTGTATACCAGGGCAAGCATGTCTGTATATCAAAGAAAAAGAATGTATAGGCGCCCAAACTTGTACCGCCACCACTTAACCAATGCCAAACCAGAAATTAGTGGTCTCCCCCAAACCAGTGTGAACAACAGTGTGAATATACCATTTAGTAGGGATAGGACATTATACTCAATAAATATTAGGAAATTATAAATAAATAAATGGCCCTGTGTATTTTATATATTCAGATTTCCCTTATGAGGCAGAGTTGGGGTTGATAATAAGAGTGTTTATCCATTATATGTTTTTATAATGCGGACTTATGCATGTCCTTTCCGTTGTTGAGGGTACCAATCTGCCCGGGATACATTAAGGGTGAATTCGTGAAAGTTCCTATTAAGAGAAAGAAGTTGATTAACCAGCGCGATCAGAGACTCAGAGTAACACGAGCAATGGAACGCATGTAACATCCGGGAGAATGACGTGGCACGCAAATGGAACGCATAAGATGGCGTGGCGCGCAAATGGAACGCACGGGATAACAAGGCTCATGCGCAAGATGGCGGCGCCCGACTCATATCAAACTTTGGGTAGTTTGAGGCGTGAAACACACGCCAAGTGCGGGATTGGGAACATGTGGGGATAATTTGTTTATTTAAAGATACTATATAAACACAATATACACACCAGCCTGTAAACCAGCTGAGGAAGCCAATATACTTGGCGAAACGCGTCCTGGTCATTTGGCTGAGCCAGCAAGATGTTTATTTTTGTTTTTATGTTTTAATAAAATCTTTTATTGAGCTCAAAAATCCCCAGTGTCCCGTTGTTTGAAAAGGTTTTTTGGACTTAACCTATTAAGAAGTCCATAAGCGTGCACACCAAGAGCTTGGCTATAAGCTCCACCTAATGTGAGTTGGCAATTCTTATTCTATTATATGATATTGAGTCTACACAGATCTGCACAAGAAAGTTTTCTTGTTTCTACATATTTTCATGTATACTCCACATAAGAAAAGATTCCTTTCCATATAAGGTGTGGGTCACCTTATTAGTGGAGAAGCAAAGTACCCAAAAAGTCTCTACCCACTCAGAGCCAGTGTCCGGGCTCTACACTTGTGAGTGGAATTACTACAGTTTAATTTGTATATATTGGGTATAAACAATCTGCACTATTATACTGTTTGCTTCCTTCTATGTAATCCATATGGACAAAATGAACTAAGGGAACCACCATCTACCCAAAAGCGACTACTATTGCGCCACCAGATACGTACTATTTTTATGTCTGTATATCAGTGTATGTCTGTGTATACCAGTGTATGTCTGTGTATACCAGTGTAAGCATGTCTGTGTATATCAGTGTATGTCTGTGTATACCAGTGTATGTCTGTGTATATATCAGTGTATGTCTGTGTATACCAGTGTAAGCATGTCTGTGTATATCAGTGTATTTATTTATTTAAAAGTATTTTACCAGGAAGGATACATTGAGATTTCTCTTGTTTTCAAGTATGTCCTGGGTTCAAGAACATTGAATTGTTACAGTAGTGTGTGTATGTCTGTCTGTGTATGCACAGTGCACAGTAGTGTATGCATTTGTGTATATCAGTGTAAGCATGTATGTGTATATCAGTGAATGTCTGTGCATGTCTGTCTGTGTATATCAGCCTATGCATGTCTGTCTGAGTATATCAGAGCATGCATGTAAGCTCTTGAGCAAGATCCTCTCTCCTAATGTTTTATGTGTCTATCTTGTATGTATATTTGTTATGTCTCACCAGTTGTGCAGCGTTATGGAACTTGTTGGCGCTTTGTAAACACTGGTATCCGTAAATGTGTATATCAAAGTTTGCATGCCTCTTTATAAATGACAGTATAAGCATGTCTGTGTGTGTAGCCGTGTAAGCTTGTCTGTCGTTGTGTATCCGTGTTTGCATGATGTCTGTGTGTATCAGTGTATGTATGCATGTCTGTGTGTCTGAGTGTATGTATGTCTGTGTACATCATTGTATATCCGTCTGGGTGTATCAGTGTATACGTCTGTGTGTATTATTATTATTATCGTCAACATTTATATAGTGCCAACAGTTTCCGCAGCACTTTACAATAACCAAAGGGAACAAAATACATATAAACGGACATGAGATGGAAACCAGAGGTGTATCAGTGCATACATGTCTGTGTGTATCAGTGTATACATGTCTGTCTGTGTGTATCAGTGTATATCTCTCTGTCTGCGTGTATCAGTGTATGTCTGTCTGTGTGTACGTCTGTGTGTACCAGTGTATCTCTATGTATGTGTGTATCAGTGTGTATCAGTGTATATCTCAGTGTGTATCAGTGTATATTTCTCTGTCTGTAGTGTATGTCTGTCTGTGTGTACGTCTGTGTGTATCAGTGTATCTGTCTGGGTGTATCGGTGTCTGTGTGTATGTCTAATGTGTATGTATGTATGTCTGTGTGTATCAGTGTATATCTCTGTGTGTATTAGTGTATATCTCTGTCTGTGTGTTTCAGTGGCTGTGTGTATCAGTGTATGGCTGTGTGTATCAGTGTCTGGCTGTGTGTATCAGTGACTGTGTGTCTGTGTGTATCAGAGGCTGTGTGTATCAGTGTCTGGCTGTGTGTATCAGTGTCTGGCTGTGTGTATCAGTGTATGGCTGTGTATATCAGTGGCTGTGTGTATCAGTGTCTGGCTGTGTGTATCAGTGTCTGGCTGTGTGTATCAGTGTCTGGCTGTGTGTATCAGTGTATGGCTGTGTGTATCAGTGTATGGCTGTGTATGTCAGTGTCTGGCTGTGTATCAGTGTCTGGCTGTGTATGTCAGTGTCTGTGTGTATCAGTGTCTGGCTGTGTGTATCAGTGACTGTGTGTCTGTGTGTATCAGTGACTGTGTGCCTGTGTGTATCAGTGCCTGGCTGTGTGTATCAGTGACTGTATGTCTGTGTGTATCAGTGACTGTATGTCTGTGTGTATCAGTGTCTGGCTGTGTGTATCAGTGACTGTGTGTATCAGTGTCTGTGTGTATCAGTGTATGGCTGTTGTGTGTATCAGTGTCTGTGTATATCAGTGTCTGTGTGTATCAGTGTATGGCTGTGTGTATCAGTGACTGTGTGTATCAGTGTATGGCTGTGTGTATGTATGTCTATCTCTCTGTGTGTATTAGTGTATATCCCTGTCTGTGTATATCAGTGTATGGCTGTGTCTGGCTGTGTGTATCAGTGTCTGGCTGTGTGTATCAGTGACTGTGTGTCTGTGTGTATCAGTGTGTGCATGCTGCCTGTGTCAGCTCCTGGGGAGGAGGTGTGGCGCCCCTGTGCATTATATCCGCCTGTCAGTTTTCGCTCCAGCCCCGGTTACTGATTAAGTAACACTCCTTGGAGCTTGCCCCCCCCCCCCCCCGCACCATCACCCGGCCTCAACGTAAAACCTTGACCCATTTCCGAGGGAGCGGCTCCCTGTGCCCTGTGAGCAGATAGTGAGCACACAGCCACCGAATATAACCCAGGGAAGCTCCACTCCCCATGACGTGGCCGGGGGCTTCTAGTAACACTTGGTCATAAAGTGTCCGAGCAAAAGCTGAATGTGATGTGGAGCCCCGTGTGTCCAACCAAAGAGAGGCATGAGTCACAAACACTCCTATCTGGAGAGGGTTCAGCACAGCCCACATTCCTGGGAGGAATCCTCCATCACTTACATATAAAAGTCTTCATGGAGACTGAAACTTTACACTTTACTCCGCCTTGAACAAGCAGCCTTGGAGTTTAAAGTCCATCTCTAGCAGCAGCAGCAGCCGCCATCATCATGTGCCTCTCCTGGTGGACCTTTGCCTCTCTGTGCTTCCTTAAGCTTGTCCTTGGGAGCTCAGTGATCTCTGCTGGACGGCATGGAGCAAGTAAGCAGGAATACAATCAGCCCTGACTGCTGGAAATATGAATCCATTCATTGATCCATTACCATAAGGAATGCCTGGGGTGGGTTAATGCTGCTGGGTGTGCAGGACAAAAGAGCTCAGTGAGCTGGGGGACTGATCTGGACTGCAACTCTCAGCATGCTTGGGAATGAGGTCTGTTAGGTTACATGGTTACTGAGTATTCTTTTTAATGTGCAGGGACAAGAATGTCTCCTAATCTTTTTAACACAATTTCCTATTCAAAAGAACCAGTGGTTTTATTTCAGGGCTTTGTTACTTTAATATCACAGGAAACATTATCTGGTTTTACTGGAATTCCTTGTGCTATAAAAAGCATGGAATACAGCAGCAGAATAGAAGTCCTGTGGGTATCAAGGAATGTTAAGGGACTTGAAAAAGCTGGGGGAAGGGATGTGGTATTTATTCCAAGATGCGATGTAAGTTCTGAACGCTCAATGTTTATAAACTTTGCTGTAGAATTGTCCTTTCGGACACTGTATCCATGTCAGTTTGGGGTTCTATTAGCTAAAAGTTTCTGTTTTGGCATCTTCTGTATCAGTTACCTGTCCTGGGTGGAAGAATCAATGATGCACAGAATATTTTTTGGCTGAAGTAATGTTGATGCTTAATTAGGAGGAATAAACACATTAGGAACTGAAATGGTTAATTTGTAACATGTCAATGTATATATATCGAATACTTTTAACATTAGATACATATTGTAGTGCAGTGTAAACTAGTGACACATTCTACAAGTAAATATTCAGATATGTTCTGTAAAAAAAAAACTTTATTAGTCTGTTGATATTCCCTTCAGTCTTACACAAAGGTGTGTTTCTGTTTAACATCCTAATGAAATGTTACAGCATTTTTTTTGTCAAAAGTTGGTTAACTTGGAGAATTAGTCTGTGGGATTTGTTCTCTAAGGCTAGGGTCAGACGAGAGTGATTTCTACGGACTGTACGTCCGTGCACACGGACGTACGTCAGTACGGAAGACGCAGTAGTGGCCACACAGTCCGTTTATTTACTGATGTATATTTTGACGGATGTAGGAGAGAAAATAAATTAAAAATCAAAACCATTTTGTCCGTGAAAAATGCTGGACGTATAAATGCAGTCCGTCTGACCACGTTCCATCACTCACACACAAAGCTATGCGGACGTTGCGGACGCAGCGCACTTTGTGCGGCCGTTCTAGCGGTTGTACGTTCTTGCCTGCCTTGCGTCCGTGGGCCGCGGCCGTTGTGCGTCCGCAGTTCAGTGCGGACATACTTCATGTGTCAGGCTCCAATGGGCTTTCTGTCATGCTATGACGGACGTACTTTTAGGCGCAATCACGGACGTGAACACTACGCTCGTCTGACCCCAGCCTACACTGACCATCTGGTAAGAGAGCTGACAAGGGGTCTTGAGCTGAAATTTTTTTTTTCTTGTTCTGCTTTTGTTTTGTTATTTTTCTATAACATTTTGCAACCTGAAAACTTTCCCTAAATATCCCAAACTGGTTTTAACTAGCCCCAATCTAGTATATATTTGAGTTTAGTGGTTCCTGGAAATATTGGCAAAAATAATAAGAACTCGTTGAAATCTCTATATTTAACATGTTGTAGAGGTTGTGTTTTTTTTTCACTTCTACAGAGGAATTCAAAGTCCGTTCTCAAGTCATTGCAACTCCCCATTTAGCAAGTAAACCCCTTACATGGAAATTGCAATTGTTTGCCAAAAACTTTCTTACCAGTTTTTATATTTCTTTACATTATTTTCCTATCTGTTACATAATAGTGCGTGTGTGTGTGGTACATTCCCATTACTAACTCTGATTTATGTCTTAGGTAATGCTTCCATTTGCCTCTTGCCTCCTGTAGAGGGTCCCTGCCAAGGACTCCTTCCACGTTTTTACTATGATAGGTTCACACAGACCTGCCAAGAATTCTCCTACGGAGGCTGTGACGGAAATGAAAACAATTTTATGTATCAGGAGGACTGTGAAAAAACATGCTGGAAAATAAAAAGTAAGATTTTATGGGCTTTATTCCGTAGTTGGTGCTAATGTAGCGTTTCAATATGTAATCATTAGCGCTAGAAATAAGTTTAACGTTTGCCATCAATATAACAATCCTGACTCAACACTCGGGTGAAATCAGTAAGCGCTTCACAGCTTGCCTGGGCTTCCTGTACTCTTGCGTCTCCTTTACTTAACACGGGGAGCGCAATCAGTCATTAGTGTTTCGATAAGTGAGGTATTACAAAAGTGCAGGCGTAAATTACCATTGGGATGAGGAGAGCCAAAAGTTAATATCTCCTAAAAGCTGGTATTAAATGATCCTGCACTTGAAGAATCATTTCACACCCCTTAAACCCCCCCCCCCCATTAAATCCCATACTTCCTTCTCATCCCACAGCCTGAAGGGCGAGAACTGTGGCCCGATCTGCCGCTTCTTCTGGCTGGGCGCAGAGTGAGACTGGAAACAAATAGTTCCAAGTCTCCCTCCGCGGCACTGTGTGTTATCGTGAGAGTGAGGTCGCTCAGTGCTTGTGGCCCAGAAGCTCAACTCTCCATGGAGTCCTGTGGACTCCAGGAGGTGATGCCTGTGGCAGTGTGGAAGCACGACTGCGAGTATCACTGCGGGTAACACTGCATTCCGTGGTGAGCTGCTGAGCTAGCACCTGCCTCAGTATACCACGTTATACG
Source organism: Leptobrachium leishanense (assembly GCA_009667805.1). Lineage (NCBI taxonomy): Eukaryota > Metazoa > Chordata > Amphibia > Anura > Megophryidae > Leptobrachium > Leptobrachium leishanense. Next base: position 262,108,299 of record CM019067.1, on the reverse strand, counting down.
GGAAAATCTGCAGGCATAGATTTTCCCTGTTAGCACCCCCATGTTAGTGTTAGGTTTGTTATATAGCCCTATGTTTTGCTTTTTATTTTATTTTTTTATCTTTTTTAGAAATTGCTGTTAGTTTCAAATTTCTATGATATGAGATCAACAATGAAGAAAGAGTATTAGAAATTGAAGATATGAGACACAGTATCTGGAGGGCATGCATACCAAAACAGATATATGATACAGAATAGTTCCGCATAGCATATATATTTTCAAAAATAAATGTCTTTTACATTCAAACTGCAGTGATACAAAAGGTAGAGCATGACAAATGGTAAACACTAGACATGTGCAAGGCCAAAAAATTTGTTTCGGATCATTTTGTTTCCTTTTTTTTTCATTTTGGGTCAGCTGATATTTTACCGCGATTCATATCTCGGACTGATTTGTTAATTTGGACGGCTGGTATTTCGGTTTTCAGGTCCATTTGTTTTTTCATTTTTTTTATTGTTAATTCTTATTTTGGGTTGATTCGTATTTCTTTTTTGTTAGTTATTTATTTTTTATTAGTTATCGGAATGTGAAACGGATTAATTACTTGGATTAGGGTAAAAAAAAAAGTAATCCCCCTGCTCTGGAGCCCCGCGGGGCTGCTGTCCTTGGTTCTGAATAGGTTTCAGCACCATGGATAGTCCCCGCGGAATGCTGCCAGACTGAAGAAAATAAAAAAAGAAAAAAAGGTTCATTTGACAACAAAAAAAGCCTCGCTGCTTTACAATTAGCACCATGGATAGTCCTCACGGAATGCTGCCAGACTGAGGGAAATAAAAAAGGTTCATTCGACAACAAAAAAAGTCTCGCTGCTTTAAAATTAGGAATCCAAAGATTTCACCAAAAAAATCCCCAAAAAGTCTTAAAAATTCTAAAAAATAGAGACCTTTTTCTGCAAGTGAAAAGAATAAACAGTTGAATAAATATTTCATAAAAACTACTTTTTTATTACATTGAAAGCTATAGGATTCGCCAGATTAAACTTGATGAAAGAACCTCTGAAAATCAGGGTTAGAAATTAGGATTAGACGCTAGGGTTAGAAATTCTAACCCTAATTTCTAACCATAACCTTAATTTCCAACTCTAGCTTCTAACGAAGCTAGGGTTAGAAGCTAGGAATGGAAGCTAGTGGGTCGTTCGACATTTTCAATCAGACGAATCCTATAAGGTTAAAAGTAAAAAAAAAAATCCCCGGTATCTGTCTCGGATCATTGGCGCTGGCAATAATAATAATTTTGTTCCTTTTTTTTTTTTTTTTTTTTCCTTTCGGCTCATTTTCGTTCAGATTTTTCATTTTGAGTATTTTTTTTATTTTTTTTGGGGGGTAGCATTTCGTCCTTGGACTAAGGCAGCACAGTGTCTCGGGTTGGCCCTGCACAAAACACACACATTTTAATTGCTATTTCATTGCTACATATGTTAGTTTCTACAATATCCATATCTCGCAGAAGTGGGTACACCCCCTTACGTTTTTGTAAGTATTTTATTATATCTTTTCATGTGACAACACTGAAGAAAAGACACTTTGCTGCAATGTAAAGTAGTGAGTGTACAGCTTGTATAACAGTGTAAATTTACTGTCCATCAAAATAACTCAACACACAGCCATTAATAGGCCATATTACATAGTTGGTGCTAACTTAACCAGAGCTGTTGTAAACTTCCCAGAGCCATTATAGCCTATGGAGGTTTTCAGTTTACAACAGCTCTGTTTAAGTTAGCACCAAGTATGTAATATGGCCCAATGTTTTTATGTGTGTAAACAAAGGAATTATGAGTATAATGAGTATACCTAGATATATAAGTGTATACAGATGGGTGTGCCTGCTCAGTGACTTTCTCCTTTCAAAACTGTATGTCCCCTTCAACAATTTTGTTTTTTTCTTACTTGAGTATTAGTAAAGAACATTAAAATGAATATTTTGGATTATTTACAGTTTGTAAGTAAAAAAAAAACTAGCACGCATGCACTTCCTAAAATGTGGGCTGCACACAACTATGTACAGTATATTATTATGATTGTTGGAAACTCGGGATGTCTGTCAGTCCTGAGATCCAGCTTATCACTTTCTATAAAGTCAGATCAGTTTTCACTGTTTCATCAGAGTAGATTCATTTGTACTGATTTTTTTTCATCAACCTCTTAGAAGTCCCAAAAATCTGTCGGATGGAAGCAGCAGTCGGACCATGCCGTGGCCTTTTTAAAAAGTACGCTTTCAACCTGAGCATAATGCGTTGCGAACTATTTTATTACGGAGGATGCTACGGCAATGACAACAGATTCGGAGACGAGGCCTCTTGCACGGAACACTGTGCACCTAAGAGAAGTAAGTCCCCTCGCACCAAGTGATGAATTGTTTGAGTTTTACTTTATAGGTCACAGTAAACGACTCTCATTCCAGAACGGCAGAAACCAGAATCCTAATTACAAAGCTGTTTTGTGCTACATTAATTACATGATTAATTAACTAGCGCTAAAATCTAGAAACTATCCTGCAGGTTTGTGTAATTATATTGAGTCTTCATCAATCCAGAAATAAGCTGATGAATGCTATGTGAACATTTCCTGTTTCAATTATCCGCATTCAATTCTACCGTCACCTGCAAGCAGTGAAAGTAGATAAAACGGGAGATCCTATAATCTCCAAATAAAAAATTAAAAGATTGGGCACTTTTTTGACTTTCTACTGACTTTCATTCCGGGGTTTATATTTTATATGGATAACAAAATGTCATCCATAGAAACAAATGCGCAGTTCAATTTCTAGTTTGTATATGTATAGAAATTGGGGATTCGTGGTTGATATCCATGGGAGTTTGGCAGGAAGGCTGTGTGCAAAACCACTTGTTTCCATAAATTTGGGACGTTGGTAATATTGACATCAGGTGAAAAAGAAGCACTGCTTGCATGATGCTCTATTAGATACATTATAGCATATGTGATATCTGGAGTGTCTTGATAGATTTAGGTAACGTTATAGACTTACCAAAACAGTCTTACTTTAACGGTTGGGAGGGTGGCCTGAGCCCAGTTATGCAAGGATTCACAGGCATACAGACAGGAGGGACCAGGATTCTTGGGAGACACTGGGAATGTACCTTGGGGTGGTAGAGAGGACACAAGGGGGACTCCAGGCAAGGTACAAGTGGGTACTCCAAAAGAATGGTCAGGACGATCATTTGGTCAGAGGCTGGTAGAAGGCGGTAATCAATGGGCAAAGCAGGGGGTCTGGTACCCAGGAATTCAAGAGTAGTTCAGGGAGCTTCGGGAGGTTCAGACTGGTTAGTAACACAGAACATTAATGCTGAAGCATTGCTGGGAGGGAGGAGTAGACCTTTAGATCAGCAGAAAGGTGTGGTGTATGTTTGCTATGCTTAACTGTTTGAGTACCAGATGTCAGAGCTGAGCATGAGGCAGCACTTTACATGTGCTGCCTGAGCATGTAAGGTAAGCACGGTGCAGTCAGCAGCGGGGGCATTACACTTACAAGGGGACCATTGGAAATCCAAAGACACAGATGTTGTTACTCCTAAAGGTAATATCACATAATTTAAGATAACTATAGACACTGAAGGGTATACACAAGCCAAATATTGGACCACAATGAATGGGTTCTGTCAGTTACCGGTTTGCCAAACCATGATCAATGTACATGGTGTATAAAGCTGGGCACACCATCGCGATCTGTTTTAAAATGTAGTGCAACAACAAGAAAATAGGTTGCGTGCTCAACTCCTATCTTTACAGGGCTTTACAGGGTTTGAGCACGTATGACATATTCTTTTTTCTTATCCATGTAATGTTATGCAAGAAAGAAACACAGATGTAATGTTTCGGCTCCATACAAGAGTCTTTTTCAAGTGCACTTTTTCCCTTTTGTAGATCTCCTCTACAAAAAAAAGGCACAAATTGTGTTATATAATGTGTGAACTCTATGAATGTGAGCATTACATAGTTTCTGAGTAAATGTGGGAACTTTCAGAGTTAGCATCTTCTCTTTTGAGTTAATGGGTTGTTCTTAGGCGTGATGGTGAAACTCCTTATCTTACCCTTTCCAAAGACTTTTCCACCTTCATCCTCTGTATGTTCCTCTAAACGTTTGTCGCCCCAATGTATACTTTCCATTCTTCATGGGGAGAAAGCGATCATCGGGGCATTTAATGTAGAGGATGCCCTGGTCTCTTAAATCCTGCAGGAAAACAATTATCCCAACAGATAAAGGAATGTGGAGGTAGTGGTGGGGGAGCGTAATACATAAGAAAACATGCTTAAAGGGCATCAGGAGTAAGCTTTCTTTACACCACTAGAGCTTTAATAGAGATTTACAATTTTACCTGATTTTTATATTAAGTATATAGCTTCTTTTTGCAGATAAATATACACGTTTGACTTCAGTTATCATTGGTAAGATATTCCCAATTTCCTTAATTGTTCTTGCACTCAAAAATGCGTAAAATGATCTAAAATAAAATAAAGACTGATAAAAGATGAGGGGCCCGATTATATTCTTCACGCAAAAAACAGACGCGCAACGCGTGAATTTGTGCGCCCGGTGTTAAACGTTAACGCGCCTAAATCAACGCTGGAATTACAATCCTCTCGCATTTTTCATCCGTCGAGCAATAACACGGGTAAAACGGACGTGCACAAACGCCCGCAGAAATCAGTGTGCGGACTGTTTTTTTCACGCAATTAAGCCAATCAGAATTAAGAACCACAATTGTCTCACGTTAAGTTTTTGCACCTGTCAAAGTCAATCTGCGCTTATATGCTGCAGCAATAATAATTGCACACACAACTTCTCAAATTTATTGGTTTGGTATCTATAGAATGTGTAACTATACTTTGCTGCATTTTTTTTTTTTTTTTTTTGGGCTGGTGTATTTGGTTTCGGCCAGGTTGATAGAATTTGCCATTAACACCAGCTTTCAGGAGTTGCTAAAATTAAGCGTGCAACGTCTATGCGTTAATTCCTGCGTATAGATTGTAATACCATACGTGTACCAGCGCACAAACGCATTTGCACTCACAATGTTACGTATAGGACGCCGACGTACAGTAAGCTCGCGCAGGTTCACCCACGGTAGATGTATACGCGTGTTTGTTGCGCTGACATTGTAATACGATGTTCAGCGCAAAGGGTTTTGCCTCTCGCGTTAATGCATTTTTGCACGAGCACAAACGTATACTTGAAGATTGTAATAGGGCCCGAGATATACCTGTAATTATATATATATATATATCACACACACACACAAAACCCAACAGGTCGTAATCCAATCTCTCACTTTTAAAAACCTTGATCATAGAGAAATGCCCAGATTGTTTTCTTGTCAGGGAAATAAAGTCCACTTATTTCATCCTCTCCTCCACCTCCAAAAATAATCTTCTGATGTCATCAATGACATAAGATTATTTTTTGTGGTGGAGGAGAGGATGAAATAAGTGGAATTTATTCCCTGGAAAAGAAAACAATCCGGGCATTTCTCTATGATCAAGGATTTTGAAGGTGAAAGATTGGATTACAAACTGTTGGCTTTTGTTTATACATTTTTTAAATCTTTTATCATATTTTATGCATATTTTTGAGCACCAGTAAAATTAAAGAAATGAGAGTATTATTTCTATGCTCTGGGGAAGTGGAGCAATAGTTTGCGGCAGCTGAGACCTAGTTATATTTTATACTGTTTAGGCTCTTTTTGCGCCATTGTTGCGAGTGACATTCTTTGTGATTTTATTATTTGGTAAGATACCCTTTAATAAGTAGCATTATTTGTGGGTCTAATTTCCTTTTTTTTTTTATCAACTTGCAATTATCATATTGGTCTACTGCATTAATTAGTTTGGAGTCAAAATCTGTTCTTAAGCAATATACATTGTCAAAAAACAGCATATTTTATTAAATGAAGACAGTAATAGCAATTCTACCGATGACATTACTGGCAAGTAACTTTTTCGAGGAATTCGACAAAAGGTTGACCATCTCAGCATGAGACAGACCTCCACTATATTAGAACATGTGTTAGTCATTGAACAGTCACTGCCATGTTGTGGGAGAGGAAATGAACTTCAGAAAATGTATGTCTCCAGGGCTTATTTAACATCAGACGTGACTGTCATCTTTCATGGGGGAGGGGGTGGAAACCTCAAATAATGAACCAGCAACATGCAGCTGTTAAAACCACCCAGCTTCCATTGGGATCAAATAGCAACCATATACAGTATGGGCCATATTACATAGTTGGTGCTAACTTAACCAGAGCTGTTGTAAACTTCCCAGAGCCATTAAAGCATATGGAGGTTTTAAGTTTACAACAGCTCTGGTTGAGTTAGCACCAAGTATGTAATATGGCCCTATATATGGTATGGTTTGTCATAGATCAGGGGTCAGCATCCTTGGACCTCCAGGTGTTTTGGCACTACATTTCCCATGAGGCTCAGCCAATCTGAGTACCTGTGCATCATGGGAGATGTAATTTTAAATATCTGGAGGGTCAAGCTTCTTGACCACAGCTGTATTGTAGATGCACATTAATTTAAAAGATACTAAATTGATTATTGTGTTTTATTTCATTATAACAATCTGTTTAGTCTTCCCAAATTTTATTGCTTGCAGTGTTTCATTCAGTTCACAGCCTATAAATCACTTAAAGAACTGTTTTAAATCAAGTCAAAGTAACTCGATGCCCTACAAGTCGTTTCGTTTTGCATTTGTAGATGCTCCCAGCTTCTGCTATAGCCCAAAGGATGAGGGATCTTGTACAGCCTCTGTTACCCGCTATTATTTCAACATTGAAACTAAAGCCTGTGAAGAGTTTATATACACTGGGTGTGGGGGAAACTCTAACAACTTTGTCAAAATTGAGGACTGCAATAGTGTGTGCAAACAAGGTGTGTACCCGCCTGTTAGCAGCATCAGCATCATATTAACCTCAGTAACCCCAATATTTGACAAATGTGTTGTCATTCTGAATGAATACTAATGATTTTGCACATTCATTATGTAACATCCTCCACCATCTGAATCCTTGAAACATCATCTGCAGGTAACAGCTTGCAATGACTATCCGTCTCATAGATTCATCATTTTCATTGCCATCTTCCTCCATAACACCGAATCCATTGCTCACGATATACAGTAAATATATATGTGTGTATTCTATTATTATTAAGTGGATAATACAATAGAACATGAGAACACCACATGGCTTAACAAAGATGATACAGTGTGTTCGAAGATCCCTATTACATACAATCTATAAGTTATAAATGTGTGAGTCTTTACATTTAGTCTGTTTTAATATGTCAATTCTTCAGAATACTTGAGAACCCTTCCAGGAAAAGGGGTATTTAAAATAGGAAGGATTTTATATAATGTACATCTGAAAGTTTATACAATACTCAAATGGGCCAATAAAATAAAGGGTATATTAGTATAGCAGCATATACTGAGCAGTAAACGGAATAGTGTATCTGATCTAATAATGATTCAATTAAAGGGATCCTTTAGAGTTAAATCGGATGGAGAGTAGTGGAGGGGTTAAACATTTTCCCCTGTTGACCCATCCCGAACCTCCACTCCCATTTTAGCCCTAAAGCGAGAGTCATACCATCTGTTATTCCAGCAACAGACGCCCACGGTATTGGACTAGATGTGACAAGCTGTGGCTTCTGCTCAAGTCACAGCTGTCACATGACTGGAGTAAGACCTGGTGCTATATTGTCCAATGTGAGCAGACTGAAAGCTATTGGCTATAGCCAGGGCTAAAAAGGTTCTTTCCTGGCCTTCCCGGAAAACAAGATAAGCACTTACTGATCTCCGTTTTGTGGGCGGGTGAAACGCTCACACTCGGTGATCCAAATCAAGCCTCTGAGACCACATGCATGGGGATGGGGACATTCAGGTCATTGTGATCAGAGTCTGGAGTGCCCCTTTTAAAGTTGTAGTCCATGTTGGGTGCTCCATGACACTCACCTTTTATTGAAAGGGGGGGTGAGGATCCTGAGGATGAGCAACAGCACTAGTGGCCTGCTCTACGGTGGGGCCCGCTCAGGTCTCACAAGGTTTTAGCTTGTTGTGCCATTACAGGGATGAATGCTCCACCTTTTATGCATTGTGCATTAAATATGAAAAAAATACTTTTCTTTTCAACTCCCTGTATTTTAGCAAGTCTTCATACATTGTAGCATTTGGTATTCGCTTTACTCCAACCAGGAATCGATTCTCCTTGTAGCTTTCTTTGGTAGCAATGAACACACATTATGAGTTATATAAACCCATATCTAGCCATGATAGTGATTTATTGACCCTATAAAGGGCTATGAAAGGTGTCGTTTTGCTGCCAGCCTCCTACTTAAAGTTTCATGAATATGCAATGAATAGCAGTCTTTAAAATGTGTTCTTTATAACCAGAACCAATTTACATAGTTTACATTTTTTATACATTAAACTAATTTATATTATGATTATTTATACGGCAATACCATATTCTGCAGCTCTGCGAAATGGATATATGAAACGACAATTTACGTTCTGGCTGAGTGGATTAGAGGTAACATCACTGCTCTATAACTGTGGAGAGAGACTGTGGAGACACAGGTTTGATCCCGGCAAGAGCACCTCTCCAGTAAGTGTCCTTGGGCAAGGCGCCTAACGGTACATACTCGCCACCCAGGACATACTTGAAAACGAGACAAATCTCAATGTATCCTTACTGGTAAAATCCTTTCCAAAAAAAAAAAATTATATGGAAGAGAAAGTTGGTAAAAGGAGCTTACACCACTAATGGGCTCTACAACTTTTAATAGGTAACGGGCAGTTTAGCCTTTTAAAACAACAACCTTTAAGCCTCTCAGAATAATAGTTGATAATTAGGAATATACATATCGTAACACTGAAATTAAGTAACAGAAATGGTGGCTTATGGCACCAAATTAGGAAAGAAAACGAATCGTGTAACGTGTTGTACCCTTTAGAGCAGGGCTGTCAAACTCATTCCCCCCCCCCAGATGTTGTAGACTACAATTCCCAGAATTCTTTCAATGTGTAGATTGCTAGGGAATCATGGTAGTTGGAGTTCAGAAACCTCTGAGAGGACAGACAGACTTTGACAGCCCTGCTGTAGAGTGCTTTAACCACTGAGCTGTGGTCACTTTACTGTATGTTTTGCCATTTTTAGCGATTTACTACAGAATTCAGAACACAATTGCATAAGTGAAACAACATAATTCCAAATGATTAAGGCTAGGGTCAGACTAACGCAATTTTCACGTTGTCCGTGAAAATGTGCGTTCGAAGAATGGACGTATTTTTTCACGGAATACGCAATAGCGGTCATACTATGCGCAGTTTCATCCGTGATTTTGTACGGATCATCAATAAAACACTTCTTGCATCTGGACGTTATGTTGGCCGGACATTAGCAGCGTCTGATGTCTCCAATTCACGCACACACGCCTCTAGCGGACGCAGCGCACTCTGTACGTCAGTACTAGTGGTTTAACGTTCTCGAAAAAATGCGTTCATTTTCCACTTGCGTTGTGCAGCCGGACTTTTGTGCGACCGTACATCGTATATTGGCCGTCATTGCCCGGCATCTGCTGCTAGCACGGCCGTGATTAAGTGCGCCAGAACGCGCGTTCGCACTGCCTCAGTCTGACCCTAGCCTTAGACATTTTTTCCAACTTGACACTCTTCGCATTTATTATGGAACTCCATATTCAGCTCACTTTTTAGTAACTAGCTAAAGTAAATTATTAGCAATGCTAACGAGCATGATAATGTAGAAAACTTAAAATATTGCATTGCAGTGGTTTATTTTCAATTAATTTAGTGGACAGTGTAAATGCGTTACTAGTATTATGCATTTGTATTCCTTTTTTCTCTAAATTGTCATTTAACATCAATAGACCATTTTCCTTATTCCGTTGTTTTATATTTTTTTCCATAATTTTTTCTCTGTTTTTGTTTTTTTTATAATCAGAGTTTTTCATGAGTCAAAGCCTGCAGATTAAAACAATGAAAAATGATAGCCTTCTTAACCCTTTTAATGTTCAAGAAACAACAGCACTTTATTCCTTTGGTAATCAAACTCAGGGAACTCCTAACAGTACTGAATTTACGGATACTCCTGCTTGAACATAGGTGAGTTTACAAGAGACGAGTCCAGTCACTTTGATTGACTTACCTGTGTTCAAGCTGTATTCTATAAGTCCTGGTGTTCTTTTTTCGGACCACGATTGGCTTTAAACACTAAACTAGACATTATAGACCACTATCACGGGAGCTGAACACTTTAAGAAAATATCTAAGCTTAAAAGAGTCTTACAAAATATACAAATGATATAGAAAACATACGGAAAGTATCAAATATTAAAGACAAATTGTGTTCTCACTGTCATGGAGGAATCTGCAGTCATGTGAAATTTTGAATATTACAATGAAATCAGAACAAGGGGTTTTAGAACTAATGGTACTTAAATAAACTTATATCATTCTATCTTCTATCAGTCTAAGCCATCTTCAAATTTAGTTTGACATCCATAACCTGATGATTCTTTTTAAATTGTTTAGATTTGTTTGGTTTATAAACTCATCCAGCTTACATTATACAAAAATGAGACTCTTCTGGAGAAAATTAAATTTTTACATCAAAAAAACCCACAATGGAAGTATTTGAAAAATATATACTTTTTAAATTTCTTTTTATTATTCTAGCATATATTTTCAAATTTTATTGCAATTATTCAGAATTTCACATAATTCACACACACTCTAAGCAAGATGAATGCTATGTATATAACCTGTTAATCTGTATGTACATGCAATTTCTATGAAACATGGGCAGCGTTTTCACTTTGTATTTACATTACTAACAGTAGGTGATGTCTGTGCATGGTCTTTGTTGGAATGTCTTTGTCTGCATGTCTGTAAAACCCATTGTCGCAGCCTTAAAACTGTCAGGGTTATTCAGAGAAAGAGGAAACTCTGGAGAACTATTGGAGAAGTGAAAATTCTAGCTCAAAATAGCCGATTTGGAAAGTGAGGTAAATGGGAGAATTATACTGTTTTGGCTATTTTGACCTAGAATTATCACTTTTCCAAAAGTTCTCCAGAGCTTCACCTTTCTCTGAATAACCCTGAATGTGTAACACAAATTACATTTGTTATATATGATCACTAATTATTCTTTTTCTTTCTTCAGGAAATAAAAAACCAAAGAATCGGTTTCGTAAATTGAGGATTCAATCTTCGTGAAAAAATTCTGGATGATATTTTAAAAAAAAATTGTATTTGACAGTAAGAACTGTTTTTTAAATACTAAATGAATGCTCAGCCATAATACGTACAACAGAAAGGCATTCGCTGTCGTCATGGTTTCCATTAATTACTTCAGCCTATAAATGGGGTTATACTTTCACAAAAACAAATGTCCTGGACATTTCTTAGAAAAAACAAAAAAAGTTTTTTTTAAACATGTGCAATTCTCACGGAATCCTGTGCATTTTTTTTTTAATTGCGAGAAGACTGTAGTGCAGCTATGTTACACAATGTGAATATATGAGACAGACACAGGATATGCTACTGTGTCTATTATGCTGTCAGGTTGGGAGAATTGACGTCCATCAATTCTGTGGCAATTCTTTGTTTATACCACCTATATTCATTACATTTCAGGCAGACTATCTTGTGGGGAAAAATGTCAATATTGATCTATTTTTACATTAAATGAGACACAGCCATTTCCACAAAGTCTCTACATAAATATAGATATCAATTTTACTAATTGTAAACAAAAAAAATGATGGATTTCAATTTACCTAATGGAGTTGAAAGGCTGTAGACTAGAGATGTGCATTCGTTTTGGAAAAATTCAGAATTTGGAACGAAATTTGATAATTCGTATTCAGAAGTACTTCCAAATAACGAATCGATACGAATTCGAAACGGTATATAACGAATTTATTTAGTTTTTCACTGTGTCATCATCATAAAAGAGAAATTTGAATAACTGATATCAACTATTGAATTTGAAATGAACTATCAAATTGATATCAACTATTGAATTGATCTTAATACAATACAAGTAATAGTCAGCAAAGGACTTTATGAAACAAATTAATTTTGTTTCACTGTTTAATTAGACTCAAATACTAAATCTGTGACACAGCTTAAAATTTAACCCTAGCTTTTCTTTTAACAGCAAAATTTGATTAATTGGGGTTTTATCTAGTGATCCACAATTCAAATTGATATCAACTATCGAATTGATATATGAAATTCAAATCGATTTGAAATCTCAAATCTATCCGAAACGAAATTCTCAAAGAAATGATTTAAAAGCGTAATGAAACAAAACAAATTTTTCAGCCATGCACATCCCTACTGCAGACCAATGTGTAGGAGTAATGAGCAACATTAAAATCAATTCTCAATTTAACATACAAGACAGCTATTACTTTAGGTACTATTGATAGTTACTTTTTTTTATACCCGAAACCAATATAAGTAGCCCAGTGTATAATATTAATCTTATTTGACACCACCTGCTAAATATCTTTATAATAATTTATGCAGCACAATTAAAAGAACACTGTTTTAAGGGCTTATCTATTAACATTTTACAAATGTTTAATGCTGGTAAATAGTAAATTATGATATAATTCTACTGATTTTTCTTCACTGAAGATGTTTAAAGAATGAAACCTTGTAATCTGAGGTCAGTGTCCTTTTTGGCTAAATATATTTACTGGTCTATTTGCTGAGTAGATGATTGTGATGAGCTAGCAACCAGACTGAAAAAAAGGTTAAAATCATGTTAAAAACATGAATATATATCCTAAAACATGAGTGTTATTCCGAATTGAAGATGCATTCATTATGTGATCATCTTACAAACTTAAATTTTTTTTGGATCATGAAACCCAACATTGAAAAATCTCTTCATGATGGATACAAGGGGAATTTCTATGTTACTATGACATGTTACAGATTTATACATTCTGGCACTTCTGAAATAAATTGTTAACTTTGTGTTTTGTTGCATCTCTGTAAATATTTTTTTATTAATTTTGATGCAAAATTTAAATTACGTCACATGCACATGTATACATGTTCTTTATTTGTGTTTGCATTGCTATTTTGTAAGCATTTTTTATTTTAAATAAATGTAATGTTTGTTTTTCTAATCAGTGAAATGTGATTGTGAGAATGTAAACAACATCAACTTTTTGAGCCTCGTGCAACTAACGTATTAGTCTGAGTTTATCAGAAATAGCATTAGTAAGCTACCTATGATATACAGGGTTATTCAAAGAGAATCGAAAAGCCACCACATGTTCAGTGACTTTTTGTTCTCTTCAATTCGGTACGATTCCGCGACCCTGCGGTGTATTCAGCAAGCACCACAGGGCCGCCGTAATGCAGGGAATAGTCACCGAAAACTCACCGCAAAATGAGGGCAAACGCACACCGAAACCCGCAAAAACATCTGGATTAACCTGCCGGAGAAACCCGAGCAGTAGCCGATCAGAGCAGTTGCCGGAAAAAACCCCAAACCCCAAACCGCAGACGAATGGAGTGGGAAAAAAAAAACAGTACACTTGAATGTTTGCAAACAGCGTTTCACTTTTCAAACATAACTACTGAGCGAAAATGTCTGAAATTTACATATTAGGTCCTATGAATAATAATAAAAAGGGCTGTTACAGGAAAAAGAAAAAACTATTTAAAAAAAAGTTTGCAAAAAATGCCTGAAAGGTTCTAAAAATAAAGAGCCTATTTACTGCAGAATAGTATAATGAACGGTTTATTAGATATTGAATTAAAACGGGAATATTTTTAACATTGAAGCCTATGGAATTCTCCTGAATAAACCACCGAATGGCAGGGCAATTCGGCAACTTTTCACTGCTGGGTTTTGCTCTCTGAATAGCCGAAGCATTGCTTCTCTATGGGGATTCACTGCTCTTGAACAGGCACCGTATGTGCAGGCAATTCGCCAGGATTTGGCGAATTGCCTGCTCTCTGGATAGCTGAATGGCCAGGAAAGGTAATGATTTGCAGCGTTCGGTTACCTTTTGGCAGCCATGCGGATCTCTTTGAATAACCCTGATAGTTTATGTCCAGACCATTCTTAAGTTCACTTACTTCTCTCCTATTTTTCCATGAACCTATGTTGTGAGCTTTTCTAGGAGGTTTCCACTTAATGAGAGCAATTCAGAAATGTTCTGTGAGTCCCTGCAACATAACTAGGCAAAATAGGCAGCTGCTGCAGGCATTCCTCTAACTGTGCACATCATTACTATTCAGAGAAAGGTGAAAACCAGGAGAGGAGAACAATCTAGACCAAATAGCCCATTTGGAAAGTGAGATAAATGAGAGAATTTTTCTGCTATGGTTATTTTGACCTAGAATTTTTTCACTTCTCCAGTCATTCTCCTGAGTTTCACCTTTCTTTGAATAGACCTGTTTGAGGGCTGGTTAGAAGACTATCTCTGGAATATGTGAGTTTATTTGTAAGGGTAATGTTGTGTGTGTTTAAATGCATGAGTGACTTAGGACAGTGTGCATGTAAGTCGGGACAGTCTGCAACGTGTCAGAAAGTTACTGTTGATTTATGGTACTGTGCATCTAGGGGAAAATTCTACAGAGTGTTCGAGAGTTGTATGTATAAAATTCAGAAGTGCATTTGTGCGTTACAGTCCCAATAGCACCCAGCACACAAAGCAAATCAGATTTTAGGGCTAAGAAAAGTCTAGAACATTAGTCCTTAAGATGGGTGGGCTTGATAGGTACAAAGCTAGTCAAATAACCAGCCAATGTCTGTGTGGGGCAGAGACATACATGAGAACGAGTGGATGAGCCGAGCCAAGGCACCAAGAAATCAATGTAAACAGGAAGAGGAATTCTTAAATACCCCAAATGAATGCTGATTGTCCAAAATCAGAGATATTCTCCAGAATGTCGGTGTAAATTGACACCCAGGAAAATATTCGTGGTATATTAAGCACCACTGAAATGATACAGCCGAATGTGCATTGCTAGAAGGTTTGCAGTACAAGATGGGCATCAGAAGGACAAAGGACGTATCCTGCATCGCTAGAATGAGGCAGATCAGAATGTGATTGCATCACCAGAAATGGTGCAGGATGGATCGAATCTCGTTGGGATGTTGCTGGGATAAGTAGGCATCATTAAATTGACACAGAACAGTCAAGATGTCAGGTGATGATTGTGTCAGTCACATGTGACAATCACAAATATGTGGATTTTCATGTACTCTTCTAAGCCAGAATAGACATGCACGTTTCCTGCCTTCCATCCCATCTTGTGAGGCCCCAGCATGAGCGTGACAATAGACAGTCGCCTATATTTTCTGCTTTTAGGACCCTCTTCTGGTGACACATTATTGAAAATTCATCACTGGATATACAGTTGTGTTCAAAATTATTCAACCCCCACTGAAATTGAGTGTTTTGGCCAGTTTGACATTGATTTTGATCGTTCAGTCATCTTGCTTACAATTAAATCAAAGAGGCACGTGTAGGTCAGACAAATATAACATAACATTTATAATGAAATAACCACAAATGTCTTTTCTGTGCTCACATCATTATCAGTTTTATTCAACCCCCAAGTGACATTCAATCTTAGTACTTAGTACAACATCCTTTTACAGTTATAACAGCTTTTAAACGTGAAGCATAGCTTGACACAAGTGTCTTGCAGCGATCTACGGGTATCTTCGCCCATTCGTCATGGGCAAAAGCCTCCAGTTCAGTCACATTCTTAGGCTTGCGCACTGCAACTGCTTTCTTTAAGTCCCACCAGAGGTTCTCAATCGGATTTAAGTCAGGTGACTGCGATGGCCACTCCAAAATGTTCCAGCCTTTAATCTGCAACCATGCTCTAGTGGACTTGGAGGTATGCTTGGGATCATTGTCCTGTTGAAAGGTCCAACGTCTCCCAAGCCTCAGGTTTGTGACGGACTGCATCACATTGTCATCCAATATCTCCTGGTACTGAAGAGAATTCATGGTACCTTGCACACGCTGAAGCTTCCCTGTACCTGCAGAAGCAAAACAGCCCCAAAGCATGATTGACCCCCCGCCATGCTTCACAGTAGGCAAGGTGTTCTTTTCTTCATAGACCTTGTTCTTCCTCCTCCAAACATAGCGTTGATCCATGGGCCCAAACAGTTCTAATTTTGTTTCATCAGTCCACAGAACACTATCCCAAAACTTCTGTGTTTTGTCCACATGACCTTTGGCATACTGCAGTCGACTCTTCTTATTCTTTGGAGACAGCAAGGGGGTACGCCTGGGAGTTCTGGCATGGAGGCCTTCATTACGCAGTGTGCGCCATATTGTCTGAGCTGAAACTTCAGTACCCACATCTGACAAATCTTTTCTCAGTTCCTCAGCAGTCACACGGGGACTTTTCTCCACTCTACGCTTCAGGTAGCTCACAGCAGTCGAAGTCAGCATCTTCTTTCTGCCAAGACCAGGTAGCGTTTCAACAGTGCCCTTTGCCTTGAATTTGCGAATGATGCTTCCTATGGTCTCTCTTGGTATGTTTAACATCTTTGCAATCTTCTTATAGCCATTGCCCTTCCTGTGAAGCGTAATCACCTCTTCTCTTGTCTTCCTGGACCATTTTCTTGACTTCACCATGTTTGTAACCACACCAGTAAATGTCTAGAAGGAGCTGAGTATCACAGTCATTTTAAAGCTGCCTAATTGGTGCTTATTATGCTTTATTGCTGCTCCGTGACATCCACAGGTGTTTTCAATACCTGATTGAAAACACTTGAATGAACCTCTGTTCTTCAGAGTGGTAGTCTTTAAGGGGTTGAATAATTGTGTCAATGAAGAATTCACAAAAGAAACATTTACTACTGTATTACAAAACCAATTGATGTCATTTTAGTTGCATATGGTTCTTTAAAAAGTCCTTGTAGGATTTCATTCTGAATACAATTACAAATGTACACTAAATTCCCTAAAACCCTTTACAGCATTGGGGGTTGAATAATTTTGAACACAACTGTATAAGGGTATTTTCCCTCTAGCACTTTCTCTTTCTACAGTGAACCAACCAATACAGGAAACAAAGAAAACAAACACAACATCTGTAGAAAACCATGCAGAGCGTAATACTTTGAGGGCAATATTCCCTAGCTAACTCTACCGTTAGTCTGGATGTGTAAGCGTTAGCGCCAGGATAAGCATCCTATACTTAACATGGGGCTCGCAATCATTAATCAGCGCTTCGAGAAGTAAGGTATTACAAAGTCTTAGCGCTAATTACTGCAGAGGTGCGGGAAGTTAGCACCTTGTAAAAGCTGGTGCTAAATGATTCTGCAAATGCAAAATCATTCAGCACCCCCTAAAACCTTCCCAATAAATCCAGTGCTCACCTCTCATCCTGAAGTGAGAACGGTGGTCTTATCCGCCACCTCTTCTGGCAGCGAGCAGAGTGAGACCGGAAACCAATAGTTCCCAGTATCCTTCCGCAATCACTCATGATCATGCAGGGCTCGAACCCTGGCAGTGCAATTCCACAGTGCTGGTGATCTCACGAGAGATCACGCAGGCAGGGCTCGTGGGCCAGAATCGCAAGCCTCCATGGAGTCCTACGGACTCCAGAAATTGATGCGGCGACGCAGAAGCGCTGCTGCAAGTTTCCCAGTGGCTAGGGCTGCGTTTCAGGGCGAGGTGCTGAGGTAGCGACTGCCCTGGAATATCATGTTAACATGCGGACACTATAGGAAACGTGCGGCGCAGATTTTCCACCGCTACTGTCCTCATGTTAGAGCGAAGAAGGGAATAGTACCCTGAATCTGGGTACCAACTTTGTTTTTACTCATCAGCTTCCATCTTGACTACTGCAATAACCTACTGATGGGACTTCCTTTTTCCAGACTTTCCCACCTCCACTCCATCCTCAATGCTTCCTCCCACTAAGTTTGCTATGTCAAAGTAGGCTTTTAATTTAGAAGTTTGAGAAATAAGGTGACCACTACAGTACAAAATGTTAAAAAATAAATATAATGCAGTCTAGTTATTTATAAAATGATCAAAATGGGAGAACAAGTCCTGGTCATCAGGAAGAAGCACAATCCCGTAGTCAAAAATTACTAACTAGATAAAGAACACACTAATAAAATTTTGCATTCAAAATAGGGCCTCTGTCATGGGCAAAATGACTGTTGCCCATTTGACAGGTCACCTCTACCTTTTTTTAAGTCAGTGTTTTTTTGTTGACCTTTATAATGCAAAGGACCAAGATATTCCCTTTTAAAGTTTTCCTTGGTTGCCCATGTGACTGTGGCATGCCACAGTGAGAAGGACAGCAGAGAGCCATACTACAAGACAGCCCCTCCACGCTGTGACTGCTGTGCTGTCTGCCTGTATAGAGGGACAGTTGCCGTGTAATGACAGATGTACTTTAAAGTGTCAAGTTTAAGTTACCTCTCTATAAGAAATGGTACAGTGGAGGTGAGTTTCTGCTTCTGAAACCAGTAGGCATAGTCGATGTTTCAGCAACATGTAATCCTCAGTGATAATATAAGGTAAAGATAAGGTAAATAAAAATAATTGAGGAAGCCGGCGAAACACGTTTTAGAGACTTTTTTTAACTCCCTAGCAAGAGTTTTTATACATTAGAGGCCTTTTATTTGCATTTTATATATTTGTTCTAATAAATATTTTCTTAAACCGTGCATGAACCCAGAATCTTTGGAGGTCTTTATATTGCCCACAGGGGTATATTAACCTCTTGAGTGCTCATTTGACACTAGGTTTTGTCTATCTTAAAAAGCCTGACCCTCTACAAGGAGCTCTGGAACAGAGGACCATCCCATCTTCCTGCTGCAAGGACAGTGAGCTTTCCTCTCAATCTGTGCAATGCACCTGGCCCACTGGAAACTAAGTATTCTCTTGTTTATTTGATACTGAGCACTATATTGTATTCTTACACACCACATTGTGCGCTTTAAAGGACCTTTTCTGTCTCTTGAAGTATTTCTTTTAAGTGACCACTAGGAAGATAGGTTATAGTAGCATTTTTTAGATTTTAGTATCATATATTTCACTATATATTCACATGAGGTGCTCGTGAAACTGTTACGTTACTCATCTGTCTAAATAAAAATAAGCTCAGGACTATTTTGAAATTCCTAATTCTTGAGACAAACACAGGAAAAAACCTTTGACAAATGTCAAAATATTCTGTAGTCCATATTGCTTAGCTATCACAGATATTGTTGTTACTTTCTATAGTTCAAACCTATTTTGAAATGAATTTGGAATGCAACCAGAGACCTTTTGAAAGAAAGCAATCAGGTTACTACTTGCAAGGAAGAAAGGAGAGTGATTCACATATTGACGAATATAATCACAACATGAATCATGCTAAACAAACCATTGCTAATACCTACGTAGCTGCACGTCCCTTTTCAGTTATTGATAACCAAAGGATGGAGGATTTTTTGTCTCTGTAGCCTTCGTAAAGTATCAAATAACTTACTGAACATTCTCATTTAGAATAACCAAGGATAAGAGATAAAACAATTGAAATTGCAGTAGAAGGCAAAAGAGCATTGACACTCTTCAAGGCCTGAACATTGTAGCAGTTAGACCAGCCATCTATATTGAGATTATGGGTAGAGTGGTGGACGTAAAAGAAGCGACAAAGACATGACGTCTAAATATTTTTTCCTTTCATCAGGGATTATTATTTATTATTTATTAATCGCCAACACATTCCGCAGCGCTGTACAAAGGTGCGATGGGTAAAGACAGGACAATTCTACAATACATAAAGGAGACAGGTCAGTACTGCTTCCAACAGATGCAGGAGTAAATGAGGGCCCTATTCCCGTGGGAATTTACAATCTAGATGGGTGAGAAACAGGAGGGGGGGGCTGCAGTGAAGAGTTAATGCAGGGAGAGATGAGGACTAGGGATGAGCCGAACACCCACGCGTTCGGTTCGCATTCGAACTCTAACTTTTCAAAAGTTCGAATTCGAACTCGAACACGAACTCAATGTAAGTCAATGGGACTCAAAGTTCGATTTTTAGATATTTGCCATAAAGGTGTATGGGGGTCCGGGTAGCGCCCTGGGGGACAGGAAACAAGGACAAAAAGTAAAAAAAAAAACATTTTGACAGTGAGTTTTCCATGAAATAAGGGTTAAAAATGAAAAATTGCTTCAAATATCGTGCCTAGGAGGTCCCCATAACCTGCCCGTGAAGTGGCATGTATGGAATATACATGTATGGAAACATCGCCATCACAGACCCACACATGACACCTAGCACTCCCAGTCTGCATACAATGTATCAAATTCATGAGACCAGACTAATTAGAAGCACATATTATTTCCAAACACTTAATTAAACACCTGTTGTTTACGCCGTTTGAGAGCACAGGTCATTTAGAGGTGAGAATCTTTGCACCTAGACATTAGTTTTTAATTCAATATCTAATAAACCTTTGCTTATAATATTCTGCAGTCGAGAGTCTCTTTATTTCTAGATTTTTTAGTATTTTTTTAAGCATTTTTTATACTTTTTTCAAATTATTTTTTTTCGACCTCGAACCGGACACGCCAAAAAGTTCGAAGTTCGCGAACTTTCGAACTGCCGATGTTCAAATCGAACACCGAACTGATCGAACCGAACAACTCATCCCTAATGAGGACTGTTTTTCGGCCGTATGTCTTGTTACAGATTCAGGTGGTAGGCTTCCCTAAACAGAAGGATCTAGGGAGTGGTTAAATAAAGCCAGATTTGGGGAAAGTATGATATTGCGACGAAGCGCATTCCATAGGGTTGGCGACGCCCTAGAAAAGGAATACAATTTTTTATTTGGAAAATATAACTGTGATTAAAAATGACCTATATGACCATTTTACCTGCTGGTTTTTTGTCCAATCTCTTTTCAGCTATTCTTTTCAATGTATCGTTGTTCAGTGATTACCACACTTATATGCCCTGCTCCATTCAGGAGCATTGGGCTGACGTGAAAGATTTGCCGGGTTAACGGATCCCAGCTTTTGCTTTGAATTGCAGTCATGCCAGGTTCTTGTCAACAGCCTTGATATCGTGATGAAGGCTCCGTCACCGGGAGTCTCTGTGTCTCCCTCTCCTATGCTGTCCTTGGGTATCCCAAACAAGGACCTGCCTACAGATCTTGTTTGTGCTCTTTTGTAAAATATTTCTGATCCGTCGCCACTTACATGTTCGTATCTCTGCAAACGGGCTTCAGTTTTACTGCCAGATGAGCTCGGTCTTGGAGATCCATTTTTGTGGACACCAGGCATGAATGATGACTTGTCAGCAGCAGTTTGCAAAGACCTGGAGTTTTTTGGAGGTTTCTGCTGAATTAATATCAGCTCCATTCTAATTTATTAAACGTATCATACATAAAAAAATACAATTAATTACAATAATTTTATGAACACGTTAATGCTACATCATTAAAGCAATTAACTCTGGAAGAGTATATGTATGTTATCATTACCAATCTGTTGCGAGTGTATTTATTGACACATCCCAATTTCCCATTTAACAGGAAAAGATTTCCCAAAATTCACGTTCCGGTGTATCATCTGGGAAAATAGAATTCCTTGCGTAATCCTTTGCGTCTTCCAGCGTATACAATAAGTCTGGCAGCTTTTTCATACCCCATGTTATGATTAAAACCTGCTTATTAATTTGTTCTAGTCTTGTCTCTGCATGAAATAAATAAAAGAGCATGAAATAAAAACGTAACCCAACCATCTCCCAAAGGAACACTTAATATTCATGCCCAATGAAATATATATATGATCCTGATTATTTGTTACTGATCTTGCAATTTGAATTAATTAACTAACCTGGTGATGATAAATTGTAAAACATAAGGTAAAGTTTGTTGGCTCCATTTCACCTGGAATATTCATGTTGAAACCAGTTGTAATTTAGGCTTACGATGCATATTCATTGTCTGATATATCATGTTTGTTTTACCACTACAATTAAATAGTAACAATGTTGCAGTGAATAAAAACATTCCGGTTAGTGATTGCATATGCATTAATAATATGAACTATCAACATGTCATACAAGATTCTGTTTTCAATGGATGAAATTCATTTGCCGAACCTTATTAATAAACATTTATCAGACACCTGGCTGCCTTGTCATTCTTTGTAATATTGCCGATACTTTTTTGTTTGGAGGGTAGAAGCAGTTTATTTAAAACCACATTATTTACTTATTAAAGACCACGAGCAATGTTAATTCTGCTACTTATACTTTGAAAAAATCATTAGTCTTTATTTATTATGGACATTATTATTTTTACTAACATGCACATAAACAGGGTCATACCTCCAATTTAAAAGCCGTGACAATAATTGTGATTGGGAGTGATGACTGCTGCTGCTGTCATGACCTCAAGGGACCTGGAGTCTGGAGAAACAGTCTCCTATCTCCTGCATTTCAATACTTTTCTTTCGAAAAATATAAATATATTGTTTTGCGGCGCATGAAATAAACAGCGGATATGCTACACGTTCCTTCAAATGTGGTGCTTCCCTTCACCACGAAATACGGTTACAAAATACAAAGAGTAGAAGGAACAGCGCTTCCGTAATCCCCCCACCTATTGTGCTCATAAAATGAATACAATAGTTTACGCTTTTGCTATGTAGTGGGGATTATCATGTAATGGTTTTCACAGTAGGAATTATATTTGTTTTGTGTTCCTCACGTATCTCAAAAGTAGAAATAACAAACAAATAGAACCGTGTGCATCAGTACGTCAATTAATATAGTTAAAATGAGATTATATACACTCACATTCTTTAAGAGCTATCCTGCTCTAAAGGTATCGTCTTTCAGATTGAATATGGGCCAATCCGTCTGCCACAATTCCTCCTGAGAGTAACTTTTACAGTATCCTCAAAGGACAAGAAGGAAGACTTTCATTGCATAATAAAGTACCATCTTATATACATGCAGGAAGGTATAATACCTTACTCACCCTTTTTCGAGCTTTACCTAGCTCAAGGGACCCAGCGCAAATAAGGTTGTTGGGCACATGCCCTCCAAATTTTTGCCACTGAAGTAGCACTGGTTAGCTGAAATACGTCTGGCTGTTGTTTATATGCTGCAAAACTTAAGCTACGAGCCTTTTATGGATTTTTATTAGTGTTTTATTTACTCTTACGCAATAAATCGATTTTTATTGAATACCTTTTGGTTTTGGTAACATTCATCGTCGGGAGCAAGATGGCCCCATAATTACAACGGAACAAGGCTTATCAGGTTGTGCCTACTTGCGCTGGGTCCCTTGAGCTAGGTAAAGCTCGAAAAAGGGTGAGTACTTTTCTTTTGTGGCACTGTTAAGAAGCAGATGATGATTGATTGCCCCTAAGGGAGGAGAAAGCAGCACCTCACCATGCAAAGTTCGTAGTAGGAGCAGTTAACTTGCAAATTTCCATCATAAATTTAAATTTCATTGTGATTTCATTTTATTTTTAAAAGCTCTGTTGTATATGTTTCTTTAATAATTACAGATTTGGATTTTCTGTCATGACCGCGTGATGTTTGCAAATACTGCCCCATCTGAAACCATTTTAGTTGGGAGTGGTCAGTTTGCTTCTAGAAGGGATTTTTGATGTCACTCATTCACCCTGCACCAGGACAAACAGATAAGGAGTGCTGCGGCGAGAAGGAGCCAGGTACATTGCCTTATCTTCTAGGACTGTCACTGGCTCAAGGGACAAAGCTATAGACCATGATGAGAAAATTACATAAATTGCATAGAAGTTGTCATTTCAGCATCAGGGGTCAATTTGCAGCAGAGTCATGGAAGACTGGTCATTCCCATAGCTATCCTTGCACCCATGCTCCAAGTTCCCACAAAGTTCAAGACCACACCATTTTTCTGTAGATGTGGATGGCAGTACCCTTAAATCTGATCCCTCTGGACTAGCCTTGAAACTGTTCTGCTGCTGTCACCACAAAAAAAATCCCAGAGAGACCCTAAATTGGAATCTATTACAGTTTCTCCTTTTACAGTCATTCCAGTTCTGCTCTGGAAGTCCACAACCCCATTATCAACTTGGTGACAAGCAGAGTCTCCTTTTCCTCAGAGCACTGCTGTAACCACTGTACTTCCTTTCTCCATGCCGTTCCTGTATTTACCGCCATGGACTCCCTTGTTATACCCAAAAAATTCCAGGCTTTCCATATACTGTATACAGAAAGGCAGGGTATGCCTTGCACGAGGAGGTCACTCCTTGGGACAGAGAACTCTCAGGCTCTTTGTGGACTATGCCTTGCTGGCTCCTCATCACCTGCTTGTCTGTCCTTACGTCATACCCATGCTCTAAGTCCTGCCCATATGCCATTATGGTGTCCTCAGGGATACCCACACATATCCAACAGGTGACTGCCATCTCAACATCAACACATAAGGATGCTGACACAACACACATGATGCCACAAAATAATGCATTAATGTCAACCCTACAGTGCCCCTTGGCAAGAATGACAACTTTGTCAATGTAACAGATTTCATTGGCCCAATTGATGTCTTTGTCACTTCTGTTCCTCCACCCTGCACTGGTCTGACAGCAAATACACCAATGCAACAACTATACACAGGTGTGTGACAGAATGCCACCTCTGCTACTGACCCAACCAATGGTTACCATGGAGGAAGGTCAAGCAGTTACAGGTAAAATTTCTTGGATCCTCACTATAAGAACTCAGCTGACCAACTCTCCACAAGTTCCTGTTGTATCCTGAAATCCCTATTCCTATACCAGCCTATCCTGTTTGTATTCCCTGGATACCAGGCCTTGGCTCTGCTTTCGACACCATACCTTTCTTCTGCTCCTGTTTTACCGGTAATGTGCAGCTCGTGTGAAGGACACCCTGTTCCAGTCTGCCTGTACTTGTAACCAGTTCCTGTCTGGTCAGTATCTTCACCATGTTCTATTCTGTACCTGCATCTGTTATTTGTACACCATAACAGTTTGTATCTACATCCAGTAGCATGCACCCTGTTCAGGTCATTAACTGTATACAGTAGCTGCACCCTGTTCCGGTCTGTACCTACATTCAATAAACTGCTCTCTTTTCCGGTCTGTATCTGCGCCCTGTACCTGTGTCCTTTTCCTAACTGCCTAACACCATTTTCCTGATCCATTTCTCTAGTAATTGTTCCTGGAATGTAATATATGAACTGTGTACTTGCCAACGAGTTCTGCTACAAGCATCTTAAAGGTTATTACCCCACAGCCTCAGCAATGTGTTGCAGGTATCTCTAGTGTTAATTTGTTGGAAATATTGGCCCTGTTTTACTGCTCAATAACATTTTAAATATCAAAGGTTTATTGACATAAAGGTGGTGCTACAACTAACTCACAGAGATATCTTCAAATGTCTTTAAATCCGATTAAGCTATCTTAATGCTCTGTTTCTATGGAAAAGTAAATAGCGATCTGGGTAGATTTTATGACCGGAGATTATAAAATCAGTATGTTATAGGGATAGGTCTATACAGGGGAATAGCTATTTGCTTGCATTAAAGTTATCCCTATTTTTTGAATAGATAGACACCCCTGTTTAATCCTGATACATATGTTTCTACATATTATTTTTATCAATATTAAATTCTGGAGAAGGTCTGGTTTCACATACGTAAATAAGTGCATTATTGGGAAGTTTATAAGAATTGCAGTCTTTATTTACTTTTTGGTTCTACAGCTGTAGAAACAAAAAAAGCAAACACAAACAGGTGAGTAATGTAACACTTAGAGATAACATTATATATAAGTTTCTGACCAATGTTCAAAAGTTCAGGAGTCTCAAACGACGTATATATTTAAAAGGTTTTCTTCCTTCTTTCATAGCAAAAAACCCTTAAAAATACATTTAATATCAATTATTTGTAACTGCCGTACTGGCCTTCACTGCAAAAACACACAACAGGTTATAATTTAAGTTGTGAAATCATCTATCCTATAGTGGAACTTTTAATTTGTGAGGACCATTGGAGAGATAAGCAGCTCTCATTCAGTTGTGCTTCTAGGGTCATGAATGGAGTCGTGGTTGAGAGAACACGCACCGACTAGCTCGCAACCTTTGCATGTTGTTTTCCCTTTATTTATTATTTTATTCTCTTTATTGTCAGAAACGAACTTTGGCAGCATTTCAGATTGCTCTGCAGGCATGCAGCTTGTTCTTAGGGATTTAATGCCTTTGCTCTGTTTATTATTGATGTTTCTGTATGATTTTCATTTTTATTTGAAAAATCTATTGTGACATGAAAGTATTTAAAATGCACTCAGAGCCAAGTTTAAGTTTTGTTAGTAATCTTTAACTATCGGGTGTATTTAAATAATGGTTTTATATCTTATAGTTTATTCTAGCATTTGTCTTAATTATATATAAAAAAAGCATTAAAGCTTAAGATAAAAAATGTGTGCAAAGAAATATATAAATCTACTTTTTCAAAAAACATTAGTGTTTAGTTGTAATTTTGTTGAATAATTTGCTATTCTTTCTGACTTTCTCATAGTAATATTTCATGAGGTGAAATCACGTTCAAATTCCTGATGAGTTATTTTTAGGTAGTCATTTTGAACTGGGTATATATGGGCCTGGAGATGCTTTCTGGAGGTTTGGGAATGCGGGTTCTGGTGGGTCTGACATGTCATATTTTTCCGCAATCCTCTATGTCTAAGTCACACTATGCCCCTTACAGGTACAGGGTGTCTGTGTTTATGTGTTGCATAACCCCTTCTTGCTGCTTAATGCAGTGAATAGAATACAGACCTGCAAAGTCACATGGTTTGACCGTTTGACAACAGTTTTCACTTAGTTCTCCCGATGACCTGACAGTCTTCGGCTGTTACCCATCTTTAGGGAGGACTGTGGGAAAACACACTGCAAGCACCTTCTTTGTTAGAAAATCAGGGCTTTGCAAACCCATAGACGAGCATAAAGCAGAACTCGTGTTTGAGTTGCCCTGATTGAGTGCTCGACCAAGCAGCCTGTCGTCCTGGTACACAAGCACACTAGAATGATGTATCTTGTTTGGCGAGTGTGGATGTCAGTCACCAGTGATGCAAATCTTGTTGGCATTCAGAGAGAGAGCTTGGCCCGGACAAAAGACTTCTAGAATGCTGGACCTGACTGTAGAACTGAAAATGTCTGAATAAGGGATGATCCAGAAAAGATGCACAAGTGCACCAAGGACATTTAGAGGTCAAATGACATCCAACAATGGGTAGTATCGTTTAAAACTACTCATAACACGTGAAATGGGTTCATTCTTAAATAGAAGTTGAAGATACATCTGTTGTCTCTCAGATCTCTAGTTCTAATGTTTATAAACCAGACTTTTGAAATTTAACCTCTTAAGGAGGACCAATGACGTAACTGTTCCGTCATAAATGCATTGACTTTAAAGACCATTGGTCCTTAAGAGGTTAAGATTGCACAAACTGCAGTTCAGAGCATGTTATCTACCTAATAACTTGTAAAGTCTGCCAAACGCAATGTGATTACAAAACAGCAACTCTGCATAAAAAGCTTATCAGGCAGCATATTTTTCTCTGTTTTATTCATTTCTTATTAATAAGTAAATCGTGTTCTGGAAAATATTTCAGAAAACATATACACTGTAGACAGTACCAAATAAAAAACGGAATTGAAGAGATAAAAATGCTTTTGTTCAACGTCAAGTAGTGGTTTGGTGAATGCAGTGTATGACAGACTCAGCCCTCACTGGGGCTTTTGGAGAAGCCTGGGGACTAGTCTCCTTCCTATGGACTATGGGCCAAGGTTATAAGTGGTGTTTGCCAAATAGATCGCCCATGGAATCCAGGATTTATAGAAACATAGAAACATAGAAAAATGTCGGCAGATAAGAACCTTTCGGCCCATCTAGTCTGCCCAATTACATGGATACTTTACCTGGATTTATCTTTTGTTTAGGATAGCCTTTTGCCTATCCCATGCCTGCTTAAATTCAATTACTGTTTTGGCCTCTACCACTTCAACTGGAAGGCTGTTCCATGTATCCACCACCCTCTCAGTAAAATAATGCTTCCTGATGTTACTTTTAAACCTTTGCCCCTCTAATCTAAGACTATGTCCTCTTGTTTTGCTACTTTGTTTCCTTTTAAATATACTCCCTTCCTCTACCTTGTGGATTCCCTTTACGTATTTAAATGTTTCTATCATATCTCCTCTGTCTCGTCTTTTTTCCAAGCTGTACATGTTAAGATCATTAAGCCTTTCCTGGTAACTTTTCTCCTTCAAGCCGTACACCATTTTAGTAGCCCTTCTCTGAACTCTCTCTAAGATGTCTATATCCTTCTGGAGATACGGTCTCCAGTACTGCACACAGTACTCCAGGTGAGGTCTCACCAGTGCTCTATACAGTGGCATGAGCACTTCCCTTTTCCTACTGCTAATACCTCTCCCTACACAACCAAGCATTCTGCTAGCATTTCCTGCTGCTCTATTACATTGACTACTTACCCTTAGATCCTCTGCAATAATCACCCTAAATCCCTTTCCTCAGATGTTGAGGTTAGGACTGTATCAAATATTCTATATTCAGCCCTTGGGTTTTTACGTCCCAGGTGCATTATCTTGCACTTATCCACATTAAAACTCATTTGCCACAGCTCCGACCAATTTTTTACTTTACCTAAATCATTTGTCATTTGGCTGATCCCTCCAGGAACGTCAACCCTGTTGCAAATCTTTGTGTCATCAGCAAAAAGACATACTTTTCCATTAATACCTTCTGCAATATCACTAATAAAAATATTAAAGAGAATGGGTCCAAGTACTGACCCCTGAGGTACCCCACTGGTAACAAGACCTTGCGCCGATTAAACTCCATTTACCACAACCCTCTGTTGCCTGTCACTCAGCCACTGCCTAATCCATTCAACAATATTGGAATCCAAGCTCAAAGATTGCAATTTATTGATAAGCCTTCTATGCGGACCAGTATCAAAAGCCTTACTGAAATCTAAATAAGCAATGTCTACTGCACCACCTATGTCTATTATTTTTGTTACCCAATCAAAAAATCAATAAGATTAGTTTGGCATGATCTCCCTGAGGTAAACCCATGTTGTTTCTGGTCCTGTAATCTATGTGTTTTTAGATGTTCAACAATCCTTTCCTTTAACATGGTTTCCATTAATTTCCCCACTACTGACGTAAGACTAACTGGCCTATAGTTCCCCGATTCCTCCCTACTACCCTTCTTGTAAATGGGCACAACATTTGCTAATTTCCAGTCTTCTGGGATGACTCCCGTTAACAAGGATTGGTTAAATAAATCTGTTAACGGTTTTGCTATTACACCACTGAGCTCTTTTAATAATTCAGGCCCCATTGACTTATTTGTCTTTACTTTAGACAGCTGCTGTAGAACCTCCTCCTCTGTAAACTCATATGTAAATGTCTCGTTAGTGTTTCCTCCTAACTGAGGTCCCTTTCCTTCTTTTTCTTCTGCAAAGACTGAACAAAAATATTCATTGAGGCAGTCAGCGAGACTTTTATCCTCTTCTACATACCTTCCTTCCTTTGTTTTTAATCTAACTAATCCTTGTTTTACTTTTGTTTTCTCATTTATGTATCTAAAAAATGTTTTGTCCCCCTTTTTTACTGACTGAGCTATTTTCTCTTCTGCGTGTGCTTTGGAAGTTCTTATAAATTGCTTTGCCTCTTTCTGCCTAATCTTATAGTTTGCCTATCTTCTTCACTCTGAGTTTTTTTATAATTATTTATGTTGAACTTTGTCTTGGCATCCTGGCGGGAACACCTAAATTATTGTGGACATTTTTTCCAGCATGTAGACCGAGGGGGCAGAAAGTTCTCTAAGCAGCCAGAATAAGATAAGTGTTATCTAGTCCAGGTCTCAAAATTTCAAGTCCCAAGCTACTAACCAGGTCATATGTCAGGACCCGTACCTGTCAGGATCCGTTTCTGTGATATTACCTGCAAGTGGCAGCTGCATTAAGGCTGGGGTCAGACCAGCGCATTTTTAACGTGCGTTCTTGCGCACTTAATCACGGCCGCACTAGCAGCAAATGACGGGCAATGACAGCCAATATACGAAGTACGGTCGCACGAAAGTCCGGCCGCGCAACGCAAGTGGAAAATGAATGCATTTTTTCGAGAACACAGAACCGCTAGTACGGACGTACAGAGTGCGCTGCGCCTGCTAGCGGTGTGTGTGTGTGATTTGGAGACGTCACACCCTGCTCATGTCCGGCCAACATAACGTCCAGACGCAAAAAGTTTCCTGGTTTGGATTCGTAAAACATCACGCATGAAAATGCGCATCGTATGACCGTTTTTGCATATTCCGTGAAAAAATACATCAATGCGTTCGGACGCACTTTTTTACGTTCGCGTGTAAAAATACTTTCGTTTGACCCTAGCCGAAAGGTGCTGCCCTTCTGCTCAGCACCAGTATTAAAACAGTTAAACACACACCACAGGTCACATGACACACCCCTGTGCCTAATCAATAAATGCTCCACACCCCCTCTGTCCAATGCTTCATTGTTGTCTATTATTCTTAGGAATAAGACCTGCTAACATAAGCTCCAGAGAAACCTGCTTGCCCCTACCAACCCACCATGATCCCCTGCTCAAGGACCCTCCGTGTTTCCACTACTTCAAGACCCACCAAGACCCACTGTGTTTTCCCAGGAGCAACTGTCCTTTAGGGATGAGCCGAACACTCCCCGAGTTCGGTTTGAAGCTGAAGCCGAACTTTCCAAATGTTCGGATCCGAACCCGAACCCGAACTCGAACTCCATACAAGTCAATGGGGCTGAAAATTCTTAGAGTGCCCTCCAAGAGGGCATACATGCTAGATATTTGCCATAAAAAGTGTATGGGGGTCCGGGTAGTGCCCTGGGGGACAGGAAACAAGGACAAAAAGTAAAAAAAAAACGTTTTTAAAGGGACAGTGAGTTTTCCATTAAATAAGGGTTAAAAATAAAAACGAAAAATTCCTTCAAATATCGTGCCTAGGAGGTCCCCATAACCTGCCCTGAAGTGGCGGATTTCTAGGATGTATAGAAATATGTAAAAACCAAAAAATGACATTTCAAATGACGGTAAATGCTTTTCCTTTAATCTATCCATAAACAACTGCTTGGGGCGGCAGTCTGTATGAAAAGAGGAGACATTTTCGAACACGCAGAAAAAGTTTACTGATTTTTTGGCGGTGAAAATCAGGAGAATGACTGGAGAATGGAAAATTCTAGACCAAATAGCCGATTTGGAAAGTGAGATAAATTGGAGAATTTTTCTGGTTCGGCTATTTTGACCTAGAATTTTCTCTTCAGTCATTCTCCTGAGTTTCACCTTTCTCTGAATAACCCTGTCAGGGTTATTCAGAGAGCAGTGAAGAGCAGGAGAATGACTGGATAATGGAAAATTCTAGGTCAAAATAGCCAAACCAGAAAAATTCTCCCATTTAGGCTAGGGTCAGACCAGCGAATTTTTAACATGCGTTTAGGCGCACTTAATCACGCCTGCACTAGCAGCAAATGACGGGCAATGACAGCCAATATACGAAGTACGGTCGCACGAAAGTCCGGCTGCGCAACGCAAGTGGAAAATGAACGCATTTTTTCGAGAACGCAGAACCGCTAGTACGGACGTACAGAGTGCGCTGCGTCCACTAGCGGCGTGTGTGCGTGATTTGGAGACGTCAGACCCTGCTCATGTCAGGCCAACATAACGTCCAGACACCCAAAGTTTCCTGGTTTGGATCCGTAAAAAATCACGCACAAAAATGCGCATCGTATAACCGTTTTCGCTCATTCCGTGAAACAATACGGCAATGCGTTCGGACGCACTATCGGTCGCTGTGAAAAATGCGTTAGTCTGACCCTAGCCTTATCTCACTTTCCAAATCAGCTATTTGGTCCAGATTGTTCTCTTTTCCTGCCATTCTCCTGGTTTTCACCTTTCTCTGAACAACCCTGAGAGAGAGGTGAAAGCCAGGAGAACTGGCAGAAGAAGAGAACAATCTAGACCAAATAACCAATTTGGAAAGTGAGTTAAATGGGAGAATTTTTCTGGTTTGGCTATTTTGACCTAGAATTTTCACTTCTCCAGTTATTCTCCTGCTTTTCACCGCTCTGTGAATAACCCTGTGAATGTTTAATCCCGAGGTGAAAAATAACATTGCTTAAGGCTGGGGTCAGACGAGCGCAGTTATCACGTCCGTGTTGCCGCACATTTGTACCTCCATGGCAGCATAGCATTCTGACCAATGGAGCCCCACACACGAAGTACGTCCGCACGGAAGTGCGGATGCATGGCGGACGCAGCAAACGGACGCAGGCAGCGGCGTAGCGTGAGTGGTCAGCGCCCGGGGCAGGGCAAGAATTGTGTGCCCCCCCCAACCTGTGGACATGGTAACACACCATGATTCCCTGACACCGGTAGAGTATTGACCCCCTTTACCCCACAAGCACATGTATTTTAGATTAACAAAATACTGTTATAATAAAAAAATTAAGCACACATGCCCCCCCACGCTACGCCACTGCTACCAGTCACTCTGTCCAAGTATACCCTATCATAGTTCCACTCTCATACTATACGCAGTCACTCTCTCCCAGTACCCCCAGTCACCCTCTCCCTCCAAGTACCACCACTCTCAATACCCCCACTTTCTCTCAATACCCCAGTCACTCTCCAAGTACCCCCACTTTATCCCAGTACCCCCAGTCTCTCTCCAAGTACCCAGTCACTCTCTCGCTCTCCCAGTACACCCAGTTACTCCCCCCAGTACCCCCAGTCACTCACTCTCTCCCAGTACCCCGTCACTCTCTCCCAGTACCTTCCGTCACTCACTCTCTTTCTCTCTAAGTACTCCCTCTTTCTCCCAGTACCCCCAGCCACTCTCTCTCTCTCTCTCTCTCTCCATCCAATATCCCCAGTCACTCTCTCCCAGTATCCCCAGTCATTCTCTCTATGAACCTCCAGTCACCCTCTCCCTGTACCCCCTCACTGTGTGTTGGTCACGCTGCTTGGTGTCATACAGTGTCGCCTACCTGCGTGAAGTTGTTGGTGGCCCGGGGGAGCTGTCCAGGGGGCTTTGTGGAGACCAGATTTTAAATGTGCTGCAGCGCAGGCGACTCCCTCCCTCCTTCCTGTTTAACGGCTGAAGGGCTGCCAGCAGTGGGCGACTGGCACAGGGCTTCAAGGGGGGCTGACAAACATGGTACAGGGTGTTCCGGTGAATAATGCTGCGCTGCTTCATGTGACTCATGTCAGCGTTAAGGAGGAGTCAGGACAGGACCAGAATTCTATGTCCTGATCCTCCCTTCTGGAGGCTGAGTGCTAGGTCACCGCCAGTGTGGCAAAACTGGCCGACACCTTGCCGATTCCTGCTGGAAAATATTAGTGGTTCAAATTTCTTTTGAAATTTTGCGCCCCCTAAGAAAATAGCGCCCGGGCAACCGCCCCCGAGGCACCCCCCACGCTACGCCACTGGACGCAGGTTAGGCAAGAACGTAATACTGCTAGAACGGACGTGCGGAGTGTGCCACGTCCGCAACGTCCGTGTAGCTTTGTATGTGAGTGATGAAACAAGGTCAGATGGACTGCATTTATACGTCCAGCATTTTTGACGGACAGAATGTTTTTTCATTTTAATTTATTTTCCCTGCTACATCAGTCAAAAAATACGTCAGTGAAAAAAACAGACTGTTTGGCCACTACCTTGTTGTCAGTCAGTAAGTACGTCCGTACTGCACGGACGCACAGTCCGTACAAAATGCGCTCATCTGACCCTAGCCTTAGATTTTGAATTTTTTTCAAACACCAGTTAACCACTTGGCTGCTATGGACGCGCTCAGCGCGTCCAGCCAAGTGGTTCTCCTGTGCTATGGACGCGCTGAGCGCGTCCATGCACAGGAGGCAGCAATCCGCCGGATTCCGGCAGATTACTGCGCCCCCCCGTGCGGGCTGACATCTTGGATGTCAGCCCAGCACTCCGGGACCCCGGTCGGAGCAATTAGATGTCATCGCGGCGGCGCGATGACATCTAATTCAGGCGCCCCCCCGCATGTGCGGAGGAAGCGCCTGAAAGGGAGGGGGGGAGGTCCTTTGGACCTCTCGCCCTCCCGATCGCCGGGGGGCAGAGGGTTAATCCAGGCACCGTTTGGAAGGGCACAGCCTGCCCTTCCAAACGGTGGCTGTGATTAACCCCTGGGGAGCCGGATCACGAATCGGCGCTGAAAAGCGCCGGATCGTGATCCTCTCCTGGAGCTGGCCGACATCTTGGATGTCGGCCAAGCCTCCAGGAACTCCCACTGAGGACTGGCGTCATCATGCATAACACGATGACGCCAGTCCTGGAGTTAACCCCTTGCTGCCACCAATGGTGGAGATAGGGGGTTCCAATGAACCCCTATCTCCTGATCCGTGGCAGCTAGGGGTTAATGTTTGATATCGTTGGATCAGCCAGAGCATGGCCTTTCCAAGGATACCAAACATGAGCATGAAAAATGTTTTAAAAAAATTCAAAAAAGAAAATAAACAAGTTTTTCTGTTTGTTTTTGTTTTGTTAATGCAGCAATATTGTTCCCATTTCAATTATAATGTGAACAATAATACTGCACTAATGATTTTTGTATGCGGTGCGTTTGTTAAAAAAGCTAAATTTTCCCCAAAAAAAATGTAATGAGACCCCATTTCTAATTTTTTTAACAAGGGCACCCCATACAAAATATAACCGCAAACGATTGCATGTTAAAATGTGAAAAAAAAACCACTTTACACATAATAAATTATTGAAAATTCAAATTTTATTGCATTTTTTGTTATAATATACAGACATGACATAACGTATACATATAATAATGACATATTATGAATCTGCCAAGTCTACCGGAAAGAACGATATATAATATGTCTGGGTCATATATCAAAATATGGCTACAATACGAGGTTAAACATGATGAGCGAAAGCGGTAAAAATGACCTCAGCACAGAGGTGTGAAAAGCCTCAGCAGCGAAAGGGTTAAATGCAGCATATTAGGATGTTTTAGGAGGGAAATTAATTCTCAAATCTCAATCAGAAGCAGACACCACCCCACCCCCTCAGTATAGTGTACAATGTATGAAATTGATTACCAGACTAAAAACACCTGGTGTTATGCCCGTTTGTGAACAGAGGTCATTTAGAGTTGATAATCTTTCCACGTACACATTAGTTTTTAATTCAATATCTAATAAACCGTTGCTTATAATATTCTGCAGTAAAGAGTCTCTTTATTTCTAGATTTTTTAGTATTTTTTTAAGCATTTTCTATACTTTTTTCAATTTTTTTTTTTTTTTTCGAACTTGAACCGAACACACCCAAAAAGTTCGAAGTTCACGGACTTTCGAACTGTCAAAGTTCGGGTTGAACTCCGAACCGTCCAAACCCGAACAGCTCATCCCTACTGTCCTTCCCACCGTGCTCTCACAGGAGCAATCACCCATCCAACCTCCCTACCTGGACACAAGGACTACTTTCCCAATCACCCTCAGCCAAACCAGCAAGTCCCATTGTGTCCTGTCCCACAGCCTCCTGTCTGTTCTCCAGCAATACCTCTCCACCCATCGTCAGTGTGCACCCCTTTCAAACTGCATATTCACCTGAGAAGCCAGTACCTATAAGGTATTAAACCTGACACCATAAGAGTTACTTGCCACCAGTTGCTCCACCTAACCCATACCCAGCCCTTAACTCTGCCGCTAAACACACCCCCTTAAATTATCTTATGAAATTACACTGGTAAAAGGTTTTATTTGGAATAAAAGTTACAAAAATAAGATTAATACCCAGACATCATACCCCAGATACATGTATACCCAGACATCAGACTCCAGATACATGTATACCCAGTCTTCAGAGCCCAGTGTGAGCAGAGCGAGGAGGCAGGGAAGCTCGTCTCCCCCCCTACCAGTGACAGAGACGAGCTGGGTCAGGTTAGGCAGCTGATCCCTGCCACCGTGCAGCCTGGGGAAGGGGGGCTGCATGGTGGCACTGCAGGAATACGCAGCACAAGATAATTTTTTGTGCTGCCTGCGTGTGCATTCCCACTCGCCCTCACTTAATTTCCACTCGCGAAATGCGAGTAGGCGAGTGGAAATTTTGAGCCCTGGTCTAGTCACTGTGTTAACTGTCTATTGTTTCATCCAGTTT
This sequence comes from Leptobrachium leishanense, assembly GCA_009667805.1. NCBI lineage: Eukaryota > Metazoa > Chordata > Amphibia > Anura > Megophryidae > Leptobrachium > Leptobrachium leishanense. Next base: position 262,071,997 of record CM019067.1, on the reverse strand, counting down.
GAATGTCCCTTACCCTGCCCTGTTATTGGATCTGTTGATCTTATCTGTGTTTTATTCATGAATGGTGTTGTTCCTCTGCTGCTGATATCTGTATGTCTGTTTGAGTAAAGAGTTCTTCTGCTGTTACTCTGAACACTGGTCTTGCCTAGTGATTTGGGGTAATCTTGGGATAATAATCTTTATTATTTTAGGAGTTCGTGTTCCTGCCTGGTAACTTAGAGAGGTTTGGGCTGAGGTTCCTTGATTTCGGATTCCAGCTTGGAAAAAGCTATTCGGTGTTATTTAGAGAGAGGCCCCGAAATTGCACCAAACAGTGAATTTCCCCGTAAAGTGCAATTTCAGGGCCATTCGGTTGTTCAAAAGCTGGCAATTTGCCAATATTTGAAATACGGTGCCAGTTCGACGGCAGTGGAATCTCCATAGAGAAGCAATGGTTAACCTATTCAGAGAACACCGAACAGCAGTGAAATGCCCTGATGTTCGGTGGTTTCATTCAGCAGGTTTAATCAAGCGAATTCTATAGGTCTCAATGTAAAAAATATTCCCGTTTTTATCTAACCGTTTATTCAACGTTTTATTCAACCGTTTATTCTCTTCATTTGCAGCAAAAAGTCTCTTTATTTTTTTTAGGATTTTTCAGCAATTTTTTCCCCCGATTTATATAGCTTTTTTTTTCTGTAACAGACCTTTTTATTATTGTTCATAGGATCTTATATGTTAATTCCAGACATTTACAATCAATATTTTTTTTTGCAATCAGCATATGAAATTTTTTGAGTTTCAATCGTCTTGTTTTGTTTTTTTAACCTGTTTGCCGGCTTTTTCCGGAGGCCAGTCATCGCTGTGTTCAGCGGATCGTCTGCATTTTTTGGATGTGTTTGGCGGTTTGCGGTAGACTTGTGCACCGATTTTTTTTTCGGTTCGATTCGGTTTGATTCGTTCGGATGTTTAAAATTTCGATTCGGCTCATTTCGGCCGATTTCTGTTTCGATTCGGTTCGGTTCGGCTCGTTTTTCGTATACATTTTTTTTTCGGAATATCGACCATTTTTCGTGTTTTCGGGTCACTCTGCTCGTTTTTTGTATCGACTTTTCGTGATTTCGGAAATTTTCATTTTTTTCGGAACGTCTGTTCTCCTTGTTTCAAAGTGTCTACTCTATTCGTTTTGATGTAAACTACTATGGTTTACTTTTTTTATACTTTATATATTTTTTTATAATTAATTTTTGGTTTGTTTTTCAGATCCGATAATTCATTCTGTCGATACGATAATTCTGGCGATTCTATCGTGGTTTTTTTTATTAAATAAAGATCCTTTTTTTCTTATGAATATACATTTCACAACTTTATTTAATCATATTTAAATAGTATGAAAGCCAAGGAACAAAAAAAAAAGAACAAAACGATTTAAAAAACGCTAAACTGACCCAAATGGTCTGACTTTAAAAATAAAAACCAGAACAAAAGGTTTTAAAACGGAAAAATAGTTGATCAAAATGATCTGAAACGAAAAAAAAACAACAAATAAAATGATTTAAAACAGACAAAAAAATTAACCCTTTCGCTGCTTAGGCATTTCACGGCTTCCCTTCACGCCTGTGTGCGGTCTGCTGCTGAGCTAATTTTTAACAGTTTCGCTCCTCTTGTTTAACCCCTTAGTGACCGGGCGGTTTTACACAAATCCGTCCTTTAGTGACCGCTGCTGTTTTTACGTTTCTGCGCTGTTAGGGTTTAGGTCAAATTTTCCTCTTACTCGTTTATTCAACTCACACATATTATACACCCTTTTTCCCGCCATTAAATGGACTTTCTAGAAATACCATTATTTCCATCATATCCAATAATTTACTATAAAAAAAATATGAAATATGATGAAAAAAATGGTAAAAACACACTTTTTCGTAATTTAATCCCCTAAAGCTACAACCACCAATAAAGACCCCGGCTAAATAGTTTCCAAATTTTATCCCGAGAATAGAAATACCCAATTTTTACATGTTTTTACCTTTTAACCCTTTCACTCCTGAGCCAGTTCACCTATGTGCGCTGCGCTCATTCTGACCATTTTGTGCTAATTATTTTGAGATGTCAGCCTAGGTCCTATTTAATTAAACCCCCCCAGACAATTTTTTTAAAAAAAAAAACACATTTTTTTATTTAATTTTTTATTATTTTTTTTTTTTTTTTTTTTTTTTTTTTAAACCAAACCTGGTCATGTTTGGTATCATTTGAAAGGCCATGATCGGGCCTTTCAAATGATGTCAAATATGACCATCTAGCTGCCATGGATCGGGAGATAAAGGGATCCTTAGGATCCCCTTATCTCTACATGGCAGCTAGATGGTTAACTGGCCCTCTGACATCCTCACACATATGGTGAGGTTGTCAGTGGGTGGGGGTGGACCTGGAGGCTAGGCTGACATCCAAGATGTCAGCCCCCCTCCAGGTTCGAATCGCGTTTTGGCGCCAATTGGCGCCGCAACGTGATCCGGCGGCGAAACGGTTAATGCCATACACCGCTGGAAAGGGGAGGCTCTCCCCTCTCCAGCGGTGCAAACAGCATCTCCCTAGCTTCAATGGTTGGGGAGATAGAGGGCTCCGAAGGAGGCCCCCCCTCCCCTCCATTGAAACACATGGGGGCACCTTCTGATGACGTCACCACGCAGCGTGGCGACGTCATCAGCCTCGCCTGCCCATGTAAATCAGATGGGCAGGCTTCCTCCCTGTCAGATCGCCGTGGGATCCGATGAGGGAGGTGAGTATCGGGCGGGAGGGGGATTTGGCGCCGCTGACGTACCCTGTACGTCATCGGGTCTAAGGGAGACCCGAACACAGGACGTACAGGGTACGTCAGCGGTCGGGAAGGGGTTAAACGCGTTTTTTTGAAGCCTTATTTTATAATATGACCCAGACATGTTATATATCGTTCTTTCCGGCAGACTCGGCAGATGATTCATAATATATCATTGTCATATGTATGCGTCATGTCCTGTCTGTATATTATAACAAAAAATGCAATAAAATTAGAATTTTCAATGTTTGTTTTACAAGGTGTAAAGTGTTTTTTTCACATTTTAACATGCGAGTGTTAGCGGTTATATTTTATGAGTTGCGTTTGTTAAAAAAAATTTAAATGGGGACTTGTTATATTTTTTTGGGTGAAAATAACACTATTTTTAACAAACGCACCCCATACAAAAATCCTTAGTGCAGCATCATTGTTCACATTATAATTGAAATATTGCTGCATTAACAAAACAAAAAAAAAACCTGTTTATTTTTTTTTATATTTTATTATATTTTAATTTTTTATAATTTTTAACATTGTCATGTTTGGTATTGTTGGAAAGGCCATGCTCTGGTCGAAATCCTAAAAACTTTTCTGATCTGTCGGTTTTCGGGTCCGAGCCGATTCGGAAATTCGGCCGAATCCGAAGACACGAATCGGGAAATTTCGTGAAAATTCCGAAATTCCGAAACCCGAAACGCACATCCCTAGTTTGCAGCGGATTAACAGGTATGTTCGGTGGGTTTTCCTGCGGCTTTTCAGATCGTTCCGATTTTTTAGATCGTATTGGCAAGTTATCAGCAGGGTTCTACGCAGATTTTCGCCGATTGTTTGGCAATTTTTCGGATCTGTTTGGCCTTTTTTCCCCTGCACTACTGGGACCCTGCAGTGAATGCCAAATTCACTGCAGGGTCAGGGAATTTGATTCACCGAAGTGCAGGAAACGAGAGAGCACTGAAATGTCGGTGACATTCCCCAGCCGATTTTAACCAATTTTAGTACCTTGGGCTAAGATATTTGGAGAACATTTTGGAGCCCAAAAGCAAGCTAAATTAGTTTACAACAAACATATTTCATTTGCAATCAAACAGCACAGCCCCAAATTGTGTTAACAGAATCTCATGCTTCTGCAAAATCGCTCAATACATTAAAAGAAACTCACTGAAAAATGCTGGTGAAGAGGGTGGTGTGTTCTGCCGCTTTCTCTTGCTCTGCGCAGGGAAAGACGGGTACCAAATAATTCCCAGTGCTCTTCCGCTGTCCCTATTCGATCCTAGTCTTGCGAGCTCACAGAGAGCTTGTGACAGGGTAACGCTTGACTTCATGGAGTCCTAATACAGTGGCTGGGTAAGAATTGAACCGGTACCAGAGAGCTGGTAAGGGATATTGTCTTGTGCAATTTTGGCTCCATGTTACCATCAGGTTTGGTATTGGCCTGAGGGGTATAGCTTAGCTTCATACGTATATAACCCCCACATGTTTTCTATATTCAAGTGGATCGATTGAGATTTCTTTTGATTCTGCCTAGGTTTTCTTGTAAGCACAATTTATATCTCTTAAGGCATTCCATAAAAAAATATGACGTACTTCATTCATACTTTAAATCTGTATTAGAGCATCATGCTACTCTAGATCAGATCCAACAATTATAATACAATGTGCACTTAACATTTATGAATTTGTACCTTTCTTCAAGAGTCTCATCACAAGAAACACTGATCGTTACATCACAATAGTACTAAGCTAAAATCAGTGCTGGTACCGCTATGTGTGATAACTTACACGTTGTGAAAATTATACCGTTAGAATTTCTCAACTGAAGTGTAGGTAAAATGCCACCGTAATGCAGCACTTAGAGATTGAGTGTAAAATTTCTACAATGCTGATATGAATCAAAATCTTTCTCTTGCATTGCTAAACAGGCTTCTATTCTTATAAAAAGAAAATCCACACAAAGTAATGGGGTAAAGAATACATTTTTGTGCTGGTAACCGTAGAGGGATATGCGATAATTTCTGGTTCATAAAATATGTGCACATGTCTATCAATTTAAATATATGTTAGTGCTATGTACTCCAGTGGTCTATATGCTAGAATCACAGTATGTATATTTTAAAAGATTTGCTTTTTCGTCAAAATCTGTTTGTTTTTTCATAAGTAGAGGGGGAAAATGGTGTTTTTCATTGTAATTAATCCAACATAATGTTCAAAAATCGCCCATTAGAGGGTTCAAGGACAGAGTTTCAGTTAGCAATCAAAAAATGATAGTAGATCAAACTAGTCAATTATGGTCTTTAAACTGACTATATCACTATGATTAATAAGCTGTTAAGTATAATGACCCCAATTGTTAATCATAATGTTCCCATTCTATTCTAGCCAAGTCATAAATTTATCTTGTGGCTCAGCTGTTATCGGGCAGGATTACAAAATCGGTGCTATGTTAACCAGAGCTGTTGTAAATTTAACAACTCCATAGACTATAATGACTCTGGTAAATTTACAACAGCTCTGGTTAAGCTAGCACCACCTTTGCAATATCGCCCATTACCGGTGGATTATAGGAGATGCAGGGGTCCTTTGCATCACTGTATTTCCAGTTCCGTACAAGACACTAGGTCAACTGGGGTTTTGTTGTAAAGGACTGAGATCTAAAGTTCTAAATCAGTTCTAAATCAGCAGCAGCATTGTTCACTTTTCAGCTATAAAGTAAACAATGCCACTTCAATAATTAAAGTTCCCATTCTCACTGGGGGACATTATTGTGTGGGGTCTGTCAAGTGTCACCAGAACAGCAGGAGGACAAACCCTGTGCAGTAATGTTCTGAGGAGAGTGACCATGATGAGCACAGCATGCGATCCATTGCCAGTTCTGCCTGTCATTGACATCAGCTTGTAGCCCAAATGGGTACAGTTAAGTAGAGTAACATTGTATCTCCTAATAGTGTTCAGTAAAGTTAAGCAGAGAAAAGCCAAGATATAGATCAGTATAACATAATAGGCCCAGTGGCCTTGATAGGGGGTAATCCTGGGAGGAAATGGCAAAAAGTCTTAGGACACTGGGATCTCTGGAAATTCATGAGAAGTTGAAACGTAACTTTTACTAAGGATGAACAGTAAAAATCCACACTAGGGGTGGTAACAAAATCATGACAAACATATATATACAAAGATGCTCTGTGTATATCCAGCTAAGCTGCGTGAATACCTAATGGGGTAGGTTTGTCTAAGTAGATAGATAGTATCTAGGAGGTAAAGAAGGAAAACGAGCCTTCAAGGGTCTTTGGCTATAGGACAGAGAAAGGAAATAGCTGGCTAACTATCATAACTAAAACAAAGTTGCTAGCAACAGCAGCCTTGGAAGTCCAGAGTGGTATATGGTCAGTGTTGAGATATCTGGGAGCGCTCCCAAATGTGTAAATCAGAGATGAACTCCAACTGGGCAGGCTGGGATCAGGAAAGGCAAACAGAGCAAAGAAATTTTAAAAGAAGGCACTCATAGCTCTACGCGTTTTGCCAAACTGGCATCATCAGGAGCTTAGACAGAGTGACATGCAGCTCATAAGGCAGAGTCAAAGAATCGTAAGCTTCCGGACCTGATGAAGAGAGGATCACTCTCGAAAGCTTGTATTTTAAATGTAACGTTAGTCCAATTAAAAAGGTATCACTATAGACTGCTATACTCGTGATATACAGTAGAAGGGTTGTGGTGGAGAACAAAAAATTTGACAAAAAGCCTCCATGCTATAATTAATTAAGTTTATTATTGCAGAAGCCATTTGCATATCACAGCAATTCAAAGAACTGCATTCCAGAGCTCCTGTGCTACATTCCCCATATGCAGCAAGGAACTCTGGGTAAGACATGCAAATTACATTTGTCTCACTTTTTTGCATCCTGGGTCTGTTTTTACACAGAACCCTTAAATCAATGCCATGACATACTAGATGGCTTTTTTTTTTTAGCAGAGATCAGCATTATGCAACTGGTCAAAGCCACTCCTGGACACCACTGTTTCGGGTTTATTGGATCCTCATCAGCAGGAGCTAGGCATGACCAGTTGCAGTGGATGCTTGGACCCATAGGGAAAATCAGTACTTACAATGGTTGTGGTGGAGGACAAAAAGTGAGATAAAATGCCTCCACGCTATAATTAAGTTTATTATTGCAGCAGCCATTTGCACATCACAGCAATTCAAAGAACTGCATCCCAGATGCAGTTCTTTGAATTTCTGTGATGTGCAAATGGCTTCTGCAATAATAAACTTATATATATGTATATACACACACACACAAGTTCCTTGTGGATGCACTCAAACCTGTGCATATTGTTTAGGGCTTGGTTAGGACTATATGCCCCTGATGGCTGGAAAGGGAAATTGCTGCAAATCTCAGAAATAATCATAAAAATACATAAAAAAATAGCAATAAAAAGGTGGGTTACAATTGAATTTGACATCTGCATCGCAAATGTATTTTCTCATACTGACAAGCTACTGTTGCTTTAATAATAAGCAAACCTGGAGAATTAGGACTTGGATCTTTTTCAGTTTTGCTTTTAACAGCACATTCCTTTTAGTGTATCTCATTATGCTTTGCTTGATACAACACGCATGAAACCGTTTCGAAAACATGCACACATAATCCCCATTAGAGATAACCCCAGGACACGCCTGTGTTTTGGACACATATTTAGGTGCATCTACGAGCCTTAGCATAAAAAAACCCTACAAAAAGCAATACTGTATGTCATATGATCCTGAAAACATGAGAGCTGTGTCAAAGATCTATTTTTTTTTCTGGAATGGCCTTGCAATAACCAGATTACATATTAGATATACGTTGGTTTTATGGCAAAGAAAAATGTGTAGATTGAATGAGTATCATAGTTATACAGATAAAAATGAAGTAATACAAAAATATTTAGTTTTTGCCTAGAAACTAACAGGCTCACCTTCAATGAGGTCCCCACATGGAGATTCCTTCTTCTGGATGCAAACTGCGATAAAACAAAGTAATACTTTTCTCCACTTCTTAATTTCAGTTTGGTTGGTGTTAAGCAGACGAAAAGGTACAATCTGACATTGTGATATCATTGCGGCTGCCTAGCACCACCTAGGCTTGTGCACCGATTATTTTTTCGGTTCCATTCGGTTCAATTTGTTCGGATGCTTAAAATTTTCGATTCGGCTCGTTTCAACCGATTTCTGTTTCGATTCGGTTCGGCTCGTTTTTCGTGTACATTTTTTTTTTCGGAATATCGACCATTTTTCGTGTTTTCGGCTCACTTTGCTCGTTTTTTGTATCGACTTTTCGTGATTTCGGAAATTTTCGTTTTTTTCGGAACGTCTGTTCTCCTCGTTTCAAAGTGCCTAACTCTATTCGTTTTGACGTAAACTACTATGGTTTACTTTTTTATACTTTGTATATTTTTTTATAATAAATTTTTGTTTTTTTGTCGGATCCGATAATTCATTCTGTCGATACGATAATTCTGGCGATTCTATCGTGTTTTTTTTTTATTGAATAAAGATCCTTTTTTTCTTATGAATATACATTTCACAACTTTATTTAATCACATTAAAAAAATGGTATGAAAGCCAAGGAACAAAAAAAAATTAACAAAACGATTTAAAAAACGCTAAACTGACCCGAATGGTCTGACTTTAAAAATAAAAACCAGAACAAAAGGTTTTAAAACGGAAAAATAGTTGATCAAAATGATCTGAAACGAAAAAAAAAAACAACAAATAAAATGATTTAAAACAGACAAAAAAAATTAACCCTTTCGCTGCTGAGGCATTTCACGGCTTCCCTTCACGCCTGTGTGCGGTCTGCTGCTGAGCTAATTTTTAACAGTTTCGCTCCTCTTGTTTAAACGCGTTTTGAAGCCTTATTTTATAATATGACCCAGACATGTTATATATCGTTCTTTCCGGCAGACTCGGCAGATGATTCATAATATATCATTATCATATGTATGCGTCATGTCCTGTCTGTATATTATAACAAAAAATGCAATAAAATTAGAATTTTCAATGTTTGTTTTACAAGGTGTAAAGTGTTTTTTTCACATTTTAACATGCGAGTGTTTGCGGTTATATTTTATGAGTTGCGTTTGTTAAAAAAAATTGAAATGGGGACTTGTTATATTTTTTTGGGTGAAAATTACACTATTTTTAACAAACGCACCCCATACAAAAATCCTTAGTGCATCATCATTGTTCACATTATAATTGAAATGCGAACAATATTGCTGCATTAACAAAACAAAACAAAAAACCTGTTTTTTTTATATTTTAATTTTTTATAATTTTTAACATTGTCATGTTTGGTATTGTTGGAAAGGCCATGCTCTGGTCAATCCAAAGATACCAAACATTAACCGATAGCTGCCGCGGATCGGGAGATAGGGGGTTCATTGGAACCCCCTATCTCCACCATTGGTCGCAGTTAGGGGTTAACTCCAGAACTGACGTCATTGTGACGAGGTCTTGGGACTGTCGGCAACTGCCGTTCCCCCACGCTGTTGTCTTCCTGCAAAGACGTGACCATGTTGGCGGGCAGCGTCTTAGCGGGCAGCGTTGGGAGAGAGAGAGCTCATAGCTGGGAGGAGGTGTTACGTGAAGCTGCAAACAGGGACAAATAAACTAGACCTGAGCTGCACTGAGGATCTTTGGGTTGTGTCGGAGAAGACTTCACGCAGTGCTGCCATCAATATTTTTTGATAAATTCTTGGTTATACAATGAATGTGACTGTGGACAAAAATCCGTGTTGTTGTGACATCGCCTAAGCTTAACAAAACCATGCCACGGTAATCAAATCTCAAGGCAGTACAACAAGGTTGTGTTAGTGTGTGACATTTTTTGGCCAGGGAGGCAGTGTAGAATGTGCACAGTCACATTCATGGCCACAAATATGTTGACAAATTTATGACAAAGGGTCCATAGAAATGTCAATAAATTTATGTACATATAATCTTAACAGTGTGGAAAAGAAACCAAGCAATACATATTAACTTATTAAGTAAGGAAAAGCAACGCACACAAACAGGAAAATATAGAATTTTTTTTTATTTACAACATGATGCCACATGGCATTGGCAAACTGCCCAACAGGGGCACAAACATAGGGGAGGAGGAGGCTGGTCTCTCTCTACTGCCGCTCCAGGATTTCAACGGCGTTGTTAATATGCTGCCTGAACTCCTGCAGCAACTCCTGGATGGCTTCGAAGTTGGCGCCAGCCAGGCGTAGCTCGCCGATCGCCATCCTGACGCTGGACCTGTCAGTGTCCGGTCTGGCTTCTCCTTCTATATATCCAATAAATGAAAGAAGGAAATTACAGTAAGTAAAGCAGGTTTCTATTTTTGACTGAAAGTCTTGAAAAAATATAACAATAGTATATACCAGAGCTGGCGGCCTCCTGAGGCTCTGACTCCTCCGACTCCTCCGACTCCACCACCACCGTCAGCATCTCTTCCGGTGCTTTATCTAAGAAATTAAAGAAATAAAAAATACAGTAAACAACAAAACTGATTTATTTTTGAACAAAAGTCGATGCAAAATACAACAGTAAAAAAAGAACCTGGACTCGCGGCCTCCTGCTGCGGCTCCGGCTCCCTCTCTCCATCGCCCTGCTCCTCCTCTTCCTCCTCCTGCTCCTCTTGTGCTATATATAAAAAAAAATTATGAAAATACAGTAGACAAAAAATGTTTCTGTTTTTGACCAAAAAGTCGTTGCAAAATAAAACAGTATATACCAGCGCTGGTGGTAGCCCGTGGCTCCCCCTCCTCCTCCACTGGGGCACTGGTGCCCGCCGGGGCAGATGCTGCCTTTGCCTTCCTGTCTTCTGCCAAATCCAAAAAATAACACGTAAATAATGCAGACTGGAAAAAATGGTATATCTATACAATATATTGCCGAAAGTATTGCGACACCCCTCCACTACCCACTAGCACTACCAGCTTGACCCTCCACTACTCCCATCTCATAGTTCTAAAGTCACAAAATATTTATTTATTTATTTCGCTGCGCTGCATCAATTCAGCAGCTGCTGAGGACGTATTGAACGCGGCTCTGTTTGGATGCACTTTCAGAAGAACTACATGTCCCATCCTACCACTTAGCAGAGACGCAGAGATTTTTGTTGATGCGCAGGTGGGAGCCAATATTGGGCAAGCTGAGGGTCATCTCGTATGCATCACTCAATCACAACAACCTCCCCCCCCCAGTACACACAGTGCCAAAAGAAATCCAGCATTGTTATTTCATCTACATACATCAAATATCACAATTTTCACGAATACGTAAAATCACAAAAAAGAAGAGCTATGGCAAAAATGCATGTATGACGAGTCGTGAAAACGCAAAGCTATACACAATCACATTGCATGAAAAAAGGACTAGATAAATCAACGTATTTCTGTGCACATTAGCACATGCAAGCACATTATTATTATTATACAGGATTTATATAGCGCCAACAGTCTGCGCAGCGCTTTACAATATAACATGACACTTACGTTTGGCTATGACGTGACGGATGTGCCTCAGCTGCTCCTGCTCGCGTGCCTTCAGATCGGACCAGTGTTTTCGGAGCTGGTCCTTCGTCCGGTCTTTCCCAAACAACTCCAGGATGGTGGTTCGGAGCTTGTCAAGGATACGGTCCTTGCGTAAATTATTCTTTCTGCCGTAAGGGCCCTTACGGCAGTCATAATCTCTTTTGTCAAAGATGCGGACCAGCTCCAACATCTCCTCAAATGCCATGTTGCTGGCCCGCTTCTTCCTGGGTGGTGTCTCTGGGGTGAAGCAGATGAGGACGAGGAGGTGTCCGAATGGGACTCTCTGTCTCGTCTTTCAGCCATGTTAAATTATAAATAACTTCAATTTTTTTGGCCTGTTAAAAAAATTGTCAAAACTGTCTCAATAAAGTTACGACATCCGCACGCGCGCATGGCATGCGCGACCCGCGGACAAATCGGATCCGACCCGATTACGAAGGAATTATCGTATCGACAGAATTATCGGATCATTGGAAACAAGAAACAAGTGATACGCATTTACAAATACAAAATTTACAGAATCAGCGATATAACCGATAATAGTTAAATATACGATGTCCAGAATTACCGAAATGGAACCAAAATCACGAATGGAACCGAAATCATGAATAGAGCGAAAATAAATTTCGATTTGACACATTTCAAGTCCATTCGAAAACTCCGAAATTTTTTCGTTTCGGCTCGGAAAACTTTTCGGATCTGTCGGCTTTCGGGTCCGATCCGATTCGGAAAATTGGCCAAATCCGAAGACACGAATCGTGAAATTTCGTGAAAATTCCAAAATTCCCAAACCCGAAACGCACATCCATAGCACCACCTCAGTTGGAAGTCATCCACTATGTTAGCAGCTGGACTCCTAGTTGTTCTGACTCAGAAAGCAATGCACACAGCATGGGCCATGCACCACTTCTGGTATTACCTCCTAGTATCAGACTTTGTGAAATGTCAAGCAAGACTCACGCACGTTTGCATTTTTACATCAAAGTTACAGCTCATTTTGGAATAGCAGCCACATTTGTGGCTAGAATTAAGAGTCAGCAGCTTCTTTGCAAACGTCAGACCCTATTACTTCCCAGCCAGTAATAGCACATAATAGTAATGTTTTCGTGGCTCCTTAATACCAGCCCCATTACCAGTTGTCTGCTTTATCAAATAACATTTATGAGAAGAGCGGTTGGAGTAACCTGCTCTCTCATTAATGTTGCCAATCCCATTAGAATTGGCGACGTTTTCGGCTCATCTAGAGTCGAACACATGGAGAGCTATTCTCTCAGTCTACAAACACTTGCATATGAGCCTGATCTACTCATCCTTAACCCATTGCCTATATGACCATTTTTTTAGTTACCTCATTGGAGATTTGATTGATTGTTTTGTAAGTTCACATACGACACATTGTCAAATTAGCTCTACCCATTTATATGCCATCAACCCTTTATCAGTGTTATGTATATTCAAAATTATATATATTTGTTTTGGGGTATTTTTAAGAGGAAGGGATAGAAAAAAATAAGACTTTAAACACCAGTAATGAGATATACAACTTTAAGTCAAAATGTGTCTTCCATGTGTAAAATGAAGACGACACATATTTGGTGGACATAGATATAACAATAGGATTTTCCTTTTTAAAATAAGAGCTGTACTAATACATTGGGCTCAGATGTTTCCCATTTTCCTACATAAATTTTTTTGATTTTATATATATTATTAATACAGTTGATTGATCAGTTGATATGTAGAAGCTTTTATGCAAAACTTGTCCCAGTTGTTCTTACTATACTATCATATGGTTTTATTATGGAGCCATTAAAGGGTTTTATTTTACCTACTCTTGATGGCTGCACCCGCTCTTTGATCCAGTGATTTTGGGGATTAGCACTCCCAAGCCTAAATACAGATTTAGTGCATTGATACAGGTTCAGGACCACTTGAGTTGTTCTTGATTTTCATATTCTCCAGATTGATGTACAGTTTGACATTATGGTGTAGTGTATATTCCTCCTTGGTCTTGAAGGTGATGTGTGGAGATTCATTTACGGATGGGGTCATCCCTGATTGAACTCAACATGCTAAAGTTGAGTCATATTTCTCTGGGCTCAAATCCATTTGAGTGAGCAATTTATATGGACCTCCATTATATATCTGTTTGAACAGCATTGCACTTTAATAGTTCTTCATGCTTTTCTCTTGTGTTAGGATATTTACAACCTAGAAGTCCAAAATAAAGGAATCCAGCATGTCTTTTATGAAAGGGTAATATCATTTAATTACTTTCGGGTCCTCTACACTTGAGACGCTTTTCTGGTTTGACCAGTGGATGTATTTTTTCACCATCTGTCCTTGATATAAATTAAATATTAATGTGAAATATAATACATTTATTTCTACTATACCCGTGTACCTATGATAAGTCGCTTCACTAATTAAATCTATTGTTCTTTTTTCTCTGTGTCTGGTGAGAAAAGATGTAAATATGGGTTCAGTTTTTTTTTGAGAATGTATTTTACCAGGAAGGATACATTGAGATTTCTCTCATTTTCAAGTATGTCCTGGGTGGCGAGTATGTACCGTTAGGTGTCTTGCCCAAGGGCACTTACTGGAGAGGTGCTCTTGTCAGGATTTGAACCTGTGTCTCCACGGTCATAGAGCAGTGATGTAACCTCTGCTCCATCCAACCGGTACTTATAAAGTTTCTTCTTCCAGATGGGATTTATAAACACATACTTTAAGAGCCTTCTAGAGTCTAGAGTGACCTTTCAAGAATGACATTTTAAGAACATTGTAAGCATGGACCTGTACAATGAAATGCTTACAAGCCGTACCATACAACTGCTTACAAATACCATACAATTTGTGCGTGCCTGTGTTTTTGCAGGGGGTCGTGGCTGCATGTTACCAGCCCTTTATTTAGAAACCCAGTGGTCACATATAAAAAAGTAATGTTGTACTACCGTGTTTCCCCGAAAATAAGACACTGTCTTATATTTCTTTGGCCCCGAAAAACCTCACTAGGTCTTATTTTCAGGGAAGGTCTTATTATTATTTTTTTTTGGCGGTGTACGTCTGGTATCACTCCGCCTGTGACAGGAGCTGGCGCTATAGGAAGCGTCAGCAGAGGCTCTGGTTACATGTGTAGGCTGTGGTTACACGTGTGTTCTTTGAGCAGTTGGAACGCACTGAGTGCGTCCGTGTGATCGCACTTCCCTGCGTCCGTCGCAGCTTTGTGAAGGCTGGACGGGGAAGGCAACATTGTGTAGCATGCACATGAAATGCGGGCACTATCACCGGACATGATTTCAGCCTCCCTGTCAAAAAGCTACGACGTGGACAAGGCTGCAAAGCGCGATCCTCAGTAGGAGGATAGAGCTTTGTAGCGCTGAGTGCACTACCTGCGCTCAGCGAGGTGGCCAGACGGGCATCAGAGTGGAAGGAACGCCCACTCTCACGGATGTTCCTCCTACTCAAAGAACGCTCGTGTGACTGCAGTCTTATGCGGCTCTGCTCCCTCCTCTGCCGCCTCGCTTCCTCTGGCGCCGGCATCACTGATTCTCTCCCGCGGCTCTTCAAGTTGCCCTACAACTAGGTCTTATAATTTAGCAGTTATCAAAAAAACACACAAGGTTTTATTTTCGGGGTTGTTCTTATTTTCGGGGGAAAAGGTATATATTTTCACTACTTGGAATTCGGCTCTATCAATTTATTTGATAAGCTGAAATGTATTCACAGCCAAATCGTAAAATGTACAACCAGATAGAATTGGAAAAAAATAATATACAGCTTGAGACATTCCAGATTTTTCTTCCCTATTGTCAGTGTCACTTGTCCACAAATCATTGTATACTGAGCAGGTCCGTTAAAGGCCTTTCATCGCTTCACTGACATCTTTTCTTTGTGAAGGCAGTACATTTAATTGATAAAGCTCATTCCTCTTTTACTATGCCACCTACACTCTGTTACACTAGCTCTGCATTAGACAAGTAATTTCACAGACAGAAGACATAGAATTTCTTCCATAAATAAGTCATTTGTCATTGCTAAAGAAAGAAACTGTACTGGGGAAAAGCGCAGTCCATTTAATAATGTGCTGGGTTCTCTCTACAATTTGTTTTATTATTATTTGGTTTATTCTGTTATTGATTTTTTACAACATTTGTCTCACTAGAACTATTTTTCAGCATATAATTTCAGGCTGAGATCTGCATACATTACACTGACATGTGATGCAATTTAGAACAAAATGATGAAGGAAACACTTTTATGAAGTATTTCACTTTTTTAAATTATATTGTAGATTTATCTTAAGGTATCCGAAGTTCAGAATCATTGAAGTAATGGATAGAGCCCCCTTCAATATATCAAAACATTTATTGCCAATAGAGTTATTAGAGCAGGGGTAGCTTGCAGCGGTTTTTGGACTACAGTTGGCTGCATTCTGGGAACTGTAGGGTCAAGGTTAAACAGTTGATTATGAGAACGTTGAGCCATTATAAAAAGCCATTAATCCTACATGACACTTAAATAAGAAGCACAAGGCCTTTAACAATTCAAAAATTCTTCAAGCAGAGAAAGTCGTGGTCTTATACTTGCAATAATTCAAAGCTTAAGAGCTTCAGTCACCTAGTAATTATTTCTTGGCTCAATAGAAATGTATGTGACAATGTGACACATAATGTCACATTATAATATGTGCATTGAGTGGTTCCAGTCACAGTTACAAGTACTTATACAGTGCTAACAGGTTCTGTAGTGCTTTATAATGGGGTAGGCATGAACGTTAGACATAATAATTAAATATACACTAGGTGCAGACGACTCTGTCCATGGGACAATTGTCCTGCTAAAACAGCACTTGAAACAAGTGCACAGCCAGACATCCCGCGAGCTTACAATCTAAGGGACAGAGGTGTGTGCAAGAAGAGGGAGCAGGGGGAGTGTGGAGCTGGTGGCCATAAATAAGATTTCATGGAAAGACCAGAAGCTAGGGCTAGTTAGGGTAATTAGCAAAGTGAAGCAGCTGCAAGGGAAGCTACGAGATTTAGACCAGGACTGGGTGGGGTGGTGGATGGGGAGGGTGGGTGTTACAGCAGAGTAAAAATGCAGGCTCTGGGGCTGAGGATGATGGTTGCTGTGTGAAGAAATATGTTTCAGAATTACAGAGAGTGGGCTGTGTGTGCCAGGTATTTACGACATGGAGAGGGAATGGGGAAGCTGTAGTCATAGTCCATTTAGAAAATAATATCAGGGAACTAACAAAATATGTACTTAAGCAAAATCACTGTCATTTGGCCCAAAGTTGTGATTCCTTAAAATCAATGTGGAAACAAATTCAAGGGTTAGCAGTTAAACAGCTAATTAGAGGGACACTTTAGGAATGCAGCCAATCATTATAATTTCAGTAGACAAAGAGACTTGACTGTCCTCACCCATCTTCCTGTTTTGGCAGGGGGGTGGGTATCATGGTTTGAAACTCAAATATGGAGGACCAAAGCCAACACCAGCCTTTTTAGACGTCGGGCTGAAAATAGCTAGCTACCAGGATATAGACAAAAGAATGTAAACGAAGGAAGACAAAGTCTTGGAGTACAGAAGTCAGACAGGTGAGAAAAACAAAGCCTGATCAGGAAAAGTGAGTGTCAGGCAAAGTTGGGTCAACTGGCCAGAGAACCGATCAGGCGATATGCATGCTTTGAGGTCTACATGATAAAAAAATGCAAGAGGACAAGGAGCAGAAGACATGAAAAGTTTAAATACCCCATGAATGATGTCCATAGGTTGCCGAGACCATACAGTTGCAGCAAGATGCAAAGCCGTGTTTTTAAATCCAGTGATGTGATCTCAGAGGAGCATAAGTGACCGTAAATCCAGAACATTTTCTGTTAATATAGCTGGTGGGCTGACATGAACAGTCGCACCAAGAAGCAAGAGGTGAGCCACATGAGGATAGAGTGACACGACCAGTGTCAGAAGTATCTAACCTGAATGACAGTAGACACAGGTAAAGCAACACCTGGAGGTCTGAGTCTAGCTTCTTAGCGCAGAAGAGTAATACTACTCAGAACTTGATGCATTCATCTCGGGTTCCTGGATTTCATGACCATTGGGACTCAGCTCCCAATATGGCCCTGGACATGCTTAGCATCAAGAGCCGCTGGATGGACTGGCTGTTCATTTGAGCACCCAGCCTCCCTGCGATCACTTGACAGCTGCGGCTTACATGAAGCTGCCAGCATGTCCCATCCAATTCACTGCTGAGGAAGTCTGGTGCTGGCTTTAAGGTGAGTTCATAACAAATCTAGAGAGTTGATACAAGAGGAGAGTTGCAGAGAGGATCCAGAGGTTACCTCGGCCCCATTTCTAACCTTCCCATCTCACAGACTCTATGTAATTCCAAAGCAGAGAAATGACAAGATATTACAGTAATCAAAAACGTGCAGGGTTATTCAGAGACAGGTGAAAACCAGGAGAATGACTGGAGAAGTGAAAATTTTAGGTCAAAATAGCCAAACCAGAAAAATTCTCCCATTTATCTCACTTTCCAAATCGGCTATTTTGACCTAGAATTTTCACGTCTCCAGTTATTCTCCTGGTTTTCACCTCTCTCTGAATAACCCTGTATGTTTTACATAAATTGAAATATTTGTGAATAAAATGGGAGGAAGACATTCTAATTTCTAGGGGCTGCCATTCTCCTGGCAACTGAATCACTTCAAAGACAACAAATGTGAGTGCCGGGTGGGTGGCCACTATTTTTAGTATTAATGAAAAAGATATTGAAAAGTGATGAGGCAAGATCTGCCTTGTCAAAGTCTTTAACAGAAAATGTTGCTCTGACAGTGCTGATGCTAGTCCTATCTTTCTGACTTCCTGTCTTCTGCTGAACAATTAACATTAGGCTAGGGTCAGACGAATGCATTTTTCACGTCTACCGTCAAAAGGTGCGTTGATGTGTCCGAACGCATTTTTTCACGGAAGACGCGATAGCGGTCATACGATGCGCAATTTCGGCCGTGATTTTTGACAGAGGTATTAAAAACAAATGGACGTGATGTTGGCCGGACATGTGCAGCGTCTGACGTCTCCTAATCATGCACACATGCCGCTTTGCCGACGCAGCGCACTCTGTTCGTCAGTACTAGCGGTTCTACGTTCTTGAAAAAATGCGTTCGTTTGCCGCTTGCCTTTCGCGGCCGAACTTTTGTGCGGCCGTACTTCGTATATTGGACGTCATTTGCTGCTACTACGGCCGTGATAAAGTGCGGCTGAACGCACGTTTGCACTGTGTTCGTCTGACCCCAGCCTAAACCCCTAACGCCATGTTTCAATTTCATCCCTAGCAGTGAAGATAGCATTACTGCCTTTTAGTAAGAATTGTAGACATAACTGTACAATAGAAAAGTTAATGACCACTTGTCATTCCCAACTTAAATTGGGTTTATTTGACAGGGAATGTTATGGTTAAAGTCCGAAGTGCAGTTAATCTTAAAATTACCTGACATTACCAAAGACGGCTGGGTAAAGCTGCAAAAAAAATGAAAAATTCGGACTTTACCCAGGTAATTTTAGGACTACCCAACCGCACTTGGGTAACAGTCTCTAAGAGCTGAAAAATTCACACTATACCCGGATGATCTGCAGACTATCCAACCCCGTGTGGTTAAAACTGAATTTTGTTATCGTTCAGATAAAAGTCTGAAACTTCACCCGGGTAATCTGAGGACTATCCACAGCTTCACCTGGGTAATCTGCAGAGCATCCAACCCCGCTTGGGTAGCAGTGAATTTTGCTATTATCTATGGATATTATCAATGAAAATGGCAAAAGACAAACATTAAAATGTATTAAGGATATAATGAATATACAGAGTAACATGATAGGTTTCTTATATGAATGTGAAAGAGTTACATGATCTTTATTATGTGTCATATGTGCTTATATATAATTTATAAAACATAACCATTAGGTTACACGTTATATAATATCTTTATCTACATAAATTAATTTTCAGACAATTAACTCACAGTAACATGACGGTTATTTAGTGTGGTTTGTGACTGTGGATACAATTTGGTTAAAATAAAATAATAATAATTGTGTTTTGTGTTTTTGTTTTTATTGGTCAGATAACAGTTTGCGGCTTTACCCGGGTAATCCTCGGATTTCAGTCAACTGTAACCTGCTGAAAATCCAAGAAAAGCTGAGTGACCAGAGGCGTTTGGATACTTTGCAGATTACCCGGATAAAGTCCGATGTTTCATTTTACATCAGACTTTATCCAACAACACTAGGGTAATGTACGTTTTACCCAGGTAATGTCCGTTTTACCTGGGTAAAACACAGCAGAAAACCGGAGTACCCAGAGGCCTCTGGATACTTTGCAGATTAACCGGATAAAGTCCGAAATTATCTTTCACATCAGACTTTTGCTAATGACGCCTGGGTAATGTCAGGATTACTTGGGTAATCCTAAAATTAACCACACTTCAGAATTTAACCGCAACAGAATTACTCCATATTCCCATATATATATATATATATATGTTAGCAGTTTTTAGTATCACATGTAATAGGACATTTTGTGAAATTCCCTGTCAAAGTTTCACTGTCGCTCACTTTAGGTGAGGTGGAATGCTGTGTGACAGTTGGGTGTGGACGTGCCATCCTACAAGACAACCCTCTACTAACTACGTACTAGACATGTGCATTCGTTTTAGTACTAAAACGATTTAGTCCGAATTTTGGGATAATTTAGTTTTCGTATGACTCAAGAGATACGAAACTGCTCAGTACCAAAAACGAAAGAAACTAAAATAAAATGCACTACATTTTAGTTTCAGTCCTTTTTGTGATATTACATTGATGAGTGAAGGAGACCAGCAATGAAGAGCGCAACATCCGAAGTTCTGCACCCTCCACATGCCAATGCAGTAGGATGTTCTATACAGAGAGGGTCATTAATTAATGCAGGAGGATGTTCTATACATATACAGAGAGGGTATAATGCAGGAGGATGTTATATACATATACAGAGAAAGGTATAAATTGAGGAGGATGTTCTATACAGAGAGGGACATTAATTAATTCAGGAGGATGTTCTATACATTATACAGAGAGGGGTATTAATTAATGCAGGAGGATGTTTTAACATTATACAGAGAGGAGCCTTTTTTTTAGCCCTTTAAATCCAGTGGCTGTGAGCGCTGAGATCGGCTGCTTGTTATATTATCTATCAGTACAATGTATCAGGCTCAGCTGTTACAGTAACTGACTGTAACAGCGCTCAGAGTTTCAGTAAAACAAGGGAATAATATTGTTATAACCTCTTATATATAAAAATATTATTTACTAGTTTTACTGAAACTCTGAGCGCTGTGATGAGCAGCAGTCAGTTACTGTAACAGCTTTGCCTGACACGGGGCAGTATTACAATGTTGGTGCTAACTTAACCAGAGCTGTTGTAAACTGAAAACCTTCATAGGCTATAATGGCTCTGGAAAGTTTACAACAGCTCTGGTTAAGTTAGCACCAACTATGTAATATGGCCCACATTGTGCTGAGAGTGAGAGATACTGAAACGAGCAGCAATCTCAGCCTTCTGAGGAGCCACCACTACAATAATAATTGTATCCGCTGGTTTTCGGATGAATGAAATTAGTTTTCATACTAAAGAACTGAAAACGAATTTCTTTAGCAACTAAATAAATTGCATTTTAGGATTAATTCATTAGTTCAAAACGAAATTTTGTGCTGTGCACATGTCTACTACGTACACTACATTACTTGTCAGTCTGTGTGCTAACAACACCAAAGAAGGTCAATTGAGCAGTGCTGCACAATGGCCCTGTTACAACTTCGCCTATGGAGGGCAACCATGGTGCCTCCTGGTGTTGGAACCTGGTAATCACAGCCTAAAATATCTTTTCAAGGGATGAAATATTTCATTGATCATTAAAGCTAATGCAATGTCCTTTTCATAACAGAATATCACATGGAAAGTGAACCTGAGCGGTGGATATTTTTAAATATCTAAAAGTGGCATTTTAAAGTGTATTCTAGATGATTGTATAGTATACGTTTTATAGTAATAAAGAATTTTATTGCAATCAAAATAAGTCCCTATTTTATCCAAATGTTTAGATATATTTACGATATTAAATCTACTGAAAATTACAGAAAAACAAAAACAAAATGCTTTGCCAAAGTTTTTCTCCATAACTTCTGAGAATTGCAAATAGGACAAGATGACTAATTCAACTACCCATGGGACTTTTTCATGATAATTTATTTATGGCAAAATATATTTTGCAACCCCTGAAGCACATTGATTGCAAACATTTAAATTAATTTATATTGTTCCTGCAGTGGGGGGACTGAACGTTCGCTTTAATCATATGTTAATAAATAAATATATCCTCTTTACTGACGGCAGATTTTTTTTGGATATTTAAAAAGTAATATATAAGTATAAAGATGCTGTAAAACCTACTTTATAGGGGTTATTCAGAGAGCACCGAAATGTCACTTCACTTCAGTGAATCAAATTACTCGACCCTGCAGTGATTCGTCAATCACCGCAGGGTCCCCGACGTGCAGGGAAAAAATGCTGAACGGATCCGAATAATCAAAAAAAAAAAATTGCTGTAAATACTCCGATCACCCCATCGATATGATCCGATAAATAGTATCGATCGAAACAACGCAGAAAATCCGATAATCGTACCCGACGATCCGCTGCAAACCTGCCAAACACATCTGAAAAAAGCCGACAAGCCGACGACTGGGGTAAAAATAACAATTGAAACAATTGAAACTTTCAAACACTGTTTGCAAAAAAAACCTACTGTATGGAATTGACTGGAATTAACATATATGGTCCCATGACTAATAATAAAAAGTCTGTTACAGAAAAAAAAGCTATTAAAAAAAAAATCGGAAACAAATTTCACTGCTGTACGGCGGTTTCCGTGTAGATGAACCATTGCTTCTTTATGGGATTTCACTGCTGCCAAAGATCACTGTATTTCACTGGCAATTCACCAATATTTAAAGAATTGCCAGCTCTTTCAATAGCCGAATGGCCGTGAAATTGCACCGTCCGGAGAAATTCACTGTACGGTGCAATTTCGGGGCCAGATCGTCTCTCTCTGAATAACCCTGTATATGTACATCATTTAGAGGGACTTAAGATGGAATTGAACCAAGGGGTTATTCAAAAAGTGCCGGTGTTTCTCAAAAACCACGTTGTTGTAACGCCAACATGCGTTGGCGCTTGACAAAAGGAAAATCCAAACAGGGACAGAAGAAGCTTCGCAGTGAAGCTTAGTAATCTCCCGGCTGTCTATGGGATACCACTAGCAGTAATTGCCACTTACATATATTTAGCCATGGGGGTTTACTACACATACATTATATTATAGACTTTATATTGTCAATACATGATGACATTTATTACTAGAAATTGTTATAAGACGAAGTCTAATAAATGTTCCCTTAGGATAGTGTCAGACGAACACTGTCATCACGTCCGTGTTGCCGCACAGTTTAACGTCCGTCGTAGCATTGATTTGCGATCAATAGAGATCAACACACAAAGTACGTGCGCACCAAAGTGCGCATGCACCACGCAGGTGGCAACGGACGCCATTTAGGCCTTGACGCAAAAGCGCTACGACAGACGCCCAGAGTGCGCGGCGTCCGTGTAGCGGCCCGTGTTCGTGATGACCCTCCTGGTTCAAGGTGAAATGGGTTACCTCTGGGTAATTTCCGGCCACCCAAATGCCCTTCCGAAAAAAGGTTCCCTTCTCCACGTACAGATGTACCACGTCCAGAAGGCACAATGGAGGTGATGATGAAGGTCTGCTTCAGATTAAAAGAGTTCACTCTCAGCTGAGGAAGCCTTTGATACATTATCTAATTGGCGAAACGCGTTCTGGCCTTTGTTACTTTGTTTTACCATTTTAATAATTTTTTTTTACTATTGCTACTGGAGTTTTATTTGGAGTGAACTCTCTTAATCTGAAGCAGACCTTCATCATCACCTCCGTTGTGCCTCCTGGACGTGGTTCATCTTTACGTGGAGAGTGGAGCCTTTTTTCGGAAGGGCATTTGGGTGGCCGGAAATTACCCAGAGGCATTTCACCTTGAACCAGGAGGGTTCCACCCCATGTGAGTGTTATCGGTCATCCACATATATATATGTGTTTCTCCATGGGTCGCACTATGATGTACTTCTCTTATGTTTTTATCTGAGGGTATCTAAAGAGGAAGACTCCAAGAGTGCCGCATTGGGACTTTGACTTTACCCCAGGGAGGACATGGATATCGCTACACCATTTTTCTGTTTGTTGTATATTTCTTGATGGTTGAGAAACAAGGACCATTTAGTGTGTATTAGCGCTCTCCCATGCCTATTTATCAGCGCTACTAATATTTTCCT
The DNA here is from genome assembly GCA_009667805.1 of Leptobrachium leishanense. NCBI lineage: Eukaryota > Metazoa > Chordata > Amphibia > Anura > Megophryidae > Leptobrachium > Leptobrachium leishanense. The sequence continues at coordinate 262,048,210 of CM019067.1, read as the reverse complement.
TGTATGTGGTTTTAATGGTGTAGATGCTGTCAGATTGTCTTAGTTAATTGTGTTTATTGTGTTATGATCTAAATGTCGATTTTTTTGCATTGTCAACACATGTTTAAAAAATGCTCTCTGCTTATGTTACAGACAAAACCAAACAAGTATAATCATAGATAGTTTTACAAATAACAAGAATAAACACAAACTACACTGACATTTATGGTTATGCTAAATTAATATTTAATTAAGTTTCTGTTTCATTTCTTTTTTATTTCCAAGAGTAATAGAGGCATATGCTGCTAAAAATAAAACATTTGGCTTTCTATAGCGTGTCAGTGGCATTGTTTCTTGACTCCTAGGTTGTCCATTCATGCAAAAAATCATGTTTAATGTATGAACCCATAATAAATATGTGTTTGTGTGTGTCTGTGTGTAAATATATATATATATATATATATATCACCACGGGACCCGCAGCCAATATCTATAACATTTTTAGTGCTCTGGTCCAAACAGCAGCTGAAAAGTATAGTTCAGCAGGAAGACGCCCACTCCAGGGAGTCTTATAAAATAATCTTTTATTGTGCCTACGAAAGCATCTTTTGTAGGCACAATAAAAGCTTATTTCATAAGACTCCCTGGAGTGGGCGCCTACCTGGTGATTATACATACATACATACAGTATATATACATATATATATATATACATACATATATATATATATATATACACATATATATACACACACAAGGGTTGTGGTGGAGGATAAAAAGTGAGATAAAAGGCCTCCACACTATAATAAGTGTGTTTATTATTGCAGAAGCCACTTGCACATCACAGAAATTCGATGAATTGCATCCCAGAGCTCCTGTGCGACATTCCCCATATGCAGCAAGGAATTCTGGGTAGGATATGCAAATGACATCTGTCTCACTTTTATGCATCCTGGGCCTGTTATTATTATACAGAACCATGATCTCTGCTACAAAGTCATAGTATGGCATAGCATTGATTTTAGGGCTCTGTGTAATAACAGACCCAGGATGCATAAAAGTGAGCCAGATGTCATTTGCATATCCTACCCAGAATTCCTTGCTGCATATGGGGAATGTGGCACAGGAGCTCTGGGATGCAATTCATCGAATTGCTGTGATGTGCAAGTGGCTTCTGCAATAATAAACACACTATATATACAGTATATGTATATTATATATACATATATATATACCTGTATATATAGTTATGTTTATTATTGCAGAAGCCATTTGCACATCACAGCAATTCAAAGAATTGCATCCCAGAGCTCCTGTGCTACATTCCCCATATGCAGCAAGGAATTCTGGGTAGGATATGCAAATGACGTCTGTCTCACTTTTATGCATCCTGGGTCTGTTATTACACAGAGCCCTAAAATCAATGCTATGCCATACTATGACTTTCTAGCAGAGATAAGGTATATATATATATAATATATAGGATATACATGAAGTATGGACGGCACTCACGGTCTTTGTCTCAAGATTTCTTAAATTTATTGTAGAAAAAGGGGATCGACGTTTCAGTCCACTATCCGTGGACTTTCATCAGGATATACAGAACAACCATAAAACCAACATTTAAATAGAAAAATAACATACTCACCAACAAGCAGTGACCCTCCCTCCCCGTGCCAGGCGAACGCGACTCCTCAGAGTGACGTCAGAGCGCCGACGCCAATCACGTGACCACACCGTCACCATGGTAACCCGATGCTCTCCAGTGACGTCTGCTGCACTATACACGTGCGAAGAGAAAACAAAACAAAAATAGACGCGCAGACGCTTGTAAAAGCGATGGTCACAGGGGACACCCTGCTTGACCATGCCTGCGTGCCTGCCCCAACGCAACAGAGATCGACAGCATAAAATCCGGTTACAGAGAGATTAAGAAATAGACAGGAATGAGAGGGAAAACAAGGAAGAAAAAACAAAAAACAAAAAGAAGGAATGGGAAAAAAAAGGACACATAAAAATGTTTAAAAACAATTGCAAACGCTACTGGGGCATGTAGGAAACACTCATGTGTATCCAGTATAGTATACACCCCCCCCCTGCAATGGTCAAAATCAGAGAAATTGGGCTCAAAAGTGCAGTGGTATACCCAAACCATGTAATCCCTAGAGGGCACAGACTAATAGATGCGTCCGATAAATAGATCTGGAATACCATGAAAAACGATTCGTCAAAGGCGCTCCTAAAAATAGGATTCAAAAATTTGGAGTGCAAAGATTCAGAATTCAAAAGGTTAGAGGTTCGAAAAATTATAACAGGGGATAGCCACAGAAATACTTCTGCCCGTGCATCATCCCCATGAACAAACCCCGGCAATCCAATGGAAACTTATCAATATAATAAGGTCTACAAAACAAGCCATCTAAACTATGGAGGTTGGTCTCCAAATTACACCTGTGAAAAAAAAGGGGGATATGTTAGTTAGTACAAGAAAAAGGGAAAAAAAGAAGTCAAAGATCATCTGAGAAAAGGCTGATAAGAAAGTCTCTCATTGAGGCCGAGGGGGGACAATGTATTCAATTCTTTGATCCAGTAGGTCTCCCTCCTTAAAAGCATATTACTCCAATCACCACCTCTTTTAGGAACCGGTATATGGTCTATGGCAATAAACTTCATCATGGGAACTTGATGACCTTTTTCCAAAAAGTGGCGAGCTACAGGCTTATCACTCGCTCCAACACGATAGGCCAGGCGTATTGAGGACCTGTGCCCTCTAATCCGTTCTCGCAATGAAGTGTCAGTCTTCCCCACATACTGGAGTCCACATGGGCATGAAATTTTGTCCCTGATACCATATGACTGCATGTGACGCAGCCCAAACACCGGTAGGATCCAGGAAATTGATTTCTATTGATGGTGGAATAGGAGTGTACAGGGTCAGTATTGACTAAGATATCACGTAAATTACACGATCTCCTGTGGCTAAAGAGCGGGGGATTCTGGAATGATTTCGGTAGAGGGCGATATTGGCCAGTGATCGTTCAATTCTTTTTCAACACACGATTAATGTCAACCGACTTTGGTGTATAGGCCGTAGAAAAAATTAAGGATGGTTGTATAATCCCTCTCGCCCCCTGTGCCTGATGGCACCGATCCAAAGCAGCTTGGAGCACATGTGTGGGATAACCCCGTGTGTTAAAACGTGCCCACATATCGTTTATTTGAGCCTGTGCTCTCGTGTCATCTGAATTATTACGGAAGACCCTCAAAAATTGAGTGTAAGTTTTAGTTGTTTTAGTTCACGAGTGCAGGATACACTCTTTATATATAATATATAATACACCATTAGACATAGGATTTTGTGCACCACCGAATTTGTTATCTATCGTCTCACCTGTCCCTGTGGACTTTCGTACATTGGTAAAACCAATAATAATTTGCGTGTGCGGCTGGCTAATCATCGTACTGCTATTAGGGGGGCTCTTTCTGGTAAAGATAATTTGCAACCAGTTGCCCGTCATTTCCAGGACAAACGACATCCGTTATCCTCTCTGCATGTCATGGGGATTGATCATGTCCCTCACTTGCCGAGGGGTGGGGACAGAGCCTTGGAATTACTCAAAAGAGAATCCTTTTGGATTTTCACGCTCAATACTATTAACCCGAAAGGTTTAAATGAACAGAATAACCTATACTGTTACCTAAGTCCCCGTTAGGTCTAATCTGCTCCTCAGTCTTGTTTTTAACATTCTATATCAATCCAATGTTTATCATAGGTTTGTTGCATTATTAGTTAGAAAGGTGGAAAGCCTGCCCAGAGGGCAGTCTATTGTGGATATACTGCCCCAGCTCATGGATATATGCCCCAGCTCGTGGATATACTGCCCCAGCACGTGGATATACTGCCCCAGCACGTGGATATATGCCCCAGCACGTAGATATATGCCCCAGCACGTGGATATACTGCCCCAGCTCGTGGATATACTGCCCCAGCTCGTGGATATACTGCCCCAGCTCGTGGATACTGCCCCAGCACATGGATATACTGCCCCAGCTCGTGGATACTGCCCCAGCACGTGGATACTGCCCCAGCTCATGGATATTGCCCCAGCACGTGGATACTGCCCCAGCTCGTGGATACTGTCCCAGCACGTGGATACTGCCCCAGTTCGTGGATACTGCCCCAGCACGTGGATACTGCCCCAGCTCGTGGATACTGCCCCAGCTTGTGGATACTGCCCTCAGCACGTGGATACTGCCCCAGCTCGTGGATACTGCCCCAGCATGTGGATACTGCCCCAGCTCGTGGATACTGCCCCAGCTCGTGGATACTGCCCCAGCACGTGGATACTGCCCCAGCTCGTGGATACTGCCCCAGCTCGTGGATACTGCCCCAGCACGTGGATTCTGCCCCAGCTCGTGGATACTGCCCCAGCACGTGGATACTGCCCCAGCTCATGGATATTGCCCCAGCACGTGGATACTGCCCCAGCTCGTGGATACTGTCCCAGCACGTGGATACTGCCCCAGTTCGTGGATACTGCCCCAGCACGTGGATACTGCCCCAGCTCGTGGATACTGCCCCAGCTTGTGGATACTGCCCTCAGCACGTGGATACTGCCCCAGCTCGTGGATACTGCCCCAGCATGTGGATACTGCCCCAGCTCGTGGATACTGCCCCAGCTCGTGGATACTGCCCCAGCACGTGGATACTGCCCCAGCTCGTGGATACTGCCCCAGCTCGTGGATACTGCCCCAGCACGTGGATTCTGCCCCAGCTCGTGGATACTGCCCCAGCACGTGGATACTGCCCCAGCTCAAGGATATTTGGCCGCACCTCTCATGGATATATGCCCCAGCTCATGGATATTTGCCCCCCACCTCTCGGATATTTGCCCCCCCACCTCTCATGGCTATATGTCCCCCAGCTCAGACCCCAGACCAGACATGGGGCGGCTGTTCGAATGCTCTATCGGCATTCGGACAGCCGCCCCATGAGCTCCTCATACTTACCTTCCCGAGCGTCGAAGTGAAAGTTTCCCCGCTTCCAGTCGTTGAAGGACCCAAGCCGCGGTCACGTGACCGCGGCTTGGGTCCTTCAAAGAGCAGAAGCGAGGGAACTTTCCCTTCGCCGCTCGGGGATGGATGCGCACGGCAGCCGGGTAGAGGCTGCGAGCGCAGCCTCTACCCGGCTGCTGTGTGCATCTTGTAACCTCCGCGGCGAGCGCCCAGCCGGCTCGTGCCGCGGCGGTTGCATGCACGCGCAACCAACCGCCGCTGGTTGCGCGTGCATGCGCAGAGTAAGGCTAGGGTCGGACTAACGCATCTTTCGCGTTGTCTGTGAAAAAGTGCGTTCGAACGAATGGACGCATTTTTTCACGGAATACGCGATAGCGGTCATACGATGCGCCTTTTCGTCCGTGATTTTGTACGGATCATCAATAAAACACTTTTTGTGTCTGGACGTTATGTTGGCCGTACATGAGCAGCGTCTGACGTCTCCTAATCACGCACACACGCCTCTAGCGGACGCAGCGCACTCTGTACGTCCGTACTAGCGGTTTGACGTTCTAGAAAAAATGCGTTCGTTTGCCACTTGCGTTGCGCGGACGAACTTTCGTGCGGCCGTACTTCGTGTGTTCCCCGGCATTGGACGTCATTTGCTGCTAGCACGGCCGTGATTTTGTGCGTCTAAACGCATGTTAAAACTGCTTTCGTCTGACCCTAGCCTAAGGCTTGGCGACGGACACGCCAAGCCTTACTCAATTATATTATAGATTTTGCTATATCTGGCATATGATACATTATCTACTGCTGACACTGTATTAGCTCATTGCCTTGATACTGTTCTTTGGAACTTTGTTTTGTTTGTAACATTGCTTTTTTCTGATATAGGGCTTGGTTTGTGCATATGGGAAGCACTGAACTCTATTGGTTTGGTGCTCCTCCCATCTCTCACCTGTGCATGATTAATTACTCTTCTCTTTGTGTATTTAACGATGTGCGTTTTTCTCTTTCTTATATATCCTGATGAAAGTCCTGATGGACTGAAACGTCGATTATTTTTTGAATAAACATTTTTTACTCTATATTTGAAGACTCCGTGTGCGGAATTTCTGGAGGAATATATATATATATATATATATATATAACTTTCTAGCAGAGATAAGGTATAGTATGGCATAGCATTATTATTATTATTATTATTCTTTATTTATAAAGCGCCAGCATATTCCGCAGCGCTGTACAATAAGCACAGTATAGACAGGGTTACAATACATTGAACAACATTTGACAAACAGTACAGGAGGAGATGAGGGCCCTATTCCCGTAGGAACTCACAATCTAGCATTGATTTTGCATTGATTTTGATGAATACATAAAACTACACACATAAGGTGTATATGTATATATATACACCTTATGTGTGTAGTTTTATGTATTCGTACATTAATAATGGTTCCTTTTATTGAATGGGATAGAGGGGTACTATTTAAAAAAAAAGATATATGGACCCATAGTAATTCATATCCCAGGACATATTTGAAAACGAGACAAATCTCAATGTATCCTTCCTGGTAAAATACTTTATAAAATAAATAAATAAATGTGGGTTGAATCAATGGTATCTGCCTTGAAGGTAGAGTGAACTATCGCCCTCTAGTGGGTTAAAAAGCAACAAACGTTAATATAAACAATACAAAACAAAACCAAATATAAAGCAAATACATAAATTGGGAATGTTGACTTTTTCTCTGAAAGATAAATTTGTAGAATTATGTAAAACAGATGAAGTAATAAACAGGTCTATTCAAAGAGAGGTGAAAATTAGGAGAATTGTCAGAAGAAAAGCGCAAACTAGACCAAATAGCCGATTTGGAAACTGAGATAAATGAGATAATTTTTTTGGTTTGGCAATTTTGACCTAGAATATTCACTTCTCCAGTCATTCTCCTGAGTTTCACCTTTCTTTGAATAGACCTGAAAATCATTTTTAACATCTGACTGACATTAATCACAAAACCAAAAAGACCTCTACAGGTCTATTCAGGAGAAGTGAAAATTCATGTCAAAATAGCCAAACCAGAAACATTCTCCCATTTATCTCACTTTCCAAATCGGCTATTTGGTCTAGATTGTTTTCTTCTCCTGCAATTCTCCTGTTTTTCACCTTTCTCTGAATAACCCTGCTAGTTTATATAAAACAAAACACACATATTCATATTCAAATACAGAAAAAACACTGTTCAAATCAGGTTAGAAAATGTAAAATGTATGAACCAGTATACGATTCTTATACGTATATAAAATGGAGAATTCTTCATCACAGATGACCATGTTATCAACACCACGGCTAAAAAATAGGGAAGCACGTCTTGTTGAGTCTCAAATAACTGTAACCCATAGAACGGAGATCTTTAAATTTTGTTCAGTGAAATATATCAGTGTTTCTCAACCGCGGTCCTCAAGTACCCCGACAGGCCAGATTTTAAGGATCTCCTTGGGGAAATGCAGACTGAATCCTGCAATCACTGAGCAGCAAATCATATCACCTGTGCTGTGCTTCTGATATCCTGCAAACCTGACCTGTTAGGGGGACTTGAGGACCAGGGTTGAGAACCACTGAAATATATGACAAATCTGAGGTGTGTTCTATAACTTGTTTTGGGATGTATAAATGAACGTGGAAATAATCCTTAGTATAAAAGTAAGAAGGTACGAAGAACATACATTTCTTGAATATGCGTACATGGTTCTTCTGGGAAATATTCCCATAACTCTAATGACAATTCTGGAAGCGAAATGACATTTGTGGACCACACGTTAAATGAAGCTGGAGACTCAACAATTCCTGCATCATCATTTTTTAAATTAAATTACAGCAATTGACACATATGGCAGCTATGACTTTATCTGTAAAACCACGGTTGTACAATAATATATATATATATAATATATATATATATATATATATATAATGTTCCAAAAACGAGATTGTACTCGAGGACTTCAATTAAAAAGCAAAATTTATTGAGGTTACATTAAAAGATCAACCGGCTTTCCGGCTCAAACATGAGCCTTGATAAAGCGGTAACGTTAGCAATTGAGCCCGAAACAGCTGTGCAGGAGTGAGTGTGATTGGTTACATAACCTGACCTTTGCTAAAATAAAAAGCCATTTAATATAGCATGGCATTGACATTGGGTTCTGTGTTATTACAGAGCCTAGATGCAAAAAAGTGAGAAGCAGTGGACTTATTTATTTATTTATTTATTTATAAAGGATTTTACCAGGAAGGATACATTGAGATTTCTCTCGTTTTCAAGTATGTCCTGGGTTCAAGTACATTGAAGTGTTACATTTACAGAAATACAAAGTAATACAATGTAAGATATTAACAACACAAATATACAGATTAACAGAAAATAAATATGTAGGAAATATAGTCACTAGGTTACATGTTTACAGGTGCATTCTGTATTGAGGTATGTTAATAGGGAAATTTTGAGTGACTTAAGACTGGTGGAAGATTTGATGGTGTCTGGGAGGTTATTCCATAATTGTGGTGCTCTGTAGGAAAATGAGGACCGAGCCACTGTCTTTTTGTATTGTGGTATTGCAAGTAAGGTGCTGGTCCTGGATCGGAGGTTATAGGATGAGGGAGCTGCTGGGGGAAGCAGTCTATTCAGGTAGGGTGGCAGCTTCCCAGAGATGCTCTTAAACACCAGGCTGGAAAGGTAAAGGGTGCGTCTGGATTCTAGCGATGGCCAGTTTAGCTGTTTTAACATGTCACAATGGTGGGTCATGTAGTTACATTGTAGCGCAAAGCGGCAGAATGAGTTATACAGTGTAGTAAGTTTATGAAGGTGTGTTTGCGGGGCGGCTGCATACACTACATCTCCGTAATCAATAGCCGGCATAAGCATTTGCTGTACAATCTGTTTTCTTACTTTCTTACCGCGGGACTCAGGCAGGATTTGTTTCTGTACAGGGCACCTAGTTTGGGGTAAAGTTTAGATGAGAGTTTTTCGATGTGGGGGCCAAAGGATAGATTAGGGTCCAACCACATACCTAGATATTTGAGAGAAGTGACTGTGGTCAGTGTGCCATTTGATATTGTCCCAACACATAGATGGGGATTTTGCAATTTGTGTAGTTTAGGTGCTGTTCCAAAGAGCATCGTTACAGTTTTGTCAGTATTTAAAAAAAGTTTGTTGTTTTTGATCCACTTTTCTACCTCTGTGAATTGTTCTTGCAGCACGGCCTCCAGCTGCGGGAGATTTGGTTTGCTGGTATAGATCACAGTGTCGTCTGCGTACATATGTACAGTTGAGGCTTTGCAGACGTTGGGCAGATCATTTATGAATATTGTGAATAGCAGGGGGCCTAGTATTGAGCCTTGGGGTACACCGCAAGTGACTGGGAGCGGGAGGGAGGAGCTGCCAGAAATTGACACATATTGTGATCGGTCGGATACATATGATTGAAACCAGGTTAGCGTGCGATCACCAATGCCAGAGTTTTTAAGTTTTTCTAACAAGATGCCATGGTCTACCGTGTCAAAGGCCTTGGCAAAATCAAGGAAGATGGCTCCAGTTAGGTTTCCTTGTTCCATCCCAGCTTGGATATCATTGCAGACTTTTAAAAGGGCGGTTGTGGTTGAGTGATTTGGGCGAAAGCCTGATTGATCCGGGGTTAAGTAGTTCCAATATTGATAATAATCACGTAATTGTGTGTAGACATATTTTTCCAAGACTTTTGACATTACAGGGAGCAACGATATCGGACGGTAGTTGGATACCAAAGTACTGTCACCACTTTTATGGATAGGTACCACTCTTGCAGTCTTCCAGAGCTTGGGTATGTAACCAGTTGCCAGTGACTCATTTATTAGGGTTGCGACTGGATTTGCAATTGCTGGCGCACTGATTTTCAGCAGCATTGCTGGTATTTGATCAGGTCCAGACTGGTATTTCATTTTTTGCTTACGGAGAAGTTTAGTAACGACACTGACAGGCACTGGTCTAAAACTGAGTTCCTGTCTGATACAGGGACTTTGCACAGTTGGGGGGGAATGACCTACATGAGGCCTCTCTGATTGCATGTCATTTCCTAGCTTGGCAATCAAAGTGGTGGCACATCCAACAAAATAATCATTAAAGGCATTTGCTACATCTAGCGGGTGTTGCAGGGTTTGGTTGTTTACTTTGACAGCAGCTGGCTGGGAGTGGACTGGGGGTGCTTGTATGTTACTTATGGCTCTCCAAAAGTTCCTAGGGTTTGAGATGTTATTGTTTAGATTTTCATTGAAGTAATGGGCTTTGGCCATTTTTGTTTGTTTTGTGCATTCATTCCGACATTTTCGGTATTCGTAGTGATCGTTCATGGAACCAGTACTCTTGTATTTGACCACCGTGAATCTCTAAGCTGGTACATTAGTGTAAGATCAGCTGTAACCCAGGGGAGATGAGTCCCTTTTACTCGCACTTTACGCAGCGGGGCATGGGAATTCCAGACTTGCAGGAGCTCAGACTGAAAGTATTCAACTGCACAGTCTAGGTCTGGGATTAGGTTTAGCCTGTACCAGGGGAGCTGTTTGAGATCACTTAGGAAGGATTCAAGAATAAATTTCTTGAAAGACCTGGTGGTTATTACCTTTGGGGTAGATTTCAAGGCCTTAATTTTGCGCACGCAGTACACTAGACAATGGTCACTAAAGCTATTAGCAAGAACGCCTGCCTCCTGTATTCTATCAGGAGATGAGGAGAGAATCCAGTCCAACAAGGTATGGTTGGGGCTTTTCATATTAATGCGAGTGGGGGAGGAGATTAATTGAGTTAGCTGCAAAGTTTTAAACAGCGAGCAGTGTTTATTGTTTTTAGGATTTAGCCAATCTGTATTAAAATCGCCAAGGACCAGCAGTTCACTTTTTTGGTTTTGGGCAAGTAGGTTATTAAGGATTTGAGATGTCAGAGAGGGAGTGCACTGGAGAGCTCGGTGGGCGATAGAACCCAGCAACAATGATTGATTTACTGAATGGGATCTCAATTATACCAGAGAAGAAATCAAAGGTGACAGGAGAGCTAGAAGTCTGTAAGGGGGTGAACTTTATGGACTCCTCAACATAAATAACAATTCCCCCTCCTCTCTTTGCTCTGTCTTTTCTAAAACATGAATACCCCTGTATTGATATGGCAGAGTCTGGTACTTTTGGGGTTAACCATGACTCTGTGAGCACAATGATTTTGGGTTTGTAATAACAACACCAAGCCTGAAGCTCATCCAATTTAGGGAGTAAACTGCGGATGTTACAGTGCACAAATGAGAGGCCTTTTTTAGTGGGGAGACTAAAGGTTGTGTCACCTATAGGACCAGGGTTAGTTTCCACATCGTTTGCCAGGGAAAGTAGCAGAATAAATAGGAATTTGGACAGTGTTTTCTTTTGATAATGTGGTTGCAGAGTTTTAAATCTTTGTGTGGGGGTAGGAGGGCTGGATTTTAACACTCTCCACCAGCACTCAGCTGATAGGTTAAAAGAACTGAGCAGGCTGTGGTGTATTGGCACTGGTTTTGGTACTGAGTTGTTCTGTGCAAGGGCCTGGTGCAAACACTGAGTGAGGTTGGGGTGTGTGCTGAAAGAAATCAAGATTGCAAATAGCATCACATCGGGTTGAAACTGTCCAGGAACTTAGGGGGGAGTTTGTAGGGGGCAATAAAAGGTAAGGTTCGTTGAACAGGGCATTTGGCAGACTTCATTTGCATATCATACCCAGAGTTCTTTGCTGCATATGCAGAATGTAGCACATGAGCTCTTTATGCAGATCTCTGTATTACTGGGATGTGTAAATGTCCTCTGCAACCATACACTTTATTATAATATATATATATATTATATTATGTATGAGTATAATGATATATATATATATATATATCAATTTAGCAAGTCTGTCCTGATGAAGGCTCCTTGGTGAGCTGAAACGTTGATGTCTATGGACCAATAAATGGAATTATCTTTGAAAAATCCCTGGAGTGCTGGCGTCCTTGCTAAATTGATATTAACTGAAGCCATTGCAGAAGCACCGGGTGAGGCTAAATCTTTGTGGTGAACCGTGAGTGCAGAACTTTCGTGTTTATTTTTATATATATATCAATATGTATAGTGTAGATTTGGTAAACTGTGTTAGTCCAGATGACAAAATCACCAGAATATAGCCCAATAAATATATAAGTAATATGTATAATACCCAATAAACCTTTATTTTAATTTTATATATTTTTATATACGTTCCGGAGTGCTCCCACTTTCCTCATTTCTATATTCATCCATTTCTGGGCAGCACCTGGGCAATGATCCGTCCAGGGGCTACATTACATTCTTGGTGCTCACGTTAGCACTCACCTGAGTGAACGTTAAGGTTATCCCTGGTGGCCCTAGCGTGGACCCCCCATATGACAATCCAAACGCTAACGGGTTAAAAAAAACCTTACCGTTTGGTATCTTGCGCTGTACTGCGCGTGGTTACTGTACTTTTCGCTCCCTATGCTTAACATGGGGAGTGCAAAGTGTTAATTAGCGTTAGTATTACAATATATTAACGCTAATTACCATCTGGCTGTAGTTACCAGAAAGATAACCACAGCCTGGACTTGATGCTAACGGATTCCGCTTCTGCAGAATCCGTCAGCACCAGCAGTAACCCCCCCCCAATAAATTCAGATACTCACCTCCTATCACGCAGCAAGGACCGCGGCTCCAAACGCCTACTCCGGCCACCGGGAGCAGGGAAATACTGGGGGGAAAAGTCCCCCAGTCTCTCTCTGCAGATCACTATGCCGACCTGCCGAATCTCGCGAGGCGAGATCTGACAGGTCATGTGACCGGCGCCGTCTGCCTCAATGGAGTCCTATGGACTACATGGAGAGGATGCGCGCAGCGGCGCTTAGCTTTTTTAGCACCTGCATTGTAATATCATGCTAAAACAGGAACGCAAAAGAAACTGCAGGCGCAGGTTTTTCTCCTTAGCGTCCCCATTTTAGCGCGATGATTGTAATGTGGCCCTAGGACTTTAAGGGACTGAGTGCATACTTTCATTTAGATTCTTTGTATATATATATATATTATATATATATATATATATATATATATATATAAATCCACACTGGGATTATGTTCTTTTAATCTTACCACAATAAAGAAAATCTTTTTATGAAGTCCTCGAGTGCCTCTCCATGCCGTATTTTCTATATATATATATTATATATATATATATATATTATATATATATATCATGTTGAAGGTATGCCAGCACTCTGGGACTTCGCAAATTCTTTATTCCGTTAAAAAATCAACGTTTCAGTTCCCACAAGTATCTTTCCTCAGGACAGACATCTGTCTGATGTCTGTCCTGAGGAAAGATCTTTGTGGGAACTGAAACATTGATTTTTTAACGGAATAAAGAATTTGAGAAATCCCCGAGTGTTTGCATACCTTCAACATGGTATTTCAATAGAGGCCACTGCTGAGCACCGGGTACTAAGGAGAAGCAACAAGGTGAACCGTGAGTGCAAACCCTATTGTTGATTATTTATATAAATATATATATCGTAATAAGAAACTCAAAGATGAGAATAATAGGGAAGAAAATTACACAGGACATTTCACTGTCAAGGCTGATTTCTAGTACAATGGACTATAATTAAGAAGATCTTAATGGTATGATTACATGTCAGGATGTTTTCTGGCTTGCACTTTAGGGTTAAATTTAAAAGGGCTTTATTTGTTCGAGCTCTTTGTAGAGACGGACATTCTTAAATACTCAGAAGGAAGTTCATTTGAAGATGCGAGAGCCTTAAGTGAAATGTAAATAAATATGATTTCCTCAAATTGTAAATCATCTGTGATTAACCTTGAATGTGGATATGTTTTATTTCAAGCAGAGACTTTTACAGTGTAAATTCATGGAAATAAGCCAGTCTTTTATCGATGCTCTAAATGATATGATTCGATTTTCTGAAAGTATAGTAGCAATGCATATGTGTAATATACATTTATTTTCAATTCTGTAGACATTCTTGTGATTTAAAGTAACAAAACAAAATATATGAAGTGTTCATATGTTTTATTTCTCCGCAGGTGCATGTCACTGTGGAGAATTCTTTCCTCGGAAAATGATTACAGTTCGTTTGAGATCCCACCCTGCTTTAATTAACCCCTTCAATACCAAGATTAATGATACTCGATCTTCAAAGGCAGGCGCCCCTGATTTTGAGTATATGCAATGTTTTTCTGATTTTGGAGCAAGGGAAAGGAATTTTGTTCATTGCAAACAATATTCATTTGCAAAAGGGCTCCAAGCATACCCCTGAAATGTCAACACATCGGACGTGACAGCCGATGTGTTGAAACTATTTGAAGAGCTTTGAGATCAGTTTTTCCTGACAGAACCATGTGGCTCAACCTATAATGCTAAAGGAGCGCAGCTTTCTGGTCAGAAGAGAGAACCCTCTCTGCCTGTAAAATAGGGCTTACCAGCGGTGAACATATACAGTGAGACACCTGTGTATATGTTTACTGGGTGCAATTTTTCATTTAATCACTGGGTTCTGCCTTTGTTTTTATGGAATATGACTTGGTAGTGAAGGGGTTAATTGATTTCCTACCTACCAAACTGCCCATCTCATTGTTATTGTAAATGTTCAGCAAAACATGGGAATTCTGACTAGTGCTGATTTATTTCTGCTACATAAAATGTAATTATCTCCACACTCCCCCTACTCCCTCTTGTATCACTTACCTCAGTCCATTAGATTGTAAACTCATGGGATGTCTGGCTGAGCACTTGTATAAAGTGCTGTACTAGCAGGACAATTATCCTACAGGCAGGGCTGTCTGTTCATTACATTTTATTATATATTATGTCCCCTGTTCCTGCTTCCCCATTGTAAAGCGCTACGGTATCTGTTAGCGCTGTATAAGTACTATTGATTTGAGAGTTTCAGGGACGAAAACAGTTATGTAGTGTACTGGCTTTATCTGGAGCCATGACGTGGAGAGGGTGTTTTTACCAATTATGTATGGCGAATACATAATAAAGTGACATAATAGTGAAGAAATTATCAAATCCTTTGTAAAATTCCTCTGAAAAGTGTGCAGTGTTCATTATTTAAATATTTATGCAATATTTATACATCATAATATAAAGTGCAAAATGTAAATATCCTGATGGTTTCCACATTGTGTAAAAATTCAAATAAACCAATTCATGTTCCGAATATATTTGATAATATCTTATATAAAAAAAATTAATATTTATAAGTAATATATTCAGTATAATAGCAAACTGCAGCTTTGTAAAATATTCTTTGTTTCTTTGCTTATCATTATTATGTCTGATGCCGGAAAGAGGAATCACGGGCATAAACCTAATAATTCTTGGAGATTCTTCTGCAGGCGGTCATGGGGCTCAAAATGGGTCTTACCCATGCTGTCTGGTGTCAGTCCCTACTGATTTTGAATACTATTAACCCGTTAACGCCGCAGGACGTTCCATGACGTCCTGGCGGCGGGCGAGCTTTGAAGACACGGGGCGTACATGTACTCCCCGCTGTCTTCAATGGAACCGCCTCGGCCCCTCTCCGAAGCCTGCGTGCGCTGAGTCGTGGCACGCGTTATTGACTGCAGAGGGACGACCTGAAATCAAGCCGTCCCCTGCAGCCAGTGACGTGCACTGCACGCCGGCTGCGGGGAGGGCTCAGAATCAGTGCCGCGCGACGGCACCTGTCGGAGAGGCGTACCTGTACGCCTTGCCGGCGAAATCAACCCCTTAAGGGCGCCACCCCTGCGTCCTTAACGGGTTAAATTACAGGGGCAGCAAGTTCCCAGGAAGATAATGTTGACATAGGCTGCCGTGAGATGAGTATTGATGTGGTCTGAAGGAATTCAATATTTGGCGGCCAAGGTGTTCCTAATCGGATATTTCTTTCCAGTCACTGAATGTTTTAATTGGTGGAAACCTTTAATGATGATATTACATGAGGTTTTGGCTCACAGACAAAATATAATATTTTACACATAGCTGCCAAAAAACGTCCTTTTTGAGGCAAAAACTAAACATAGCAGGAAAAAGTATATAATACCCAGCTCCAAAATACAAAGAGTGGATAAAATGATTAAAAAATCAGTCTTGTGCTCTATTTCCACAACTCCTGGTCGTCACTTTACATCAGAGCTCCCCAACTCTGGTCCTCCGGTACCCCTAGCTGGCCAGATTTTATAGATTACCTTGAGGAAATGCAGACTGAATCCTGCAATCACTGAGCAGCAAATCATATCACATGTGTGTGCTTCAGTTGCTTCAGTTGTGCTTCAGTTGTGCTGCAAACCTGGCCTTTTAGTTCTCGCAAGGCGAGATCCTGCAGGTCATGTGACCGTCAGCGTTAGCCTCCATGGAGTCCTATGGACTCCTGTCATGCCGCTCGGCGACGCACCGCCAGCCAGGGCACCCACCTCAGGTGGCGGTCGGCTCCGGTGGACCATCTTCCGGCCGACCCAGATGAGTGGCCCGAAGAAGGGGGACATTCCGGGGGTCCTACACCGGCTGATCGTGGGTCGCTCTGTACCTGCCTGGTGGCGGGTCAGCGCCGCGCTTCCGCCCTGTCCATATCGGGCGGGGCATCTGCGGCGTCTGACATCACCAGGGTGGATGCAGGGAGTCGGATTGGTGGCTCAGACTCGAGGGGAGGGCCCCTGACATGCATGGACCTGATGGGGAACTGCTCCCGATGGTCTCCGGGTCCTGATTGGCTGCCTTCACAGACTGGCTGACTGGTTGGCAGAGTGTTCCAGGGAGGGGCCAGACTACCCCATCACCTATATAAGGTCTCATTTAGCACTTAGTCATTGCTTCAGCGTTGTATCACTTTCTCTAGTGTTTACTATTGAGAAGCTATTCGTATATGTTTTCCCTGTGTACCAGTTCCTGGCAAGTTACTCGACTCCTCCTGTCTCGCCTCCGACCCCTGACTACAATTATGTCTCTTATTACGTCTATTGGAAATACCCTCGGCACCGCGATCTGGAACTTGATACTAGGGATGAGCTGAACACCCCCCCCGTGTTCGGTTCACATTCGAACTCGAACAATTTTAAAAGTTCGAGTTTGAACTCGAACCGAACTCAATGCAAGTCAATGGGACTCAAAAGTTAGATTTTTAGAGTGCCCTCCAAGAGGGCATATATGCAAGATATTTGCCATAAAAGGTGTATGGGGGTCCGGGTAGTGCCCTGGGGGACAGGAAACAAGGACAAAAAGTTTTAAAAAAGACGTTTTTAAAGGAACAGTGAGTTTTCCATAAAATTAGGGTTAAAAATAAAAACAAAAAATTCCTTCAAATATTGTGCCTAGGAGGTCCCCATAACCTGCCCGTGAAGTGGCGGATTTGTAGGATGTATAGAAACATCGCCACCAGAGACCCACACACAACACCTAGCCACCCTTAAGGGGTTAAAATGCACAGGGACTGGCTAGTATCCTGTTAGATGAGGGAATGTATTATATGTATAAAGCAAGGTATATATGACAATGGATAGTCAGAGACTCTAGGGACTCAGCTTGTACGCGTTATGATAGACATTTTCACATTGTGTTACTAATGCAGAAGCAGCAAGCCCTTCCACCACGCTTGCACCAAAACTATAGATCTAACACAATAATAATTGTATGCTCACATAGGCCCTTCGGGAGAGGTACATGACATACAAATACTGGAATATTACGTTTAATTCTAAGGAGTGTGATAAAGATTTTATTAAGCCCTTGATGACAAATGACGTAACATCTACATCATTAATGATTGGCTTTACAGAGCCCTGGTCCTTAAGGGGTCAAACAGCATATCAGAGGAACATGTAGTAGAAATGAACACTTCTGCATATGTATGAACACTGTGCTTCTGAATTCTAAGGAGTCACACCCAGTCTGCAGGCAATGTATCAAATTCATGAGACCAGACTAATTAGAAGCACATGTTATTTCCAAACACTAATTAACACCTGTTGTTTACGCCGTTTGAGAGCCCTGCTGTAAGCACATGTCCTTTAGAGGTGAGAATCTTTGCATCTAGACATTAGGCAGACTGTAAAGCATGCTTTCCTTGTAAGCTAGAAAATCCACATCACCCATTGCAGCATTTTAAAGATGAAACACACAGGCGGCGCAAAAAATCCTATGCAAGCCTCATGTAAAGTTTCAGAAAAATGTACACGTGTGCAAATATTTGAAATAAAGCCAGAATAATTTTATGACAGTCACATTTGTCTGACAAACAGATAATACATTACGCTGCAGCATGTGTTGACATATGTTGGTAGATGTATGTAATGTGTGTTATGTGTATGTAACATGTTTATGCTATTATACATACCGCTTCATGATGGCGTACACAGTCTGTCCATTGCCTCCCACCGCGTTGACTGCGTCCGTAATCATCGCCCACATGCGTGCCTTCTTGCCCTGGGTAGTTTTTTAATTCAATATCTAATAAACCGTTGCTTATAATATTCTGCAGTAAAGAGTCTCTTTGTTTCTAGATTTTTTAGTATTTTTCAAGCATTTTTTATACTTTTTTCAAAATGTTTTTTTTTTTTCGAACTTAGAAACATAGAAAAATGTCGGCAGATAAGAACCTTTCGGCCCATCTAGTCTGCCCAATTACATGGATACTTTACCTGGATTTATCTTTTGTTTAGGATAGCCTTATGCCTATCCCATGCTTGCTTAAATTCAATTACTGTTTTGGCCTCTACCACTTCTACTGGAAGACTGTTCCATGTATCCACCACCCTCTCAGTAAAATAATGCTTCCTGATGTTACTTTTAAACCTTTGCCCCTCTAATCTAAGACTATGAAATGAACACACCAAAAAGTTCGAAGTTCGTGAACTTTCGAACTGCCAATGTTCGAGTCGAACTTCGAACTGATCGAAAAGAATAGCTCATCCCTACTTGATACCTCACCTCTGCACCTGGACTCCACCACCCTACCCCCCAGCCCTGACAACTCCATGGTGGGGATGCTCGTGGTGGCGCTTAGCGCTGACGCGCGCAACCCAAGGCTTAGCTGGGTTACGGTGCAGGCTGCTTTTTTAGCGTCTGCATCGTAATATCACACTAAAACGGGGACTCTGAGAAACCTGCAGGTGCAAGTTTTTCTCCTTTGCGTCCCCGTTTTAGCGTTTGGCCCTTTATATACACGAAGGGTTTTATGGAAATGCACTCTATATAATTTTTATTAACAGGGTTATTCAAAGAGATTCGAAAAGTCACTGCACGTTCGGTGACTTTTCGTTCTCTTCAATTCGGTGCAAATCGGCTTTCCCATTTCGGCTACCCTGCGGTGTATTCTGCAAGCACCACGGGGCTGTCGAAGTGCAGGGAAAAGCTGCCGAAAACCCGCCGAAAACCTGGCGAATGCACGCCGAAAACCCACAAAAACATCTGCATTAACCCGTCGAAGACGCCGGAAAAACCCAAGCAGGAGCCGATCACATGCAGCGAAGCCTCCGGAAAAAGCCGACACCGCAGACGAAGGCAGTGAATAAATTAGCAAAACAGTTTGCGTGAATGATTGAAAAGTGAAACGCTGTTTGCAAAGAAACTACTGAGCGAAAATGTCTGGAATTTACATATGAGGTCCAGGGAATGATAATAAAAAGGGTTGTTACAGAAAAAATAAGTAAACTTAAAAAAAAAAATCAGACTTTTTAAAAAAAAAAAAAAAAAATGCTTGAAATATCCTAAAAAATCTATAAATAAAGAAACTCTTTACTGCAGAATTTTATAATGAATGGTTTATTAGATATTGAATTAAAACAGGAATATTTTTAACATTGAAGCCTCTGGGATTCTCCTGAATAAACCTGCCGCATGAAACCACCGAATTGCAGGGCATTTCGGGAACCTTTCACTGCTGGTTTGTGTTCTCTGAATAGCCGAAGCAGTGCTTCTCTATGGGGATTCACTGCCCTCGATCAGGCACCGAATAGGCACCAAATGTGCAGGCAATTCGCCAGGATTTGGCGTATTGCCTGCTCTCTGAATAGCCGAATGGCCAAGAAAGCTAACCGAGCGCTGATTTTCAGCGTTCGGTTACCTTTCTCCAGCCATTCGGATCTCTTTGAATAACCCTGTAAGACTTAACAGGGAAACATATGATTAAACACCTTAATAAAAGCATTATAGTGGTTAGGGCAAATGGGAAAGGGGAAGTTCCCCCTGCTAAAATAGTGGAGGAACTGCATTCCCACGTGTTCCTGCTCAACTTGAGTCCTGCTTTCAAATGACTGATTTGCAATGTATGATAGTAAAACATTATGCTCTGTGCTACTATAATAATTTATAGAAGCATCTTGAGTGGCTTCCTGGCATGTGCAGTTATACCCTTAGGAGCCACAACACTGTCAGGCTTTTAAAATGCTTAATGGGTTTCTCACGTTCCATGAAAATAAAACCTCCTCCCTATAATGGTATTTTAAGATATCAGATTACCATGGTATTATAATAACACAGTGTTAGCTACAATTTACAACAAATATCTAAGCTTTCACTTATTGTTTTCATTAACTTGATTTTCTGATGGCGGAATTTTTTTGAAAAGTTGTTTTCAAGAAGTTAAACGGCTAAATATTTACAGTGAGAATATTTTGGTTTTCAATCTAAATAACAAAAAAATGTCTGTAGAGTACGCTAATCCATTACACTAATCCTGTATACAAAAACTATCCTTTCACCGCAGATAAGATCCTTGCAGAATTCATTGAAGGAATTGTACTTTAATAAAGAAAATGACTGTTATGACATCTAACAATGAACAAAGGCATCTGTTTACACATGTAATAACAGAACTTCATAAAATACAGGCTTTTGAGCTGTACAAAGAAACAACTGTTTCTTATATGCCATCCTATAATAATCATGGTCTGCTTTTAATAAAAAAAAACACTACCTCTCCATTGCTAGGTTTTTAAAGATAATAGAAACAAATATTTATGTCCAGGTGCCGCATAAACGTAGGATTCCAGAGCAAATTTATATATGACTTTTCTGGGATTACTACTGATGAATTATAAAAAATACAGATCTGTATCTGTATCTCTGTATCCCAATTTACAGATCTGTATTTTTATAACTTATTTTGGGTGTGGGACACCCCTGGTGGTGAGCTGCATGATTAGTATAAGCTGCACATTGACTGACTTTATATCTATATAGTTAATAAGAGTTAAACTTTCAGCGCCAACACCTATACACTGAATTAGTGTATTAACTATCATTATTACTGATGAGTGATGAACCATGTGTGGATTATTCAGCAAACACTGGTGTTTGCTGTTTGTTGCAAACAATGGCAAAAGTCTCCATAGTTGCAATCGCGACAAGCCTCAGTGTTTGACAAATGGTAAAATAAACCAGCGGCAGGCCTGTCACTATGGATTTTAATGGAACGTCCATGCAAACGTCATTCAGATGCATACTGACATTCCACACAAATACACACACTCCTACATACACACTCTCCCTTTTACCAAGAGAGTAGGGAGATCCTCCATTAATTCTAATATATTTGGATTAATTTCCGTATTTTTTATACTACAATAGGAACCTCAGATTTGAGCCTTGCCTAAGGCCTCACAAACTCTCGGACTGCCTCTGGAAACGTTTATTGATGAAATTTCTCATGTTGTTGTTTGAATCTCTCTCTCTTTGTGATGTAGTCTCAGTGTAAGCTTAACGACAAACCTTGGATCTCATCACAAAATATTCCAGTGCTTAAGAAAAAAGATAATAATTTCATTATAACGTGCATTGTACTGAGTTATTTAAAAATAACACCTCCTTCAATGTACCTATTGGTTGTAGATGCTCATTGTTTTACCATGTGATTCTCCTCTTATGGACAAAAGTGATTATGTATTAAGGCGCCAGGTATTGGTTCCTTGAGTTTATATAAAACACAATGTGCAAAATGATATATATAATTGGGTAAATAGATGTTATAGTCACAATCTCAAATGAATCCAGCTGCTTATCTCCTCCACTTGGTGGTAAATCCATATCCACCAGGATTAAATCGAGTTTCAAGGGTGATGTGGTGGAGTCAGCGCTTCCTTCAAAATAACCAATAGTAGTGGTGTTTTCTGTGTTTGTTGTATTCACTGAATTAATTATGTCAGTGTCCTTTGATGAAGTGGTGTGCTTTTGCCTCAAATAAAACATAAAAACATCATAGTGTGGTAAGTCTCATGTAAATGCAAAATTGAAAGAGTATTACACTCACATTTTACAGTGTCTCAGATAATGTCACATACGGAGGGGAGATCCGGTGCTCCCACATACATTTTCCTGTCATGTTTGTTTTTGTATTCGTAGAGAGTTTATCATTCTTGCTTAAAAGGTGGAGGACTGACTAATCTATTTCAGTATCATCGATGTCTATGTCATCCACTGTACAGGTATGGCCAAAATCCAAAAATCATGCCAAAAATAAAAAAATATATAAATTTTTCTAGCTGTAACATACAGCATAATAAATGGTGTATGCAGGGTAATTCTTAACCCCTTAAGGACGGGAGTCATTTTACAACTTCAGCGCTGTTTCGGAAGTAGAAGTTTGCTGAGCTCATTTTGACTGTTTTTAAGTCATGTATTATTATACCACCCAGACAAATTATATATCGTTCTTTCCGGCAGACTCGGCAGATTAGTAATATATCATTATTATATGTATATGTCATGCCCTGTCAAAATGCTATAACAAAAAATGTAAAAAAAGTTAAAAAATTAGAATTTTCAATAAAATTTCAATCATTCACAGTGTGTAAAGTATTTTTTTTTTTAATTTTATTATCCGAGCCTTTGCGGTCATATGCTAAGGGGTAGACTTGTTTAAAAAATTAGAACGGGGAACCCCTTCTTTTTTTTAGGGAGAAATTGCGTGATTTTAGCTAAACCCCCCCCAAAAAAATCATTAGTGAAGCATCATTGTTCACATTATAATTGAAATGTGAACAATAGTGCTGCAATAAAAAAAAACACATTTTTATTTTCTTATTAATTAATTAATTCGTTTATTATTTTTATTTTTTAATTTATTACACTTTTATTTTACTTTTAACATGGTTATGTTTGATATCATTGGAAAGGCCATGCTCTGGCCTTTCCAGCAATATCAGACATGACCCCCTACCTGCCACCGATCAGGAGATAGGGGGGTTCTTTGAACCCCCTTATCTTCTCTATGGGATTTCCTTAGGAAATCCCTTTGCAGCTAGGGGTTTCCCAGTTAACTGACATCATCGCGCATGGCGCGATGAGTCAGTTG
Source organism: Leptobrachium leishanense (assembly GCA_009667805.1). Taxonomy (NCBI): domain Eukaryota; kingdom Metazoa; phylum Chordata; class Amphibia; order Anura; family Megophryidae; genus Leptobrachium; species Leptobrachium leishanense. The sequence goes on along the minus strand of CM019067.1, from coordinate 262,024,855 downwards.
ACGCGGGGGGATCCAGAGGTGGGGCTGCTATCCAAGATGGCGGCCCCCACCGGAAAAGGCCACGGTCTTGCACCGATTGGTGCCAGGCCGCGACCTGGAAACTAAAGTGTTAACCTCCTACATTGGTGGAAAGGTCAGGCTGTGACCCTTCCAGCGATGCTGGCCACAGCCTCCTAGTTCCTGGCGATGGGGAGATAGAGGGATCCAAAGGATCCCCCTTCCCCTTCAGGTGCTTCCCCTGCTCCAGTGGGGGGGGACACCTGAAACTGACGTCATCGCGCCCCCGGCGCGATGACGTCAGTGCGCTGGGAGGAGTGAAACACGCCGATCTGACTCCGTGGGACTCAGATCAGTGAGGGAGCCGCCGGAGGAGGTGAGTATCTGTGGAGGGGGGCTGCAAACGCCGCAAAAGTACCATTGCGTCCTGCGGCGTTAAAGTCTGCCTAATGCAGGACGTAATGGTACGTCCTGCGGCGTTAAGCGGTTAATATGCAATTTCTTACTAAGATCTAGAGCAGGGATCGCAAACTCTGGCCTCTCAGATGTTTCTGAACTACAACTCCCATGACTCTCTGGTCATCTACTGCTTTAAAAGAGTTCTGGAGATTGTAGTTAATTTACATCTGGGAGGGTCAGAGTTTGACATCCCTACTCAAGAAATTCTAAATCATAATTTCTGATACAGGTACAGCTTTTCTGTAAACAGAATAATTGTCCAAAAGGTATATTGGAATTCAATTTATTATAATGGATGCTTGTGGCCTCTAGATATCCATGAACACTTACTACATTTTGAAAAAGAAGGGAAACAGTGAAGCGCCCTCAGGAAGAATGAATAATCATATACGCTACACGTCGTATATGGAGGTTCCTCTAAAAACCTAAAGATATACAAAATGAGCAATCAACGGAGCGCCAGTCTAGGACTGGTATATATGATTAAACACTGTACATGTCCATCGTCTATCTTCTAAATTCTCCCAGAGTTCACTCTTTAAGATGGATAAACGTCTATATTTCTGAGCCTAACCTAGGCTCTAGGATGAATAGCGATTATGGGTCTTCAATCGTTGTGCAGGTGCCCATATACCCCCGATATAGTTGCTGTCTCCAACCGCTTTTCCCCTGCAGCAAATCACAGAAAAATACCAGCGCACTCCCCTAGTGCAACACCGTTAAGGTATAATGGAAGTGGATCTATGTAAATATCACACTCACATATTGATGAGCCGCAATTGGCTCCAAGATTATGTATAGGAATTGTAAGGCAATTCCGAAAACCTTCTTTAAAATTGAGTTCTAGGAAGCAGCAGTAATATAAAATAAATTTAATACATGAAATAAATATTACCAGAAAGCGTTCGCTCCTCAGAGCTTCTTCAGCTGGTATCACTTGTCTTGTATCTGCTGCTTTCTTATATACTGTTTAAAATGTCCCAATTGGTCATTCATAAATTAATTAACATCAGGTTAAAATCATTAAAACAATTAAAACACACATGGAGCCAATAATTATTACATCTTTCCAACGTATGCGCATTGGCGTTGCTTTCCACCGTGAAACGCAAAATTTTCCGCCATAATATCATAAGGGATCTGCATTCGATCCGCCATTTTAGCGTTTAAACTTCCCATAATGACGTATATGCGCCTGCGTGATCCCTAACATACCGCAGAATATGTGCAACATTCACTGCGCATCGTGACTGAGTGTGGACACAGCCGCAGCCACTTCCCACTTAAGGGGGCGGCTTACTCCAACGCCGTATCACCCCCAGCAGGGTCAGCTCAACTGATCACCACTCCGTCATGTCAGAGCATGCGCACCCTCACCATTCACCATCTTGGCTCATAAAAACAATAGCTACGCTCGGTCCGCCATTTGTGCACCTGCGTTGTTCCCAACCTATTATATGTACGTATTTCGTACATCTGAAAACATACGCATCAAAATTGTGCGCAAACACTATTGTGGCCTTTCCCTATGTGGGGGGCGGCATATTTTACCGCCGTATTCCCCCAAAAGGGTTAGCGTCGTTAATCTGGCCCTAACTTTAAACTGCAATCATTAATCCGACCTTAACGTTAAATTACAATAAGTTATAGAATCTCAATCAATTTTCTTATATGGACAACCATATCTATAACTGTATATCTATGGGTGACATTTCGAATCTTATAATTCCTATCTATAGATCTACGTTCATACTATTTAAAGTGACAGTGATAACAATTTGTTGTATAGTCAACCTTATGGTTGTGCTATAGTGCATTTGTAATATAATATGATCCGCCATAATTTATAGCCATATGGTCTATAATTGACTTAGTTATTATTATTACCTAATATATATGTCTAACAGTGCTCTAAATAGTGCCATCTTATAATAAAATCAATAACTTTTACAAATATCTTAAAGTGCTCTATTGTGAAATAGTCAACATGTGGTTTACTTTTTATAAAATTACCAAACTAATATTATTTAAAGTGACAACAGTATTATATAATTTAATCTTACATCGAACTCAAGTATTCATAGAGAGAGAAATCTCCATATGAAGCCATAATATATAAAGTGACAGTGTGATTCTAGTTCCTAGTGTATATATCTTAAAGTGCTCTAGTTATGATATTTATTAAATGGCAATTTTTACAATAATTCTATATATCAAGATTAAATATTATTTTTACATTTTTAAAAGTGCTGATCTTATTATACATTTTTTCAGTGATCTGTGGAATGCCTGTGCATAATAGCCCATATAAGAAAGGTACTTATAGTTATAAACTCACGTAACTTCTATGTTAAAAAATGGCAAACCCAACCGTACATGTAAATATTTTTTATAATTTTTTTTTTCTTTTAAAAGTTTTTTTTATATAAATTTTTTTATTATAATTTTTTTTTATTATTTTTAAAGAAAATGGATCAATTCAAAGTCATTATTTAGACCACCAGGGGCCATAGTTCCTAAATCAAATATTAATTTAATTTCTTCCCTCCCTAAAACCGTGGTCTCACTCATGCCCCTATTGATACATTTTACCTTTTTAATAGCTTTAAACTTTAAGCCCTTTGGGCAGCTGTTATGTGCATGTTTAAAATGATGGGGAACTGAATGTTTTTCATATTGATTCCTTATGTTTCTTACATGTTCGGATATTCTCACATTGAGGGGACGGCTGGTTCGTCCTATAGAGTCCACAAGGGCAATCCAATAAATATATAAAGTTTTTCGTACAACAAGTTAAAATGCCTCCAATATTAACCTCTTTTCCAATTTTCTTATTATGAAAATTCCCTGAGAATGTTTTGGTGTTTCCTGTAGATCTACAGGCCAAACACTGACCACATTGGTAAAATCCTTCCTTTAAATTAAAATGGATGGGGACTTCTCTTTTTCTTTCAAATTTACTTTTCACTAATCTTGTTTTAATATTCTTAGCTCCTCTAAAAATTATTCTTGGTTTTTCCCCCCAATATCGTATTGAGGTCCTTATCTTTTTTTAGGATATACCAATATTTTCTAAATTTTTTCTTAATCAATTGATCCTCATTATTAAATTCACAGATAAATGGGACCTCTTTTGTGATATCTTTTTGTGTTTTATATTTTATAAGACTTTCCTGATACACTTCCTTTAACTCCTTTATAAGATTTTATAATTCATCTTCATTACAGCCCGTATCCATAAAATCAGTCTTAAGGGATTCTGCTTGTTCTTCGAACATATTAACCTCTGAGCAGTTTCTCCTTATTTTTGTTAATTGATCCTTTGGGATCCCTTTTATCCAAATGTTATTATGACAGCTAGTCTTGTCGATATAAGTGTTTGTGTCAACATCCTTGAAAAAGGTTTTGGTATGCAACTTATTCTCTTTTATGTAGATCTCTAGGTCAAGGAATGCTATCACATCTTTGCTCCATTTTCTTTCCAATTTAATCCCCAATCTAAATTATCCAATTGATCCAAAAATTCTATCAAATCTCTCTCCTCTCCTTTCCATATGAAAAACAAATTGTCTATATATCTCTTGTATATGGGCACTCTTCCTCATGCCCAGTCACGCGAACCATAGACAAAGTTGGTTTCCCAATCTGCCATGTAAAGGTTTGTTTAACTAGGCACAAATCGAGTGCCCATAGCCATACCTCTAGTCTGAAGATAAAATTTCTCCTCAAATTGAAAATAATTGTTATCTAATATAAATTGGATGCCCTCCATAGCAAAATCCACTTGTTTATTGTTTAGATCCTTTGACAAACTAAGTTGTTCTTTCACAATTTCCACTCCCTTACTACATTTTGGTGTTGATAACAATCCTCCTATCCTCATCTGGTAATAGAAGATATAAAAAAATCCATACTATTATCTCAATATGTGTAAGTGAAAGTTAGACCCAAAAGGGGTTACAAATTTACAGTAAGGGACACTAGAATTTCTGTTCGTCCACCTGCCGGATTCTAAGTATGTTTCTAATATCATGGCAATCTAGTACAAAACCAGACATTACTAATATTACAATGACTTCATATATATCCCGTCCTTCCCAAATACCCACCAGACTTGCATATTAAGGAACAAAGCTGACACCCATTATCGTTCCCTTCACAAGTAGCTAAAACTGGCACAAAAATTTTAAATAATTGTGCTCCAAAATAAATTTTGCAAACTTGGCAATGATATGAGCTTGATGGGCAGGTATCACGTTCCCACGTTCCAAACCTGTCTTCCTGCCCTCTGTATTTGTATTTTGTGTTTTTTCCCTTGTATTTCTGTTGCTGCCAATTCCTGGGTGGCCTCCCAGGGGTTAATTGGTGTTCTGTGTGCTGCTCACCTGTTGACCCTTGCCTTGATTTCCCCTGCCTATATTAGAGCAATGTATCTATAGTACATTGCTGGGTCATTTTACTTTGCCTGGTCTCCTTGCGACTTGTGTCCTGAGAGCTCCTTGCTGTGTTCCTGTTATCCTCCGTTTGTTCATCCTTGTTTAGTTTTTGCCTCTGTTATTTCTGTTCCAGTTTATGTCAGTTCCTTTTGTGTATTTAGTTCTGTCTATTGCTGTATTTTGGTTTGCTGTTTATGTTCCATTCTGATTCCCCGGTTACCGATTTTGGCTTGGCTGACTTCCCTTCTGGTTCCTATTCCTATATCCTGTATGACGTACTCTCTCTGGTTATGACCTTTTGGCTTTCCTCTATATGACTACACTATAGTATTTTCCTTGTCTGTACCGTTTCCAGGTAACCCTGTCATCTGTATACAACAAAAGACTCTGTACGGCTTCAAGGTAATACTTTCCTTTAGATTAGATCCGGCTATCCTAAAGACTGTCCTTTCAGTGCAGGGAATCTTTGGTATTGCCATACAGAGGTCTTTTGTTAACCCTGTGTTGCTTTCATCTGTCCTTGCAGTTTACACTGCATCTCTGCATATAGGGGCTTCTCTCAGGAACCAGGGCCTCACCTTGCTGCGAGTTATATTCATAGGGATATATATATACAGACCGACCACTTCCAAGGATCGGAGGGCAAGGATAGGGTGGTGCGTGCCTGGTGGTACTGCCACCGTGACAGCAGGTAGCAGAGACCCATTAAAAAGATAGGGACCTATAGCTTTCAATCCAAATCTATGTTCTATTTTGGAATATAAGGAGAAAACATTTATTGTTATCTATTTATACTGGGATTTCCATTCTATTGTACATTATACATTTAACCATGTATTGAATCTTTAGCCCCATAAGGACCAATGACGTACAGGGTTCGTTCTAAGAAAAAGGTCACCAAGTATGTACCCTGTATGTCATGTCCTTTAGAACCCCCTCCCATCTTATACTTATCTCTCTGGTAGGGGTCCCGCTGTGTTCTGACATCCTTCCTTTCTCAGGTTTTATAGACCCCAGCCATCGCACTAGCATCATCACCTGGCACAATGACATAATTTACAGGTGCCCCCCAGCACAGCTGGGAGAGTGCCTGAAAGTGAGGAGGTCCAAAGGACCCTTCTGTCAGGTTTCCACCTTCCAGCCAGGTGCCCTGGTGGTGAGAGTGATCCAGGCCAGCTCTTTCCGAATAGCTAGTCTGCCCTGTGCCACTCCTGGGTTTCTCTGTAGCTGTTCAGGTCTGGGATCACATGTCTCAATTACCCAGACCTGTTCACTATAAAGATGCAAGCAGCAGAGATGCCCATTGCTCTTGCATGGTTTCCTGTCCCTGAGAGAATTCCTGTGGCGTTCATGTTCCTGGTTCTTGAGTGTATCTTGTTCCTGGTTCCTGAGTTACTGCTTCTTATTTCATATCTTGGATTTTCTGGTTTGAGCTTGGTTTATTCCTGACTATTCTTTTGTATGCTCCCTGCACTCTGTTTATTTGATATCTTGTGTACCGAACTCTGCTTATCCAACATTCCCTCCTGGTTCTTGATTCTTGACTCCAGTCCTGACTATTCTATATATGTTTCATATTCTGTGTTATATATATATTATCTCCATAGCACAGAGGCCAGTGTAAGGACCTCATTTCTATTCAGGGTTCCCTGTGTTTTGTTGCTGGTTGTCTTGTTTAACCCTCGCCCTTCCTGCTCTCCTGTCTCTGTTATTTCTTGTTAGGTTCCCATAGGAAGACCATTCAAGGATCTTACCCCAGAGTTAGGGATCCCTATAGAGTTCTCTGCCTGTTACTGGCTTGTTATATATCTTGTCCTGTATTCCTGTTATATACATATCTTGTCTTGCTATATCCTGTCTTGTATCTGTGTGGTGTCTATATGCTCTGGTCTGTCCATGCAGATTAAAGGGCCCACCTTGGATCAAACCAAGGGACATTGTGACACTTTTTCCCTCCTGATCGGCTAAGAATTGTAAAAAAGAGAGGCATCGCTGGAAAGGTCACAGTGTGACCTTTCCAGAGATGCCTCTCTTTAAACCCTTACGTGCGGTCCTCGATCCAGTGCTAATTGGCGCAGATTGTGGATTTATCCCGGAGGTGGCTGACATCTTGGATTGTTTGATTGTTTTCACAGTATGTTCAGCCAGTCCATTTGGTTGGGGGTAACCAGGTCTACAATGGGTAAACTTTATACTCCATTTGGCAGCAAAGTCCGTCACCTCAACACTGGCAAAGGGTACATGGTCGCAGATGACCTCTGTTGGGATGCCATGTCTACTAAAGGTTACTTTCAGTTTACCAATCACTGTCATTGCAGATTTATCAGTCAACTTTAATACTTCAGGGCACTTGGAAAAATAGTCCACTATCACTAGAAATGAGCACCCTCTCCACTCAAAAATATCCATTGCCAGTTTTTGCCAAAGAAGATGAGGAATTTTCTGTGCTCATAATGGCACCTTTTGTTTCGCTGGTTGGTGACTAGCATAAAACAGTCAAAATGAGCTCAGCACACAGAAGTGAAATGGCTCAGCAGTGACTGGGGTTAAAAAGCAAAAACATGTAAAAATTGGGTATTTCTAAACTCACAACAACATTTTAAAACTATTTAGCCGTGGTCTTGTTTGGCGGTTGTAGATTTTAGGGTTCAAAGTTCGAAAAAATTTGATTCTTTCCATTTTTTTCATCATATTTCATAATTTTGTATAGTAAATTTTAGCATATGATGAAAATAATGGTATCTTTAGAAAGTCCACTTATTGGGGAGGAAAACAGTATATAATATGTGTGAGTTCCATAAACGAGTAAGAAGAAAATCAGCGCTAAACACAAACAGTGCAGAAATGTAAAAACAGCAGTGGGTACTTTCGGACAGACAATGGTAAAATCGCCTGGTCGTTATGAGGTTAAAAGGATAAAGTGGTCAGAATGAGTAGAGTGTCCCTTTAACTTCTTTTCAATACAACCCCCCCAAAACAAATATATTATTAGATAAAGGATGATCAAGATTGGGTTAACAGCTTACAAAAGTTACTTATTTATTTACATTTAAAGTATGGTCATGTCTGTACCTTACTTTCAACTGCTTGGCCAGGTCATCGACCTCACTTACAGTGTCAAATAACTCTCGATTTACATAATTTTTGTGATTTCCTGTATTTTGAATCATGTATAAATTATAAATAAAAGTTTTCTTTACGGTTTTGACAACAAAATAATCATTTAATGTTAAATCTCTGTGCTGCATGCTGTGTCTGATGAAGAATCTCCTGTAAGAAGATAATTTGACTGTAAAAAAGAATGCTTGGCAATTTGTGGGGGAGCTAGAACACATTCTTCATCTCCAGGCTTCGTGGATATAAGGATATACCAGAATATATAATTCTTTTGGTACCTTGTTTATCCAGATGGCTTCCAGATGTCATGTGGTGAGTGTTGAAAGGAAGCAGCACTTCTGTAAATTCACATGCAAAAATGTGGGTTATATGTAGCAAATGGTAGAATAACTGAACTAAAAAAAGAATACATGTCCTATTTTAGCATATACTATCATATGAAACACACAAAGAATCAAAGGAGGATAAAAAAATAAAAAACCTAATACATGTATTTATATAAGGCAAGATAAAAATAAACAATGTGTCTTGGGTAAAATTATATTGATTTTATGCATATCTACTGACAGTGAGATAGAAAAATTAATAAAATATATGGATGCACAAATCCTGGCAAATCTAGGAAAACATATTGGATGGAATCCATAAATTCTGATTCAGTTTGTAGGAACAGAAGGAAAATAAGCTAATGTCAATCGATTCCAGATGAGGTCGCCAGTGGAAAATAAAATTCTCCCTGTAGAATGTATTTCAAAATAAATACATGTCTGGGAGTGATATCAATGAATAATTTGAGTACATTTTCTTGGTCCATTAAACATATAGGGGCCCCTTTCTATTAAGTTTGATGAGCGATAAAAATGGCATAGCAAGATCTTTTACCAGTTTTGCCGTTGTATTCCAGAATATACACGACTGTTTTGGCAAGTGAAAACCAGCAGGGTTATTAAAAGAGCACTGAAATTCCACCTGAATTTTGACCGTTTTATGCTCATCATGTTTAAACATGATTTGAAGTCCTATTTTATTATACCTCCAGACAATTTTTTTAAAAAACAACAAATTTTTAACCCCTTAGTGACCGGGCGGTTTTACACAAATCCGTCCTTTAGTGACCGCTGCTGTTTTTACGTTTCTGCGCTGTTTGTGTTTAGGTCAAGTTTTCCTCTTAATCGTTTATGCAACCCACACATATTTTACACTGTTTTTCTCGTCATTAACCACTTGGCTGCTATGGACGCGCTCAGCTGAGCGCGTCCGAGCACAGGAGGCAGCAATCCGCCGGATTCTGGCGGATTGCTGCACCCCCCCCGGTGCAGGCTGACATCTTGGATGTCAGCCCAGCACTCGGAGCCCGGCGGGGACATTAGAACCCCTGGGGAGCCGGATCACGAATCGACGCTGAAAAGCGCCAGTTCGTGATCCTTTCCCGGAGCTGGCCGACATCTTGGATGTTGGCCAAGCCTCCGGGAACTCCCCCTGAGGACTGGCGTCATCGTGCATGATGATGACGCCAGTCCTGGAGTTAACCCCTAGCTGCCACCAACGATGGAGCTAGGGGGTTCCAATGAACCCCCTATCTCCCGATCCATGGCAGTTAGGGGTTAATGTTTGGTATTGTTGGATCGGCCAGAGCATGGCCGTTCCAACAATACCAAACATGAGTATGAAAAAAGTTTTTTAAAAAAAATTAAATTAAAAATAAAAAAATATTTAAAAAAAAATTCTAAAAAAAAAAACAAACAAGTTTTTTTTTTGGGTTTGTTAATGCAGCAATATTGTTCCCATTTAAATTATAATGTGAACAATGATGCTGCACTAACGATTTTTGTATGCGGTGCGTTTGTTAAAAATCGCGTAATTTTCCCCAAAAAAAAATGTAAAGAGACCCCATTTCTAATTTTTTTAACAAGCGCACCCCATACAAAATATAACCGCAATTGCTCGCATGTTAAAATGTGAAAAAAATACACTTTACACATTGTAAATTATTGAAAATTCATATTTTATTGCATTTTTTGTTATAATATACAGACAGGACATGACGTATACATATAATAATGACATATTATGAATCTGCCGAGTCTGACGGAAAGAACGATATATAATATGTCGGGTCATATACTAAAATAAGCCTTCAAAACACGTTTAAACATGATGAGCAAAACCGGTAAAAATGACCTCAGCACAGAGACGTGAAACGTGAAACGTGAAACGTGAAACGCCTCAGCAGCGAAAGGGTTAAATGGACTTTATAAAGATACCATTTTCATCATTTCATATAATTTACTATAAAAACTTGTGAAATAAAGCAAAAAAAATTGAAAAAACACCACTTTTTCGAACTTTGACCCCCAAAATTTCTTATGTATCAACAAGCGTCAAAAAAATTTAATTCCTTAGTAGTTTCTAAATTTAGTCCTGAGTTTAGCAATACCCAATGTTTACATATTCCTCACTTTTTTCCTTATCTTATGCAACAATAAGTGCAAGTAGCACTTTGTCATTTCCAAAGGGTTTATTTTCAAAACTAGAGATAGTGACATTGTAACACTGATATCTGTCACTAATTCCTGAATAACCCTCCACATATACATATTTTTTTAAAGTACACAAATCTAGGTATTAAACTTGGGGTATTTTGACTCTTTCCATGCAACCATTTTACCACAAATCTATGCCAAAGTTTGAGAGAAAAAACTTTTTTTGGTGATTTTTTTTACTGCAATTTAAGAATACATGTACTGTGAACTTTAAGGTTTACTGCCAAAAACCACCCCAAAATATGTTCAGCAACATCTTCTGAGTAAATTGATACCACCCATGTATAGGTATGTCGGGTCATTTGGGGGCTAATAGGCCTTATTTGGGGGGTGCGCATTTCAGTTTTCCAACTTGGAATTTTCACATTTCGTCATCATGCACCCATGTCCTATTTGGGACATTTGTGAAGCTGGCCAAAGTAATTTACCCCCATCAAACCATATATTTTTAGAAAGGGCACACCCTAGGGTACTTCAAAGACTTGTATTTTAACACTTTCCATGCACTAGCTCTAAGTCAAACTTTCAGGTAGTCACTTTTTGTGTTATTTTTTCACACACATTGTACTTTAGGCATGAATTATCAAATCCAGTTATGGGTTACTGCCACAAAACACCCCAAATTATGTTCAGCAACATCTGAGTAAAGTGATACCACCCATGTATAGATTTGTTGGGTTGTTGTTGGAGTGCTATGCCAATCTTCTGACATGTGCTTGTCATTTTTCTAATTTGACATATCTTCTTTGCTTATCTTCTTTTTACGGGCCTTTTTACATACCTCAATTTTTTTATTGCCATGAACGTGCATATATTTGGTAAGCTAACACCCCAAAGTATTGTAAATGGAGTGTTTTTATGCCATGGATGCAACCATTTGCCCCAAACAAATTGGATACTGTTTGGTGGTCATTTTCATTTTTACACCCACATTCGTTTTGGACTGTGATTTAGGAGACACTGTTGTTGGTTACTGCATGAAAACTCTCCAGGTTGTTTTCTGCAAGGTCTCCTGAGTACACCCATAGGTTTGCCAGGATTTTGGGAAGGTTCAAATACAATTTTTATGACTCTGTCATTGGAGTTGAAATTGAGATTATTTCTTCAGATAGGCCTATCTTTCGTTTTGGGTCTACCGCATACCCCAGTTTGAATTATTGCCAGAAAAGTGTCTATATTTGAAATGTTGACACCCCAAGGTATTGCATATGGAGTGCTTTGATGCCATGGATGCAACGGTTTTAGTCCAAAACATTTGATAAGGTGTGTATCGGTAATTTTTCGATTTTCTGATTTTTACGCCCACATTAATGTTGGACTGTGATTTAGGAGACACTGTTGTCGGTTACTGCATGAAAACTCTGCAGGTTGTTTTCTGCAAGGTCTCCTGAGTACACCCATGCCCCCCATGCGTAGGTGTGCCAAGATTTTGGCAAAATACAGCACCAATTGTAGAACATAAAAATGTAGGAATAAAATGTAAAAGTCTGGTGCAGTAAAAGAAAAAAAAATAAACTGAACTAACTAACTAGACTGTAAGAAAAAATAGAAAGGAAAAAAAAATCACAGATCACGCACAGTGTGATATACCTTGAAGCAGTCCCCAAGACACAGACCGGGTTGTCCAGGGCATTCTGGGCAGTAAAAGGTTGTGTCTCTCCTCTGCCCCCTCTTGAAACACACCCTGCATGTTTTTTGGGGTCTCTGTTTGCCCTCAGTAGGGGGGATTTTAAAATTAAAATGTGTAGCCCCAACTCTGTCCCCCATCACCGCCTGGGGAGCAGGTGCATCCTGGTACAAAAGCCACAAAATGGGGGTAGAGCAGATGGGGCTACTGCTCCAGTAGGAGCGAATTGAGGGCTTATTTATGATGCCCATCAGCATAGTAAGTGCCCAGAATTTCAGAAATTCTGGCACATCTAGCGGGGTCCATTGCTGCCTTGCCAAGTAGGAGTCTGGCATCGCAGCACAATGCTAATGGGCATACAGATTTGATTGGGCAACAATGTGGCCCAACAAATCATCCCCCAGAAACACCTGCAAAAACTGTGTGGCAGTAAATCCTGCAACATCAATATTGAAGCCAGGATTTGCCGTGAAAGGAGGGATATCTGGCTTCTGCCGATGAGGCACTACCCACTCCTCAGCTGGAGCTGTGTGTCTCCTGCTGGTAGGTGGTGGCCCAGGATCTGCATCAGAAACATCACTAGGAGATACATCAGCCAGCGTATCTAGCGATATATCTGAGCACCTAGCAGGGTCAAAATCTGGGTCTGAATCAGACGCAGATGCCTCAGATTCTGACGCCAGGATGGCATATGCCTCCTCAGCGCTGTACACCCTCTCAGACATTATATATAATAGATTATAAAATTTTATAATTATTATATATATAAGCGGATTATGGGTTCTCAAAAGAACTGTTGGGTTTCACAAGAAAATAAAAATAAACACCTAAATCTCTCTAAATCCCTCTAAACCTGCCTCAATTGTTCTAAATCTCCCTAAAATCTCTCTAAATCTGCCTCAATTGTTCTAATCTCACTAAATCTACCTAAAATCTCTAACCTGTCAAATCTGATCTCTCTCGCTCACCAAAACACAAGTGAGGAGAGGGAGGGAGAATCACAGAGGTCTGAGCCAATATTTACAAAATATTGACCTGACCTGACAAATTAGAAATTTTATTTATATTTTTTCTAACTTCTGATTGAATGTTGCTAGCCTGCCTCTCTGATGAGGCAAGCTAGGAACATCCCACACAGCCCCAAGATGACCCTGCCCTTAGAAGGGCAGCGCCATATTGGCTGTCACTTTTATTTTATTTTATTCATTTATTTATTTTTATTTTTTTACACTTTTTTTTAGTCTGCTGGGTGCCTTGATCCCTCGAGGCACCCAGCAGAGCACCTGATCACTTATGTGATCTTTTTTGTACTGAGTGCCATGATACCTCGTGGCCCTCAGTACTTCCTGCCGCTACCGGAAGTGATCGCTCAGGGGGAGCGATCACGGATGGACCGGCGGCAGGTAACCATATTGCAAGGATGCCTCGATGTCGAGGCATCCTTGCAATATACTCAGAGCAGCTGGAAGCGATCCGGGGCACCTTTCCAGTGAAACCGGATGTTGATCACTCCCGGAGAGCGATCACAAGGGGCCCCAGCACTTCTAACTGCCATTGCACGAATGCCTGGACTCCCAGGCAGCGTGCAATGGTGTTGGAGCTGCTGGAAGCGATCCAATCGCTTCCAGCGCTCTCTAGAAGTGCGGGGCACCTTTCCGGTGAAACCAGATGTTGATCGCTCCCGGGGAGAGATCACAAGGGGCCCCGGCACTTCTGACCGCCATTGCACGGATGCCTGGACTCCCAGGCAGCCTGCAATGGCGTTTGAGCTGCTGGAAGCTCAAAAGACCGCAGGACTTTCCATGTACATCAGTGGGTCTAAAAGAGACCCGTAGCCGTGACGTACATGGTACGTCCGCGGTCCTTTAAGGGGTTAAAAAATTAATTTTACACCATACATGGCCATGCCCATGGCCATGATCAGGCCTTTCCAATGATACCAGATATGACCCTCTATCTGTCATGGATCGGGAGTTACAGGGGTCCAAATAACCCCCCTATCCCCACTTGACAGCTAGGGGTTTAACTGGCCAACTGACTTCATCGCCCATGTAGCAGCTATGGTAGCTATGGTTTTATTTTACTAAAGTACTTTTTTACTTGCTGCTGTTTGCTGATTGTCCTAAAAGAAAGTTTTAGAAAATTCCTATAAAATTACATAGGCGGAATACAAGGAGTCTGGTGTGGCTCAGGAATGTGTAAGTTGGCTTTTGGCACGGTTACTATATAATCACACTGGTTATAAGGAATTGCGCTAGGGGTTTCCCTGGTATATGTCTGCTTTATACTTCAAGGTGTTGTGATACGAAGACCGCAGTGATATACAAGGTGGATGGGTGCCTTAGAAAGAAAACAAGACCCATAAAGCCAGTCCACATAGAGCCGGATGTGGCTCATTATATTGTGAGTTTTATTCATCACATGTTCGCACCCACTCGGGCACATACTGTGCAATTGTTCCTATTCTTCTTTTACAGTCTCTCCATTATATTCTCTGAAGATAGGGTGGAGTGTGGAAGATCCTGCCTTTATGTTTAATCATCTAATACAACACTGATATGTAGTGAGTACATCTCCCCTACCAGTAAGCTGAGGCTAACTGGTGCTACGCTGTGATTGCTGATTCTTGATTTTGTGGTGGCAGAGTAATGTAGGTTGACAAAAGAACAATGCCAATTGACTTGATCAGTTGATCTAGAAGAGGGGAAAACAAAAAAAGAACACTTGGCACATTTTCCAAATGTGACCAAAAGGGGGGGAAATCCTTCCTGTTCCAACAAGGGCAATCAGATATCTCCTGGGATCAATTAGAAATGCATTAATTAAAATTATTTTTTAAATAAATGTCATTGGTGCAGATACATTTATTGGTACATGCAGAGTAAGAAATGGAATAACATGATATAAGGCAGTGAGACAGGAAAAAACATGAAGTGCTGCATATGCCTGATATACATCAATGGCAAGCATTTCATACACCATACACAAAGAAGAAGAAAACAGGGGAAAAGAAAAAAGTTACCTCTTTAGGTTGTGAAAGACAAAATTGAGTAAAAATATAGACGCCTGAATAAAAAAGGCAATTTTTAACGTAACTTTAACTTGCATCTAAAAATGTAAGGCCCCTATTACAATCTTCGCGCAAATAAGCTTGCGCAGCACAATTTTTTTGTGCACGCAAAAAACATTAGCGTGTGCAAATTAACGCGGTATTACGATTCGAGCGCAGTTTTTCAGCCTTCAGGTTTTTTCGAGCGCAAATCTGACGCGCAAAGCCGGGCGCAAATGACCGTTGCGTGCAGGAATCGGTGGGCAGACTGTTTTTTAACGGGATTCAGCCAATCAGAATTAAGAACCACCATTTGCTAGGTTTTGGTTGTTGCGCCTGTCAAAGTCAATCTGCGTATATGTGCTGCAACAAAAATAAAAAATTAAACAATTTATTAATTTTATTGTTTGGGTATGTGTAGAATGTGTAACTGTACTGTACTGTATTTTTTTTTCGTGCTGGTGTATTTTGTTCCGGCCAGAACGTTCATATTTGCAGTTAACACCAGGTTTTCAAAAAAGTTAAAATTATGCCGCAAATGTCGTTCGTAGGAAGTTGCGCATCAATTGTAATACCATCCGCTTAACGCATTTGCGCTCATAATGTTAAGTATAGGATGCGCGCATGCACTTGCGCTCGCGCTGGGTTCGTGCAGGGTCACTCGCGTTGGACGTTAACGTGCATCATTTGCGCGAACGTCGTAATACGACGTTCTGCGCAAATGGTTTTGCAGTCACGCAAATGCGCAGAGCGAATAATGTAATAGGGCCCTAAGTGTGTATCGTCTGACATAGATAATAGATGCGGGCAAATTGTTGTAGTCCGCATCTAACAGTGGAGATTAATCTGTAGGCTAAAAGCTAAGTGAATATTATCGAATTATAGTGATGCTCACCTACAAAAATTGCTCAAACGCTGGTTAGGGTAGCTTTTATTAAAAATAATGTTAGCATAAAGATTTCTGTTTATCTAATCATTAGATTCATCAGGACTCCAAGTAGCATCACACCCTTGTAGATAGTCATGTTTTTAGAGCATTACACCTTTGACAGCTCAATAGATTAAATTTACAGTGCTTTAATTTTCAGAAGTGAAACATCTATTTAATTATAAAACCTCTTGCTGAGCTTAAGCTTTTAGAAATCACATTCAAACCTGATAATAGTGATAGAACAGCGATTGATCAAAGATTCTTATGAACATAAAGTGTGAACAAAACATAAAAGAATTACAATCCTGCTTAAGTTAGGGCTTTTGCAGAAGAATGGCACGCAACAGGAAAGGAAAAGTATGAATAGATACACGTGTATATAATACACATTTCAAGCAAAAGAATAGGATGTCTTTCACTTTCCAGTATCTGAAAGGTGGAAATGATACTCACTGGTCGACTGAAAAATATATTTTAGTTATATAACAGTGCAGCTCGTAAAGATTTAAACTGGGGGCACCAAACTTCCCCACTTGTTACTGCAATCCCTTTGGTCAATTTAATCCCACCTAACATCAATGTAACCCCATCTCCTGTTCTTTAGGCATGAGTCTACTGTAAATTAGTGGTTCATATAATTTGTATAAAAAGCATTGATTAAAAGCTAGCAGGAGAATAATGGGTCATTCCAACATTGCTCGTTATCCTTGGCTCAAGACAATATAATGAAAACAACATTAGCTCAGAAACCCTGTACGAGCTCACATATACAGTATATGCATGGTCACACTGATGCCATGGATCCATCTCAGTTTGTGTAAAAGGCAGAATAGTGGCTCAAGCCGTAAATGTAATGGCAAGGTCAGAATAGAGCCCTAAATCGGAACATGACCTTACGTCAGAATAGTGCCCTTGGTGTCAGTGTTATAGACCAACTGGAGTGCTGTTATTCTCAGTGACTCCCACTAGACTTTATCACAAGCCACAGTATATACACAAAGAGGAATAGTGCTCCATCCGGCTGCGCTGAGTATTACTCGTTAGTGGAAACTGGAAAGCAGATTGAAGCAAGGACAGGAATAGGCAGTTAAAAGGAAAGGATTGGGAGACAGTGAAAGGTCCTGGTTAATTAATAATAATCACTATCAATGAAAAAGATGTTTATTTGTTAATTTTGTTTAGTTCAATTCATATGTACAGTATAATGATATTTTGATTGTCAACAAAACAGGATATGAAACTTAAGGGCTGTAAATGACAGACAGAAAGATACTGCTATATAGTAATGTGCAGAGATAGATAGATAGATAGATAGATAGGTAGGTAGGTAGGTAGGTAGGTAGATAGAGACAGGAGACAAATAGGTAAAACTGGATAAAAAATCTATACTGAAAATAAAGCAAAATATATACAAAACAAACCCCCTACTGATATGAATAATATTATGTGCGGATTTCAAGACAAAATTCCAAGCACAATTTCCCTTTTTCTGTCCTATTCAAATTAAAACGTGTGACACTCCCAGCATAACAAAATCCAATTTAATGGACATTCCTAGCTAGAACCTCCTACATTTTGTTGAACTGTAGAATAGCTAAGCTCCATGCTCTTAGATACCTCTTCATAGGCTTAACCACTTCACTACCATGATGAGTTATCTCAATCTTCAAAAAGCTTCTGCAGGACACTAAGATCAATTTAACTAGTTTCAGTCATATTGTGGACCGATGCAAAGGGATTCTTTTGCAAACAAAATGAATTTGCAAAAGGGCTCCAGAATGTGCCCCTAAAGTTTCAGTACCTTGGACATGTCAGCCAAGGTCCTGAAGCATCTGAACGGCTGGGACTTCAGGGTCTGAAACTGAGCCCTAACTGATATACACCTGCAGTCGTATAGGGTCTAATGACAGTAAAATGCATTGTATAGATTTACAATGATTTTTAGGTGTGTAGTTAAAATGCAATGGTTTATCAGATAAACACTGGATTCTGCCAATGGTTGTATGGAAAACCTCTTGGTAGCGAAGCGGTAAACAGCTCTTCCATGGAGATTTGCGTAGGAACTGTGGACAGCCATTCAGACAGAGGCACAAGTGTGTCTGAGGAATAATTGAATGTTCAAGTAGTTACAGTAGCAGTTATCTTTATGGCTTTACAGCATGACATCTCTATGATGATGATCATTGTGCCGTATTAATTGCCTCATTCTTACAAAGCACACTTTCTCTTTCTCCCCTACCTAACAAAGTATTCACTTCTACAAATGCTACAAATAAATAAATGGATGAAATGGTCTTCCCCAGCATAGAAGCACCTTTGTAAAAGTGCAACTGCTAACAAATTGTATACTCAGCTAGAATCTCTGGATTTCAAGCAGCTTTCACAGCAGTTACCTATATCACTCATTCCATTTATTCTATTGTTAAAAAACTTTAGATATCAGGTTCTTTATTTTCTTTATAAGCCACCAAGAAAAGAAATTGACTCTCCTATGAGAATAAAAACAACCATTAGAATTGCAAAATGCTCTTTAGACAGGAACATGAAGTCGTTCGTATAATTCCAGGTCAGTGCAATAAAACTGTAGGATGTGAAATACTAGAGCCATCAGGCAGACTTCACATACATCAGCCTTTAGGGATGTTTTCTGCCTTTCCAGACTCTTATTTTACTCATTTCTCTTTCCAATCGCTATATACATATAATTACTGTAGGCCAAAATGCTTTAATATATATAGGGCTATATTACATAGTTGGTGCTAACTTAACCAGAGCTGTTGTAAACTTAAAACCTCCATAGACTATAATGGCTCTGGGAAGTTTACAACAGCTCTGGTTAAGTTAGCACCAACATTGTAATATGGTCCATTACATCTAGTGGTTTTATTCCAAACTTTTTGGGAGATATTTGAAGCAAGGATAGACCACCAGTCTTGATGGTGGCCAAGAAGTTGACTAATTGACAACTAACGAGAGTCATGCTTTACCACTCAGGAAATTGAAAATCTCCTGTGGAAGAAATCCTGTGTGAGCCATGGCTTGTAGGACTGTTCTTCCATCTGCACTACCAGAATGCATCAGGCTTTGTGGAAATTTTTTTTTTGCTGATTCAACGTAGACTGGAACAGATATTACCTCTTGCATTTCATTTTTACTTCCTCTTCTCCCCACCTCTTCTAATTTTGCAATTATTCAAAACAAAGAACACAATGCTTAAAGAAACAATCAAGCCCATTTAAAAAACCTAGAACCTCCAAAGTTTTACTCAAATCAATGGTGACAAAGCTCCAAGCCTTTAGTTGCATACATATTGACATAAAAGAGCTTTGTATAGAAAATGAGAAAAGGGATGATGCTATGTCCAAGTCTTATATGTGTCCTTGACAAATAGAATGTCCAAAGATTTATAGCAGCAGTTTAATTTATGATATCATAGAATATTTCACTTTGAATAGACATAAGATAATAGCACCACTATTGGCAAAAGCGAGAGAGGGGAAAAATAAAATCAATATTAAAAGGGACTGAGACATAAAAAAAATTCTTATACTTATATAAACTTGATATGATGTATAAGGAATCAAACTTACAGTTTCCCCTGTCTTCTTACATTCTAGAATATGCTTGACCTTTTAAATATGCAACAGTTTGTGTTATTATACGAGTGGACTCCTACTAGTTGGACTTGAAAACTGATTTTGTTGTGCTAAAGGTTAAAATGTCAGCCTATATAGCCAAACATTCAATTTTTAGCACTGAAAAAAGGATACAAACATATAGGAAGCCTTTAGAGAACCATGACTTCAAGAACTTCTCAAAGAATTCTACAGAAGCTATCATGCTGCCCCTTTCTGTATGCCGGGCCCTGCAGGTGATCAACATGTGAGGCTTGGTGTTGCAGAGTCTACTCTTGGAACCCGACAGCACTTCCTCCGGTACGCTCTACTATGGGATTGCACACGCATGTCCATATGAGATATGCACACTTTTTTTTTCCGTTTTGTTTCGGCACGTTCGGTTTTTCAAAAGTTTAGTTTCAGATCGTTTCGGCCCATTTTCGTTTAGGCTCGTTGTTTCGTATCGATTTTTGTTTCGTGAAATCTGAGAATTTCGGTCTTTCGGATCGTCTGTTTTCTTCGTTTCAAAGGGTCCAGTTCATTTTGACTTTTGACGTATGGCATTTTGGATGCGCCAATATTTCGGTCAATATGGTAGTCCTGCCAATTCGTTCCTTATGACGTATCGTTTTTTATGAAAGATCCTTTTTTTCTTATGAATATGCATTGCACAACTTTATTTAGACTGGGGATTCAGGCGCTAATTAAATATTTAAAATATATTATTGATGCAGAAAGAAAGCACTGGAACAAGTGAAAAAAGTGACTGATGATCCGAAATTACAAAATCAACAACAGAACCGAAACGGACTTGAAACGATACCAAAATACGTTGTCTGAAATTAACCGAAACGGAACCGAAATCGCGAATAGAACGAAAATGACTTGTGATTTTACAAATTTCATGTCCATACGAAATAACGATTTTTTTCGTTTCGTATCGGGAAATATTTTGAATGGTGTGTATTTCATTGCCGGTCCGGTTCGGAACATCGGACGAATCCGAAGCACCGAATCGGCCCGTTTCATGAGAAAAACGAATCGGTATGAAATGTAACGCACATCCCTAATGTTAACTTCCGTACAGTTACATGTCAAAAAAACACATATTTCTGCTGCTTTTGGAGGGTTTCCGGCCCTTTAGTTTTACTAAACGGGAACATTTTTCAGAATTTGGCTCGGGCCTTTTTTTCTTGATTGAATCAGCCAATATTTAGAAAATATATCAACTGAAAGCAGTTGATTTCCCCCCCCCTAAAAATTAGCTAATAGAGTTAAATTGAGCCCATAGTCACAAAAATGGATATGCAGATCTATTTTCTCTTCCCACTTCTCTACCACACCCATTTGCAATCCTAGCTGAACTAGCTTGAAATTCCAATATTCAAATATATTTGAAACATTACAAATTATGCCGTGGGGATTTGTATGTAAACCATGGAAATAGATGTCGCTCTTTCAAAGTTTCATGTATGTCTGGCAATATAGGAGTGTTCAAGCAGTAATAACAGCAGTTACATTTATGGCATCAAAAACTGACCCTACTATGATTTTACAGCTAAGGATCACAGATCTGTTTTTTTCTATGGAAAATAATATTTTCAGACCTGGTTAATCTCACCACTACTTTACAATCAGAAAACCTCTTTAAAACTGGTTTGTGTAAGCCACATATATGATCGTTTTTGAAATAATTTAGCCCAATCTGAATTTTGTATCTCAATTAGTTTGTTTTGTTATTTTCGTTTCGTTACTTTAATTTAAAATCTCCTTTAGTTATAAAAGAACACAGGAAAGACCACAGATGAAAGCAGTAATACTAGATGTGGAAAAGAACTCTCAGTGATAGCCTTCTGATTATTTGAAAAGCTTAACTTGATTAATCATAATTATTATACGAAGAATTCCTATTCACTTGTATTTCCTTAATATTTTACTTTCACGATCCTTGTGGCATTGTAGTCTGAAAATATGAATACATAGGTCATTTTGGGCAATCTTATACATTCTCCTTCTGTAAACATTTTACCACCTTGAAAACAAGCATGTGAATACTGGCTGGATGGAGTATAGGTAACGTCACTGCTCTGTGTGGAGAGAGCCTGTGGAGTCATGGGTTCCAGGAAGACTAACTACAGTGGTCAGGATGGCTCAAAAAGAAACATAGGCAAAACACAATACATTACAGGTTCGATCCCTAAGAGCACCTCTCCAGTAAGTGTCCTTGGGCAAGACACCTAACGGTACATACTCGCCACCGAAGACATACTTGAAAACGAGAGAAATCTCAATATATCCTTCCTGGTAAAATCCTTTCTCAAAAAAAAAAAATGTTGTAGATTTTTTTTATAGATTTTATTTGACATACTAAATAAATGTCATGATGATTTTCACAAGGAGACAAGGTGACCTGACCATTTCTAGTAATCAAGAATAAAGGGGTTATTCAAAAAGCACCGAATTGGCCAAGGAATTGCACCGAATGGTGAATTTCATCGTGCGGTGCAATTTTGTGGCTATTGGGCAAATCATAAAGCTGGCGATTTTTTTTTATGAGAAAGTATTTTTACCAGGAAGGATACATTGAGATTTCTCTAGTTTTCAAATATGTCCTGGGTGGTGAGTTTATCAGTGGCGTAACTAGAAACCTGAGGGCCCCGGTGCAAGAATCCATGAAGGGCCCCCCAACCCCCCCAAAAAAAGATCCATATTTTTACCTTTTTTTTTTTCCTGCAATATAAAAAAGATAGTATTGCCCCCAGCTCACATGGACATATATATTGCCCCCAGCTCACATGGACATATAGTGCCCCCAGCTCACATGGACATATAGTGCCCCCAGCTCACATGGACATATATTGCCCCCAGACCACACATGGATATTGCCCCCAGACCACACATGGATATATTGCCCCCAGACCACACATGGATATATTGCCCCAGGCCACAATGGATATATTGCCCCAGCTCACACATGGATATTTTTGCCCCCAGCTCATGGAAATACTGCCCAACACATGGATATACTGCCCAACACATGGATATACTGCCCCAACACATGGATATACTGCCCCAGCACATGGATATACTGCCCCACACATGGATATACTGCCCCACACATGGATATACTGCCCCAGCACATGGATATACTGCCCCAGCACATGGATATACTGCCCCAGCACATGGATATGCCCAGCTCATGGATATACTGCCCACAATGGATATGCCAGCTCATGGATATACTGCCCAGCAATGGATATGCCCAGCTCATGGATATACTGCCCCAGCACATGGATATGCCCAGCTCAGCCCCCGCATCATGGATATACTGCCCCAGCTCTGCCCCCCAGCTCATGGATATACTGCCCCAGCTCTGCCCCCCAGCTCATGGATATACTGCCCCAGCTCAGCCCCCAGCTCATGGATATACTGCCCCAGCTCTGCCCCCAGCTCATGGATATACTGCCCCAGCTCTGCCCCCCAGCTCATGGATATACTGCCCAGCTCTGCCCCCCTAGCTCATGGATATACTGCCCCAGCTCTGCCAGCTCATGGATATACTGCCCAGCTCTGCTCCCCAGCTCATGGATATACTGCCCCAGCTCTGCCCCCCAGCTCATGGATATACTGCCCCAGCACATGGATATGCCCAGCTCATGGATATACTGCCCCAGCACATGGATATGCCCAGCTCAGCCCCCAGCTCATGGATACTGCCCCAGCTCTGCCCCCCAGCTCATGGATATACTGCCCCAGCTCTGCCCCCCAGCTCATGGATATACTGCCCCAGCTCAGCCCCCAGCTCATGGATATACTGCCCCAGCTCTGCCCCCCAGCTCATGGATATACTGCCCAGCTCTGCCCCCCAGCTCATGGATATACTGCCCAGCCCAGCTCTACCTGCTCTGGGGGCCCCAGGCCCAGGGCAGGCTCCGCCGGCGTTCTTCTCCTCCTTGGCGAGCGGCCGCTGGAAACATGCAGCTTGGCCGCTCGCCGGAAACCACCTGATCAGCGCGAGGTCTCGTGCGCTGGTCAGGTGGTTTCTCTCCCACGTGAGCGGCCAAGCTGCATGTCAGCGGCCGCTCGCGTAGGGAGAGGGACGGCCATCGCGCGGCTCCCAGATTCCGGCGCTGATTGCTGGAATCTGGCGGCAGCGCTGGGCCCCCCTCCAGTGGCAGAATGCCAGGGCCCGGTCGCAACTGCGACCGCTGCGACCCTGGTACTTCCGCCACTGGAGTATATACCGTTAGGTGTCTTGCCCAAGGGCACTTTGGGGAGGTGCTCTTAGGGATCAAGCCCATGACTCCACAGGTGTTCTCCACATTATAGAGCAGTGATGTTACCTCAACTCCAACCAGTTGGTACCAAATATTGGCGAATTGCCAGCGAAATATGGTGCTGTTCGGCAGCAGGGAAGTCCCCCATAGAGAAGTAATGGTTAATCTATTCAGAGAAAGCCGAACAGCACCGAAATGTCAGCGAAATGACCTAAGCTTCCGTGGTTTCATCTGACAGGTTTAAGCAGGCGAATTCCATAGATTTCAATGTAATAAAAATCTCTATTTTTCTTAAATATTTATTCAACCATTTATTCTTTTAATTTGCAGCAAAAAGTCTCATTATTTCTTTATTTTTTTAGAATTTTTTTAAGGCATTCTTCAGGATTTTTCCGACAAAACTTTTGATTTTGATTTTTTTACATGATCATTTTTATCCTGCAACAGACCTTTTTATTGTTATTCATACGATTATATTATTTCCAGGCATTTTCATGCTACAGTGTTCTTTTAAAAAGGTTTTAAAAGTTGCGTTTTTTTTTGTTTTTTTTACCCCTGTTCGGTGGCTGGTTGGCTTTCTCTCCTGCAGCTGGTCGGCGATCCGTTTGATGGGTTGTCGGCAGTTTAAGAATCAATTCGGCGGTCGTCTGAATTTTTTGTCCGGTTTTCAGCTGCGTTCGGCGGTTTTTAAAATTGATTTGTCTGTTTTCCAGGGTTTTTTCAAATCAATTCAGCAGTTTTGCGGGGGGTTTTCAAATCGATTCAACGATTTTTGGAGGATGTCGATTCATCGCACTACGGGAACCCTGCTGTGACTGCTGACTTCACCACAGAGTCAGCGAATTTAACTCGCTGAAGTGTGGTGAACAAGAGAGCACTGAAATGTTGGTGAATAGGTGTGAATAGTACATTGCTGGAGTTAACAGAAACACACACTATTAGGGTTATCCAAAGAGATCCAAATTGCTTGAGAAAGGTAACCGAACGCTGAAAATCAGCGTTCGGTTACCTTTCCTGGCCATTCGGCTATCCAGAGAGCAGGCAATTCGCCAAATCCTGGCGAATTGCCTGCACATACAGTGCCTGTTCGGTGCCTGTTCGAGGGCAGTGAAAACCCCATGAAAAAGCACTGCTTCGGCTATTCAGAGAACACAAGCCAGCAGTGAAAGAACACAAACCAGCAGTAATGCCCTGCCATTCGGTGGTTTAATTCGGCAACTTAATTCAGGAGAATCCCATAGGCTTCAATGTTAAAAATATTCCAGTTTTAATTCAATATCTAATAAACCGTTCATTATAAAATTCTGCAGTAAAGAGTTTCTTTATTTATAGATTTTTTAGGATACTTTAAGCATTTTTCTGAATATTTTTGTTTTTTAAAAGTCCGATTTGTTTGTTTTTTTCAAGTTTACTTATTTTTTCTGTAACAGCCCTTTTTATTATCATTCCCTGGACCTCATGTGTAAATTTCAGACATTTTCTCTCAGTAGTTTCTTTGCAAACAGCTTTTTACTTTCACATTCATACAAACTGTTTTGCTAATTTATTCACCTCCCTCTGTCTGCGGTGTCGGCTTTTTCTCGGCTTTTTCCGGCGGCTTCGCTGCGTGTGATCGGCTCCTGCTCGGGTTTTTCCGGCGTCTTCACGGGTTAATCCAGATGTTTTTGAGGGTTTTCGGCGTGCATTCGGCAGGTTTTGTGGTTAGTTTTCGTCAGGTTTGCGGCAGCTTTTCCCTGCAATTCGGGGACCCTGTGGTGCTTGCTGAATACACCGCAGGGTCACCGAAATGGGATCGGCAACACAAACCGAATTGAAGAGAACGAAAAGTCACCGAATGTGCGGTGACTTTTCGAATCTCTTTGGATAACCCTGAATATTAGATAAGCCTATAACAATTTTTATACACCAGTTCTGTGGCATTATGTCTGGGGACTAATCTATTTTTGCAAGAAAATAAGCCGTGAAGGTTGTCCTCTATGTCACATTTTCTGCCACAACAGCAAACAAAGGAAAACCATTGAAACAGCATTTTCCAAATCACCAATTTGTGAGTAATTCATAGCATGTGTGTGTGAATGTTCAACAACTGGCATATAAAAAAAACAATCGGTTATTTAATACTATTCTGCTTCTTCTTTGAACCCCTGAGAGGAAAGTTTATTGAAAAATCTTAAGGTCTCCAACTCTGAAATATCAAACATCATTTACAAAGTTTCTGTATGAGATTTATTTTTCATATATCTGCTTCACAATGGATGAATCTTATCATTTCTAACAAATATTCATCCTTCTTGTGGCACAACTGGGAAGAGCCAAGGAACCAGGAGAATAACAAAGAAAAGGATGACAAATATAAAGCAGTATGAATTGTTTCCGTATTTATATATACATATTATATGGTTTGGTTACAAGGAAACAATATTTTTGCCTATTCTTTTCAAGCCTAAGAAATAAAACTCCAATTATCTGACAATGATTTGAGGACCAGAAAACAATATTTTAAAAAAAAAGTGTTGATTATTCTTTTGGAACTAATTTATGCTCCAGGACTATCCACTTGATAGTGTCCCCTGTATGTCTTTATAATAAAATATATGCTATATTTATCTCAGTGGATTTTTAACCTTGTATGTGCTCTCAGATTGTTAAATTCTTCCTAAGGGGTTATTCACTAACCTCCGAAGTTGCCAACGAAGTGCACTGAACGGGCAATTTGCTATTTACTAAGCTGTCAAGTCACCAAATACAGTCAACTTGACAGCATTTCGCCCCAGTTCGTCGGTCTTCATCAGTCTTCCATCACGCCGAAATTGTCCCATTGAGAGGTAATGATTTGTCTATTCACAGAATAGGCTGAACCCAATGGACTCATGTCTTTTTTCAGCCTATGTAACTATGTAACGCTGAACTGCACTGAAATGTCGGCTAAATTACGTGATTTTGGTGTTTCAGTTCGACAGGGTTAAACAGAGGAAACCCATAGGATTCGTTGTAAAAATCGTAATATCTTTTTTAATTATTTTTTAAAAGACGGTTTTTTTTTCACTTTCAGTAAAAAGATTTTTTTTACCATCTTTTTGTATTTTTTGTAGAATTTCTTTTAAAAACGTGCTTTTTTAAATTCTGTTACATAACTTTTCATTATTTTTATAAAGACCATTTTTATTATTGAGACACATTTTAATAATTTTTATTGGTTTAAACACCTAGGGCTAAACTACAATCTTCGCGCAAACGTTTGTGCCGGCGCAAAAAAACATTAATGCGAGGGGTAAAACCATTTGCGCCTAATCCCGTATTACATACAGGGTTATCCAAAGAGATTCGAAAAGTCACCGCACGTTCGGTGACTTTTCGTTCTCTTCAATTCGGTTCCTTTTGCCGATTGCATTTCGGTGACCCTGCGGTGTATTCAGCAAGCATCACAGGGTCCCCGAATTGCAGGGAAAGGCTGCCGCAAACCTGACGAAAACTAACCGAATGCACGCTGAAAACAAGCAAAAACATCTGGATTAACCTTCGAAGAAGCCGAACAGGAGCCGAATCACACAGAGCCGAAGCAGCTGTGACGTAGAGGAGGCAGTGAATAAATTAGCAAAACCATTTGTATGAATCTGGGAAAATGAAACGCTGTTTGCAAAGAAACTACTGAGCGAAAATGTCTGAAATTTTCACAGGAGGTCCAGGGAATGATAATAAAGAGGGCTGTTACAGAAAAAATAAGCAAACTGAAAAAAAAAATTAAAAAAAATCGGACTTTTAAAAAAAAAAATTAAAAAAAATGCTTAAAGTATCCTAAAAAATCTATTAATAAAGAGACTTTTTGCTGCAGAATTCTATAATGAACGGTTTATTAGATATTGAATTAAAACGGGAATATTTTTAACATTGAAGCCTATGGGATTCTCCTGAATAAATTTGCCGAATTAAACCACCGAATGGCAGGGCATTAGGGGAACCTTTGTGTTCTCTGAATAGACGAAGCAGTGCATTTTCATGGGGATTTCACTGCCCTCGAAAAGGGACCGAACAGGCACCGTATGTTCAGGCAATTCGCTAGGATTTGGCGAATTGTCTGCTCTCTGGATAACCGAATGGTCAGGAAAGGTAACCGAACACTGATTTTCAGCGTTCGGTTACCTTTCTCCAGCAATTCGGATCTCTTTGGATAACCCTGTTAGTCAGCACAACAACCAATCGTCTACCGCAGGTGAATCTGCGCGAACCCTGCGCGAGCTTACTGTACTTCGCGCGTCCTATACTTTACATTCTGAACACAAATGCGAATGTGCGCTGGTACAAATATGGTATTACAATCTATTTGCGGTAATTACCACATTGCCTTTACGCGCATTATTTTAGCAACTGCAAAAAGCTGTTGTTAATGGCAAATCTGACCGACCTGGCCAAACCAAAAAAAAACAGCGCATAGAAAATAATGCAGTATAGTTGCCCCTTCAACACATACCCAAACAATAAAATGGAGAATTTGTGTGTGCATGTATTATTGCTGCAGCATATATGCTCAGATTGACTTTGGCAGGCGCAATTCCTTAACGTGAGATAATTGCGGTTCTTAATTCTGATTGGCTGAATCACGAGAAAAAAACTGCACACTAGTTTTTGCGCGAGACGGTACTGCACAAGCATTTGACCGCATCCTGTTTGCGCGCGGTAGTGATTGGCGGATGAAAAGAGGCGCGTGGAGTGTAATTCCAGCTGTGATTTGCGCTCGCAAAAGTTTTACGCTTGGCGCAAAGATTTTCGCTTTGCGCAAGGGTTTTTGCGTGAAGATTGTAATATAGTCCCTAGTAGGAGAATAGGAGAGCTCAGTTTTTTTCCAATATGGTAGAATTCGTCGATGCTAACTCCTGAATTATAAAGAAGAAAACAGTGAAGCGCCCTCAGGAATAATGGATAATCATATACGCTACACGTCGTATATGGAGGTTCCTCTAAAAACCCGGAAATATACAGAACAAACAATCAACGGAGCGCCAATTAAAACTGGTATATATGATTAAACACTAAACATGTCCATCTGTATTTCTTCTGAGTCCTCCCAGAATCCACTCTTTTCAGTATATGAACGTCTCTACAAGAGAGGAAAAAAAACACAAATAGAGCAATATGTAGATTCAAATTTGTAGAAGGAATAGGAAACAGTTGTCCAACTCACATATTTCTGAGCCTGACCTAGGCTCTAGGATGAATTGCGTATATGGGTCTTCAGTTCTGTTCAGGTGCCCATAAACCTCCAATGTACTTGTAGTCTTCAATCGAATTTCCCCTGATGCTTAAATTCAATATTTTATTTGCTGCAATTCGACAGTTTTCGTTGAATGTCCGGTAGCTGCTTCAGCGACTCCACTTTTAGCAAGGTACAAACTCGGCACCCAGGACATACCAGAATTCCTTGCTGCATATGGGGAATGTGTAATGTTGGGAGCTTCCAGCCCTACCTGTGTGCTTGAGGGCAGCATGTCTGATGCTGCTCGCTGACCAATGCCCGGTTTAAATGGAGACAGGCAGGGAGGTGGTTGCATGAGGCGCGGCTTGAGTGGGGGGCGTGACCTGGTGAAGGTCTTTAAAAACCCTCAGTGTATTCTCAGCAGTTGCCAGATCGTGGTTATCCATACCTGAGCTCCTTTTACCTGACTGCTATATTGAATTAACCCGTTATTGACCTGTGCTTGTTTCTGACTATTCTGCCTTCTGTTGCCCTAGACCATTTTCTTGTACTACGCCACTGCTCTGATATCGACCCGGCTATTCCATTTGACCATTCTGAACTCTGTATTCCTGATTCTGGCTCGGCTGACTACTCCCCGTGTTGTTCACCCTTTCTGTCTAGCTAGTTTACCTGGCCAATTCTAAGGACCAGACAGTTAGAGATCTTTCACGGCTACTCTGTTGGTAGCTTCTGGGCTCTGTGGAGTGTGGGGTGTTAAGTACTGCGTGGTGGGATCTGGGAACCGTGACAATACGATCTGGCCACTATGGATCCCGCAGACTTAACACAGCACTTGGCTAACTTTGTATCCAGACAGGATGAGCAGGATCATAGGATGGATCAGTTTGCTATTGCCTTACAAACTATCCTGACTCGTACGGCTCACCTGGAACCAGCTGGGGTTGCACCCCCGCTTGATATACCTGTGTCCCCTGTCGTTCAGACATCCCAGGTACACATGACCGCTCCTATGAGGTTTGACGGTACTCCCTCAGAGTGCCGGGGATTTTTGGTCCATGTGGATATTCATTTTAAATTAAATCCACAGATGTTTTTCTCTGACATTGCCAAAGTGGGGTTCATTATTAATCATCTGTCTGGCAGAGCATTGAC
The DNA here is from genome assembly GCA_009667805.1 of Leptobrachium leishanense. Taxonomy (NCBI): domain Eukaryota; kingdom Metazoa; phylum Chordata; class Amphibia; order Anura; family Megophryidae; genus Leptobrachium; species Leptobrachium leishanense. The sequence continues at coordinate 261,994,456 of CM019067.1, read as the reverse complement.
ATGGGCGACTCCGTTATGGAAGGCAGAGAAGCCTATCATACGGGATTATAAAGAATTCATAGCCGAGTTACAACGTACATTTAATCCTACCAGAAAGGCCACGGTAGCTGGCAAATCCTTCTTCCGCATACGTCAAGGGAACAGGACTGTTTCTGATTAATTTTAATGTGGATAAGTGCAAGATAATGCACCTGGGACGTAAAAACCCAAGGGCTGAATATAGAATATTTGATACAGTCCTAACCTCAACATCTGAGGAAAGGGATTTAGGGGTCATTATTTCAGAGGATCTAAGGGTAAGTAGTCAATGTAATAGAGCAGCAGGAAATGCTAGCAGAATGCTTGGTTGTGTAGGGAGAGGTATTAGCCAGTAGGAAAAGGGAAGTGCTCATGCCACTGTACAGAGCACTGGTGAGACCTCACTTGGAGTACTGTGTGCAGTACTGGAGACCGTATCTCCAGAAGGATATAGACATCTTAGAGAGAGTTCAGAGAAGGGCTACTAAAATGGTGTACGGCTTGAAGGAGAAAAGTTACCAGGAAAGGCTTAATGATCTTAACATGTACAGCTTGGAAAAAAGACGAGACAGAGGAGATATGATAGAAACATTTAAATACGTAAAGGGAATCCACAAGGTAGAGGAAGGGAGTATATTTAAAAGGAAACAAAATAGCAAAACAAGAGGACATAGTCTTAGATTAGAGGGGCAAAGGTTTAAAAGTAACATCAGGAAGCATTATTTTACTGAGAGGGTGGTGGATACATGGAACAGTCTTCCAGTAGAAGTGGTAGAGGCCAAAACAGTAATTGAATTTAAGCAAGCATGGGATAGGCATAAGGCTATCCTAAACAAAAGATAAATCCAGGTTAAGTATCCATGTAATTGGGCAGACTAGATGGGCCAAAAGGTTCTTATCTGCCGACATTTTTCTATGTTTCTATGTTTCTATGATTATGCCATAGAATTTAAAACCTTGATCTCTGATGTGAACTGGACAAATGAGACACTGGTTCTGGCTTTTATGGAGGGGTTATCAGAGTCATTGATGCATGAATTGGCTCCACGTAAACTACCTGAGGTATTGTGTGAACTCATTGATTATTGTATAGATCTGGATAATCAGATAAGGGACAGAAGGACTCCAAGAGAGAAGCCCAAGAGACCGTTACCTAGGTTGGCCCCTGTCTTTCAGGCACCACCAAGAGAGTTATCTCCTCCCTCTGAGCCTATGCAACTAGGCCGTACTAGGCTTACAGAGGAAGAGAGAACAAGGCATTTTCGTGAGGGATTGTGCCTGTATTGTGGTTTGGGGGACATGTACGATTTCAATGTCCTACTCGTCCTAAGATGCATGATAAGCCGGAAAACTACCGCACCTAAGGCAGCTGAGGAGACAGGCCTTGGGTGTGACGTGCATGTTTCCTGTCAAAGACACTAAACTTATGTTACCAGTATCTTTGGCTTGGGAGGCCAAGACCACACATACTACCCCTTTTTTGGATTCTGGGGCTGCTGGCAACTTTATCGATGTTAACTACGCTTCTTCCATTTCTCTACCTCTGGTTGTAAGAGAGACACCCTTAGCCGTCGAAGCCATAGACGGCAGACCGTTATCCTGCCCTAGGATTACTCACGATACGGTTACAGTGGTTTTTACCACTGGTCTCTTGCATAAAGAAGAAATCATATTTCAAGTTCTCCATTCACCTTCCAATCCTGTTGTACTTGGTTTCCCTTGGTTGGTGGAACATAATCCTGTTATTGATTGGGCTAAGGGAGAGATACTGTCTTGGAGTCCTGCTTGTTTTGGGACTTGTTTAATACCCATTCAGCATGTCGGTGCCCTGAACACACCCACAGCTCCTCCATTGTCTACAGAGGTTCCTGACCAATATGCCGACCTCAGGGCTGTATTTGATAAAAGAGAGGCAGAGAAACTGCCTCCACATAGACCATATGATTGTGCCATAGATATTCATCCTGGTACCATGCCTCCTCGAGGCAAAGTATATCCTCTTTCCATAAAGGAGAACCAAATTATGGAAGAGTACATAAAGGAGAATTTGGAGAGAGGTTTTATCCGACGTTCCTCTTCGCCAGCAGGGGCTGGGTTCTTTTTCGTGTCTAAAAAAGAGGGAGATTTACGCCCGTGTATCGATTATAGGAGGCTTAACAAGATCACCATTAAGAACGTGTACCCTATCCCTCTCATATCAGAACTGTTCGACAGGTTAAGGGGGTCAGCAGTATACACAAAACTTGATTTAAGAGGAGCTTACAACCTGATACGTATAAAAGAGGGGCATGAGTGGAGAACAGCATTTAACACCAGGAGTGGGCATTATGAATACTTGGTCATGCCTTTCGGTCTTTGTAATGCTCCAGCGGTATTCCAGGATTTTATTAATGATGTGCTCAGAGATTTCTTACAAACCTTTGTTATAGTATACCTAGATGATATATTGATTTACTCTCCCGATCTGAAAACCCACCATGCACATGTCAGACAGGTATTAGCAAAATTACTGGACAATGGTCTTTATTGCAAACTAGAGAAGTGTTTATTCGACATTACTACTGTGAAATTCCTTGGGTATATTATCACTCCAGAAGGTTTTGAGATGGATCCTTCTAAACTCACGGCCATCTCAGAATGGCCTCTCCCTCAAGGTCTCAAGGCCATACAGAGGTTTCTGGGGTTTTCCAACTATTATAGGAGATTTATCAAGAATTATTCCGCTGTAGCCTCCCCTATCATTAATATGACACGTAAAGGTCTGAAGAGCCAGATCTGGTCTTCTCAATCCAAACAAGCATTCGAGGCCCTCAAACAAGCTTTCACTTCCGCTCCCGTGTTATGGCATCCTGATCCCAGGATTCCGTTTGTTCTTGAGGTTGATGCTTCCGAGATAGGCATTGGGACTGTCCTGTCTCAAAGAGAGTCTCCAGGAAAACCTCTACTTCCTTGTGGGTTCTTTTCAAGAAAATTATCACCAACAGAACGCAATTATGATATCGGTAACAGAGAATTGCTTGCTATTGTGTCTGCCCTATCAGAGTGGAGACATTTGTTGGAAGGTACTCTTGACCCTTTATTGATAATTACTGATCATAAGAACCTTACGTACATCGGGGATGCTAAACGTTTGAACGCGAGACAGGCCAGGTGGTCATTGCTACTGTCTCGGTTTAATTTTGTATTGACTTACAGACCAGGTGACCGCAATGTAAAGGCTGATGCCTTATCTCGTCAATATGACCCGTATGAATCTAATACACAAGACCACAATCCTATAGTTCCTCCTGAACGTATTGTGGCTTCCACAGTCTTGTCTGTCTCCTCGCCTTTCCTGGAACGCCTCCAGGCAGTTCAAGTAGGGGCTCCACCTGACAAGCCTCCAGATATGTTGTTTGTACCTGAAAAGGAAAGACTAGAATTACTCATAATGTTTCATAATTCTAAACCAGCAGGTCATCCTGGTATTACTAAGACTCTTACCAGTATCTCCAGACAGTTCTGGTGGCCCACCATGCGACAGGACGTACGTCTGTTTGTTTTGGCTTGTCAAGTCTGTGCCAGAAGCAAAACCAGTAAATCCTTGCCTGTCGGTCTATTGCAGCCTTTACCCATGCCTAAGAGGCCTTGATCTCATCTATCTATGGATTTTATTGTGGACTTGCCGAAGTCCAAGGGTCATACTGTGGTTCTGACAGTTGTAGACCGCTTCTCCAAAATGGCTCATTTTGTCCCTCTACCTAAGCTTCCTACAGCCAAACAACTGGCGGTTGTATTTGCTAGAGAGATTGTACGAATACATGGGGTTCCGTCTGAAATAGTCTCTGACAGAGGAGCCCAGTTCGTCTCTCGTTTCTGGAGGGTTTTCTGTGCAGAGATGGGGGTGCGATTGTCCTTCTATTCAGCATATCATCCACAAACCAATGGGGCAGCAGAGAGGGCAAATCAGGGTCTCGAGCAGTACATACGTTGCTTTACCACACAACAACAAGACAATTGGTCGGAGTTGTTGCCCTGGGCTGAGTATGCACGTAATAATGCCGTTAACGAGACCACTGGCCACTCTCCTTTTTCTGCCATCTATGTTTTTTTCCCTCCGGCTCTACCGCTTCAGTTTACTGATCAGGTCATCCCGGCTCTCGATGACCATCTCACTCAACTGCAAGTGATTTGGAGACAGATTCGAGAAAATATGGAGCGCAATGTTGCTGTCCAGAAACGCAAGGCTGACAGGCATAGGTTACAAGCTCCCTCCTATAACGTGGGGGATAGAGTTTGGTTGTCCACTAGGAACGTGAAGTTGCGGGTGCCTTCTATGAAAATGGCACCTCGGTTTATAGGTCCATATAGGATCATTCGCCGCGTTAATCCTGTGGCTTATGCTCTTGCCCTTCCTAAACATCTTTGCATGCACAACGTCTTCCACACCTCCCTACTGAAGCCATTGTTGTGTAACAGGTACACGCGGGTCATTCCTCCTCCTCCACCTATTCAGGTTGATGGTGAATCTGAGTATGAGGTTAGGAGGGTGTTAGATTCTAGGCTGTGCAGGGGCGCTCTGCAGTACTTGGTCGATTGGGTGGGTTATGGTCCAGAAGACCGGTCCTGGATTCCAGCTTCCGACATGTCTGCCTCTAGGTTGGTCAGGGCGTTCCATGCCTCACACCCCGATTGCCCTGGTGGTCGTCCTGGCGCTCGTCCTGTTGGTCGTCCGGTGGCCTCCCGTGGAGAGGGGGGTACTGTAACGTTGGGAGCTTCCAGCCCTACCTGTGTGCTTGAGGGCAGCATGTCTGATGCTGCTCGCTGACCAATGCCCGGTTTAAATGGAGACAGGCAGGGAGGTGGTTGCATGAGGCGCAGCTTGAGTGGGGGGCGTGGCCTGGTGAAGGTCTTTAAAAACCCTCAGTGTATTCTCAGCAGTTGCCAGATCGTGGTTATCCATACCTGAGCTCCTTGTACCTGACTGCTATATTGATTTAACCCGTTATTGACCTCTGCTTGTTTCTGACTATTCTGCCTTCTGTTGCCCTAGACCATTTTCTTGTACTACGCCACTGCTCTGATATCGACCCGGCTATTCCATTTGACCATTCTGAACTCTGTATTCCTGATTCTGGCTCGGCTGACTACTCCCCGTGTTGTTAACCCTTTCTGTCTAGCTAGTTTACCTGGCCAATTCTAAGGACCAGACAGTTAGAGATCTTTCACGGCTACTCTGTTGGTAGCTTCTGGGCTCTGTGGAGTGTGGGGTGTTAAGTACTGCGTGGTGGGATCTGGGAACCGTGACAGAATGTGGCACAGGAGCTCTGGGATGGAATTCTTTGAATTGCTGTGATGTTCCGGTGGCTTCTGTGTTTTTTGTTAACAGAGTATGTAGCTGCCAATAAGTGCTTAAACTAGTGTTTGTCAATCCTGCCTATTCCTTCTACACATTTGAATCTACATATTGCGCTATTTGGGTTTTTTTCCTCTCTTGTAGAGACGTTTATACACTGAAAAGAGTGGATTCTGGAAGGACGAAGAAGAAATACAGATGGACATGTTTAGTGTTTAATCATATATACCAGTTTTAATTGGCGCTCCGTTGATTGTTTGTGCTATATAACTCCTGAATGGACACCCTGGAAAAGCCCAATTGAATTGTTTATCAGATTATTTATGTCTATATATCATTGTTTATTTTGACATTTTTAAATAAATTTAAAAGCAGTATTTATTATTTATTTTTTCTCTCTTACTAAATCGATGGAGTTAAAATGCAATTAGAAAATAAAAATGGCAACACAATGCAGAATTGTTAAGCATGAGTAATGCGGTTGCCCAGCAGAATGTCGCTAGTCTTATGTCCCAATATTTGTCTTTATGAGCAGTGTCTGGTCTCCCTATTTATATAAATAAATTACACATTTGAATTTTTTGTGTTCTACTTTCAGGAAGCAAAATAAGAAGATCATTGATAAGTTTATGTCTATCAGTTTTTATGTATTCCAAGCTAGAAAATAAAAATAAATGGGCTGAGCGCGTTGTAATAATTCTACATCTCTATTTACAAAAATGCCGCAAGGTAAACCTACACCTATCATTTAGACATTTTCAGATGCAGGAGATGCATCACTCTATGTAAAAGATAAATGTGAAAATGATGAGAATACTCAGATTTAATGCTATGTCTGCAAGAGATAATAACTTATTGGGGAAATGTGAAACCCCAGGTGTAAGTAGATTTACAGTTATCTGCCTATAGTGAAAACCATAAATCACTTGAGAAATAACTACAAAACATTTTATTCTTATCTTTGGAAAAAATGTACATTTTATTTGATTTACTAGTAGACATCTGAGATTTTGTTGTATCCACTACATTTTGTGTATGCCTTGCCGGCATTACATATATAATAGTTAGTAGTAGCAGTAAATTCAATATTAATGCATTCTCCTTGGTCAGACTTAGAATATAATTTGGGAGGTGAAGTGTTAATTAGAATACTTCAAGTACGTGTGCGAAAATGAGAATACATAGTGCAAATTTACTGAGAAAAGCCATTTTATATCTATATTCTTACTTAGTCATTTCAAACATCATCACTTAGCAAGGAAAGTGGAAAGACAAATACCCTCTTACAGTATATCATAATTTGCACGAAAAACACAAAAAGAAAAGCCACAGCCAAAAAAAATCTTGAATACCTGACACACTATGTGCTTCAGTATTTTATGCACTCTAGACTGACAGTTATGCCGACGTGACATAATTTTAGCCCTTATCCAGAAAGGAGGAGAAGAAGACTAGCATTCGCCTGCTGAATAGAACCAATCACAGGTGTCACATTGATCAGGGATGTTCAAACCCCAAACAGCCTCAGACATAGAAAAATTAACCTGGATGGGTCAAACAAGAGCTTTCTTCCATGGATGCCACTCTACAATGTTTTAACTCTGGCATGAGCAGTTCTAGAGTGAGTTGTGGTGGCACCCATGAAATAAAGCTCTTAATTGACCAAACTAGAGTGTCACGGATCCCCCTAGGGTCTATGATACTTGTCCCTGTACGCAGTCTACCCATCTTAACCTTCAGGTTCCTGAACGGTACCTTCAGGGAACAGATCTTGTAGCACCCAGCAAGGGTTAACAGACACCAGAACAGGTAGATAGACTTAGCCCAGGTAACAGAGGTCTTATCGCCATGATAGATGGTCAGCCTTAAGCCAAGGGTGACATTCAGAGCGGGGTGGTCAGAAATAGTGATGGCCCGAACACCGCCGTGTTCGGTTCGCATTCGAACACGAACATTTGAAAAAGTTTGAATTCGAACTCGAGCACGATTCAAAATCAATGCAAGTCAATGGGACTCGAACGCTCGATTTTTAGAGTGCCCTCCAAGAGGGCATATATGCAAGATATTTGCCATGAAAGGTGTATGGGGGTCCGGGTAGGGCCCTGGGGGACAGGAAACAAGGACAAAAAGTTTTTTAAAAAAAGTTTTTTAATAAAAAGTTTTTAAAGGAACAGTGATTTTTCCATGACATAAAGGTTAAGAATAAAAACGAAAAATTCCTTCAAATATCGTGCCTAGGAGGTCCCCATAACCTGCTCGTGAAGTGGCGGATTTGTAGGATGTATAGAAACATTTAAAAATAAAAAAATGACATTTCAAATGACGGTAAATGGTTTTCCTTTAATCTATTCATAAACAACTGCTTGGGGCGGCAGCCTGTATGAAAAGAGGAGACGTTTTAGGACACACAGAACAAGTTTAGTGATTTTTTTGGCTGAATTATGGTGAAACTTATGCAGGCTTTGGATGAAAGTAACAACAGGTGCATTAAAATTGCATGAGCATTGACATTTGCTGCGGCGTTCACCGCATATTTGTAGCGATTCCCCAGGACAGACCTGGTAGGATCCCTGGTAACAGACCTCTAATCCTCCGATCCTTAGGATGGTCGGGACTTGGGACCACTAAACCTAACCTCTAGCAGCCACACAGGCCAGGGAGACAGCACCAACAATATACACCACAGACTGAGATCAATATATGTTTGTACTGCGCTATAGTATATGGCAGGATGGAAGCGCACTAGCAGTAACAAGCAGCGGAATATACCAGACAGGGGCAGAGAGCGAGAGTAGTTGTTATAACAAAACTGGGTCAGCAACGTTTAGGCACTTGTACTGCGCTACTGTATATGGTGAGAATCGGCGCACACCAGTAGCAACAGGAGGCAAATAGAACAGGCAGGGAGTACATAGAGAGAATAGTCAAATGGCAGGCAAAGCCGGCAACAGATTGGGTCCTCAGAACAAGCAGGGTAAGTAACAAGTATACTTCTGAGAAGATACGCTATTAGTGTAGCAAGGAAGCCGGCTGCGCAATTTGCATCGCTCCCTCTACACTAATAGCTTATCTTCTCAGAAGCTTCACACAGCGCGCCAGTGTATGCAGCGTCTAACAGCGTGGAAGACGGGAGGCTGCGCTTGTTGGTGGATCCAGGAATCAGGTGAGTAATAGAAAGAAAAGAAAAAGTTTTATTTTATGTTCCTTTGGACATTTAAAAATGTCCTCGGATTTTATTTTTTTTAGAAATGTGTCGCCTTACCTTAGCCTGGTGGTCAGTCAGTGGAGGCTCTCTGGAGGCTCCCTGGATCCTGGTTGGGGGGGGTCTGCCATGGCCGCAGGTGCAGTGGCTCCCTTCCTGCGCCACCTCTCTGCCACATGCACCCGGCCGGCCTGCCCGCACAGTCGCAGCTCTCTCATCCGGCAGCCGCATGCTCCTCAAGGGATACTTGGGAGGCCCCGGCGGGCTGCCCTCTACAGTGCCTGATTAGAGGGCGTCGTCTGCCTGATGTTTTAGCAACAAGATTGTTTTATCCCATAGGCTTCAATGTTAAAAATATTTCCATTTTAATTCAATATCTAATAAACCGTTGCTTATAATATTCTTCAGTAAAGAGTCTCTTTATTTTTAGATTTTTTACGATTTTTTAAGCATTTTTAAAAACAAATTCAAAATAAAAAATTTTTTCGAACTTTTTGCGAACGGCCTGAAATGTTCGAAGTTCACCTAGCGGCCGAACAGGCGATGTTCGACTCGTACTCATGTTCGAATCGAACCGAACGCCTATCCCTAGTCAGGAATAGCCAAGTCAGTACACAAAACAGAGTTCTCATAAAAGCCGGGTCAGTACACAAAGCAGGGTTCTCAGAAATAGCTGGGTCAGTACACATAGAGGGTTCGTTAATAATAGTCGAGGTCATACACGTGAATACAAATCGCAATAGCAGTGAGGGAATGAAAAACCATGTCAGGGCAATGAGTCTACCTCAGCAGACTGGCTTTAAACGCGTTGGCTTTGCATCATCATGCCGCACTCCGCCCCCTGGCCACCCATGTGACCGCCGTGGGCTTGCAATGCATATCACTCGTGCCCGGCCAGCGAGCAACGAGGATGGTGCTGCCGGGCCCCGGGCAGAGTCCTGGATGCTGGACGTGACATAGCGTACCTGGTCCATTTTTCTATGTCTGATAATTTTAACCCTTGCGCACGATTGGATATCCATTCTAATAATCAATTTATCACCTTAACGGTAATGATAATTTCCAATTTAATAACAATGTTAAATGCGTTTTTCCGAAATCGGAATAGATGCATAGTTTAAAAGGAAAATGTAAGTATTGCAGTTTACTCAAGCTTTCACAGTATGAAAATAATTACACTTTTATGAGTGCAAGAAAATGTGCAAATAAAAGGAATACGAGGAATGGAGCATATTAGCATAAAGCACCAAAGAGAATCAAAGGAGAATGAAAAGGACATACATGGAAGCTGACATGCAAGAGCAATAGGTTCAAAAGAAAGAGAAGAGTGGCAGCTGGAAAAGAAAATGAAAAGTAAAACGTTATACCGGACATAGTATATGGCAAATGAGTGAGGATGGAAAATAAGTAATAGAACTAAGGAGTTAGCAAGGTTAATGGCTCAAGTTGAAAAGAAGATGACATTAACTGAAATGACAATAACAACCAAATTAACACATCAAAGATAAAACCGGATCTGTCAGCTATGGAAGGAATTTAAGCCCGACGGAAGCACATTCTTTCTACGGCTGCTGCCACATGAACATACTAAATGCATCCCATCCATTGTAGCACGCATTGTGTTGTCCGTCATAGGGCTAAATTACATTCTTCACGCAAACGTTTGCGCCGCCGCAAATAATCATTAACGCGAGGGGTAAAACCATTTGCGCCTAATCCCGTATTACATAGTCAGCGCAACAACCGCAATCGTCTACCGTGGGTGAACCTACGCGAACCCTGAGCGAGCTTACTGTACTTCGCGCGTCCTATACTTAACATTGTGAGCGCAAATGTGAATGTGCGCTGGTACGAGGATGGTATTACAATCTATTTGCGGTAATTACCGCATAGCCTTTGCGCGCATAATTTTAACAACTGCAAAAGGGTGGTGTTAGGCTAGGGTCAGACTGAGGCAGTGCGAACGCGCGTTCTGGCGCACTTAATCACGGCCGTGCTAGCAGCAGATGCCGGGCAATGACGGCAATATACGAAGTACGGTCGCACAAAAGTCCGGCTGCGCAACGCAAGTGGAAAATGAACGCATTTTTCGAGAACGTTAACCACTAGTACTGACGTACAGAGTGCGCTGCGTCCGCTAGCGGCGTGTGTGCGTGAATTGGAGACATCAGACGCTGCTAATGTCCGGCCAACATAACGTCCAGATGCAAGAAGTGTTTTATTGATGATCCGTACAAAATCACGGATGAACTGCGCATAGTATGACCGCTATTGCGTATTCCGTGAAAAAATACGTCCATTCTTCGAACGCACATTTTCACGGACAACGCGAAAAATGCGTTAGTCTGACCCTAGCCTTAATGGCAAATCTGACCGACCTGGCCAAACCAAAATACACCAGCCCAGTAAAAAAATGCAGCAACGTATAGTTGCCCCTTCAACACATACCCAAACAATAAATTGGAGAAGTTGTCTGTGCATGTATTATTGCTGCAGCATATATGCTCAGATTGACTGTGGCAGGCACAATTTCTTAACGTGAGATAATTGTGGTTCTTACTTCTGATTGGCTGAATCGCGAGAAAAAAACTGTTCGCACACTGTTTTTTGCGCAAGACGGTACTGCGCGAGCATTTGGCTGCGTCCTGTTTGCATGCGGTATTTATCGGCAGATGAAAAGACGCGCGAGGATTGTAATTCCAGCGGTGATTTGCACGCGCAAAGGTTTAACGCTTGGCGCAAAGATTTTCACTTTGTGCGAGGGTTTTTGCGTGAAGATTGTAATATAAACCATAGAATTTTGAAGGATTGTACAAGGAACTGCTAACAAAGTAGGCGCAGACTTTTTTCACGCACTTTAAACCAGAAGTGGATTTTGATTAGTGTCAAAACATTAGGAAGTTCATCACGACATGTCTACGGACTAGTGATGAGCCGAACACCCCCGTGTTCGGTTCGCATTCGAACTTGAACAATTTCAAAAGTTCGAGTCCGAACTCGAAGACGAACCGAACTCAATGCAAGTCAATGGGACTCGAAAGTTTGAATTTTAGAGTGCCCTCCAAGAGGGCATATATGCAAGATATTTGCCATAAAAGGTGTATGGGGGTCCGGGTAGTGCCCTGGGGGACAGGAAACAAGGACAAAAAGTAAAAAACAAATTTTTTTAAAGGAACAGTGAGTTTTCCATGAAATAAAGGTTAAGAATAAAGATGAAAAATTCCTTCAAATATCGTGCCTAGGAGGTCCCCATAACCTGCCCGTGAAGTGGCGGATTTGTAGGAAGTATAGAAACAATTAAAAACAAAAAAATGACATTTCAAATGACGGTAAATGGTTTTCCTTTAATCTATTCATAAACAACTGCTTGTGTTTAGTGATTTTTTTGGCTAAATTATGGTGAAACGTATGCAGGCTTTGGATGAAAGTAACAAAACGTGTTTTAAAATTGGGCCTTTAGTGTCGGCAACAGTGCCGTCACACCGTAACCCCTCTGTGGTATTGTGGAAGAGTGCAAGGTTGGACCCTGCGGTCAAATATTAAAATGATATGAATCTGGTACAGGCGTGAGTGCAGCCAAATATTGTGCCTTTGGTGGCAGCAAGTGCCTTCACACCGTAACCCCTCTTAGGTATTCATGGAAGTAATGCAGAAGAGATCCCCGATCTATTCAGTTACATCAGCAGCTATAACAAAACCGGGTCAGCAATGTTAGACACTTGTACTGTGCTACTGTATATGGTGAGAATCGGCGCGCACCAGTAGCAACAGGAAGCAAACAGAACAGGCAGGGAATACACAGAGAGATTAGTCAAATGGCAGGCAAAGTCGGCAACAGATCGGGTCCTCAGAACAAGCAGGGTCAGTAACAAGTATACAAACTGATTCGGTAAGCTAGCGATGCGGGAATAAAGGCTGAGACACACTGAGCGTGTAGCGACGCACAGCGTAGCGAAGCGAAGAGAAGCGAACATTTTGCAGGCTTGCTCCGCCTCGCAGCGGGTCTACACTGCATTACATTTGCTTCTCACCGCACTAGACAGGAATCCACTAACTAAATTAAAATGTACACACAAAACTGTTTTATTTTCACAAAGCACATGTTATATAGGCAAAAAAAGTTTCTACTGAATAAAATACATCAAAAATTACTGTTAATTTAATAGGAATAGTGTAAAAATTTTAAAAAAAGGCAACCCCTGATTTATTATAGGGACAAGGAGCGCTGTGTATAGAGTAGGGATGCATTGATACCACACACAGACATATACGTATATATCAACACGCAGACCTATATATACATATAAATCAACACGCAGACCTATATATATACACCCACCCACAGACCTCAGACCATATATACACATACGCACATGCTAGCTGCCAACCGTCGGGAGATAGTGGGTTCCTTTGAACCCCGATATCTCCACCCCCATCTTTCTTTAGGAGTCAATGAGGACGTTCCCCACACGTCCTCAGCAGTGAAAGGGTTAAACAAACATGACAGCACAGTGTGTCATCCACTGACCTCCTCAGTAACCAGATCAAATCTGAAGCAATTGAATGATGCAATTATGTCAAGAATTGTCAGAACTAGGGATGAGCCGAACACTCCCCGAGTTCAGTTCGAAGCCGAACCCGAACATTCCAAATGTTCGGATCCGAACCCGAACCCGAACTCGACCTCCATACAAGTCAATGGGGCTGAAAATTTGGTTTTTAGAGTGCCCTCCAAGAGGGCATATATGCTAGATATTTGCCATAAAAGGTGTATGGGGGTCCAGGTAGTGCCCTGGGGGACAGGAAACAAGGACAAAAAGTTTAAAAAAAAAATGTTTTTAAAGGGACAGTGAGTTTTCCATGAAATAAGGGTTAAAAATAAAAACGAAAAATTCCTTCAAATATCGTGCCTAGGAGGTCTCCATAACCTGCCCGTGAAGTGGCGGATTTCTAGGATGTATAGAAATATGTAAAAACCAAAATATGACATTTCAAATTACACTAAATGCTTTTCCTTTAATCTATCCATAAACAACTGCTTGGGGCGGCAGTCTGTATGAAAAGAGGAGACATTTTCGGACACACAGAAAAAGTTTACTGATTTTTTGGCGGTGAAAAGCAGGAGAATGACTGGAGGATGGAAAATTCTAGATTCTAGGAAAAATGCGTTAGTCTGACCCTAGCCTTATCTCACTTTCCAAATCGGCTATTTGGTCCAGATTGTTCTCTTTTCCTGCCATTCTCCTGGTTTTCACCTTTCTCTGAACAACCCTGAGAGAGGTGAAAGCCAGGAGAACTGGCAAGAGAAGAGAACAATCTAGACCAAATAGCCGATTTGGAAAGTGAGAGAAATGGGAGAATTTTTCTGGTTTGGCTATTTTGACCTAGAATTTTCTCTTCAGTCATTCTCCTGAGTTTCACCTTTCTCTGAATAACCCTGTCAGGGTTATTCAGAGAGAGGTGAAGAGCAGGAGAATGACTGGAGAATGGAAAATTCTAGGTCAAAATAGCCAAACCAGAAAAATTCTCCCATTTAGGCTAGGGTCAGACTAGCAAATTTTTAACGTGCATTTAGGTGCACTTAATCACGGCCGCACTAGCAGCAAATGACGGGCAATGACGGCCAATATACGAAGTACGGTCGCACGAAAGTCCGGCTGCGCAACGCAAGTGGAAAATGAACGCATTTTTAGAGAACGCAGAACCGCTAGTACGGACGTACGGAGTGCGCTGCGTCCACTAGCGGCGTGTGTGCGTGATTTGGAGACGTCAGACCCTGCTCATGTCCGGCCAACATAACGTCCAGACACCCAAAGTTTCCTGGTTTGGATCCGTAAAAAATCACGCACAAAAATGCGCATCGTATGACCGTTTTCGCGCATTCCGTGAAAAAATACGGCAATGCGTTCGGAGGCACTTTTTGACGGTCGCTGTGAAAAATGCGTTAGTCTGACCCTAGCCTTATCTCACTTTCCAAATCGGCTATTTGGTCCAGATTGTTCTCTTTTCCTGCCATTCTCCTGGTTTTCACTTTTCTCTGAACAACCCTGAGAGAGAGGTGAAAGGCAGGAGAACTGGCAGGAGAAGAGAACAATCTAGACCAAATAGCCAATTTGGAAAGTGATTTAAATGGGAGAATTTTTCTGGTTAGGCTATTTTGACCTAGAATTTTCACTTCTCCAGTTATTCTCCTGCTTTTCACCGCTCTCTGAATAACCCTGTGAATGTTTAATCCCGAGGTGAAAAATAACATTGCTTTAGAATTTTTTTTCAAACACCAGTTAACCACTTGGCTGCTATGGACGCGCTCAGCCAAGTGGTTCTCCTGTGCTATGGACACGCTGATTGCTGATTGCTGGCCCCCCCCGGTGCTGGCTTACATCTTGGATGTCAGCCCGGCACTCCGGGACCCCGGCCAGACCAATAGATGTCATTGCGCTGGTGCCTTCGGACCTCTCTCCCTCCCGATCGCCGGGGGGCAGAGGGTTATTCCAGGCACCGTTTGGAAGGGCACAGCCTGCCCTTCCAAATGGTGGCTGTGATTGATTAACCCCTGGGGACCTGGATCAGGAATCAGCTCTGAAAAGCGCCGGATCGTGATCCTCTCCTGGAGCTGGCCGACATCTTGGATGTCAGCCAAGCCTCCAGGAACTCCCCCTGAGGACTGGCGTCATCGTGCACGATGACGCCAGTCCTGGAGTTAACCCCTAGCTGCCACCAATGGTGGAGATAGGGGGTTCCAATGAACCCCCTGTCTCCCGATCCGTGGCAGCTAGGGGTTAATGTTTGATATCGCTGGATCGGCCAGAGCATGGCCTTTCCAACGATACCAAACATGAGCATGAAAAATGTTTTTTTTAAAAAAATAAAAAATAAAAAACTAAAAATATATTTTTTTTTTTCTAAAATAAGAATAAACAAGTTTTGTTTTTGTTTTGTTAATGCAGCAATATTGTTCCCATTTCAATTATAACGTGAACAATAATGCTGCTCTAACGATTTTTGTATGCGGTGCGTTTGTTAAAAAAAGCGAAATTTTCCCCAAAAAAAATGTAACGAGACCCCATTTCTAATTTTTTTAACAAGCGCACCCCATACAAAATATAACCGCAAATGATCGCATGTTAAAATGTGAAAAAAAAACTTTACACATAATAAATTATTGAAAATTCAAATTTTATTGCATTTTTTGTTATAATATACAGACATGACATAACGTATACATATAATAATGACATATTATGAATCTGCCAAGTCTGCCGGAAAGAACGATATATAATATGTCTGGGTCGTATATCAAAATATGGCTACAAAACGCGGTTAAAGCGAAAGCGGTAAAAATGACCTCAGCACATAGGTGTGAAAAGCCTCAGCAGCGAAAGGGTTAAATGCAGCATATTAGGATGTTTTAGGGAAATTAATTCTCAAATCTCAATCAGAAGCAGATACCACCCCACCCTCAGTATAGTGTACAATGTATCAAATTGATTACCAGACTAAAAACACCTGGTGTTATGCCCGTTTGTGAACAGAGGTCATTTAGAGTTGATAATCTTTCCACGTACACATTAGTTTTTAATTCAATATCTAATAAACCATTGCTTATAATATTCTGCAGTAAAGAGTTTCTTTATTTCTAGATTTTTTAGTATTTTTTTAAGCATTTTCTATACTTTTTTCAAAATTTCTTTTTTTTTTCGAACTCGAACCGACACACCCAAAAAGTTCGAAATTCACGAACTTTCGAACTGCCAAAGTTCGGGTCGAACTCTAAACCGTCCGAACCCGAACAGCTCATCCCTAGTCAGAACATGTAGTAAATATTTCAGCTTTTTGTTGAATCAATGCTACATATATTTCAGTTATTCTTGAGTCAATAGGGCAAACATTCGATAGTTAGTAATTAGTAATTTTTAAAACTGCTCTCAGGTGCTGCTTTGTTCAATGTAGTCAATGAACGTTGCAGGAGAGCACAAATCCTCCTTTGATAAGGAGAGTGAAAAAAGACTGGATTATAGATACAATGATTCCTCTGTAATACTTTACCGGTGAGGATTTGTCTGAAAAATGAAAGAGGAAATTTTAGTGCTATAATCTGTACTACACCTAAAAGTGGTTATAATCCTTATAGTTGTCACGGCCCCCTGGATGCTCGACGGCCAGCAGCGCTGTCCTCACTGCTCGCTGACAGGCCGCTAAGTGATATTGCCGGCGGCTCCGGGTCAGTGATGCAGGTGGGGCATGGAGTGATCACGTGACACCTGCCGGATTTAAAATCACAGCGGTGAATAAGTCTCATTGCCCTGTGGCGGCTCATCCTCATCAGTGTGATTCCTGTTCTTAAATACTGGTATACCTGTATGGACTCTGGCTTTGATCCTGGCTACTCTCTAGTGTTAACCCTCGCTCTCCTTGATTCCTTGTGTACTGACTCCTGGCTTTGTCTGACTATCTGCTCTGGTTCCAAACTTCGGCTTGTTCTGATTTGTTTATTCTGTGTGTCTGCCCTGTGTTTAGCAATCCATATTATCTATTATTGTTTTAGAATGTTATAGGCATTTTTCTGGATTTTTTCAGCAACATTTTTGATTCCGATATTTTTACATTTCATTTTTTTATTCTGTATCATACCTTTTTATTGTTATTCAAGGGGCCTTACATATTACTTCCAGGCATTTTCATGCACTCGTTTTTTGTTTTTTTTTAAATGCGTTTTTAAAGTTGGGCTTTTTTGTTTGATTATTTAACCCCTGTTCGGCGGCTGGTCAGCTTTTTTCCAGCAGCTGGTCAGTGGTCTGGTGGTCTGTTCGGCAGGCCATCGATGGTTTGAGGATTGATTCGGCGGTCTGGTCGGCGGGTTGTCGGCTTTTTTTAGCGGGTTTGTGGCTGCGTTCGGCAGTTTTGCGGATCGATTTGGAGGTTATGTAGCGTTTTTTTGAATCTATATACCCCTGGAATTATACTATGCATAGCAAGGTTTTGAAAGGGAAAATTATTACGCTTAAAAGTATTTTTACTACAGTTTAGAAATACCTTTATGAGTTTCTTATTTCCATAAAGTCTAGTAGACACTTCTTAAATAAACAATATCATATTTTCAAATAGGACAGGGGAGCAGTTACTCCATTGCATGAACACATCAATATCTCTTAGACAAGATCTTGCAGCAATGCAAGGTTAATCAGAAGCTGTTTGACCTCTGTGTCATCCCAGCAACACTGGAAGCCGTTGATGGATGTACTTGAAGACTGAAGAGGAAGCTAATGGGTAAGTATAGATTTGGGGCTGGGAATGGATATTTACTACACTTGTTATTCAGAAGTATATTGAATATTTTCTATTCATTTTTTAGAAAGCATTTTACCAGGAAGGATACATTGAGATTTCTCTTGCTTTCAAGTATGTCCTGGGTGGCGAGTATGTACCATTAGGTTTTTTTCCCCCAAGGACACTTACTGGAGAGGTGCTCTGGCCAGGATTCGAACCTGTGTCTCATTCATTAATTACTTCATAAACCTTTCGTACCCACTCTGTAGAGATAGCTGCCAAACTGTAAGAATTTCAGACAGGGAGCTGACGATATTAGTGTTAAATAGATGATGTTTCCTTTTGTTACAAAGAAAACATGTATGAATTGAGTTTGCAAACCATACTGCAAACCATTTTCACTAACGATATAATTTATATGATTACTCTAATTTTAATGAAAAACTGTTTACTACTTTGTGATATGTTTTCACTACAAATTATATTATGCAGATCATGAAACTGAAAATTTCATGTAAGACTCACTAGGTGGCAGTTGAATGTCAATTGTATTCACAAAATCTACATTTGGACCAAAGTTATTAAACATTGAACAATAGGATACATCATTAGGTTTTCCATCACACATTATTTAATTGGGCAATGTTATTTATAATGTGTGCAGCAATTTCTTTAAATGTAAATAGCCCTAACTCTAACCCTAAGGCTCGGGTCAGATGAGAGCAGTGTTCACGTCCGTGTTGCCGCACATTTTAACGTCCGTGGTAGCATACAATTATGATCAATAGAGACCCACACACAAAGTACGTCCGCACAGAACCTAACCTGCATTACATTCTTCGCGCAAAAAAGTGCGCTTGCGCAAAAACGCATTAACGCGAGGGGAAAAACCTTCGCGCTGACCGTCAAATTACGACGTTCGCGCATAAGATGCGCGTTAATGTCTAACGCGAGTTACCCTGCGCAAGCGAAAGTTTGTGCGCGCCTCTCACATACTTAACATTGTGAGCGCAAATGCGTTTGTGCGCTGGTACGCTGCTGGTATTACAATCGATGCGCAACTTTTTCGAACAACGTTTGCGTGCATAATTTTAACGTCTTTGAAAAGCTGGTGGTAACTGCAAATCTGAACTTTCTGGCCGAAACGAAATACACCAGCACGAAAAAAAAATACAGCACAGTATAGTTACACATTCTACACATACCCAAACAATAAAATTGAGAGGTTGGGCGTGGTTTTTTTATTGGTGCAGCATATATACTCAGATTGATTTTGGCAGGTGCAAAAACTGAACGGGAGACAATTGTGGTTCTTAATTCTGATTGGCTGAATCGTGTGAAAAAGCAGTCCGCACACTGATTTCTGCGCACAACGTTGCTGCGCACGCATACAGTCAGGTCCAGAAATATTGGGACATCGACACTATTCTAACATCTTTGGCTCTATACACCACCACAATGGAGTTGGAATGAAACAAACGCAATGTGCTTTAACGGCAGACTGTCAGCTTTAATTTAAGTGTATGTATTTTCAACTCAGGTGAACGGTGTAGGACTTACAGCAGTTTGCAGATGTGCCTCCCACTTGTTAAGGGACCAAAGGTAATGGGAAAATTGGCTTCTCAGCTGTTCCATGGCCAGGTGTGTGATATTCCCTCATTAACCCAATTACAATGTGCAGATAAAAGGCACAGAGTTCATTTCAAATGTGCTATTTGCATTTGGAATCTGTTGCTGTCAACTCTCAAGATGAGATTCAAAGAGCTGTCACTATCAGTGAAGCAAGCCATCATTAGGCTGAAGAAACAAAACAAACCCATCAGAGAGATAGCAAGAACATTAGGCGTGGCCAAAACAACTGTTTGGAACATTCTCAAAAAGAAGAAACGCACCGGTGAGCTCAGCAACACCAAAAGACCCGGGCGACCACGGAAAACAACTGTGGTGGATGACCGAAGAATTCTTTCCCTGGTGAAGAAATCACCCTTCATAACAGTTGGCCAGATGAAGAACACTCTCCAGGAGGTAGGTGTATGTGTGTCAAAGTCAACAATCAAGAGAAGACTTCACCAGAGTGAATACAGAGGGTTCACCACAAGATGTAAACCATTGGTGAGCCTCAAAAACAGGACGGCCAGATTAGAGTTTGCCAAACAACACCTAACAAAGCTTCACAGTTCTGGAACAAGATCCTATGGACAGATGAGACCAAGATCAACTTGTACCAGAGTGATCGGAAGAGAAGAGTATGGAGAAGGAAAGGAACGGCTCATGATCCTAAGCATACCACCTCATCAGTGAAGCATGGTGGTGGTAGTGTCATGGCGTGGGCATGTATGGCTGCCAATGGAACTGGTTCTCTTGTATTTATTGATGACTAGCTTTTGCCCGCGGCTTCGCTCACGTGGATTTCAGGATTTGTTAAAATTGTTTTTTAAAATAAACTTGAGGTTTTTTGGTAGAACCCCCCTTTCCAACCCACTTGGGATTTTTGGAAAATTGTAAAACACGTGTTTTTTTATTTTTCAAGAAGAATGTAAGTGCCAAATTTCACACCTGTAACATCTTTGGTTTATGAAATATAGGTATACTGATAAAAGTATTCACATCCCTTTCCCCCACCACCCTTAACTGGATTTTTGGAAAATGGTAAAACATGTTTTTGGTTTTTTTGCATGAAGATTGTAAATATCGAATTTCACACTTGTAACATCATTGGTTTTTGAAATGAAATATAGGTATAGTGATAAAGGTATTCATCCCCCTTTTTGCCCACCCCCACTGGATTTTTGGAAAATGGTAAAATACGTGTTTTATTTTCAAGAGGAATCTAAATACCAATTTTCACATGTGTAACATCTTCTGTTTTTGAGATATAGGTATCCTGTTGAAAAGTATTCTCCCCCCTTTTTTCACCCCCCACTGGATTCTTGGAAAATGGTAAAACAGGTGTTTTTTTAGTTTTCAAGAAGATTGTAAGTGCCAGATTTCACACCTGTAACATCTTTGGTTTTGAAAATATAGGTATACTGATAAAAGTATTCAACCCCCTTTTTTCTCCCTCCCACTGGATTTTTGGAAAATGGTGAAATAGGTGTTTTTTTGTTTCTCTAGGCAAATCTAAATACCAATTTTCACATCTGTAACATCTTCTGTTTTTGAGATGTAGGTATCCTGTTTAAAAGTATTAAGCCCCCCTTGTTTCACCCCCCACTTGGGATTTTTGGAAAATGGTAAAGCATGTGTTTCTTTATTTTCAAAAGATTGTAATTACCAAACTTCACATCTGTAACATCTTGGTTTTTGAGCTATAGATATACTGATAAACGTATTCAGACCCCTTTCCCTCGACCCCCCCCCCTGATTTGGATTTGTGGAAAATGGCAAAACACATTTTTTTTTCACGAAGATTATAAATACCAAATTTCACACCTGTAACATCTTTGGTTTTTGAAATATAGGTATACTGATAAAAGTATTCAACCCCCCTTTTTTCCCCCTCCCACTGGATTTTTGGAAAATGGTGAAATAGGTATTTTTTTGTTTCTCTAGACAAATCTAAATACCAATTTTCACGTCTGTAACATCTTCTGTTTTTGAGATGTAGGTATCCTGTTTAAAAGTATTAAGCCCCCCCTTGTTTCACCCCCCACTTGGGATTTTTGGAAAATGGTAAAACACCTGTTTTTTTATTTTTCATGAAGAATCTAAATACCGATTTTCACGTCTGTAACATCTTCTGTTTTTAAGATATAGGTATCCTGTTTAAAATATTTAAAATATTCACCCCCCGTTTTTCGCCCCCCCAGTCGAATTTTTGAAAAATGGTAAAATACGTGTTTTTTTATTTTTCAAGACGAATCTAAATACCGATTTTCACATCTGTAACATCTTCTGTTTTTGAGCTATAGGTATCCTGTTTAAAATATTCAATCCCCTTTTCACCCCCTTAGGGGCGGAGTTTCCAAAAATACTTCCTTAGTGGGTGCCCACATCATAAAAACAGTGCACCTTCAAAATTTCACGTTCCTAGGTTAAACGGTTTCAGCTGGGCGTTGAGTCAGTCAGTCAGTCAGGACTTTGGCGTTTATGTATATAGATGTGACTGCTGACAAAAGCAGCAGGATGAATTCTGAAGTGTTTTGGGCAATATTATCTGCTTACATTCAGCCAAATGCTGCAGAACTCATTGGACGGCGCTTCACAGTGCAGATGGACAATTACCCAAAGCATACTGTAAAAGCAACCAAAGAGTGGAATGTTATGCAATGGCCAAGTCGATCACCTGACCTGAATCCCATTGAGCATGCATTTCACTTGCTGAAGATGAGGTCCACTTCCTCCTACAGTGCCCCAAGTACTCAGCACTGAGGGAAACTCACTTCCAGAGACTCTCCGCTCTCATCCCGGACTTCACCTCTATAGAAGAGACGAGGAAACTCCACATCATACTGGGAGAAGAGGAGCCGGCGGTGAAAATATCTGCCCAATACGTCACAGAATGTCACAGACTGAGAGGAACATGAGAGATCCCAGACTTATAAATCCCAACACGGACTTGCCCCCATCCGACTTCACATTATCCCTTACCCCTGATAATGTCCATGGACTTGTCCATTCCCCCCCATATATGTCCCACTAACCCCCCTCCACCCCATATGCTTTGGCAATGCTAAAATGTATTTGGTCCTGCTAATAAAGCTTATTTTGATTTGATTTGATTTGACAAAACTGAAGGGAAAATGCCCCAAGAACAAGCAGGAACTGAAGACAGTTGCAGTACAGGCCTGGCAGAGCATCACCAGGGATGAAACCCAGCGTCTGGTGATGTCTATGCGTTCCAGACTTCAGGCTGTGATTGACTGCAAAGGATTTGCAACCAAGTATTAAGAAGGGAAAGTTTGATTTATGATTATTATTCTGTCCCATTACCTTTTGGTCCCTTAACAAGTGGGAGGCACATCTGCAAACTGCTGTAAGTCCTACACCGTTAACCTGAGTTGGATGTACATACCCTCAAATTAACAGTAACGTGTGTGTGATGGTTGGCGCTAAAGAGAGAAGAAAAATAATTTTTGGACGGGTGCTGCCAATAAACTCCTCCAGGTAGTCTGTCCAACTGCCCAAAAAAGAACAAATATAGAAAATAAATGGAGTTGTAGGAGGGCGCGCCCAAACATCAAATGGAGTAATAAATAAGAGAACAATCTGTGTAACTGATCTCTAGATAGTCTTTATCAGATGGCTCAAATAAACAGTCTTGGCCGCTGGACAGGTCTCTGCAAGCTCCGTGGCAAACCAGATGGTTAATAGGTAGTAGTAACTTGACACAAGTCCCGTGGTGCTGAGCCAATATGGGTGAATAAAGCAAAAAAATTTTGGTTTTTTTTGTTTTGTTTTTTCTGTTTTTTTCCCAGCCGGATCTTACCCAGTCAGAAGGTTCACCCCTCGGTAGTTCCGTCCCTCAAGATGTCACAAGATCATCAGGGTTGGTCTCCGAAATGCGCTTTATCTTCCTTAGGATGTCCACAGGAAACTTCAAATAAATAGACCAGACACGAGAGTCTTAGACCTGGAGTCCGCTCTCACGGGGCACACAGTACTTCCAAGATGTGCTCCTTAAGTCTGCCTCCTTTGAGATCCACCGCAGATGGGGGAAAAAATACTTGAATGGGATAGCTTGAAAAACGAATTTATTGAAATTCAATAAAATAACACCTTACATCAATATGATGCTCCAGATAAAATAAAACAAAAAATGAATTTCAATAAATTCGTTTTTCAAGCTATCCCATTCAAGTATTTTTTCCCCCATCTGCGGTGGAGCTTAAAGGAGGCAGACGTAAGGAGCACATCTTGGAAGTACTGCGTGCCCCGTGAGAGCGGACTCCAGGTCTAAGACTCTCGTGTCTGGTCTATTTATTTGAAGTTTCCTGTGGACATCCTAAGGAGGATAAAGCGCATTTCGGAGACCAACCCTGATGATCTTGTGACATCTTGAGGGACGGAACTACCGAGGGGTGAACCTTCTGACTGGGTAAGATCCGGCTGGGAAAAAAACAAAAAACAGGAAAAACCAAAACAAAAAAAAACCACATTTTTTTGCTTTATTCACCCATATTGGCTCAGCACCACGGGACTTGTGTCAAGTTATTACTACCTATTAACCATCTGGTTTGCCACGGAGCTTGCAGAGACCTGCCCAGCGGCCAAGACTGTTTATTTGAGCCATCTGATAAAGACTATCTAGAGATCAGTTACACAGATTGTTCTCTTATTTATTACTCCATTTGAAGTTTGGGCGCGCCCTCCTACAACTCCATTTATTTTCTATACCCTCAAATTAAAACTGACAGTCTGCAGTTAAAGCACATTGTGTTTGTTTCATTCCAACTCCATTGTGGTGATGTATAGAGCCAAAGATGTTAGAATTGTGTCGATGTCCCAATATTTCTGGACCTGACTGTATGTGCGCGTCCATTTTACGTGGGTTATTGCTCGCGGATGAAAAAATGTGCGAGGATTGTAATTCCAGCGTTGATTTGAGTGCGTTAACGTTTAACGCTTGGCGCACAAATTCACGCGTTGCACGAGCGTTTTAACACGAAGATTGTAATTTGGCCCAGGATGTGTTTATATACAGTGGCACTGTCTTGTATGAATGGTGCAAATGATGTATGAATGTCCAGTAACAGCGGTTTAAGCCTTGGCGCCGCGTTAGTGCTGACGTGGACTGACCACGTGCTAATTCAACCAATTAGAGCACCTGTGATCCAGTATACTTGACATGCATGACTGATCTTTGAACAAATGGTTGAATTTACACATTTCATTATTTTATTTGATTATCTCGTAAAATAATAGATACAACATTTGAAATGGTATACAAAATATACAACTAGGCACTTGGTATACACGTTTAATAAATATAGAGAGGAAGAGGTGGAGCTCTAAGAGGAAAAGTGGAGCCTAAAAAGAAGGGGTGTGGTTTAAACTAGAAGAGCTTGAAGTTGACAAGAAACGGCGGAGCCTAAATGGGAAGGCTGTGGTTTGAACATGAAGAGGCGTGACCTTGACAGGAAGGGGTGTGTCAAATTTAAATTAGGGTGTGCACAAGTTTAGTCAGGCCTAGGGTAGCACAAAACTTAAATACACCACTGTCTGTCTGTAAAATAAAGTCATTCTAGTTCTGCTTTTACAACGGATCACTTCTCACTGGTCGTGTGTGTTGAATCTTGGCTTCACTGGGGAATCTCTCTGCAGTATCAGGGTTACGAGTCTGGTAGTCCAGAAGGTGACAGAGGGTCTCCTGGTGTGGTTCTAGAACAGAGATGGCACGGATGAATAACGGGCTGATTCTGGTCCTGGAGTTTTGGACAGAACGCTGAGTGCTTCCATTACAGTCAGGCTGTGACCTTTCTAGTGAAGTGATGTTACTCTTGAGCCTCAATCTCTTCCAATTCAGGAGGGAGAGGGGTCCAAAGGACACCCCTTTCAGGCACTCTTCTGGCTTTGCCATTGGGGGCACATGAAATTGACGTCATCATGCCCATCTCCATGGCATCAGTGCACTGGGATGCGGTATAAAAAGACTGTGGAGAGAGAGGTGAGTATTCTGAGGAATACCCCTCTTTCTGGATGACGTGTGGAAGATGTCCTCCGCATATAGCGTGGTATCCTCATGACGATCCCCACCCATCGTCCGCATCCAAGGGGTTAAAAAGACATGCAGATGGGGATTTGATATGCGAGTGATTGCTTTTCAATGTATTACAGTGCAAGATCCAATTAATTCTGGCTCCACCAATAAAAATATTTAATGGCTGGTTTTGGAATAAGGCCCTAGGAATCTAGACAAGTAACTTCCATTATTGTAAAACCTCTATGCAAAGAGCAGCATGGGGGAGAGCTACGCTGATAGTGGTGGCCTTCCCTGATCATGCCACACTCTGCAGCCTAGCGAGCCACATCCTGTCAGGACAGCTGACAGCCCCTGCCATCTTTCTGATGTCCCCCCTTCCTTCTCTATCCCTGGTGGTCCAGTGGCTATGCATAGCATTTCTTCACCCTTATGCCCCAGCACTCTCTCAGTCAGAGGAGAGCAGGCTACACTGATGATGTATACAGGGCACATTACTGTGAATTTTATTGCTGTGGCACTCTGTGATACGCATTTTGTATTATGAGGGGGTAGAAAAGAGAACTCTTAAAAGGTGGAGGGAGAGCATGGGGGACGCATCCTGAGGTGCAGTAACAGGACCCAAGATTTCTGATGGCTGCCATGGCAAAGAGTACAGAACTTTTGCCTTACCTATACATTTTGAACTTTTTTCTGTATAGTAAATGGATATAGTGTGATATATAACTTACCAAAATGTAATTCTTGACAGACACAATATGGTAAAAATGATGTTATCAAACATTAGTCTAAAAAGTAACCCATATCATTTCTGAACAAATGAGGAATTATATGCAAAATACAATTTCTCAGAGAGTAAATGACATCCTGCTATAATTTGTCAAGCTGTGAATTTTTCCCTCTAAATAACAGATGAAATGCAGTCTTTGAGCTATATCAATTCAATGTTCTTCAGCATATGGCAATCCACGAGGAAGTTAAAAACAAGGGACATATGCAATCTAGTATGACCATTTGGAATTCAGTATCATTCCTCATTTTCAATTATATTAGTCTAGGTGAAAATATGTTCTGTATTCATTTTGATTACACATTATAATATGAACTTACATGAAACATTGATTAAATTACATGTACAAATGCTCATTTCAATAATACTTCGTTATGTTTATTAATGCTGTACATTTTGGGTATTTTCTTCTTACATAAAGAGATTATTGAAACATGAATACTGTGAAAATGATGAGACTATTTCATTATAGTTATAAAATTTTATATTTTTGATTGGGAAGATTTATGTATGGTGCACATAATGTTGTTAAATGGAGGTATTATCAAGTTTATTATGTAGGGATGTCACACACATCATATCTTATTATGCATATATTTTACAAGGTACAAATAGGTCTGTGGCCTGTGCAAATGTAGCAGTATGAATGGCCCTCCCAACTATTCATCTGGTTATTTTGCGGCTCTTTATCAACTGCTCAGATTTCAAATTTATTGTCAAAGTCGTGACATAATGGATTCATGGTTGCATGCTGGTTGGATTGGACTGGCTGGGCATTCGGCCTGCAAAACGTTTGGGTGATGGGTGGTTAGCATTGTTAAGGGGGGGAAAATGTGTGTGGATCAAGCACTGAGTCACTGGTTCCTGATCAAAAAAACAGCACTGGGCCACTTGGGGGGATCGCCTTGTTTCTCATTTGACCTATACTGCCATAGCACTGGTTGAATATAGGCCGTTCACGGATATTCACAGGGTTGTCCATAATCCATTCTTGCATCATCTTGACTGTGTAGTTAGGGTAATTTTACTGTTAAAAAGTGAATCTGGGGGCGTGGCCTGGCCGCGTGTGGAAGCAGAACACGTTTTGGAGGAGCTCCGCTGATTTTTGCATTTTTTGGGGATTTCTGTTGGATAACCCCACAAGTTGACTTTTCCTGAGTGACCCCACGCGGCTGGCCATCGAGCGGCATACTTCGGAGCTCGTTTTGGCCCCCCCTCTGGAGTATAGCGGAGATTCGGGCCTTTGCCCTTGCCGAGCGTGGCTCCTTGTCGGCCATCTTGCGGCCTACTGCTCCTTAAGCTCCCTTTTCACCGGGCGTGCGGCTGCTGTGAGCCATGAGGATGGAGGGCCCCCGTCTTCTGGCCAATGCGGTTATGCCTGTAGCAGAGATTATGGGGGAGGGTGCGGAATGGTGGCGGCTGGCCCGTCCACCCCCCACTAGGAGTATGGGAGCTGTCCTGGAGGACCTTGAAGCACTTCTAGAATGGCTGTCCGGGGACGACGACGGGTGCCCGCTCGCGCAGGGGACATGGCGCCGATTGATGTCTGTGCTGGAGATCGGTGGGCGGCCGGAGGATTCCAAAGGAGCTGCGTCCTTAGAGGGATCGTCTGCCGCTCCAGTTGCGAACATCCCTGTGGAGGAGAGCCCGAACCTGGAGCGGATCGAAGAAGGGGTGCTGCTGCCTGAAGAGACCGGAGGGAGAATGGTGGACCCTGTGAAGCTTGCTGTAACCCCTCTCCCCAAACAGACTGAGGTGGGACTGCGGCGGACACCTAGGGAGCCGATCGCAGGTGGGATGGGGTGCCTACCTGGGCGCTGCGATGTCATCTTAGCTGCGGTGGAGTTCCATGTGCTGATTATTACTGCGGCCCTGCCTGAGACCGTGATCGAGGTGATTAGTGAGGGGAGCTCTGCTACGAGAGGGATCTGGGGTCCCCTGCTGTTCTCGTTCCTGCCCGCTGAGACTGGGTTTGCGGCCCGGCCTAGCCTGCCCTGCACCCTCCCTGCTTCACGGGCGCCTATCTTCCGAGACACCGGCTGATGCGAAAAGAGGTCACTTTTGTCTTTGTTTTTCCCTATGAGACGCTTCTTTATTGTTTGTTTATTTATTTATTTATTTTTTTCTAAGGTTCTTAGTCTCTCCCAGCCGTATTTGATGCTTTTTCTTTTTTTTTAAGCTGATGTTCCCCGGCCGGAGCTTTTCTTTTCCATTAAGACATTTTTAGCTGTGCTTCTCTGAGTTCCTACTTTAGTCCTCATAAAGTGCTGTCTATACGATGACTTTTTTTATCTCTGTGGCGTTCTATGACACCTTGCCATTGTTATTTTCTTTTTCATATATAGATTTATAGCTGACTCTTACTGGCCCTGCGCGGCCTTTTCTTATTGTTTAATGTCTGTGATGTCTTTGCACAAAATCAAAATAAATAATTAAAAAAAAAAGTGAATCTAGGGCCCAGACTGTGGTCCTGAGCACTCTGAACCATGTTTTCGTTAATGATATCTCTGTACTTTGCAGATTTTCCATAAGTGTGACAAGTTATTCCCTCTGAAAAACAGTGCATGTGCAAACATTGCAGTGAAAAACAGTGCCCTCACAGACCCTAACACTGAAAATCACCCCAAAGCAATGTGCTACCACCACCACGATTCACTGTTGAGATGGCATTTACACAGATAATGATTGGTGACTGGTTTCCTTGAAACATTACACGTAGAATTGAGACAAATCAGTTCAGTCTTCATTTCGAAAGACCAAGGAATCTTGTTTATCACAGTCTGGGAGTCCTTTAGATGCTTATTTATGAAAATTTTAATCTTTTGTGCATGTATCTTGCAATGATGAAAGGCTTACATTTCTCTAGACTGCCATAAAGACCAGATTGGCAGAGTGTTTCAGTGATGTTTTTGTCTAAAGTTTCTCCCATCTCACATGATGTCACAGACTCATCAGGTTCTTGGTTACCCCCTTCCCAAGGGCCTTCCTTTGTCAATTTCTTAGTTCCAAAGTTCTTCCATTTAACTCCTTCACACACAAAGCCGAGTCATCTCGATTTTGCATTGAAAAGCACTCATTAGCCTATCAAAAGATAATTTTCACACCTTTTTAAAGCAGGATTAGTGGGTCCCCTGTGAAGAAACAAAATCCTTTGTTTTATGTCTCTCCAAGCACCTTGGGGAGACATAAAATCTCCTGAAAATAGAGTCCCAGTCCTCACAGTAACAAAGCGTTCAA
This sequence comes from Leptobrachium leishanense, assembly GCA_009667805.1. Lineage (NCBI taxonomy): Eukaryota > Metazoa > Chordata > Amphibia > Anura > Megophryidae > Leptobrachium > Leptobrachium leishanense. The sequence continues at coordinate 261,964,968 of CM019067.1, read as the reverse complement.
ATAGATTACTGCTGCATTACAGCACTCAGGGATTTGTCAGAATACAGGGAGAGCTGGGGGTTCAGTCACTGCTGTAGAGGGATACGATTCAGGGGGTTCTAATGAGTGAAAATCCCTGTACAATAAAGATACAAGGTGCTACTGTAATCTTCATATAGAGGCATTATGCAGCACATACAGATCTTATTTTTCTATTCTATTGTTTATTTTTAGACGCTGCATTGCTAATAATCTCATTAATATTACCACAAATCCCCATAAGAAGGAGATCTGATCATTTCTAATTATCACAGTTACTGTATCTAACACAAAGGTCCTTTCTGCCTGTATGACAATAATGCAGACCCCATTTGAAGTTGTGTAAGATAAAAGGACACCATCTAGAGCTCAGAATCTTAATTTACACAATATTTCTGTAAAGGATAAATGAATACATGAGAAATTTGAAATGAGCAAATTTACATTATTTAAATTTTTTAACTATCTTAAAATAGCAATTTGTGTGCAAAACCTCGATTTCACCCTATATTTATTGTTAACGTCACATCCCACGTTTAAAATAAATGTTATGATAACATTTTTTTCAGCAACAATCGCTTGGTAGTAAAGGGGTTAAAAATTATGGAGGCCACTGTGCACTTGGAGACCTTCAATGCAGCCATGTTTGTGCCTCAGCATATTCCTGTCACCAATCCCTGCATACAGTTTCTGCGACCTCATGTGTTTGTTTTTGCTAGGATATGCAATCACAGTTGTGAGATGTTAAATAGACAGGTGTGTGCCTTTCCAAATCATGCCTAATCATTTGTATTTTCAATAAGTGGACTCCAGTCAAGGTGTACAAACATCTCAAAGATGATTCAGAGCAGGGATCAAGTCCTAGAAAATGAGTGAGGGAACACAAAGATTTCTGATTTATTTTTTTCGCCCATACAATGAATACATTCGCCTGTCTATATACTGTGAGAGGGCTCCTTCTTTAGCCACGTCTTCTAGGACGCCAAAACACAGAAACAGCGAAAGTTTGTTTGTGATTTTTATTTTCCTCACTATACAGCATTAGTGATACACAGCAAACTCAGTAGTACACGGCAATTCAGTGGTTCACAGCAATCACAAAATGTTTTTCCTTCCTTCAGCTCTCTCCAGAAGCTGAACACTCCCCTCCTCCACTTACACTAGCTTCCCTTATATCAGTGATTCCCAACCGCGGTCCTCAAGTACCCCCAACAGGTCAGGTTTTCCATATAGCTCAAGCACAGCACAGGTGATATACAGTAATTTGCTACTCAGTGATTGCAGGATTCAGCTGCATTTCCCCAAGGAGATCTGCAAAATCTGGCCTGTTAGGCGAACTTGAGGACCGCGGTTGGGAACTACTGCCTTATATTAAAGGCTGAGCAAGCCTGAATCACAGGTGTGGCCTGCTGGGATAATGCTCTACCCTTCATTCCATTATCCCAACCCCAGGCACCCAGACTACAACTCCCACCCGGCCCAGCTATAAACACACACACACACACACAGATATATATATTCCCTGGGGTTTTAGTGGAAGGGAGGGATGCCGTTTAAATGGTTTGATCTTACATATCTCCCATTTATGACCATGCCTGGCTTGCTGTCACAATACATATCCTATATACACAACTAGCTAACAAATTTATACACAGCACACAATGATTATATATATATATATATATATATATATATATACACACAAGGGTTGTAGTATGCAAATGACATCTGTCTCACTTTTATGCATCCTGGGTCTGTTATTACACAGAGCCCTAAAATCAATGCCCTATGGGTCCCAAGCATCCACTGCAACTGGTCATCATGCCTAGCTCCTAGCTGATGAGGGTCCAACAAACCCGAAACTTCGCTGTCCTAGGAGTTGCTTTGACCAGTTACATAAACCTTATCTCTGCTACAAAGCCACGGTGTGGCATAGCATTGATTTTAGGGCTCTGTGTAATAACAGACCCAGGATGCATAAAAGTGAGACAGATGTCATTTGCATATCCTACCCAGAATTCCTTGCTGCATATGGGGAATGTGGCACAGGAGCTCTGGGATGCAATTCATCGAATTTCTGTGATGTGCAGGTGGTTTCTGCAATAATAAACACATATATATATATATATATATATATATATATAGATATCTTCAAGTGTAGGACGAACTCCAGGACTTAGGTAACGTGGTAAAAAACGATGATTTATTAAATATGCATTAAAATTTTGTGCCCAATGGCACCAGCCATTGGGCACAAAATTTTAATGCATATTTAATAAATCATTGTTTTTTACCACGTTACCTAAGTCCTGGAGTGCGTCCTACACTTAAAGATATCTATACTACTACCTTTTGGATTTGTGCACCCAGGCAAGTATTTTGCTTGTGGTATGTGCAGGTTGCCACTGGTCTCTTTTATATATATATGTATATATATATATATATATATATATATACATATATATATTAAAGAGACCAGTGGCAACCTGCACATACCACAAGCAAAATACTTGTATATATATATATACCACACATGCCATTTTGCAAGAAGGAGAGAGGTTTTCCATTGCAAAATGTGACATCACAGCCTTGCAGGTCAGTGGCGGAAGTTAGAGGATTGGGGTAGTGATGATTTTATACCACTTTTCTCGATGACACACACACACATACACAAAGACATACAGTATATACACCAAGCAAACACACACAGATATGTATAACCCCATGGAAGTAAACATACACACCACACACAAATGCATATACACATGTGTGATGCCGATTGAGCATATTTGAAAAAGAATAATTCAATCTTCACAATCTGTTTGAAAGTGGACATTCTGATGTTGTCTAATACAATGTTGCTAGCATTGCAATGTATGTACTTTATGGCAAAATAAGTCCCCAGTCTGCCTCCGCGAATCATTCCTTGGACTTGCAAGATCTCGCGAGATGCGAGATCCTGCAGGTCAGCAGATCCGGCAGCGCAACCCTCCATGGAGCCCTGGAGCCCTATGGAGGTAATACTTGCAGTGGAGCGTTAGCGCTGCCCCGTGTATCTTGGGGGGTTAGCAGCCGTTACGGAGCAGGCTGCTGGATTCAGCCCCTGCATCGTAATGTGTTTGTAGAACAGGGACGCTAAGGGGAAATTTGCGAGCGCATCCCCGTTTTAGCACAGGGTACATGATAGTGCCCAATGTCTATTATACATCCTGTTTTATATGAATATATCACCATTAAATTAGATGTCCACCATTGTTTATGGTACCGATGAGAGAATTTTCCTTTGAAAAAAGTTCGACGGAGATGACCTGAGCCTGCAAATTGTTCAGTGCTTCTCCTGAGGAAAATTGTCACAAGGACAAAATGCAAATGTTTGCCTAGACCTGCTAAAAAGTGTCAAACTAAGTGGTTCGTACTCTTGCATATCCTGTACATTTTAAATGATATTGCCTTGACTTAGTTTTCATCCAGCCCTTGATTAATGTGTCTTTTTTCTTTTTATTCATAGTTAATTAACTTATTATGCGATAAGCATATTTAAAGCAAGGCAGCCACATAGCAATTTTTCCCTCTCAAATTCATTGGTTTTACTATAGAATGCATCGAAATACAGTATATACTGTAATTTAATAAAGCATAATATGAATTTTTCTAGTTTTAATATAAATATTACTGGAAATTCCCATGGGATACTTTCAATAATACCATGGTCCAATTTTTACCACTTCACACCCACAATTGAGTTATCTCAATTTTGCATTGTAACACATTGAAAAGCATTCATTAGCATATCAAAAGACAATATCCATACCTTTTTAAAGGAGGATTAGTGTATCCCCTGTGGGGAAATGAAATCCTTTGTTTTATGCCTCTCCAAGCACCCTGGAGGGAGATAAAACATGCTGCAAATAGAAGCTCCATTCCTCACTGACACAAAAAGTTGAAATAGATTACTGTTTCATTACAGCTGCCAGAATACAGGGAGCGCTCTTGGGTTGCTCACTGCTGTGCAGGTATAAGATGCAGGGGGTTATAATGACTGGAAATCCCTGTACAGTGTACAAGGTGTTACTGTAATTTCCATACACAGGCATTATGTCTCATACAAATATTATTTTTATAATCTTCTGGTATTTTTCAGAAGCTGCATTGCTATTAATCTCATTATTATCACTTCAAATCCCCATAAGAAGGAGATTTGATCATTTTTATTATTTTTATTTATCACAGTTACTGTATCTAACACAAAGGCCATTTCTGCCTGTATGATAATGCAGACCCTGTTTGAAATTGTGTAACATAAATACACCATCTAGAGCTCAGAATCTTACATTTCAACAATATTTCTGTAAAAGAATAACAATAATACATGAAAAACTAAAATGAGCAAATTAGCATTATTTAAATTTTCTTTTTTTTCTTTTTTACAGAGAGGTTTTATTGTAAATTTTAAATACAGTTTGCCAACATGATCCAACACAGAAACAGGCTTAAAGAATTACTTTGATGATAAGGATGTTTGAGGGTTCTTTGCCACAGAATAAGGAACTTTAAATTTAAGAGTGCTCTTCTGCAAGCCTCTCAGCCTTTGCTACAGCTTCCTCAATAGGGCCAACCATGTAGAACGCCTGTTCTGGAAGACTATCGTACTCTCCATGAAGGATCTGTTTGAATCCTTTGATGGTCTCTTTCAGTGGGACTAGTTTGCCAGCATGCCCAGTGAAAACTTCAGCGACCTGGAATGGCTGAGACAGAAAACGCTGAATTTTACGGGCGCGAGCCACTGTCAGTTTGTCTTCTTCTGACAACTCATCCATACCCAAAATGGCAATGATATCTTGCAAGGACTTGTAATCCTGAAGAATCTTTTGAACTCCAAGGGCAACATCATAGTGCTCAGCCCCTACAATGTTAGGATCCATGATACGGGAGGTGGAATCCAGGGGATCGACAGCAGGATAGATACCTAACTCAGCAATAGCTCGAGACAGCACAGTAGTGGCATCCAAGTGAGCAAAGGTGGTGGCAGGAGCAGGGTCAGTCAAGTCATCAGCAGGCACATAGATAGCCTGCACAGACGTGATAGACCCCTTCTTTGTCGTGGTAATTCTTTCTTGCATGGTACCCATATCAGTAGCCAAGGTTGGTTGATAATCGACAGCTGATGGGATGCAACCAAGCAGGGCAGATACTTCTGAACCAGCCTGGGTAAACCTGAAGATGTAGTCAATGAAAAGCAGCACATCCTGTCCTTCCTGGTCTCTGAAATACTCTGCAACGGTAAGTCCAGTCAAGGCTACATGGGCTCTGGCACCAGGTGGCTCATTCATTTGTCCATACTCCCACGCCACCTTTGAAGTAGTGTCCTTAAGATTGATTACACCAGACTCGATCATTTCATGGTACAAGTCATTTCCTTCACGGGTTCTTTCACCAACACCAGCGAACACTGAATAACCACCATGGGCTTTGGCTACATTGTTGATCAGTTCCATAATGAGCACAGTTTTACCCACACCAGCACCACCAAACAGCCCAATTTTGCCTCCTTTAGCATATGGAGCCAACAGGTCCACCACTTTGATGCCAGTAACCAGGATCTCCTGCTCCACACTCATTTCCACAAACTCTGGAGCCTCAGCATGGATTGCAGCAAACTGCTTTGTTGTAATAGGACCCCTCTCATCAATTGGTTCACCGATGACATTCATGATTCTTCCCAAGGTCTCAGGGCCAACAGGAATTCTGATTGGAGTGCCAGCATCCAGGACCTTCTGCCCCCTCACCAGACCTTCTGTACCATCCATAGCAATGGTACGGACAGTATTCTCACCCAAGTGCTGAGCCACTTCCAGAACCAGCCTGGTGTCCCTTCCTTGAACCTCCAGCGCATTTAGGATGGGTGGCAATCCCTCGTCAAACTGGACATCCACAACAGCACCAATAACTGCCACGATGCGGCCATTGGCTGCGCCGGGTTTGGCTGTGGCTGCTGTCTGTGCTGCATAGTCTCTCTGGGAGTGCAGAGCCGCAGGGGAGCTCCGGAGCAGGTTCTGGCCCAGTTGAATTGGGCTGGAGGCCGGTTTCAGGGCCCTTAAAGCTCCGTCGGAGCAGCGTCCTACAGCTCCTAACATGGCGCCGGCGAGCAGCAGACAGACAGCTATTTAAATTTTTTAACTATCTTAGAATAACAGTTCCCGTACGAAACTTCTATTCAACTTATATTTTATTGTTAACTTCATATCTCATGTTTCAAATAAATGTTATGATAACTTTTTTAACAAAAATTGCATGGTAGTGAAGAGTTTAATATTGGTAAAAGCATTTTTAAATAAACAATGTATTGAAGTAACAATCACAAAGGACGACAGAATAAGTTACCAGTTTGTGGTTTTAGGATGAAAAGAAACATTGGCATATGATTAGATGCTGCAAGTTCAATTTTCCATAATTTTGCTTCAGTTCAATTACATGAGATAAGATTCCAAAAAAAGATAGATGCTTTTCATTCAGTAGCTTTCCTATGTTCAGAAATGGAACATAGTGGGCTCGATTCCATGTAGCCCTGAATTATAATGGCTCCTCTTTTACATGTCCTTGGCTTTCTATGTCAAGTCAGAACTCCTGTTGCTTTTGCAAAATTCACGTATCACTGTAATATAACTACATTAGAAATTGCCTAACTTACATAAGATCCTGCGGTGAAGAGGTCAGCGATATCCACCACGTCTTCTGGTTACAAGCAGCAGAAGACTGGGAACAAATAGTTCTCAGTGCCCTTCTGCAGCTTTTGGTGTGACCCCACTCAAGCGAACATGCCAGGGTCATACTTGTGCCACGAAGTCCTATGTTCGCCAGAAGAATATACCAGTAATGGCGCATTGCTAGTTATCGACTACCTATTATTGTGGTGGCTCAAGCGGGCACTGATGCATCATTTCAGTCATTATATAGTGGGTCGTAACAGTGATTCACTCAGGGTTAAAGGCATGTGACGATCCCTCTCCTTAGAGACTATCAACTTGGTCAGAATCAGGTCGGTTATGTCTAAGATAAAATGAAATTAAGGGAAATAGACAAACATAGGGCAATAAAACGAAAACACGGTATTTCAGAAAGCCGCTGCTAAAAGATGCTCACAGGATAGCGATACAAAACAGGCACATCAATATAATACTCAGCCTCCTCAATGTCTCCTATTATTACCAATTGGCTGAACGCCACTTCCGGAACCGACCCATTTGAAGTGAGACTTATATGGAGCAATACAGCATCAAATCTCTATTTATAAAAACGTTGCGTACGTCACCGCAGGCGGCAGACGCAATACGCATGCGCAAGTTTACCTGCAAGTGCGCACGCGCAAGGAAAACAAACCGCCGGCTTTCGTTTTGCGAGGGGGGGGCCGCACACACTCTGGAGACGGAGGAGAAAAACCGAAAACGCAGGGAGCAGCGCCAGGCCTCCGATAATACTGTCACCCAGACATTCTGTTTCTCTCCCGCAGACAGAACCGCTGCCTGCTCAGAGGGCACGGGCGGACATGAGCAGGTGACAACTGTCAAATCAGCCCCAAAACACCCCCTCCCCATGAAAAGATACCCAGACTCGGGCAGCTCCATCCACAGCCATAACATCATGTGTGTCTGTGTGAGATCAAAATATCTGTGTAATGTAAACACACTGTATAATTATATATAAAAACACTATAATCTAAAAGGTCCCATGAGTTTACAATCTAAAAGGTCCCATGAGCTTACAATCTGAAAGGTCCCATGAGTTTACAATCTAAGGGGTCCCATGAGCTTACAATCTAAAGCAGGGTTTCCCAAACCTGTCCTTGGGACCCTCTGACACACCACTTTTTCCAGATATCTGAAGCACAGCACAGGTGATATGATTTTCTGCTCAGTGATTGCAGGATTCAGTCTGCATTTCCCACAAGGTGATCTGCAAAACCTGGCTTGGTTGAGGGTCCCGAGGACAGGTTTGGGAAACACTGATCTAAAGGGTCCCATGAGCTTACAATCTAAGGGGTCCTATGAGCTTTCAATCTAAAGGGTCCCATAAGCTTACAATCTAAGGGGTCCAATGAGTTTATAATCTAAAGGGTCCCATGAGTTTACAATCTAAGGGGTCCTGTTCCCGTGATTTTACAATCTAAGAGGGGCCTGTTCCCGTGAGTTTATAATCTAAGAGGGGCCTGTTCCTGTGAGTTTACAATCTAATGGGTCCTGTTCCCGTGAGTTTACAATCTAAGGGGTCCTCCTGTTCCCGTGAGCTTACAGTCGAAGAGGGTCCTGTTCCCCCGACCTTACAATCTAAGAGGGGCCTGTTCCCGTGAGTTTACAATCTAAGAGGGAAGAGGAACCTGCTCTAATATATAAATGCCTTTGTAATGCGCTGTCAGCTGCGCGTACACCCATCACAGCTGCTCACTTGGCCTTCCTGTTGCAGATGGGACGGCGACGGACGCATTACAAATGCATTTATATATGGAGATACTCTTGGATAGGACATTGGAAAACCAAATATGTGGACATAAATTCTGAGCTGGCGACAACAATAGATTGCCTTCCGGGCAGGCTTAATAACTAGTAGTATATAATGAGGCACTGAAGATATTATGATAAGGTGTTGTAGATAGTTTAATTGGACATAAAACTTGACACGTTTCGTCACTGCAACGTGACTTTATCAAGGTTTGTGATTCACTCACGGTTATAGGCTTGTGACGATCCCTATCCTTAGCAACTCCCTGTTATCAACCTGTTTGGAATTGGGTCAGTTATGTCTAACATCAGTGTAGTGTAGCGTCCACTAGGGATGAGCTGTTCGGTTCGATCAGTTCGGAGTTCAATTCGAACTTTGGCCATTCGCAAGTTCGCAAACTTCAAACTTTTTGGCGTGTTCGGAAATTTTTTTTTGGAAAAAAGTATAAAAAATGCTTAACCACTTCAATGCGGAGGACGCGCTCAGCGTGTCCTCTGCATTACCGCTGCTGTGCGGAGGACGCGCCGAGCGCGTCCTCCCATTGGGGTCAGCGTTCGGCCGGGTTCCGGCCGATCGCTGGCCCCCCCGGTGCGGGCTGACATCCTCGATGTCAGCCGCGCATCCGGAACCGCAGCCGCTGGAATTAGGTGCCATCGCGGCAGCGCGATGACACCTAATTGAGGCGCCCCCCCGCATGTGCGGAGGAGGCGCCTGAAAGGGAGGGGGGGAGGTCCTTCGGACCTCTCTCCCTCCCGATTGGCGGCGTTGCGCGAGTTAACTCAGGCACCATTTGGAAGGGCACAGCCTGCCCTTCCAAATGGTGCCTGGCATTAACCCCTGGGGAGCTGGATCGCGAATCAGCGCTGAAAAGCGCCGGTTCGCGATCCTTTCCCGGAGCTGGCCGACATATTGGATGTCGGCCAAGCCTCCGGGAACTCCCCCTGAGGACTGGCGTCATCGTGCGTAGCACGATGACGCCAGTCCTAGAGTTAACCCCTAACTGCCACCAACGGTGGAGATAGGGAGTTCCAATGAACTCCCTATCTCCCGATCCGTGGCAGCTAGGGGTTAATGTTTGGTATGGTTGGATCGGCCAGAGCATGGCCGTTCCAACGATACCAAACACGAATGTGAAAAAAGTTTTTAAAAAAAAATTAAAATTAAAGATAAAAATATATTTAAAAAAAAATTATAAAAAAAAAAATAAACATTTTTTTTGCTTTTTTTTGCTTTGTTAGTGTAGCAATATTGTTCCCATTTCAATTATAATGTGAACAATGATGCTGCACTAACGATTTTTGTATGCGGTGCGTTTGTTAAAAATCGCGTAATTTTCCCCCAAAAAAAATGTAACGAGTCCCCATCTCTAATTTTTTTAACGAGCGCACCCCATACAAAATATAACCGCAATTGCTCGCATGTTAAAATGTGAAAAAAAACACTTTACATGTTGTAAATTATTGAAAATACATATTTTATTGCATTTTTTGTTATAATATACAGACATGACATAACGTATACATATAATAATGACATATTATGAATCTACCGAGTCTGACGGAAAGAACGATATATAATATGTCTGGGTAATATACTAAAATAAGCCTTCAAAACACGTTTAAACATGATGAGCAAAACCGGTAAAAATGACCTCAGCACAGAGGCGGGAAAAGCCTCAGCAGCGAAAGGGTTAAAAAATACAAAAAAAAATCTAGAAATAAAGAGACTCTTTACTGCAGAATATTATAAGCAATGGTTTATTAGATATTGAATTAAAAACTAATGTGTACGTGCAAAGATTCTCACCTCTAAATGACCTGTGTTCTCAAACGGTAAACAACAGGTGTTTTTAGTCTGGTCTAATGAATTTGATACATTGTATGTATGTAGACTATACTGAGGGTGTGGTGTCTGCTTCTGAGAAGTGTTAATTTCTCTACTAAATCTTCCTCTAATATGCTGCATTTCACTACTGTGTGCTCAGCTCATTTTTACCGCTTTCGCTCATCATGTTTAAACGCGATTTGAAGCCACATTTTATTAAATAACCCAGACATATTAGATATCATTCTTTCCGGCAGACTCCGCAGATTCATAATATATCATTTTTATATGTATACGTCATGTCCTGCCTGTATATTATGACAAAAAATGCAATAAAAATTGAATTTTTAATCATCTGCAGTGTGTAAAGTGGTTTTTTTCACATTTTAGCACATGAGCGTTTGCGGTTATGTTTTCTATGGGGTGCGCTTGTACAAAAATTAGAAATGGGGACTTTTTACATTTTGTGAGGGGAATTACGTGATTTATAGCAAACACACACAATTGAAAAAAATCATTAGTGCAGCATCATTGTTCACATTATAATTGAAATGTGAACAATATTGCTGCATTAATAAAAATAACACCCAAAAAAAATACTTTTTTTTTTTTTTTACTTTATACCTGGTCATGTTGGGTATCATTCGAAAGGCCATGCTCAGGCCTTTCGATTGACACCCTCCATGACCCCCTAGCTGCCTGGAGATATCGGGGTTCAAATTAACCCCCTATCTCCACCAGGGGATTGCGGGCAGCTAGGGGTTCCCCAGCTATCTGACGTCCTCACGCTATGCGTGAGGACGTCAGGCAGTGAGGGGGGACCCGGGGGTGGAGCCGCCATCCAAGATGGTGGCCTCCACTGGAGCTAGGCCGCACTTCGGCGCCACAAGGCGCCGAAGTGCGACCCGGTGCCTAAGGGGTTAAAGCCAGGCACTGCTTAAAAGGGGAGACTCTCCTTTTAAGCGGTGCCTGGCTTTTATTTGAGGGCCCTCCCGATCAGGAGGGAGAGGGATCCGAACGGATCCCCCCTCCCTTCCAGGCGATCACCCGGCATTGCCGGGGGATCACCTGGAAATGACGTCATCGCGCATGATGTCATGTATGTCGGGAGGAGCTTGACTTCAGCATCTGAGGACGCTGAAATCAGAATGCCGCGGGATCCCGGACAGAGAGGTGAGTATCTCCGCCGCAGGTCCCGCAAAGCTGATGACGTGTGGGACACATCCTCCTCAGCATACAGCGGGAGTAACTGAGCCCACACGTCGTCAGCACTGCAGTGAAGGGGTTAAAAACGTTTTTTTTAAAAACTTTTTGTCCTTGTTTCCTGTCCCCCAGGGCACTACCCAGACCCGGACATTGTTTTTAAATGTTTCTATATATCCTAGAAATCCGCCACTTCACGGGCAGGTTATGGGGACCTCCTATGCACAATATTTGAAGGAATTTTTCGGTTTTATTTTTAACCCTTATTTCATGGAAAACTCAGTCCCTTTAAAAACATTTTTTTTAAACTTTTTGTCCTTGTTTCCTGTCCCCCAGGGCACTACCCGGACCCCCATACACCTTTTATGGCAAATATCCTGCATACAGTTGTGTTCAAAATTATTCAACCCCCACTGAAATTGAGTGTTTTGGCCAGTTTGACATTGATTTTGATCATTCAGTCATCTTGCTTACAATTAAATCAAAGAGGCACGTGTAGGTCAGACAAATATAACATAACATTTATAATGAAATAACCACAAATGTCTTTTCTGTGCTCACATCATTATCAGTTTTATTCAACCCCCAAGTGACATTCAATCTTAGTACTTAGTACAACATCCTTTTACAGTTATAACAGCTTTTAAATGTGAAGCATAGCTTGACACAAGTGTCTTGCAGCGATCTACGGGTATCTTCGCCCATTCGTCATGGACAAAAGCCTCCAGTTCAGTCACATTCTTAGGCTTGCGCACTGCAACTGCTTTCTTTAAGTCCCACCAGAGGTTCTCAATCGGATTTAAGTCAGGTGACTGCGATGGCCACTCCAAAATGTTCCAGCCTTTAATCTGCAACCATGCTCTAGTGGACTTGGAGGTATGCTTGGGATCATTGTCCTGTTGAAAGGTCCAACGTCTCCCAAGCCTCAGGTTTGTGACGGACTGCATCACATTGTCATCCAATATCTCCTGGTACTGAAGAGAATTCATGGTACCTTGCACACGCTGAAGCTTCCCTGTACCTGCAGAAGCAAAACAGCCCCAAAGCAGAGATTGACCCCCCGCCATGCTTCACAGTAGGCAAGGTGTTCTTTTCTTCATAGGCCTTGTTCTTCCTCCTCCAAACATAGCGTTGATCCATGGGCCCAAACAGTTCTAATTTTGTTTCATCAGTCCACAGAACACTATCCCAAAACTTCTGTGGTTTGTCCACATGACTTTTGGCATACTGCAGTCGACTCTTCTTATTCTTTGGAGACAGCAAGGGGGTGCGCCTGGAAGTTCTGGCATGGAGACCTTCATTACGCAGGGTGCGCCGTATTGTCTGAGCTGAAACTTCAGTACCCACATCTGACAAATCTTTTCTCAGTTCCTCAGCAGTCACACGGGGACTTTTCTCCACTCTACGCTTCAGGTAGCACACAGCAGTCGAAGTCAGCATCTTCTTTCTGCCACGACCAGGTAGCGTTTCAACAGTGCCCTTTGCCTTGAATTTGCGAATGATGCTTCCTATGGTCTCTCTTGGTATGTTTAACATCTTTGCAATCTTCTTATAGCCATTGCCCTTCCTGTGAAGAGTAATCACCTCTTCTCTTGTCTTCCTGGACCATTCTCTTGACTTCACCATGTTTGTAACCACACCAGTAAATGTCAAGAAGGAGCTGAATATCGCAGTCATTTTAAAACTGCCTAATTGGTGCTTATTATGCTTTATTGCTGCTCTGTGACATCCACAGGTGTTTTCAATACCTGATTGAAAACACTTGAATGAACCTCTGTTCTTCAGAGTGGTAGTCTTTAAGGGGTTGAATAATTGTGTCAATGAAGAATTCACAAAAGAAACATTTACTACTGTAGTACAAAACCAATTGATGTCATTTTAGTTGCATATGGTTCTTTAAAAAGTCCTGGTAGGATTTCATTCTGAATACAATTACAAATGTACACTAAATTCCCTAAAACCCTTTACAGCATTGGGGTTGAATAATTTTGAACACAACTGTATATGCCCTCTTGGAGGGCACTCTAAAAATCGAATTTTGAGTCCCATTGACTTGTATTGAGTTCGAGTTCGAATTCAAACTTCTGAAAAGTTCGAGTTCGAATGCGAACCGAACTCGGGGGGTGTTCGGCTCATCCCTAACGTCCACCTATTTCCTCCACATTGCATTGCGTCTCTCTGTTACAACCGGTAAGATAATGCAGCAATGCCATTTTCTTTGAAAAACATTAATGTACCATCTACTGGCCAAATAGGTTATTTACAGTAATAAATTAATTAAACAGTAATAAATATTTTAAAATATTTTACAAAAAAAAACACTGGTTTCTGACAATGTTTTTTTAGAAAATAACTTGGTAGTGAAAGGGTTAATGTCACTCCAGTTACTGATAACAGCTTTATTGGAATAGGGCTGACAAAACTAAAAAGTTATAAAATGTTACACGGATCTTTGTTATTTTAAAATATGGGCATCATTAAAGCTTTCGTTTAAATGATTAAATGACTTGTTTTCCAACAGGCAGCAGCATCAGTCTTTGGACACTTATTTTATTCTTTTTAATATTTGCATGTACTAATCCCATTCCAATGCAAACTTTTAAATCTGTAATAAACCCCTTTGGTAAAATGAGTTACAAAACTGCAAAACTATCAAGACATTCTTTATCCAGAATTATATTTTGATTATATATGCATGTTATTTATAATGTAAAACCATAACAGTGATATTATAGGGGGCTTGAGGTTATCATAAATAAAAGAAGATAAAACATACATTGTAATTAACTACTTAATTATGTAGTGATACTGTGAGCCCTGAGTTATCTTAGTTCCGTCATTTGTTCTTTTTACTGTTTATTTTGTTATTATTTGGATTTAAAATGAGAAACGAAAAAAGAAAAATGTTACAAAAACTTTAAGAATATTTTTTCCTATAACAAGTAAGTACAATTCCTGGACTAGATGAAATAAAAAATACATAACGGTAAAATATAGCACCCATTGTATTTATTTAACAGGGTCTTTTTACGTAATTCATAAACTACCTAAGAGTGCGTACATATAGTAGTGATACGATCAGGAACACCTACTGCACTGGTTTAAAGGTCTAAACTGATTCTGTGGTGCTATGTGTTTTTTAGTGTTCGGGTTTGCCTAAATTAATTATTCGATTTTTATAAGTCTACTACAGAGGGGACCATATATAATTATATGGAATGCTGTATTTTGAAAAGTAGCTTATTAAAAAAATTACTGCTCTGTAGTAGAAGGGTAGAAGGAGTAGAAGATGAGAAGTGCTAGTTTTGTAAGATTATCAGGGTTATTCAAAGAGATCCGAATTGTGGCCGAAAAGGTAACCGAACAGTGAAATTCAGCGTTCGGTTACCTTTCCTGGCCATTCGGCTATTCAGAGAGCAGGCAGTTTGCCAAATCCTGGCGAATTGCCTGCACGTACGATGCCTGTTCATTGCCTGTTCGAGGGCAGTGAAAACCCCATAGAGAAGCATTGCTTCGTCAATTCAGAGAACACAAAACAGCAGTGAAAAGTTGCCGAAATGCCCTGCTGTTCAGTGGTTTAATTCGGGCGGTTTATTCAGGCGATTTCCATAGGCTTCAATGTTAAAAATATTCCCGTTTTAATCCAATATCTAATAAACTGTTTAATATTATATTCTGCAGTGAAAAGTCTCTTTATTTATAGATTTCTTAGGACCTGTTAGGCATTTTAGGGTTTTTTTTTGGCAAATAAATTTTCACTTTTTTTTTAAATCGTCTTTTCTTCTTACTGCCCTTTTTATTATCATTCATTGGATCTTATATGTAAATTCCAGGCATTTTCGCTCATTTGTTTTTTTTTGAAACAGCGTTTAAATTTTCCAACTTCAAGCGTACTTTTTTTTTTCTTCACCTCCTTTGTTTGCGTGTCGGGTTTTTCCGGCGTCTGCTCTGCGCTGTGATCGGCGGCTAATTGGGTTTCTCCAGCGCGTTCGGCGGGGTTAATCCATATGTTTTTGTGGGTTTTGGTGAGCGTTCGCCGGGTTTTGCAGTGAGTGTTCATCGGGTTTGCGGCGGTTTTTCCCTGCACTAAGATGGCCCTGTGGTGATTACTGAATACACCACAGGGTCGCCGAAATAGGATCGCCGAATCGCACCGAATTGAAGAGAACGAAAAGTCACTGAACGTGTGCTAACTTTTCGATTCTCTTTGAATATATATATATTACAGGGCTATTTTTCAGGGGTACTCGCCGGTACTCAGTACCGGCACCTCACCACCAGCCAGAACTAACAAGAGAGAGTATGATGCTCCTCCCTCCTCCTGCAGTGGCAGGTAGAGAATCGGAACAGCTCGGCAGCTCAAATTGCTCCCGAACGCTTCCGATTGTCAGGAGTTTATGTAGGTACTGATAATCCCCCTCCTCTCCCAGTAAGTGACAAGGGAGGGCTGGTTAAATAAAATCTCCCCTCTGTTTCTTCAGTGCCCCAGCTCTGGCAGATGTGTGTAAACATGCTGCACCCCCTCTCTGCAGCCGCTGAAACTTTGAACAGCACGGGGGGGTGCAGCATGTTTACACACATCTGCCAGAGCTGCAGATTGTCAGGCTCTGGCAGGTGGCACTGTAGGGCGGTACAGGTGGCCGCCTAAGAGCGCAAGACCAGGAGGGGGTGTAAAGACAAATTTGAATCCCTGGTCACTTGCCTTGACAGGGATCCAAATTTTTAAACATCTGCCTGGCGCTGTGTCCCTGCTGCTCCTCCTCTAAGATGCAGCTGTTGCCCAGCGAGCTGCATTGTATCTGCCAGGTCAGAGAGCAGACTCCCCTGCGGTGTTGAATACAGAAGCCTGCGCTCTCTCTCCTCCTGGTCCCTTCCTTGCTGGTGCCTGGCCCCCTCTGATGATGTCAAGAGGAGGGCATGCCAAAAGAAGTCTACACTGCCGCTTTACCCCCAGCCTCCCCAGCAGTTCCAGACAGTGTGTTCAAGTGCACCCTGGAAGGTGAAAATTTAAGTCCTGGCTGCATTGCTCTGCAGGGACTCAGTGACAGGCCAGCTTCAGAACAAAGAAAAAACTGCTGCTGCTTCCAAATACACTTCAAAACAGCATTTAAAAAGATCAGCTCTGGCAACACAGGTATGTTCACCTGGTCCTGCTGTTATCACCCTGTGGGGGTCTTCTCAAGGTAAAACTCCCTCTCATTGGAGTCCCCCAATATTATTCAAGCAGTACTTGGTGGATAGGATAGGTGGATAGTGGAGTTTTATTTCCGAGGAGCTCGTACACACTGCGCATTACTGTGAGTTACATTGCTGTGGAGCTTATACATACTCAGCAAAACTGTGAGTTTCATTGCTGTAGAGCTCACAAATGCAAGGGGATTATCCACTCAGTGCCAGCGTTGCAAAAAAACCCAAAAAAAACAGCTACCTGCACTGCAACAGACTTTTCTTGCAACAGAGGCACTTAGTGGATAACCCCCCATAGGGTTACAACAATAGTTGTGTTTCATTTAAAGTAACACAGTATTAAAATATATGCTTCCCTTTTATAGTGTCTTCCTTTAAGTGAGTTACATCTATTGTTTATTAGGACATGAAAATAGTCATAATAATCAGTTTTTCCCCAGACGTGAGAGTACCCCCACCTATTTTTCCAGAAAAAAAGCACTGTATATACAGTTGTGTTCAAAATTATTCAACCCCAATGCTGTAAAGGGTTTTAGGGAATTTAGTGTACATTTGTAATTGTATTCAGAATGAAATCCTACAAGGACTTTTTAAAGAACCATATGCAACTAAGGCTAGGGTCAGACTAGCGCAGTTTTAACGTGCGGTTAGCCGCACGAAATCACGGCCTACTAGCAGCAAATGACGTCCAATGCCGGGAACATACGAACGAACGGCCGCACGAAAGTTCGTCCGCGCAACGCAAGTGGCCAACGAACGCATTTTTTTCCGAGAACGTCAAACCGCTACTACTGACGGTACAGAGTGCGCTGCGCCGACTCCATAGCGGCGTGTGGTGTGATTAGGAGACGTCAGACGCTGCTAATGTCCGGCCAACATAACGTCCAGACGCAAAAAGTGTTTTATTGATGATCCGTACAAATCACGGACGAAAAGGCGCATCGTATGACCGCTGTTGCGTATTCTGGAAAAAATACGTACGAATCGTTCGACGCACTTTTTCACGGACGACGTGAAAAATGCGTTCGTCTGACCCTAGCCTAAAATGACATCAATTGGTTTTGTAATACAGTAGTAAATGTTTCTTTTGTGAATTCTTCATTGACACAATTATTCAACCCCTTAAAGACTATCACTGAAGAACAGCGGTTCATTCAAGTGTTTTCAATCAGGTATTGAAAACACCTGTGGATGTCATGGAGCAGCAATAAAGCATAATAAGCACCAATTAGGCAGCTTTAAAATGACTGTGATACTCAGCTCCTTCTAGACATTTACTGGTGTGGTTACAAACATGGTGAAGTCAAGAGAATGGTCCAGGAAGACAAGAGAAGAGGTGATTACTCTTCACAGGAAGGGCAATGGCTATAAGAGGTTGCAAAGATGTTAAACATACCAAGAGAGATCATAGGAAGCATCATTTGCAAATTCAAGGCAAAGGGCACTGTTGAAACGCTACCTGGTCGTGGCAGAAAGAGATGCTGACTTCGACTGCTGTGCGCTACCTGAAGCGTAGAGTGGAGAAAAGTCCCTGTGTGACTGCTGAGGAACTGAAAAGATTTGTCAGATGTGGGTACTGAAGTTTCAGCTCAGACAATACGGCGCACACTGCGTAATGAAGGCCTCCATGCCAGAACTCCCAGGCGCACCCTTGCTGTCTCCAAAGAATAAGAAGAGTCGACTGCAGTATGCCAAAAGTCATGTGGACAAACCACAGATGTTTTGGGATAGTGTTCTGTGGACTGATGAAACAAAATTAGAACTGTTTGGGCCCATGGATCAACGCTATGTTTGGAGGAGGAAGAACAAGGCCTATGAGAAAAGAACACCTTGCCTACTGTGAAGCATGGCGGGGGGTCAATCATGCTTTGGGGCTGTTTTGCTTCTGCAGGTACAGGGAAGCTTCAGCGTGTGCAAGGTACCATGAATTCTCATCAGTACCAGGAGATATTGGATGACAATGTGATGCAGTCTGTCACAAACCTGAGGCTTGGGAGACGTTGGACCTTTCAACAGGACAATGATCCCAAGCATACCTCCAAGTCCACTAGAGCATGTTGCAGATTAAAGGCTGGAACATTTTGGAGTGGCCATTGCAGTCACCTGACTTAAATCCGATTGAGAGACCTCTGGTGGACTTAAAGAAAGCTGTTGCAGTGCGCAAGCCTAAGAATGTGACTGAACTGGAGGCTTTTGCCCATGACGAATGGGTGAAGATACCCGTAGATCGCTGCAAGACACTTGTGTCAAGCTATGCTTCACGTTTAAAAGCTGTTATAACTGTAAAAGGATGTTGTACTAAGTACTAAGATTGAATGTCACTTGGGGGTTGAATAAAACTGATAATGATGTGAGCACAGAAAAGACATTTGTGGTTATTTCATTATAAATGTTATGTTATATTTGTCTGACCTACACGTGCCTCTTTGATTTCATTGTAAGCAAGATGACTGAATGATCAAAATCAATGTCAAACTGGCCAAAACACTCAATTTCAGTGGGGGTTGAATAATTTTGAACACAACTGTATATACTGTATATATATTTAATATGTATAATACTCATCAGAGTATAGCATTACGTAGTGATATCTTTTTTATTGGACTAATGTTACATTTAAAAGACAAGCTTTTAAGAGTGTACCTCTGTTCTTCAGGTCTGGAAGCTCTACTGCGCACTGCTATAGTCTGGTGATTTTAGCCTCTGGACTAACATGGTTTATCAATCTACAATATAAATATGTATATATATACACACATTTATAAAATATTTAACTGTAAGAACATTACAACAGCCCATGTCTGATTGTATACACTATTTAACACATGCACAAAAGAGTCAAGAAGAACATTAAATACGTTGTTTGGGAAAAAATGTTCGGAAATGATATTTCCATAACATGCATAACAATGGGAACCTAATCACCTGTTTGTGAAAAGCAAAATATAGTCAATGTGAGGTGGGTGAGAAATGGATCTTGAATTACCATGAAACAATGAATTTATGTAAGAAAGCAGGTGTTTATAAAACATGCACTCATTTTTAAAACATATATGAAGTGGAGAGGTTTGTTTGCCACTGAATACATTTATTTTAGGTTTAGAATTCTGGGAAACAACATTTAGAAGGTTTACATTCAATGCATGATGATACTATTTGGGCTTTATTCTATAGTTGGTAGTAACGTAGTGTTTCGATATGTGATCGTTAGTGCTACGAGAAGCACGTTTAACGTTTGCCATCAATATTCCAATCCTGATGCTACACTGAGGTGAAATCAGTTAGCGCTTCACAGTGTGCGCAAGCTTCCAGTACTTAAGTGTCTCCTATACTTAACATAGGGAATGCAAACAATCATTTCCGTTTCGATAAGTGAGGTATTAAAAAATGCAGGTGCCCAAGGTCCTGCATGACCGTATGTCACTGTTACGCAGGAGGAGGGACCCGCCGCAGCAGCCAGCAAACGGGGCGTACTAGAACACCCCGCTGGCATTAGCACCCCAATGCCGGGCACAACCCACCCGGCAGTATGGGACTTAAAATTCAAAAGGGCCCCCTTGGGCATGGCTGGGAACAGAACCTGGTGCTCCTCCAATTTTTAATTCATGTTTCTTCATTGTTTTTGGAGAGGGAAGTAAAGAGCTGCTAAATCTGAGCAACAAACAAAACTTGGATCAAGACTGGAATAGTGATTCAAGCTGTTAAGATAACGACTCCAGCTGTTAGCGACAGGGACAGCATAGGGTCCAGTGTGTATATACGACACAGATGGTTTGCTGCATTATTTTCCATGTGTTATTTGTTGTTGTTGCTGTATTGATGTGTTTGTGTTTCTAAACCAAAAGTGGTAATATATGAATTTTTTGAAAACTATTTTAATCCAAATAGGAATAGCATATACAATGAAAAACTCATATATTGCCTCTCCATGTCAGACTTCCAATGATTCATTGTGCTTGAAATGGAGTTATACATACCACTGTTTTAGTTATAAGGTTTATTATAAGGTTTTAAATCTTAATGAAATTTTTGTCTTTATTAACATTAAATATACAAAAATATTATCTATTATTAATTTTTGAAAGAGCAATGACATTGCTTGAGTCATCATCTAAGGTATAAAAATAGCTAGATAGATCGCTGCGTGGTAATGTGGCGGTGTCTACAACGTTAAACTAAAAAAAATATTATAACATTTATTAGAAATATGGGATGCCCAGTTAGCTCTTAGGCTAGCGTCAGACGAACGCAGTCATCACGTCCGTGTTGCCGCACAGTTTAACGTCTGTCGTAGCATTGATTTGTGATCAATAGAGACCAACACACTAAGTACGTGCGCACCGAAGTCGGCACGCACCACGCAGGTGGCAACGGACGCCATTTAGGCCTCGACGTAAAAGCGCTATGACAGACGCCCGGAGTGCGCCGCGTCCACGTAGCGGCCTGTGTGCGTTATGACGCGACGTCAGACGCAGCGAATTTGCGACGTATTTCAAGTTGACGCTCAGAAGAGTTTTGGTCTGGCTGACTGTACCTGTCATTTAATTTTAATTAATTTTTATTCCCATATTTCCCTTTTTTTTCTACATCCGTCAAAAAAAACCGACCGTGTGGTATCTATAGTATCTTCCGTCAGTACGAACGTCCGTTATACATGCACGCAGAGTGCACTCAGACTGCGTTCGTCTGACATTAGCCTTAAATGTAGGGTAGACTGTTTACAAGTGCGGTCACATCTAGATCTGCTCTCCAATGAATAGCATTTTTTTTGCAAATATTGTTATTCTGAGATTGTTTAAAAAGTAACATGATGTGAAACCAGTAAAATCTGTGCCACTGGCGCCACCCGGTAATTGATAAAATAGTAAAATAGTTCACCAAAAATGTGTTTCGCTAGTACAGCTTCAATGGCACCAACTGAAGAAGCTGTACTAGCGAAACGCATTTTGGTGAACTGTTTTACTGTTTTACCATTTTACTAATAATTATTTTGCCTGATTTTACACCTATCTTGGGTCCTGGATACTTTCATTCACTGAGGAGGTGGCTGAGGCTGATAGGTGATCCAGTGCACCTTATGAAGTCACTGGCTGCCTCAACATCTGATGTCCGATTGATGAGACACCAGCAAATGTAAGTAATATATTTATTCTCTTTACACACTCCCTGCATATACGTTATTACTCTATTTGAGTTTTGTTTACTCTTTGAGGGCAACGGAGGAGTCCAATATCTTAAGGAACCACGTAGCAAGCCCAAGAGTGCACCACGAGGGAGGCCTCAATAGGACAAGAAGCGCCATCTCCACCATGTTCTCCTTGTAAAGGGATGTGAAGGTGTTTATTTTTTTTCTTTCATTTATTTGTTTATCCTTTACAGATATATTGCTGGGATGAACAGTTCTGAACTGTAGATGTGTCCTTTTATTACACATTTTCAAATGTGGTCTACACTGCATTATTATTATATAGGTAGAAACAGCCTTTGTGTGAGTGTGATAAAGATAGGTAATTGAAACTGTTATAACAGTAATTGTCAGCTATCATGCTAGTGGGGATTTGTAGTAATCATAATGAGATTATCAGAAAAGCAGCTTCCAAAAAATACCAACACAATATAAAAATAATATCTATATTGTCATATGTAAAATACACAAACACCTCATACAGTGGCAAGAAAAGGTATGTGAACCCTTTGGGATTACGTGGAGTTTTGCATGAATTGGTCATAAAATGTGCTCTGATCTTCATCTAACTCACAACAATTTGAAAAACACAGTCTGCTTAAAATAATACAAACAAACTTTATATGTTTTCATGTTTTTATTGAACAGAACATGTAAACATTCACAGTGCAGGGTGGAAAAAGTATGTGAACCTTTGGATTTAATAACTCGTTGACCCTCCTTTGGCAGCAATAACCTCAACCAAACGTTTCCTGTAGTTGCAGATCAGACCTGCACAATGATCTGGATAAATTTTGGACCACTCCTCTTCACAAAACTGTTTCAGTGTAGCAATATTCTTGGGATGTCTGGTGTGAATCGCTCTCTTAAGGTCATGCCACAGCATTTCAATCGGGTTGAGGTCAGGACTCTGACTGGGCCACTCCAGAAGGCGTATTTTGTTTTGTTGAAGCCATTCTTTTGTTGAATTAATTGTATGCTTTGGGTCATTGTCCTGTTGCATCACCCATCCTCTGCGGAGCTTCAGTTGGCGGACAGATGGTCTTACGTTTTCCTGCAAAATGTCTTGATAAACTCTGGAATTCATTTTTCCATCAATGACAACAATCCGTCCAGGCCCTGAGGCAGCAAAGCAGCCCCAAACCATGATGCTCCCTCTGCCATGTTTTACAGTGGGGATGAGGTTTTGATGTTGGTGTGCTGTGCCTTTTTTTCTCCACACATACAGGGTTATTCAGAGAGCGTGAAAAGCAGGAGAATGACTGGAGAATGAAAAATTCTAGGTCAAAATAGACGATTTGGAAAGTGAGATGAAAGGGAGAATTTTTCTGGTTTGGCTATTTTGACCTAGAATTTTTCATTCTCCAGTCATTCTCCAGTCATTCTCCTGCTTTTCACGCTCTCTGAATAACCCTGATAGTGTTGTGTGTTTTTTCCAAACAACTCAATTTTGGTTTCATCTGTCCACAGAATATTTTGCCAGTAGTGCTGTGGAACATCCAGGTGCTCTTTTGCAAACTTCAAACGTGCTGCAATATTCTTTTTGGACAGCAATGGTTCCTCCGTGGTGTCCTCCCATGTACTCCATTCTTGTTTAATGTTTTCCTTATTGTAGATGTGTCAATAAAAATGTTAGCATATGCCAGAGATTTCTGTAAGTCTTTAGCTGACACTCTAGGATTCTTCTTTACCTCATTAAGCATTCTGCGCTGTGCTCTTGCAGTCATCTTTACAGGACGACCACGCCTAGGGAGAGTAGCAACAGTGCTGAACTTTCTCCATTTGTAGACAGTCTGTCTTACCGTGGACACATGAACATCAAGACTTTTGGAGATACTTTTGTAACGCTTTCCAGCTTCATGCAAGTCAACAATTCTTGATCGTAGGTCTTCTGAGAGCTCTTTTCTGCGAGGCATGGTTCACATCAGGCAGTGCTTTTTGAAACCAGTAAACCCAAAACTGGTGTGTGTTTTTAAAGGGCAGGACAGCTTTCAGCAACACATCCAATAATATCACACTGATTGGACTCAAGGTTGGCTCACTCCTGGCTCCAATTAGCTCTTGGAGAAGTCATTAGGCTAGGGGTTCACATACTTTTTCCACCCTGCACTGTGAATGTTTACATGTTCTGTTCAATAAACACATGAAAACATATAATGTTTGTGTTGTATTATTTTAAGCAGACTGTGTTTTTCAAATTGTTGTGATTTAGATGAAGATCAGAGCACATTTTATGACCAATTCATGCAAAACTCCACGTAATCCCAAAGGGTTCACATACTTTTTCTTGCCACTGTATGTGTATTGTATAGGGTCTTTCAGAAATTGTAATAATCTGAATCTTATCCCTGTCCAGTAAAGAATGATTGCAGAGCTCTTGCACATTCTGCCTTCTTTCTGGATGTTGTTGTAAAGCAGCAGTTATGTTTGTTGAACTTTTTGTTACATTAAAGGTGGACACTGACTGCACTTTGTAGCTTCTTTACAGGAATGCATGGTGAAAGGAATGAGCTCTCACAGATTATTTAGCTTCTGCCAGTGGAGAATATTACTTTTATAATTAAAAATGCAAGTAAATGGGTTTTTATATTCTAATTTCTTTTTATTCTCTTTCAATGAAAATTACATATACAGTGTTTTTATTGTGAAAGGGTTACAAAATAAATGTAAAATCCACATTGTTTTGAAAAGTTACAAAATGGGGAGACATAATGCTGAACTTTGTTTATAATAGATATTTGTTTCAATATCCCTTAATTAGTAAAAATGTATATGTTCTGAATAATGGTGTTTGAAACAAGAATAATATACTCTACATCCAAATGATTTCAGGTCTTCTATCTGTGTTAAAAACAACAACAAAAAGAATTCTAAAATGTGATATGTTCACATTGAATAAATTATTTTACTAATAATCCACTCTTCAATGGAAAAGTATATAATATGTGTAATTTGCGAAACGTAATGGCTCTCACAAAAGATAAAAAGTCATGTTAAAACCTCTTTTGAGTCAAACAATAACTTTTTACACTTTATTTCATTGTTCATAAAAAGGTGGACGGAAATTACACCAGAAAAAGACTGTGGTGAATTGATGTTCTCTTTTCAACATATTTCAAATAAAAGGTCTAAATTGCTTGTCAACAATCTAGAACTCAGCATGAGTAAATGGAAATCAATGCCTTTGATACAATTTTGTGATTATAAGGTTTTCTCAGGGCAATGATGGGTTCCGTCTCTTACCTCGGTACCTTTTTTTTTTCATAAAACAGTACGAAATAAACATTATACTCCAAGTTAAAAATAGCTTTCTGTAAAAGGCTATAATAAGCTATGGAGGATGCATTGTGAAGAAGATTATGCACTTTAATGGAAATTTATATTAACATATGAAAAAACACTTTACATTAGACATGTGCGCATATTTTCCATCATTTGCTGATTCAGAAGCATTCCGTATTATGAACCAAGGCACCGAAATCAAAAGGTTTAGTCCCAAATCGATTCAGTTTTTGGATCGATTCGTTATTTGTGAAGCAGGAAAATTAAGTGGCGGGATGAGAGCGGGAATATGTTAAAATCAGCTTATTCTTTTGCTCTGGTTTAACGCATGCTTGCTTGATGCCAATTATCAGGGTTATCCAAAGAGATCCGAATTGCTTGAGAAAGGTAACCGAACGCTGAAAATCAGCGTTCGGTTACCTTTCCTGGCCATTCGGCTATCCAGAGAGCAGGCAATTTGCCAAATCCTGGCGAATTGCCTGCACATACGGTGCCTGTTCGGTGCCTGTTCGAGGGCAGTGAAATCCCCATGAAAATGCACTGCTTCGGCTATTCAGAGAACACAAACCAGCAGTGAAAGGTTCCCCTAATGCCCTGCCATTCGGTGGTTTAATTCGGCAAGTTAATTCAGGAGAATCCCATAGGCTTCAATGTTAAAAATATTCCCGTTTTAATTCAATATCTAATAAACCGTTCATTATAAAATTCTGCAGCAAAAAGTCTCTTTATTTATAGATTTTTTAGGATATTTTAAGCATTTTTCTGATTTTTTTTTTTTTAAAAGTCAGATGTTTTTGTTTTTTTTAAAGTTTACTTATTTTTTCTGTAACAGCCCTTTTTACTATCATTCCCTGGACCTCATATGCAAATTTCAGACATTTTCGCTCAGTAGTTTCTTTGCAAACAGCGTTTCATTTACACAGATTCATACAAACTGTTTTGCTAATTTATTCACCTCCCTCTGTCTGCGGTCTCAGCTGCTTCGGCTGCTTCGGCTGAGTGTTATCGGTGGGTTTTCAACGTGCATTCGGTGGGTTTTGCGGTTAGTTTTCGTCAGGTTTGCGGCAGCTTTTCCCTTCAATTCGGGGACCCTGTGGTGTTTGCTGAATACACCGCAGGGTCACCGAAATGGGATCGGCAAAAGGAACCGAATTGAAGAGATTGAAAAGTCACCGAACGTGCGGTGACTTTTCGAATCTCTTTGGATAACCCTGTATGTGTCTCTATCACCTGTCCAATGAAAATAACAGATTTTCCTGACTGATGTTAAGGGATAGCCAGATAATGCTGAATTTGTCGCAGACACTTAGCCAATGAAAGCAAGTAGCATCAGAAGGGGAGACTGGATTAATAATAAGGGTGTTTCACCTTCACTGTGATTCTGAAACCAAAGCTGGTTATGAAACATGCCTGTTTGTTTCTTGGTTGATAGACACTCATTGCCTTGGCTTGTCCAATGTCCTGACTCCTGTCCACAGTGAGAAAAGAAAAATCATCTTCACAGTGTGCTGTATTTTTTTCCTTTTTGTGTAAAAATATAATAGACTTGGTCTCCTTTTTTCTATGTCCTTTATTTGCAACTGCAGAGCAACCACCACCCTTCACAAAATGGCTTATTTGGTAGAAAATTAAAGATTTAGGGCCCTATTACAAACTTTGCGCTCAGATATGTGAGCGTTAATGCTAGGTTAAGAGACTTTAACGCATGCCCCTCATATTACAACTGCGCTAACGGAGTCCTATGGACTTCAGGAGGTGATACTCACTGCGGCACATAAGTATCCAGGAGGTTAGCGCTGTGTTACGTGGCATGCTGCTGAATCAGCGCCTGCCCCATAATATGGCGCTAGAACGGGGATGCTAAGAGGAAACCTGCAGGAGCAGGTTTTTCCCATTAGCATCCCAGCCATTCTGGCGGGCCACTCCTCTGGCCCTCCTAGCAGCTGATGCGTGATGCACATTATTGACTGCAGAGGGACAGCCTGAGTTTAGGCCGACCAGCATTAGCCAATGGTATGCAGCACATGCCAACTGCTGGGTAGGATATAGGAGGCCCATTGAAGTCAAGGGGATGTACAAGTAAGCCCTGCATCTTTAAGGCCCACCTGCCGCAGGAATAGTATAGTGTGCACTGTGGCAGAAAAGGGTTAAAAACAGTTGGCAATACTTCACAAGATAAAATCACTGTGAAAAGTTTGTAAATACTCCACCTGCTTGGCACATCCTCAAAGCCTTTAGATGTATATCGGAAGTACATTGATTCACAAAAACAAGACGGGCAAGTGAGAAAAGGGATTTATTAACACAACAATAAATATATGATAACAATTAAGCCTGATGTGTTTAGTCTACAATTGGAGTATCCCAAGGGCATTAGAAATAAAAGAAATCCAAGCCGTATATCCCTCTATACCCCTTCTCGTATAGTCCTGTTAAATAGTCTACATTGGACATAGCACCGATATCAGCATTTTCCATATTTCAAATGCTTAAAAATAAAGTCCTCTTTGAATAATATTCTAGTCAAAAAAATGATGGTGTTACTTATTAACCCTTTTCACTAAAAAAGTATAAACTTGAAATTGCTTTCCAATACAATAAATACCAACGATGAGCATATGAAACCCCTATACATACCTTTTTAATGCAAGATTAGAAAATGTAATTCCCAGTTAGATCCCACTCCTTTCATTCTGAATTACTGTAAAGAGGTTATAAAGAGCACCCCCTCCCCTTTAACACATAGTTTAACAAGCCTTCTGTAGCTTTACATCAGCCAGGTAGAGGGCAGCATACAGGGAGAGCCCTGGGGTCATTCACTACTACAGGGCTCAAAATTTCCACTCGCCTAATCGCATTTGGCGAGTTGAAATTGAGTGAGGGCGAGTGGAAATGCACACACAGGCTGCACTATAAATAATTTTGTGCTGCGTATTCTGGCAGTGCCACCATGCAGCCCCTCCTTCCCCAGGCTGCACAGTGGCGGGGTTCAACTGCCTAACCTGACCAAGCTGGTCTCTGTTACTGGCAGGGGGTGAAGAGGAGCTTCCCTGCCTCCTCGCTCTGCTCACACTGGGGTCTGATGGTATACATGTATCTGGGGTCTGATGTCTGGGTATTAATATTGTTTTTGTAACTTTTATTCTAAGTGAAACCTTTAACAGTGTAATTTCATAAGATAATTTAATGTTTAGTTTAATGTTTAGTTTAGTGTTTAGGGGCAGGGTTAAGGGCTGGGTTGGGGTTAGGAGGAGCAACTGGTGGCGAGGCCTGGTTAGTAGCTTGGGACTTGAAATTTTGAGCCCTGCACTACTATACATAGATAAGATTCTGGGGTCTATAACCTTATAATAAAGTTCAACTATGAAACCCAATATCGAGACTTGTGCAGCTGTTTCCCCCCTTTAAAGCCTGGCAGCACAGCACTGCATTTTATTTCAGCATTATAGCTTTCTATGACATTATTATGTTTACCTTTATTGATGTTCTGGTGAGCTCAAACAATGGCAAAATCATCATTGGCTTAAATATACTGTTGGAATAAAAGGGACACTACCACCAAAAAAATGAAATGTCCTTAATGTGTTTATCTTATGTTGCTGATATCTTACATGTGCTTTGTTTTTCTCTTGTATGTTTAGTTAAGAAAATAATTTACTGAATGTGTTACTATGTGCAATCTTTTTTATTATTATTCTTTATTTATATAGTGCCAGTATATTCCGCAGCGCTGTACAATGGACACAATATAGACAGGGTTACAATACATTGAACAACAATTGACAAACCGGTAAAGCAGGAAACGAGGGTCCTATTCCCATGGGAACTCACAATCTAGAAGGGTTCGGGTGGAAACTGGAGGAGAGGACTGCAAGGTGAGAGTGATGGACTGCAAGGTGAGAGTAATGGACTGCAAGGTGAGAGTAATGGACTGCTAGGTGAGAGTGATGGACTGCAAGGTGAGAGTAATGGACTGCAAGGAGAGAGTGATGGACTGGTTTCGTCAGTGAGTTGGGTGGTAGGCTTCCCTAAATAGGAATGTCTTAAGAGAGCGTTTGAAGGAAGGGAAACTAAGGGAAAGTCTGACAGTACGAGGGAGAGCGTTCCAGAGGATGGGGGCTGCGTGTGAGAAATCCTGTAGTCTATCATGGGAAGAGGTAATGCAAGGAGAAGCTAGGCGCAGGTTAATGTTTGATCTTTTAGTGATCATTGCGTTGTAAACTGCCCCCCGCCCCCAGTATCTTTACATCACTTGCTCCTCACTGTGTAGCTTTGGCCATGGAATGGAGTCTATGGATCAGTCAGTCGATCACCGACTCACATCATTGAATTACGTGAGATGTATTCAACACATCAGAAGGGGTAGATTAGATTTTAAAATCCCTGTTTTATCTAATTCAACTGCCATCTCTTATCTTGAGTAGTCTGGAGAACAATGGTCTTGTCTAAACATTCCCTCCTCCACCTAATTGATTGTTAAATACTGTAGAAGATAAAGTACAGCAATAATGAAAAATGTTTGCATTATAGGAAAAAGCCACAAAATTGAAACAGGTAAAAAGAACTTTATTTTTCCTTTCTACATGCAATTACTTCAAACAAAGGATAAAGCAGCAGCATGTGTTTCATAATGTGGATTTGGTTCTAATGCACAAATAATCTAGTTACAGCTTATGTAAGTGGTAACGTCCCTTTAAGGGAGCATTGGAAAAAATGGAGGTTTGGAAATGTGGAATGCTTGGAAATCTTTCTCAGACTCTCAGCGTTTAACCACTTTGTGTATACATGATCAGCAATACAGCAGACACAGCAGCCCGGGACCGTGTTAACACAATCTGAAGCTGTGCTGCGTCATTGCAAATTGTATGTCTGTTGCTGCAAACAAACTTAATTTGCAATTGGGCTCCAGAAGCTGCCCCCAAAGTTTTAACACCTCAGGCATGACACCTTAGGGGAATTTCTGGTAGCGAAGGGGTTAAAGGTGATTTATTTTTTTGCTGCAAAAGTAGCATGTGAGATCTGAATGGTACACAGCCTTACACAAAGGGCAATGTACCCTATAACCTGGGGGTACTGACAGGTAACAAGTCGATTAAACATCCTTATGAAACAAATGAGTTGTTACGGTCCCCTGTTAGGCTGGTGTCAGACGAGCGTAGTGTTCACGTCCGTGATTGCGCCTAAAAGTACGTCCGTGATAGCATGAAAGAAAGTCCATTGGAGCCCGACACATGAAGTACGTCCGCACTGAACTGCGGACGCACAACGGCCTCGGCAAACGGACGCAGGTTAGGCAAGAACGTAATACTGCTAGAACGGACGTGCGGAGTGCGCTGCGTCCACAACGTCTGCATAGCTTTGTGTGTGAGTGATGGAGCATGGTCAGACGGACTGCATTTATACGTCCAGCATTTTTGACGGACAGAATGTTTTTTCATTGTAATTTATTTTCCCCTCCTACATCCGTCAAAAATAACTTCAGTGAAAAAACGGACTGTGTGACCACTACTGCGTCATCCGTACTGACGATGTACGTACTGCACGGACGTACAGTCCGTAGAAATCACGCTCGTCTGACCCCAGCCTTAATGTAATGTTTGTCAAATAAAATAAGCAGTGGAGTATTGGACCCCAGATGAACCATGAGGCGCTAAGCAAAACATAGGTCAACAGCAATTCAATGAATTATGAATCATCATTTGAGATCTTTATACACAGAGGTAGGAGTTGTTAAACGGTTGAAATGTAAATTGTATCAGTGGGTGGCTTTCGGTGTATATTGCTATTTTGATGACTTATCCTTTTAATGTATTTATGAATCTGCCGTACAGAAGACTTGGTGACGCAGAGTAAGGGTCAATCGAGATTCTGAAATATACACTGCTGTGCTTTTCAATGGCTTAAGGATTGAGTCAACGTAAAGTCTGTTTGCTGCAAATATATATTCCATTACTCTGGGGGTTTTTTCTTTTCATTACACTCTCTTTATCTTTCTGTATAGCGGTGGTGGTTATTTCATTTTGTGGCCTCCTCTAGGATCACATGAAGGGTTATTCATTAAGAGTCGAATTTGCCACCGAATTGCACCAAACGGTGAATTTCACCATACGGTGCAATTTTTTTTGTCAGTTTGGCTATTCAGAAAGCTGGCAATTCGCCAAATATTGACAAATTGCCAGCAAAATATTTATTTCTTTATTTATTTATAAAGTATTTTACCAGGAAGGATACATTGAGTTTTCTCTTGTTTCCAAGTATGTCCTGGGTTCAAGAACATTGATTTGATGCAGTTCGTATTAAATCGCTGCAGTTTGGCAACCTTCGGCGGCAGCGAAATTGTCCTATAGAGAAGTAATGGTCAATCTATGCAGAGAACGCCGAACTGCACAGAAATGTTGACAAAATGCCCAGAATTTCAGTGGTTCAGTTCGAGAGGTTTAAAGAGGCGAATCCCATAGGATATAATGTTAAAAAATATTAGCGTTTTTATTATTCTTTTATTCAACAGTTTATTCTGTTTATTTGCAGCAATAAGTCTTTTGCTTTATTTAATTATTTGATTTTTTTTGGGCATTTTTCTGGATTTTTTGCGACATTTTTTATTTCCTTTTTTTATGCTGATTTGTTTTTTTATTCTGCAACAGACCATTTTATATAGGACCTTTTTTTATTATTTCTGTGCATTTTTTTTGTTTTAAATGCCTTTTTTAAAATGGCAGAGTTCCATTTTTTTTAAAAACCTGCGGTGAATGCAGAATTCATGGAAGGGTCGGCGCAATGAAATCGCCAAAACGCACGAACGGGAGAGCACCGATGAAACTTTCGATGAAATTTCAGTGCTCTCTGTATAATCCCTATGATCTATACATATAGTTTATCACCTCCTACTTTGTTTTAACTTTTTTTTGCCACTCAAGTTCAGCATTGTTTATATATTGTCATGTGTCACGTGGACCGGCGTCTTGATGATACATTGAAAACCTTTAAAAGCAGTTTTGTGAAGACTAGGGATGAGCCAAACACCCCCCGAGTTCGGTTCGAGCCCGAACACGAACTTCCCATTTGTTCGGGTCCGAACCCGAACTCGAACCCAATGCAAGTCAATGGGGCTGAAAATTAGGTTTTTAGAGTGCCCTCCAAGAGGGCATATATGCTACATATTTGCCATAAAAGGTGTATGGGGGTCCAGGTAGTGCCCTGGGGGACAGGAAACAAGGACAAAAAGTTTTAAAAAAACTTTTTAACCCTTTCGCTGCTGAGCCTTTTCCCACCTCTGTGCTGAGCTCATTTTAACCGGTTTCGCTCATCATGTTTAACCGCGTTTTGAAGCCTTATTTTAATATATGACCCAGACATATTATATATCGTTCTTTCCGGCAGACTGTGCGGATTCATAATATGTCATTATTATATGTATACGTTATGTCATGTCTGTATATTATAACAAAAAATGCAAAAAAATTAGAATTTTCAATAATTTACAATGTGTAAAGTGTTTTTGTTCACATTTTAAAATGCGAGCATTTGCGGTTATATTTTCTATGGGGTGCGCTTGTTAAAAAAATTAGAAATGAGGAATCGTTACTTTTTTTTGGGGAAAATTACGTGTTTTTTAGCAAACGCCCCCCATAGAAAAAATCATTAGTGCAGCATCATTGTTCACATTATAATTGAAATGGGAACAATAT
The DNA here is from genome assembly GCA_009667805.1 of Leptobrachium leishanense. Taxonomy (NCBI): domain Eukaryota; kingdom Metazoa; phylum Chordata; class Amphibia; order Anura; family Megophryidae; genus Leptobrachium; species Leptobrachium leishanense. Next base: position 261,932,088 of record CM019067.1, on the reverse strand, counting down.
TGTTGCACTAATAAATCTAAAAAAAAAACAAAAACATTTTTTTTTTTTTATTTTATTTTTATTTTAATTTTTTTTTTTTACATTTTACATGGTCATGTTTGGTATCATTGGAAAGGCCACGCTCTGGCCGTTCCAATGATAGCAAACATTAACCCCTAGCTGTTAAACATTAACCCCCTCACGGATCGGGAGATAGGGGGTTCATTGGAACCCCCTATCTCCACTATAGGTGGCAGCAAGGGGTTAATTTCAAAACTGGCGCCATTGCGCTCTGCGCGATGACGCCAGTCATTAGGGGGATATCCCGGAAGCCTGGCCGACATCCAAGATGTCGGCCAGCTCCAGGAGGGGACCGCGATATGGCGCATGTTGGCGCCATATCGCGATCCAGCCCCTTAGGGGTTAAGGACAGCCGCCGCTTGGAAGGGCAGGCTGTGCCCTTCCAGGCGGTGCCTGTCTTTAATCACTGGCCCACGGGGGAGGGGGAGAGGTCCGAAAGGACCTTCCCCCCCTCCCCTTCAGGCACCTTCCCTGCAATGGCGGGGGGGGGGTGCCTGAAATAGACGTTATCGCGCATGCGCGATGACGCCTATCGTGCCCGCCGGGGTCCCGGAGGCTGGGCTGACATCGATGATGTCAGCCCGCACCGGGGGGCCGAGCGATCAGCCGGAATACCGGCTGATCGCGGCTGCAAAGGGAGGATGCGCTCAGCACGTCATCCGCAGCGAAGTACCAATGCGGTTGGACGCACTGAGCGCGTCCACCGCATTGAAGTGGTTAAAGGGACAGTGAGTTTTCCTTGAAATAAGGGTTAAAAATAAAAACCAAAAATTCCTTCAAATATCGTGCCTAGGAGGTCCCCATAACCTGCCCGTGAAGTGGCGGATTTCTAGGATGTATAGAAACACTTATAAACAAAAAAATGACGTTTCATATGACGGTAAATGCTTTTCCTTTAATCTATCCATAAACAACTGCTTGGGGCGGCAGTCTGTATGAAAAGAGGAGACATTTTCGGACACGCAGAAAAAGTTTACTGATTTTTTGGGCTAAATTATTGTGAAATATATGCAGGCATTGGATGAAAGTAACAATAGATGCTTTAAAATTGGTCCTTTAGCGTCCCCAACAGTGCCGTCACACTGATACAGGCGTCAGTGGCAGTGCACCCAAATATTGTGCTTTTGGTGCCAGGCCTGCAAGTACTATCATACAGTAACCCCTCTGTGGTATTGTGGAAGAATGCAGGGGTGAACCATGTGGTCCTATATTGAAAAGTTTTTGATCTGTTAATGGGCGTCAGTGCACCCAGATATTGTGCCTTTAATGCCAGGCCAGCAAGTATCATCATACAGTAACCCCTCTGTGGTATTGTGGAAGAGTGCAGGGGTGGACCATGTGGTCCTATATTGAAAAGTTTTTGATCTGGTAATGGGCCTCAGTGCACCCAGATATTGTGCCTTTAATGCCAGGCCAGCAAGTATCATCATACAGTAACCCCTCTGTGGTATTGTGGAAGAATGCAGGGGTGGACCATGTGGTCCTATATTGAAAAGTTTTTGATCTGTTAATGGGCGTCAGTGCACCCAGATATTGTGCCTTTAATGCCAGGCCAGCAAGTATCATCATACAGTAACCCCTCTGTGGTATTGTGGAAGAATGCAGGGGTGGACCATGTGGTCCTATATTGAAAAGTTTTTGATCTGTTAATGGGCGTCAGTGCACCAAGATATTGTGCCTTTAATGCCAGGCCAGCAAGTATCATCATACAGTAACCCCTCTGTGGTATTGTGGAAGAGTGCAGGGTTGGACCCTACGGTTCAAAAAATTAAATTGATATAAATCTGGCACAGGCGTCAGTGCAGCCAAATATTGTGCCTTTCATGGCAGCAAGTGCATTCACATCGTAACCCTTTTGTGGTATTGTGGAAGAGTTCAGCGCTGCAGGTTTTGTGAATGCAGAAGACATCCCCGATCTATTCCGTTACGTCAGCATCAGGGGATTGATAACTGCTGATCCAGGACTGATTCATTTTTATAAATGTCAGCCGGTCTACAGAGTCGGTGGACAGACGCACTCTTTTGTCTGTGACAAAACCTCCAGCGCACTGAACGTCCTTTCGGAAAGCACGCTAGATGAAGGGCAACCTAGTAGCTGCATAGCATATTGGCTTAGTTCTGGCCAGTGATCCAATCTCAACACCCAGTAAGCCAGTGGATCATCTGCTGGAAACGTATCCAGGTCTGCCCTTGCCCCTAGGTAGTCCTGTACCATATGGTGAAGACGCTGGCAATGGGTGCCTACATTTGACGTCCCTGGGCGTCGAGGACTAAAAAAATTAAAAAAGCATCAGTCAAGCGGCCCTGGCCTTCACCACTATTCCTCTGATCACCCGCAGCCTCAGAAGCACGTGTGTCTGCACTTGGTAATCTACCAGTGCCTGGAAAGGTGTTACACAAGTGTCGCTTTAGAGCGTCCTCAAGTTTTTTCATCCTGTGCTCCCTCTGTGCGGGCAGGATGAGCTCTGCAACTTTCCCCTTGTATCATGGATCAAGAAGGGTTGCCAACCAGTAATGATCCCTCTCCATGATAGCACGAATCCTGGGGTCCTTTAGCAGGCTTTGCATCATTAGGGAGCCCATGCAGCGTAGGTTGGAGGTGGCATTAGCTTCCGAGTCTTCCTGGTCAATGAGGATGACCGTATCGTGCACTTCCTCCTCCCAGCCACGCACTAGCCCTTCTGTTTCTGGGCACACAAAACCCTCCCTTGAGGAATCCCCACCTTCAATGCCCCCACTACTTAAATACTCCACCTCCTCCTCATCCTCCTCCTGTCTGATCTGAGTAGGACCCGCTGGAATGCTGTCTGCGGAAAGACTGGGGCCTTGAGAGCTAGGGAAGGCCTCCTCTTCCTCCCACTGCTCTGCCTCTAGAGCCACATCTATAATTCCCCGCAGAGTGTGCTCCAGCAGGAACACTAAAGGAATTGTGTCACTGATGCATGCACTGTCCCTGCTCACCATCCTCGTTGCCTCCTCAAATGGTGACAGTACAGTGCATGCATCCTTGATCATCAGCCACTATGGGGGGGAAAAAAAACCAAGTTGACCTGAACCTGTCCTTGTGCCATACTCACACAGGTACTCGTTGATGGCCCTCTGCTGCTTGTGCAGATGCTGCAGCATTGCTAATGACGAGTTCCACCTGGTGGGCATGTCACAGATCAGACGGTTTGTGGGAAGGTGGAATTCTCTTTGAATTTCTGCCAGGCAAACGCTTGCTGGGAATGACCGTCTGAAGTGGCTGCAGACTTTTCTGGCCTGGATGAGAAGCTCTGGCAGCCCTGGGAACTTGGTTAGGAAACGCTGTACCACCAGATTTAAGACGTGTGCTAGGCATGGTACATGCGTCAATTTACCCTTGCGTAGGGCGGAGAGAAGGTTGCTGCCATTATCACAGACGATCATTCCCAGCTCAAGCTGGTGTGGTGTTAACCATCTCTGCACCTGCCTCTGCAGAGCTGACAAAATTTCTGACCCGGTGTGGCTCCTGTCCCCTAAACAAACCAGCTCAAGCACAGTATGGCATCTTTTTGCTTGAGCCATTGCGTAGACCCTGTCAGGCGTCGGTTTAACTGCCACTTCACCAGAGACAGAGAAGGAGGAGGAGGAGGAGGAAGAGGTGGTGGTGGTGGAGCAGACAGACCTCATACAAGCAGCTTTCTGGAGGCGTGGTGGATGAACAAGCTCCAGCACAGAGCCCTGTCTTGGATCCCTCCCAGCTGCGATCAGAGTTACCCAGTGTGCCGTGAAGGAAATGTAACGACCCTGTCCATGCTTGCTGGACCACGTGTCTAAAGTCACATGCACCTTGCTGCTGACTGCCTTTCCCAATGACTGCATAACATTGTCTTCCACGTGCTGCTATAGTGCTGGAATGGCCTTGCGTGAAAAGTAATGGCGTTTTGGAACCTGCCACTGTGGTACAGCACATTCAGCAAATTCACGGAAGGGAGCAGAGTCCACCAGCTGGAAAGGCAGCAGCTGCAATGCGAGTAATTTTGCTAAGCTGGCATTTAGACGCTGTGCTTGGGGATGGTTAGGAGTATATTTTTTCTTTCGCTGCGGCAGCTGCGGCAACGTAATCTGACTGCGTAAATCTTCAGCTACTGGGATGATGTCACATTGTGAGGAAGGAGCTGGTACATCCATTACTGTAGCATCATCCCTGTCAGTGGAGGTTGTAGGCAATGACGTAGCAGGACATACAGTGGGGGTAGAGACAGATGAGGAGGAGGAGGACCTACACAAAGTTTTGCACCAACGGGATGTGTGGCACTTGTTCATATGTCGCCTCAAGCACGTGGTACCCAAGTGTTCGGTATCTTTCCCATGCTTAAGCCTCATCTGACATAGATTACAAATAGCAACGCTGCGCTCTACTGAACATTTCTTAAAGAACTCCCAGACAACAGAGTTCCTGCGTGTGTTCTTTGAGACAACAGCGCTCTGCACCGGAGCAGCTCTGACATGTGATGCCTTGGACTGGCTAGTGCTACGGTTGGTCACAGAGGATGTTGTGCCTCGTGCTTGCTGTGGCTCCTCCTCCGCCTCTTCCTCACTTAATTCCTCTGTTTGATCTGGCACCCAGGTGGAGTCAGTGACCTCATCATCACTGTCATCTTCACCCCCTATCTCCTCATCACTGGAGCCAACTTGGCAGTATGCTGCAGCTGCTGGGGCAACATGAGTGCCAGTTATTTGTGTGTCATCACTGGCACCCCCTTCCTCTAGGTTGATTATACTCCCTTCCTCAACCTCAGAGATTGAATCAGAGCACTGTACTTGCTGCGCATCCTCAAGCAGCATGTCACTCTCATTGTAGTCAAACAATTTAGCTGACTCCTCCGTGTGTGATAGCGAGGCTACGGCAGGAGTAGCTGTGGACATGGAGGCTGCATTAGTTGCTTTGGCAGCTGAGGTGGACTGTAAAGCACTAGAAGCCTGGCTGGCAGAGGACTCGGAGGATGAGGATGGCCTGGTTAGCCAATCCACCAAGTCCTCTGTATGTTGCTGCTGCTTAAGACGGCCAGCACCAGTTAGAAAGGACAAGCGTGCCCCTGCAGAGGATGCACCACGTCCACCACGACCAGAGGCACAGCCTCCCGACACAGGGGCTGCTTGCCCTCTTATCTGTGTCTGGGAGCATCTGCCTGTCCTTTTTGTTCTTTCAGACATGGTGAGTGATATATAGATTAATATATACAGAACTCTGATTCAACTCTGGTATAAAGATTTAAAGAGCTCTGGTATAACTCAGTGAGACACACTGATAGCTGGCAGCCAGTGACGAGACACAGATCACCTCAATTCACAAATGTTTTAAAGAAATTAATGAGCCCCAAAATAATGCGTGGTACTGGATGTGGGACGAGACACAGATCACCTCAATTCACAAATGTTTTAAAGAAATTAGTGAGCCCCAAAATAATGCGTGGTACTGGATGGGGGACGAGACACAGATCACCTCAATTCACAAATGTTTTAAAGAAATTAGTGAGCCCCAAAATAATGCATGGTACTGGTTGTGCGACGAGACACAGATCACCTCAATTAACAAATGTTTTAAAGAAATTAGTGAGCCCCAAAATAATGCGTGGTACTGGTTGTGCGACGAGACACAGATCACCTCAATTCACAAATGTTTTGAAGAAATTAGTGAGCCCCAAAAAGATTTTCTGGCACAGTGAGTCACAGTGACAAGACACAGAAGATCACCTCAATTCACAAATGTTTTAAAGAAAGTTGTAAACCCCAAAAAAACTTGCTGGCACAGTGACAAGACACACATCACCTAAATTCCCTGATATTTGGTAGAAATGAGACCCCCCCCAGACCCCCCCAGTAGTGTGGCAGACCGGCAGTAGCAACACATAACTATCTCCTTTAAAATCTCCTCTGAAATGCGTGCAGAATTGGCGCGTGGAAACGTTATATAGTGTGCTGCGGGACTTAGCTCTGTGAGCCCATGATTGGGCAAAATTTGCCCAATCAGGACTCTGAGCGGTGATTGGCATAGTGTTGAACCAGTCTTGCACCAGACCTGTGGTCAGGTGCAAGGCTGTAGCCAATTACGAGCTTCAGGCCAGTGGGAAAATGCATTGTGGTCCATTGTGGTCGAACATGCGGCGAACACCCGGAAATGTTCGGTGTTCGCGATCTAGTCGAACAGGCCAAGTTCGGGTCGAACTCCGAACCGTTCGAACCGAACAGCTCATCCCTAGTGAAGACCAGTGAGCACCCTTTACTTTTTTAGAATTCCATATTGTCCCACTGAAGCAGCCCAGCACTCTTTAATTTTTGCTCAGTGACATTCAGTGACTTTTACACATTGTTTTCAGAGTTTTTTTTCCCACTTGTGTCTTTCCTTCAGGATAAAACAAAACCTCATTACATTTGTCACCTTGAAACAGGATGTAATCTATAAAAGCAGAAAAAAAGCTGCATAAATATTGCTATCGCATTGAGCCTTTTCCTTTTATTCTGTCATTAGTGTTTATTAGTAAAAATGAGCTTACGTGTATGGAATATTGAATTAACTATCATTTCACATTTCCCTACAGGGCACATGCGAAGCTCGGAGAGAACGAAAAAAAAGAGACAGTGATCCTGCTAAAACAGAGAGCCTCATGCTTGTCCAATAAAATGTATTACCTTTCTATTTCTGCTCATTGGAAATTCAATAACGGAGGAAACCTTCTATGTTTTCTGTTTAGTGCTATATGCTATAGTATTACTGATTGGGAAATGTTTCTTTGTCTAAATGTATATTTAAACATGACGAAGAAATCGCATTAGCAAAGGCTGAACATGGTTACATCCGCTGAATGGCTAAAAACAAACAATTTGCACAGGATTCTTCCTGTTTTCAGTGCATTTACTAAATTAATATTTGTTTTTGTTTTGAAAACATTAAGAAAGAAAAGTACATTAAGTGTTAACGCTTTCAGCACACAAGGAAGCTATGCAAGACGGGTTAAATGTAATTTTTGCACAATCGACTATATCAACAAAATCATTGATGTGAAAATGCTACTTTAGTCACAATTATTTTGGCTTTAACCCTGTTGAAAAATAGAGTTCTCTTTTTTCGCCCTAAAATAATTGGGCAGAGGCTGATGACAGCCTCTGACCAATTATATTTTTTTTTACTTTTTCGGATGATTTTACTCACTTTTGGTCCATTGCCGCATGCAGCTCTTCCTCTTCAGCTCATGGACTCAGAAACCTAGTAGCCCCTGAATCGTTTCTGCTCAATGTGCGCTCCTACTCAATGGACGTAGCGTAGGAGCCACAAATTGTGCAGCGCTACGGAACTTGCACGATATTTGTTTGCACATTCCGCAGACCTGCACAGAACCCTGGATCCAAGCTGTGCGCATGCACAGATCCGATCCATCAGCTGCCTGACTAAGACCACCCGCTTACTTCAAAAGTAACCAATCTGAAATTAAAAAATCCCAGCTGCTGGCGATGCTGGGTGAGCTGGAGGAAAGTCCTTCACTTCACCCAGCGATTCTGCTAGATTGGGGCAGCTGGGAGGGCAGGGAGACACTCTTAACACCCTGACCGCTTATAGTTATAGTATAGTTTTTTCCCTTACCGACTCCATGTTAATATCGTATTCCAGTGAAGGTGCTGTCTCAACACCATGCACTGGAATCCAGCTCTAACCTACCTGATACCCGCAGTTGTGGTTCCTCACCACCGCGAGTGTCAGCTTCAGGAGTCCATAGGACTCCATTTAGGTTTGTGCTTCAAGACTACGAGCTCTGTGCAAGCTCTGTGCGAGCTCACTCTCGCGAGACCGTGCAGCACCACTGAGTGATCGCGGAGGGAGACTAGGAAGTATTTTCTCCCGGCGAGAAGAAGCGGTGGATCGGGGCACCCTTTTCTCGGCGCAAAACATTTTCACCCCAGTTTAATGTCAAGATCGGAATATCAATGCCAGACATTAAGCTTACTAATGCCAGCGCTAACGATTATATATAGAGACACTGCTTTAGCACCACCTATGGAATACTGCCCTAAATGTTTTTCTTTTGTTTATTTTATGTTACTGATATTTAGTTAAGAAAATATTTTACTCTAAATGTGTCACTGGGTGCATCCAATGTGTGATATCTTGTGTATTATACTGACCCCCCTCCACAGTATCTTTACAGCACGTGTTCCCTCCTGTGTGGCATTGGGCACAGATTGACTCTATGGGTCCGACATCCAGAAAACTGACCTATTGGCTTGCATTATGTGGAATGTATGTAACTAACATCACCAGGAGGTGTCACTGAGTGTTGGAAGTCCGCTATCTGATCTCATTAAGCTGCCATCTCTTATCTCGCAAACAACAAAATAGACCCCCTGACACTTTGTCTGAACATTCACTCTTCCACAACTCATTTCCTCTTCACTCTTGCTGTATCCTATACCACAACTGTAAAGCGAAACTTACTGTAAGATTTTGGTAAATGTTGCATCATGGGATGCAAAATCCACTACATTGAAAAAGGAGATAAAAGCTTAGTTTCGTTTTCCTTTTACATACAATTACTTCAAAGAAGAAAAGTAGCATTTGTTTTATTATGTTTTTATTTTGTAATGCATAAAAAATCTAGTTACATTATGTTAGTGTTAACCCCTTAATGACAGACAGGTGTCACCCGTCGGGAGGGGGTTAACGCTGGCGAGGTGTACTGGTACGCCTCATGACTAGATGCCACTGCGGACCTCGGATTAGGCACACCCACACAGGCCTGGCATGTCGCCCACCGGGAAAGGTTTCAAAATCTGAGGTGGAAACACAAATTGACACTACAGCCTCTATGCACTGACTGTACTCCTAAAAAAAGAAAAGATGAAATAGAATAGTGTGTGTGCATTACTTGTCATTTTATGTAATGTAAAGGAGATCACAATGTACACAGCAAATGTTTATGTGGTGAAAAAAATCATCTAAATGATATGGTGAATAATCGTGTAAAATACATGTCTGATAAGCAATATATCCTATGATTTGTAAAGAATAATAGAAGTTATGTACCAACAATAAGGTGAAGTGTGATACCATGGTTTTAGAATGACTGTCAGGATCCTTTCCAGAACAGCTACGTGAAAGATGCTGGTCAGTACTTCCAGAACCTGAAACAGTTAATAAACAGTACACTCGCACACACACCACACCCCTGTCTGAATAAAGGTCCACTTCCCCCGTCCAACTTGACTCTGCATTGAGAGTCTAACCCTGCCTCCCTGACCAGCCCTTGACCACGGATCGCCCACTTGAATACTCTTTCTGGAAATACCCTCTTGTACAGCGCCTTGGATCTCCCCTGTGGCTGTTTATCCAAAGGCACCATCTGTGTGTCCCTGCACACTGGGCTCAGATCCCCTAAACCTGAATTTGGGTCCCATCGTGGCACATGCCAGGTGCCACCCTGACAATGTCTATCTTTCTCCTGAATCTTCCAAAATCAATAAATGTACTTAATATTTGAGAAAATTTCACAAAATGGCAAAAATAAGTTACCAACAAGATTTTAAGATCCATTTCGGAAAGCATTGAGTGAAAATAAAATCCAGTAATTTGAAACTGTCTAGCAAAGATTGTTATTATAATATAAAATAAACAGCTCAGTTAATTACAAAAGGAGAGATGTCCTGAAAAGTAAGTAATGTTTACATCTCTCTGGGTGAAAATTCTCTTATATAAACAGGATAAACAGGAAGGACATGTCTAAAAATGATTTTCCCTGATCTAGGTCTCATTAGGGATGAGGAAGAAACAATGTGAGATGAAGCAAGTCTACTGAAACTTCACAATGCATTCAGTTACTAATTTACAAAATGATTAGCACTTTGATTGCGATGTGAACAATAGAATACCCTAATGAACTGCTTTGCAGAGAACATTATTTGATACTGACTATTCTGATTCTGTTTGATTTTGTACAGAAAAGCTAAATTTATCCAACTGTAGACATAAATGTCCCAGTGACTGGGCTTCAAACAATTTAAGTTTTCTCCCTACCGCCCCCGTTTTATCGTGGGATTACAATGCAGGCGCTTAAAAAGCTGCCTGCATTGTTAGCGGGCGCTACGCCCTAGAATGCTCGCCGCGAGCATCCACTCGATGGAGCCCATAGGACTCCATTGAGCCAGACACTGGCGGTCACATGACCTGCCGGATCTCGCCTCGTGAGATCCGGCAGGTCTGCATAGTGCTACGCAAGGGGAGACTGAGGAACTTTTTCCCCCAGTCTCTCCCTGCTCCCGCCGGACGGGGGAGGCGGTTGGAGACGCGGTCCTTGCCGCGGGACAGGAGGCGAGTATACGTTTTTTTTTTTTATTTCTTTGGATGGTGTTAACGGATTCTGCAGAAGTAGAATCCGTTAACACCAAGTCCTGGCTGTGGTTAACTTTCTGTTAACTGCGGCCAGACCTTAATCAGCACTAGTAGATTGTAATACTAACGCTGATTAACACTTTGCGCTCCCCATGTTAAGTATAGGGAGCGCAAAGTACAGTAACCTCGCGCTGAAAAGCGCAAGGTAACAAACGCAAACGGGTTACTTAACCCGCTAGCGTTTGGATTGTAATATGCGGTAGCCACCGCGGCTAACATTTATGCCTACGCAGGTGAGCGTTAACGTTAGCACCAAGATTGTAATGTGGCCCTGTATATTTATACACAAACACAAATAATGCAACAGGGAAGAACAATGCATTGTGTTTGAGATCTCGTAGACCATGAACAGTTAATCCCAAAGACAATATTTTCTTTTTACTTCTGGCAAGGTCATCGTCTACATGTGTGTTATCTGATGCGAAACGAATAGTCAGATCAGCCTTGAAGCTGCTCGAAGACGCGTCAGTTCATTCAAAAGTTTATTTTAAAATGAATCTTGGTCCTTGTGATTCTTTTGACATTTCTAATTGTCATTATAGAGATTCTTGAGTTGGACTATGCACTACTAAATGCTATTTCCTACTGATGAGTAAATGGCCCCTTTTTGTCCTTTTCAATGAATGAAATAAGAAAATTACTTTTTGTGCTATTCAATCATTTGCCCTCATGTATCTCTGTAATAAATTATCATAATACATCTTTCATAGCTGTTAAGGAAGAAATAGCATGTTCTGTTTTGTCCATGACATTTAGAGTATTGGCAGAAGTGTTACGTAACTGTTAATAATAACTCTGCCAGATTTATTCACCATTGCAACCCAGTCACTCACTGCTAGACCAATTAGGAGTCCCATTGACCGATATATTGAATAATTGCATCTAGTAAAGTTATTCTGAGATGATTTAAAAAAATTAAAACAATGTTAATTTGCTGATTTTTAATTTTTCATGTAATTGTTTATCCTTTACAGAAATATTGTTGAAATGTAAGATTCTGAGCTCTAGACGGTGTCCTTTAACTTCCACAATTTCAAACAGGGTCCGTATTATTATCATACAGGCAGAAATGGACATTTTCTTAGATACAGTAACTGTGATAGAGATAAGTAATAAAAATAGTTAGATCTCCTGCTTATGGGGATTTGTAGAGATCATAATGAGATTATTAGCATTGCAGCTTCTAAAAAATACTGTAGCGCTCACTCCCGGAGGAGCCGCTGAAAATGAACCACGGGTCAGTCTCCCCGCACTAGGGAATAAATATACTCCAACACAGTTGTGAGTTTTTATATTTATATAGTTTACTAAAATATTTGAGCAGATGTTGAAACACGGTATTCACAAGTATTATTACAGTATTTTCGTATCCCGGTAAAACGCGTAGCGGAAAAGAAACGAAACACGAGGCTTCGTATTTCGGAAAATAAAATATTCGCAACCGAACATAAAAGCAATGCAATTTCCCGATAGTTCAGAAAAAGAAAACACGTAGCAAAACCCTGAACATACAATCCCTTCGTATTACGGCAAACGCGCAACGGAAAAAGAGGAAAAATATATATTCGGAACGTATCTTTATTTTCAACCCCTATTCCGATTCCTAAAAGAAAATGAGTCCTGCACAAGTTAAGTCCCAGGAGGTGAAAGGTGTATATGTGTGTGTGGTACCCGGGTACTGTTCAACTGGCCAGTGAGTTTATTTAAAGAAAGTCTTCGACTAGTCAGTTGGGGCCCTGTGGACTTTAAACAGAAAACAGCAGCTTGACCTTTAATCACAAACAGCCTTGGAGGCCTCTCACCCATCCGACGCAGGCTTTAGGCTCCGCTGACCCAGGACGTCTCTCCTCCGGATTTTGACTGGGGATACTAGCGGCCGGATCCGTTGTCTCACTTTATGCCGCTTGTCCAGCTCACCGCCTGCTCTCCGTTCGATTCTGCCGGTCTGCAGCAGTGTCTGGGCTCTGGCGAGTCTCCTTCTCCTCAGGCTAGGTGACCCAAACCGGAACAACAGGTCTCCCTCAGGCTTTGGGCCTAGATTCTCCTGTGATCTCCTCGGTGCGTCTGCTTTCTCTGCTTCCCTGGCGCGCTCTGGAACTTTCTCCACAAGACAGAGGATGTAAGTGTCCAGTCCCCACCCACTTCCTGTCTTCTTGCAAAGCATGCCGGGCATTGTAGTCCCAATGTCCAGTATCTGATCGCGATAGTCTCCATCTTGTGGCCAAAATTAGGTACTGCCACAGCAAGATGATTTTTAACACAGCGCTACACTCTCCCCCTCCTAGAACTCTTGGGTCTCTCCAAGGAGGTACAACAATTACATTACATTTCCAACATTTGAATGCAGTTTATATAACATGTACAGGTTCAGCAGCATACATATAGTGAGTTAATAACACTTCCTCAAGTTGACTCATATTTTGGGCTACCTCAGCTAGCATAGCAGACACTTCGGGCAACCTCCGCACCGTGGTGATGGCCTCTTCAGTGCTATGTCCTGGTGAGTCGTAGGTGAGTCGTTGGGGCGGTCGAACAGAGCGTTTTGGTTCTGGTTCAATCAGTTCCTCTTCAGGTGGAAGTACTATAGGCGTTGGCTCAATTTCTCTTTCTATCACTGGAGCAGACGTTTCTTCAGAGTATGATCCCTCCAGTGAAGGCATAGAACTGTAATCACCTGAATAAGCTTCCGGAGCTACCGGGATCCCCACAGCCTCAGGGACTTCCAACTGAAATTCAAGAGGCTCAGGGATATCAACAGCCTCAGGGACTTCCAACAAGAATTCTGGAGCTTCAGGCCTCAAGTTACTCTCCCACCGCTCAGGGACAACGCCAACCTCTTCAGGCTCCGGCGAGCGCATCCAACCTAGACAATAACTCTCTTCTTCACTGTCTCTTTCGCTCTCTTCGGCAACCCGGGTCTGTTGAGATCGAGTAACCGGAGGCAAACATGGAACAGGTGGATTTGGCCGAGGCAATTCGTCCCCAACCGGCATCCTTACAGCCTCTCTCAAAGGTAACAAGTGGTTTCGGTGCCAGTTCTTAAGAGGCCCAGCCTTTCCATCCGGGCGAATCTGATACACTGGTAAACCCGGCAGTTGTTTGCAAACAATGTAAACCTGGGAACTCCACCTATCCGCCAACTTGTGTCTCGCAGCCGCACCCAAGTTCTTCAATAAGACCCTATCACCGGGTTGTAGATCTTGTATTCGAACTTTCAGGTCATAGTTCCTTTTGTTTCTTTGCTCCCTGTTTCCCGAGGTCAAACGGGCCTGTTCAAACGCAGAAGCCAGATTCTTTCGAAGTCTATCCACGTAGTTTCTATGGGAAGCTACTGAGGTCTGGTCTAGGGATAACCCAAATGCCAAATCAACCGGCAGTCGAGCCTCCCTTCCAAACATAAGACGGTACGGTGAATATCCAGTTGCATCGCTCTCCGTACTGTTATATGCATGCACCAGAGTAGCTATGTGACGACTCCAACTCTGCTTCTCCACATTCGACAAGGTCCCCAGCATGTTTAGCAGTGTGCAATTAAACCTTTCAGGCTGAGCATCACCTTGAGGGTGATATGGTGTGGTTCGGGTCTTTTGGATTTCCAACAGCTCTAACAACTGCCCCACCAGTCTGCTTTCAAAGTCTCTTCCCTGATCAGAGTGCACTCTCCTTGGCAGTCCGTAGTGAACAAAGAACTTTTCCATCAACACCTTGGCTACAGTCGGAGCGCGTTGATCTTTCGTGGAAAAAGCTTGGGCGTAACGAGTGAAATGATCAGTCACTATTAGAATGTTCCCTTGCCCACTAGCATCCGGCACTAAGCACAAGAAGTCAATGCACACCAAATCCATGGGTCCCTGGCTCTGCAGATGGCTCATTGGAGCAGTTCGGGTCGGTAGAGTCTTTCTCTGAATACACCTCAGACAGGAATGACAATAGCTTTCTACTTCAGCCCTCATACAAGGCCAATAGAACCTATCTCGCACCAGCTTAAAAGTTCTCTCTGCACCCAAATGTCCATGCTCATCATGTAGTGATCGCAGCACACTCTCCCTATGTTTAGTAGGGAGGAATAACTGTTGAATCTCTTCAGAGTTGGTTGAGGGGCCCCTTCGGTAGACCACCCCATCCAACATCTTTAACCGCTCCCACTCTTTGTAGACCAATCTGGCTCCACTCGGGGAGTTGGTTAACAAAATCTCTCGCTGGTTTGCAGACAGGGCCTTTATGGTCAAGGCAATTAAAGGGTCTCTGGCCTGATCTGCTTTCAGGTCCTGTCTCGAAAAGGTAGGTAAACTTTCATCCCTTAACTGCGTAGGGTTACAGTAGAACTCAGGAACAGCCGCAGCCATAACTCCTATGGCCTCTGCTTCAATCCCTCCTTTGACCCGGCGCTCTGTTCCTTGACACAAAGCTTGCACCCCGTCTGGAGTCAACTGAGTCCATTCTGTAGTGTAGGGTCTTCTCGATAACGCATCAGCATCTCGATTATTCACCCCAGGGCGATACTTCAGGCTGAACCGAAACCCTGACAGAGCGGCCAACCACCGATGTCCCGTTGCGTCCAGTTTTGCGGTAGTAAGGATGTAAGTAAGGATTGTTATCCGTCTTGATCACGAACTCAGCTCCATACAGATAGTCTTTCAACTTGTCCACCACTGCCCACTTCAAGGCTAGGAACTCCAGCTTGTGAGTAGGATAGTTCTTCTCCGAAGGCGCAAGGCTCCGGCTCACGTACGCCACAGGCCTCAGCAACCCACCATACTCCTGATATAGGACTCCTCCCAGACCTTCTCGGCTGGCATCCACATGTAGTTCATACGGCTTGTGAGGGTCAGCATAGGCCAAAACAGGAGCTCGGGTCAGGCTCTCTTTCAGCTTTACGAAAGCTCCTTCACATTGACTGGTCCATTCACCTTGTAAGGACTCTCGAGCTTTCCTTGGCCCCGGAGCTGACGGGTTTTTGTCAGAGACCTTACAGCCTTCTTCTGTGATTTCCTTCTGCAGGAGTTTGTTCAGTGGTTGGGCTATTTTCGCGAATCCTCCCACAAATCTTCGATAGTATGAACAGAATCCCAAGAAAGATCTAAGCTCAGTGACGTTTCGGGGTCTAGGCCAAGAAGCTACGGCCTCCAACTTCCGAGGGTCTGTTGAAACACCTTCCACTGAGACCACATGTACCAGATACGTAACAGATGGTAGGCAGAATTGGCATTTCTCCAGAGACAGTTTCAGCCCCTCTTCATGGAGCCTCTTCAAGACCTTCTCCAAACGTTGCTCATGTTCTTCCAGAGTCTTCCCAAACACAATTAT
The DNA here is from genome assembly GCA_009667805.1 of Leptobrachium leishanense. Taxonomy (NCBI): domain Eukaryota; kingdom Metazoa; phylum Chordata; class Amphibia; order Anura; family Megophryidae; genus Leptobrachium; species Leptobrachium leishanense. Next base: position 261,916,319 of record CM019067.1, on the reverse strand, counting down.
GTCATCCAGGTACACTAATACTTCGATTAGATTCATATCCCCGACTGTCTTCTCCATCAACCGTTGGAACGTAGCTGGAGCCCCCGTAAGGCCTTGAGGCATCCTGTTGAATTCAAAGAACCCCAGTGGACAGATGAATGCAGTTTTCTCCTTGTCTTCAGGATGCATTGGTATCTGGTGATACCCACTTCGCAGGTCTAGTACACTAAACCACTTTGCTCCAGACAAACACTGTAGGGCATCTTCAATCCGAGGAGTGGCATACTGATCGGGGATGGTTCTCCGGTTCAATGTGCGATAGTCTATGCATAAGCGGACAGAACCATTTTTCTTCCGGACCAACACTATAGGAGATGCATACGGGCTCCTGGACTCTTGAATCACCTTGGTTCTCTGTAACTCGTTCAGCTGCTCTCTCAGATCATCTAAGTCTCCTAGCGGAACTCGCCTTGATCTTTCGCGAAACGGCTTGTCTTCTTGTAATCGAATGCGGTGTTCAGTACTCTTAGCTAGGCCCACATCGAACTCATCTTTTGAAAACAATTCCTTCCACTTTAGAACTTGAGACTGAAGACGTTTCTTCCATTCAGGTGAAATAGGAGCGTCCTTGGGGTAGAATCTTTCATCTGGAATCTCTTTACCCTCTCCCCCTCCTGAATCGGTAGCAGACTCTACTTGCCCAATAGGCATTCGTGCTTTAAGGACTACTGGAAAATCCGTCACGTTGCACACACTGACCGAGACTCTTCCTCGTGTTCTCTTCAGAGCTTTGGTGGAGACTATTTCAGGAATTACTTCGACTCCGGTTTCACTCCCATGATCAAAATCGGTTCCCAGCACCACATAGGGGCCTGGTTGCGATCCATTCAACTTGACTGAAGCCCGGAAACTCGCTACTTCTCCTGCTTGCAGAACCTTCTCTGTTCCACCCAGTCTCCACAGTCTTCCCACCTCGGCAGGTGCCTTTCGTTCTTCGACCATCCTCTGATAGACCGGACGTAACATTGGGTGTACTCCTTGAGTTGAACCTTCTTCCAACACGATAGGCGTCAGGAGACGCCGCACTAGGTCAGTATTCGTCCCCACTATCAGGGAGCTTCTGTTCGCACCCGAGGGTCGAGGACACACAATAGCCAATGCATCACAACCCCAGACTGCCCGATGACTTCAGATCCGATCTCCAACTTCACTTGCAAGTACCCGTCATAAGGGAGTTTCTCAGTGCCGATACCCCATATTTCCAAATCCTTCAATTCTTGCAAAGGAATGTGCTTTAAGTGTTTCTCGTAGAAGTCTCTGTAGATCAATGTCACTTGAGCCCCTGAATCCAACAGGGCTTTGGTGTAGACTCCTTCCACTTGGATTGGCACAATAGGAGAAGGACCTATCAGTTGGTCGGGAAACTTGGTGGCGGTATCTGGACACTTAGACCCAGTTTGTTGTACCCTGGCCTTTTTCTTGGCCCATGCAGGTTTTGGGTGTGCATTGCCTCCCCATGACGTAGACCCGGATGCTAAGGGAGTGACTCTTTCAGTCCTGGCAGGCTCTACAGTCGGCTCGGCTTTGGGCCTTTTCGCCCTCTTAACCTTGGCTTGATTTCTGGAGCGAGGTTCAACCCTCGGGCACTCAGGTTGCTCCTTCACTGGTGCCCTCTGGTGTTTCCCGCCGGTGAGGTAGATAACAGTCCCTCCAGAGCTTCCAACAGTCCCTTGACTCTATCCTTCTCAGGCTTTCGGCCTTTGCACTGTGCGCGGAAATGGCCCATTTCTCCACACCCGAAACATCTCTTCTTAGAGAGCGGAGACGTAGTTGCTTGTTGAGATTTGGTTAAAGGATTTGGACCAGATGCCACAGCAACTCCCGTCGTCTGCATACCTGTGAGGAATTTCTGCATTTCTGCCTGCATCTCTGTCACCTTCATCAATACCTGGCACAGTTCCGCATGCGCTTGCTGCAATTCAACTTGAGCTTCCTGAACCTTCTTGACGGTCTTGGACAATTCACCCCGTTCAGGGAGGTTCGACTCTTTGGCAGCCTTCTCTGTAGATTTAAAAACAACTAGATGTTCTTGTTCATCCTCGTCAGATCCATAGGTATCTAGAGAGTCGCTTTCAGGTTGCAGGCCGTCGTTATGTCTCACAGGTTGTGCATAAGCCCTTTCCCCCCGCCTGAAAGATTTCTCTTCTAGTAAAGCCTCTTCCTCTCGTACAACTCGGATCAGTTCCAGGTACTTTAGCTCTTGGTTACCTGCTCTGCTTCTCAGCTGCATCATCACTGGATCTAGAGGTTGAGAGCCCCTCAGGATCTGTTTTATTCGGATCTTATCTACTTCGGTCGGTTCGGCCCCTTTCTTCAGGAGTATCTGGTGTAGAATCTTATCCAGGCGCCTCATGTACTCGGTCATCCTTTCACCTCTTCTCTGATAGGTGTGTTCGTACTGATATACCAATTCGGCCGCCTTTTCAGTTCGCCCTTCTTCAAGAACGTTTAAATAATCCAAAGCAGTACAATCTTTTCTACTCAGTTTTAGGTTTCTCACCGCTTCTGACGCAGGTCCCTTTAAGCTCTCGGTGATCCTTTGCTTTTTCTGGGCCTCAGGGACATCCCACTCATCCAGAGCCTGCATCGCCTGTTCCACCCATTCTTCAAAGGTTTCTTCTCCCGCCGGAGTTGGTACGTTTGCTGTAAAATTTCTTAACCGTCGATAACCGAAGTTAGTGTGAGGTGGGCTTGTTTTCTGACATTTAACCAGTAGATCTCCAATAGCCACGATAAATTCAGGCCCTATCATGGCCAACGGACTAGGCGCGGAAACACTTGCGGATTCGCCACGTGGCGTACTTGGCTTAATTAGTTGGACTTCCACCTCTTCGGCCAGTTTCACGCTCGTGCCCTGAAAACATGGCGGAACACCCTTTCTCCATTCGAGAAGAACATACATGTGAGAAGTATCTGGGTTTTTTTCAATGTCCAGTATTAACCCCCGATGATCTGGTGCTAGCGTGGCCACGGCCTGGCGAATCTGATCTTCAGCCCAAGTGTCTGCTGGAATATCCATAACTATACAACATTCTGACTGGCTACTGTGCTCCCCACACCACTCGGCAACAGTGTCTGGATCCATATTTAACCCTTTAGATGCGGTTTTTCCAGAGACTGGATCCCGGACGAGCCCCCAAGTGTAGCGCTCACTCCCGGAGGAGCCGCTGAAAATGAACCACGGGTCAGTCTCCCCGCACTAAGGAATAAATATACTCCAACACAGTTGTGAGTTTTTATATTTATATAGTTTACTAAAATATTTGAGCAGATGTTGAAACACGGTATTCACAAGTATTATTACAGTATTTTCGTATCCCGGTAAAACGCGTAGCGGAAAAGAAACGAAACACGAGGCTTCGTATTTGGGAAAATAAAATATTCGCAACCGAACATAAAAGCAATGCAATTTCCCGATAGTTCAGAAAAAGAAAACACGTAGCAAAACCCTGAACATACAATCCCTTCGTATTACGGCAAACGCGCAACGGAAAAAGAGGAAAAATATATATTCGGAACGTATCTTTATTTTCAACCCCTATTCCGATTCCTAAAAGAAAATGAGTCCTGCACAAGTTAAGTCCCAGGAGGTGAAAGGTGTATATGTGTGTGTGGTACCCGGGTACTGTTCAACTGGCCAGTGAGTTTATTTAAAGAAAGTCTTCGACTAGTCAGTTGGGGCCCTGTGGACTTTAAACAGAAAACAGCAGCTTGACCTTTAATCACAAACAGCCTTGGAGGCCTCTCACCCATCCGACGCAGGCTTTAGGCTCCGCTGACCTAGGACGTCTCTCCTCCGGATTTTGACTGGGGATACTAGCGGCCGGATCCGTTGTCTCACTTTATGCCGCTTGTCCAGCTCACCGCCTGCTCTCCGTTCGATTCCGCCAGTCTGCAGCAGTGTCTGGGCTCTGGCGAGTCTCCTTCTCCTCAGGCTAGGTGACCCAAACCGGAACAACAGGTCTCCCTCAGGCTTTGGGCCTAGATTCTCCCGCGATCTCCTCGGTGCGTCTGCTTTCTCTGCTTCCCTGGCGCGCTCTGGAACTTTCTCCACAAGACAGAGGATGTAAGTGTCCAGTCCCCACCCACTTCCTGTCTTCTTGCAAAGCATGCCGGGCATTGTAGTCCCAATGTCCAGTATCTGATCGCGATAGTCTCCATCTTGTGGCCAAAAATAGGTACTGCCACAGCAAGATGATTTTTAACACAGCGCTACAATACCTATAGAATATGAAAATAATATCTGCATGTGACATAAAGCTTGTATATGGATATTACAGTAACACCTTGTATCTGTACTCCTGAATCTTATACCTGTACAGCAGTGAGTGACCCCAGAGCGCTCCCTCTACTCTGCCCTCTCCCTGGCAGCTGTAATGCAGCAGTAATCTATTTGAATTTTTGTTATAGTGGGGTTTAGAGCTGCTATTTGCAAAAGGTTTATGTCTCTCCAGGGTGCTTTTAAAGACATAAAACAAAGGATTTTGTTTCTTCACAGGGGACCTAATAATCTTGCTTGAAAAAGGTCTTTTGATATGCTAATGAGTGCTTTTCAATGCATTACCATGCAAAATCGAGATAACTCGATTTTGGATGTGAAAGAGTTAATAAAAAGTAAACCCCCTACTTAAATTATGCCACACGAGATAAGATTCACATGTCACATGTTAGTAATCAATCAGAGCTGAATTAGAAAATAAAAAGAGAACGTTACAGACGTTTTTCGCTTTAAATCATTGGGCAGATGCTGCTGAAAGTTTGCTTATTGGTTCCCCAGTCCCCTGATTCAATCCCTCTTTAGAGCATTTTTTTCAAAACTCTGCTTATTAATAAATTTTCAGTTTGTACAAAAAAGAAGTAAACATTGCCAAGTTGTCCACAAGGTCATCAGCAGCTGAGTAATATAAGAAAACAGCATAAAATAGTGCAATAAACATTGGTCGAGAAAGGAGTACACATAAGGGTATTAAGCAACACCAGAAGAACCTGTGCAGTGGGTGGCACAGCAATGCTCATGAAAGCACATAATACTAAAGCAGTGTATCAAATTACAATAATAAAACACACACAAATTAACACAATACATTTCCAAATAATCTGTGTGGTCTACTTATGGATGCTACAGGGTGAGGGGGGCAGGGAGTGGTACAAAGGTCGGTGCGTACTCGATGGAACAGAAGCAAGATGTCCTGCTCTCTGTGGAGCGGAACCTCGTTGGGAGGAGAGCCACGGCTTTCATGTTCGATTACACTGGAATAATGAATCATGTAATTGGGCAGTTAGGTTTTCCATTTTGTAAATGAACCATATTTTAGCGGTGACCACTTGTAAGACTGGGAGGGAGGTCTTCCACACACGGGCAATACAAAGACGCGTAGCAGTACATATCCTATGTACGAAACATAAGGAGTGGCGGGGGAGGCCATACCTGCCAGAGGGGCTGTTGAGGAGAGCCAAGATCTTTAGAGAATTTTTTTTAATCTGTTATGCTCTCCCCACATTTACTATGTTTTTTTTGATTCAAGTTTTTTTATTGTGAAGTAAAGTCAGCATGGCACACATAAAGAAAAGGCCTCGCAGGGCCAAAACGAGTCATCGAAGAAAATGGCTGCGCAGGGCCATAGCCTGTCATCTTATGAGGTCACAGAAATAGACATCTAAAATACTAACTAGGCATCTAGAAAGCACAGCTGGAAAGAAATAAGAAAATTAGTTTCGGGAATAAATCATGAGTCCTCAGGAATTAAAACAAAATCGAAGACATAAAATATAAACTCAGAAAAATTCGGCAGGCGTACAAAAAGTCTTCAGAAAATAGTATTAACGTGAACAGCATGGGGTATTGAGAAAATAAAAAATTGCTCTCCCCACATTTACTATTAGGGTAATTCAAAGAGATCCGAATTGCTTGAGAAAGGTAACCGAATGCTGAAAATCAGCATTCGGTTACCTTTCTTGGCCATTCGGCTATCCAGAGAGCAGGCAATACGCCAAATCCTGGCGAATTGCCTGCACATTCGGTGCCTGTTCGGTGCCTGTTTGAGGGCAGTGAAATCCCCATGAAAAAGCACTGCTTCAGCTATTCAGAGAACTCAAACCAGCAGTGAAAGGTTCCCGAAATGCCCTGCTATTCGGTGGTTTAACCCCTTCCCGACCGCTGACGTACCCTGTACGTCCTGTGTTCGGGTCTCCCTTAGACCCGATGACGTACAGGGTACGTCAGCGGCGCCAAATCCCCCTCCCGCCCGATACTCACCTCCCTCGTCGGATCCCACGTCGATCTGACAGGGAGGAAGCCTGCCCATGTGATTTACATGGGCAGGCGAGGCTGATGACGTCGCCACGCTGCGTGGTGACGTCATCAGAAGGTGCCCCCATGTGTTTCAATGGAGGGGAGGGGGGGGCTCCTTCGGAGCCCTCTATCTCCCCAACCATTGAAGCTAGGGAGATGCCGTTTGCACCGCTGGAGAGGGGAGAGCCTCCCCTTTCCATCGGTGTATGGCATTAACCATTTCGCCGCCGGATCACGTTGCGGCGCCAATTGGCGCCAAAACGTGATTCAAACCTGGAGGGGGGCTGACATCCTGGATGTCAGCCTAGCCTCCAGGTCCCCCCCACCCACTGACAACCTCACCATATGTGTGAGGATGTCAGTGGGCCAGTTAACCCTCTAGCTGCCATGTAGAGATAAGGGGATCCTAAGGATCCCTTTATCTCCCGATCCATGGCAGCTAGATGGTCATATTTGCCATCATTTGAAAGGCCTGATTATGGCCTTTCAAATGATACCAAACATGACCAGGTTTGGTTTTAAAAAAAATGTAAAAAAAAATTAAATAAAGAAAAATAATAAAAAAATTAATAAAATAAAAAATGTTTTTTTTTTTAAAGTTTTTTTTGTCTGGGGGGAGTTTAATTAAATAGGACCTAGGCTGTCATCTAAAAATAATTAGCACAAAATGGTCAGAATGAGCGCAGCGCACATAGGTGAACTGGCTCAGCAGTGAAAGGGTTAAAAGGTAAAAACATGTAAAAATTGGGTATTTATATTCTCGGGATAAAATTTGGAAACTATTTAGCCGGGGTCTTTATTGGTGGTTATAGCTTTAGGGGATTAAATTACGAAAAAGTGTGTTTTTACCATTTTTTTCATCATATTTCATATTTTTTTTATATTAAATTATTGGATATGATGGAAATAATGGTATTTCTAGAAAGTCCATTTAATGGCGGGAAAAAGGGTGTATAATATGTGTGGGTTGAATAAACGAGTAAGAGGAAAATTTGATCTAAACACGAGCAGCGCAGAAACGTAAAAACAGCAGCGGTCACTAAAGGACGAATTTGTGTAAAACCGCCCGGTCACTAAGGGGTTAATTCGGCAAGTTTATTCAGGAAAATCCCATAGGCTTCAATTTTAAAAATATTCCCGTTTTAATTCAATATCTAATAAACCGTTCATTATAAAATTCTGCAGTAAAGGTCTCTTTATTTATAGATTTTTTTAGGATATTTTAAGCATTTTTCTGGATTGTTTTGTTTTTTTAAAAAAAGTCAGATTTTTTTTAAGTTTACTTATTTTTTCTGTAACAGTCCTTTTTATTATCATTCCCTGGACCTCATATGTAAATTTCAGACATTTTCGCTCAGTAGTTTCTTTGCAAACAGCGTTTCACTTTTCAAACATTCAAGCAAACTGTTTTCCTAATTTTTCACTTCACTCGTCTGCAGTGTCGGCTTTTTCCGTCAGCTGCGCTGCGTGTGATTGGCTCCTGCTCGGGTTTTTCCGTGGTTTTCGGTGGGTTAATCCAGATGTTTTTGCGGGTTTTTGGCGTGCATTCGCCGGGTTTTGCGGTTAGTTTTCGTCAGGTTTGCAGCAGCCTTTCCGTGCAATTCGGGGACCCTGTGGTGCTTGCGGAATACACCGCAGGGTCACCGAAATGGGATTGGCAAAACGAACCGAATTGAAGAGAACGAAAAGTCACCGAACGTGCGGTGACTTTTCGATTGTCTTTGAATTACCCTGTATGTTTAAACATAACTGCATTACGGTAATTATTTATATTTCAAGGGAACAGACTTATAACAGAAGAACAAACAGTACCACCCTCTATATCACTTGATATAAATTCTGTACATAGATAGAGCTCAAATCTTTAAAATGTCAGACTATTTCATGGCAGTATTGGAGCAAATAAGTACCCTGTATTATAAGGCCGGGGTCAGGTGAGCATCTTTGAGAGTGGAAGGAACGTCTATGACAGTAGACGTCCTTCCACTCTGACGCTCGTCTGGCCACCTCGATGAGTGCAGTTAGTGCGCTCAGAGCTGCAAGGCTCGATTCTCCTTAGACTTGTGCACCGATTTTTTTTTCAGTTCGATTCGGTTTGGTTCCTTCGTATTTTGTAAATTTTCGTTTTGGCTCGTTTCGGCCGATTTCCGTTTCGGTTCGTTTCGTTTAGTTTTTCGTATTGACTTTTTTTCGTAATTTCGGAAATTTTCGTGTTTTCGGAACTTCTGTTCTCCTCGTTTCAAAGTGTCTATTCGTTTTGACGTAAACTAATGGTTTTTCGGATCCGATATTTCTGTCGATACGATAATTCTGTTGATACGATAATTCTGCCGTTGAGATTTCTCATGTTTTACAAGAAGGATACATTGAGATTTCTCTGGTTTCACAAGAAGGATACATTGAGATTTCTCTGGTTTTCCAGGAAGGATACATTGAGATTTCTCTGGTTTTCCAGGAAGGATACATTGAGATTTCTCTGGTTTTACAAGAAGGATACATTGAGATTTCTCTGGTTTTCCAGGAAGGATACATTGAGATTTCTCTGGTTTTCCAGGAAAGATACATTGACATTTCTCATGTTTTACAAGAAGGATACATTGAGATGGGAATGATACAAAATTACAGAATCAGCGATATAACCAAAAAATATGTTGTCCGAAATTACTGAAATGGAACCGAAATCAGGAATGGAGCCGAAATTACGAATGGAACGAAAATGATTTTCGATTTTACACATTTCTAGTCCATTCGAAAATTCCGAACAAATCTTCGTTTCGTTTCGGAATTTTTTTCGGATCTGCCGTTTTCGGATCTGAAACTTTTTGGAAAATCGGCCGAATCCGAATGCACGAATCGGGAAATTTCGTGAAAATTCCGAAATTCTGAAACCCGAAACGCACATCCCTAATTCTCCTATGGAAGATCGCGCTTTGCAGCCCCGTCCAACGCGCATCTAGCATTTTGACAGGGAGGCTTTCAGCACGTCTGCTTGTAGCACGCCCAATTCGTGTGCGCTCTACAGCGTGTGACCGGTCCCGTCGAAGCGACACAATGCTGCGACGGACGCTGGGAGGCCCGTCAGTATGGGCGCTTCTAGTACGGGAGCACCAGGCCAAAGAGTTCTGATTAGCCATTTGAGATGCAGGTTTCAAATTATCATTTCAAACCTGCTGCTAACCCTGTCATTAATCTCTTTCAAGAAGCCTAGACCAGGGCTGTCAAACTCTGACCCTCGGATATTTCTGATCTACAACGCCCACGATTCACTGGCTGCCCATCTTTTTCATTGAAAGAATTCTGGGAATTGTAGGCATCAACATCTGGAGGAAGCAGTGAGTTTCACAGTCCTGGCCTAGACTTTTCATTAACCCCTTCACTACCAAGTGTTTTTTCTGGAAAACAAATTATCAGCATTTTGTTTTAAAGACGGGATATAAAGTTAACAACTAAAGTAAGAATTCTCACAGAAATGGTTAAAAAAAATTGCACAATTTTTATTTCTCATGTATTTGTTTATCCTTTAGAGAAATATTGTTAGAATTAAAGATTCTGAACTCCAGACGGTGTCCCTTACCTTACACAAATTTCACAGGGGTGTGCATTATTAGCATAGAAGTAGAAATACAGCAGATATGATAAGGAAAGATAATAAAAATGGTCAAATCTCCTGCTTATGGGGATTTGCAGTGACAATAATGTGATTATTATCATTGCAGCTTCCAAAAAGTACCAAAAGAATATAGAAATAATGTATGTATGTGTCATTATGACCCCCTAAATCCTATGACTTTACAGTAGTGACCCCAGAGCTATCCCTGTATTATGCCCACTCCCTGGTTATTGTAATGCAGCAGCAAAGTGTTTAAACCTTTTGTTAGAGGCATGGCCGGAACACAGAGAGAGCTGGATGTGTGAGTACTGAGCTCCCAGGCCCGAGTGCACAAATTGTCATTTCGGGGCAGAAATAACAGCAATGGCACAGCGGAAAAAGACACTTACTACCCCAGGACTCTCGGGGACTGCGGGGACCCAACACCGATCCTCCATTTTACCGTGCTTGGGAGATACATCTCAGTCGCGGACCTCCGGTAAGGGATCCAAAATGGCGCCTGGCGACTCAGATCAGGAGGCCTCCCCGCCACGATTAGATTCAGCAACAAAAGGGAGCGATATGGAACACGAACTGCGGGCCTTATTACAGAGTTTGCCGACCAAAACGGATTTGGCTGCTCAGTTTACTCAAATGGAGCGCAATTTTAATACTAAATTTGATGAACTGGGGTCTGATTTGAAGCAGTTGGGAGGCCGCGTAGTGGACTTGGAAGAGGACAGAGATGCGTTATTTTCTCATGTGGAACATTTAAATGGTCAAATGCTAACGCAAGCTAAACAGCTGGCCACGCTGCATAGACACCTGGATGATGTTGATAATAGAGGCAGACGAAACAATCTCCACATAAAGGGTTACCCGGAAGCAGACTCTGGCAAGGAAGATGTTAAAGAGCTACTCCGTGGTCTGTTTAATGATATACTGGGTCGATCTGGAGAGGAAATATTAGTTCTGGATAGAGCTCACTGTGCACTGCGGCCGAGGGGATCACAAAATGACGCACCTCGTGATATTATCTGTCGGTTGCAAGATTTTACACTGAAAGAGGAAATTCTCAGAGCAGCACGCAAAACTTCGGAAATTAAAGTGGACGGTCAAGTGATACTTTTCTTCCAAGATGTTTCCTGGACCACTTTACAGGCACGGAGGGCTCTGAAACCGTTAACTGAAGCGCTCCAGGAACGTGATATTCGTTACCGATGGGGATTCCCACTATCTTTACAGGTGACCCATAACAACCAAGTTCATTCTGTTGCATGTCCTGAGGACATTACGGACTTTGTGCATGTTTTTGGACTCCCAGAAGTTGACATCCCAGACTGGTATGGTTCGCCGTCGCCATCTGACACTCTACCCTTCCCACAGCGACCCCGCTGGACTCAACAGGCGAAAAAAAAACGTAAAGGCAAGCCCTCTGCAGCGGCCCCTTCTGAGCCTGATCCAGAACCATGAGGGAAGCCCTTGCTTTTGCTGCCATTGTCATTTGAAAGTTTATACGCTTTTTTGATATTTTCTGCCCCCTTGCAAAAATTTTTTTGATTGAATGCGCTTGGGTCCGGCAACCGAGACAGTCGGATGAGACTCTTGCTCGGCACCCAGAATTTTGGAAAATTCTGAGACTTTCTCGGCCGCCTCCTGAGTGGTGTTTTTTTTTTATGTCCTCTGATGGGTTTTCCCACTATCAGAGGTCTACACTACCTCTATTTTTTTCTAGTTTTGTGTTGTTATTGTTGTTTGTTTTTAGATTTTTTCTTTTGGTGATCACTCGTACTATTTGCTATGCTACTAGAGGGTATGGGCAAGGTCCCGGGCTCTGACGCCCTCCTCTCTCACTATTTTAAATGGCTAATTTAAATTTGATTTCTATGAATGTCCGAGGTCTTAATATGCCTGCCAAATGCTCGAAGGCTCTTGCAGAATTCCAGAGGTTGAAAGGTGATGTTATTTTTGTTCAGGAAACACATTTTAGAGAGGGTTCCGCACCAGGGTTTCGCAATGCTCGCTATCCGACGGGCTATTTTAGCAATTTTGGGGAGACAAAATCTACTATGTTTGTCCGAGTTTCAGGAAGGTTTTGTGGTCTTAGGGGGTGATTGCAATGTTTCGTTAGATATGCCGGCAGATTGTGTCCAGGGTGGGGGATCGTCTGTTCCCTCTCTACGGGTCCAATTTCGTAAAACTCTTGTCAGCGGACTGTCTGATAGATTGTTGGCGTCTCAGTAATCCAGCAGCAAAGGACTACACGTTTTATTCACATGCCTTTAAGAAGTATTCTAGAATAGACTATTTTTTTGTGGAACATAGGGCTTTGGAAATGGTACGCAGTTGCAAAATAGGACCCATCACATGGTCGGACCATGCACCCCTTCTGTTATCTTTAGCCCTACCTAATTTAGTGAGAACGGAGAATGCCTGGCGTTTGAATGAGTCATTGCTATCTGATCCCATGACGCGAGCGGAGGTGACTGCCTCCTTGGAGAATTACTTCCTTGAAAATGACACGGATGATGTAACACCCGCGACGTGTCTTATCCAGTTGGGCTCCAGGCGCAAGAAGGAAAGGACCGCCAGAATGGAGGAATTGCTGAGGGAGATCACGGCCTTAGAACTGATGCATAAATCTGACCTAGATCCTGAATCATTCTGACGATTAGTTCTCTTAAGAGCTGACTTAGCTAAATTAACGAATGCACAGGTGGCGCGGGCCCTTACACTGACGAAATATGCTTACTACACCCAAGGGAATAAATGTGGCAGGCTACTTGCACGTGCTCTGAAGAAACGATATCAAGCTACTTTTATCCCGAAACTGCGTACTTGCACGGGATCCGAGGTCAATACGACCAGAGACATTGCGGAAGCCTTCCATGCTTATTACCAAACTTTATATAATATTGATAAGAGTAGGGTCCCTGAGCATATAGTGGACTCGTTTTTGGCTAAGACGATTAAAACTACTTTACCGCGTAATGTTAGCCGACAATTAGATAACCCGCTTACATTAGAGGAATTTATGGAGGCTTTAAAATTAACGCCCTTGGGTAAAAGCCCGGGCCCTGATGGGTTTACGGTGCTATATTATAGGACTTTCGGGTCTATTCTGGGCCCTAGATTTGTTAAAGCTTTTAACTCTATTTCGGATACCTTTCCTATTCCACCTGCGACGCTCCTCGCCTCTATCTCTGTGATACCGAAACCGGATAGAGACCCGTTAGATTGCGCTAATTATAGACCCATATCTTTAATAAACGTTGACTTAAAATTGTTTACGAAAATACTGGCTTTACGACTTAAGCCTCTCCTGACTTCAGTGATTCCCCGAGACCAGACGGGCTTTGTACCGGGCAGGGAAGCCCGTGATAATACTATTCGTACCGTCTCCCTCATCCATCATGCTTCCAGGATGGATCAGCCTTTGTTAGTCCTCTCGGTTGACGCTGAAAAAGCGTTTGACCGAGTGGACTGGTCTTATCTTTTTCGGATGTTGGAGAGGATGGGTTTTGGTGATCGATGGTGTTCGTGGTTGCGGGCGCTGTATGACTGCCCTCAGGCACGAGTGCGGGTTAATGGCAGACAATCGACTCCGTTGACGATACATAATGGGACTCGACAGGGGTGCCCTCTGTCCCCTCTCCTGTTCCTGCTGTATCTGGAACCCCTATTGCAAGCGATTAGAGATAATCCGGCGATTCGAGGAGTAACTGTTCCGGGACAGGAGCTCAAGGTGGCCGCATTTGCGGATGACCTGTTGTTCACCTTGACTGATCCCCTTTCATCGGTGTCGGCTTTGATGACGGAATTAGATGCATTCGCAGCTTTCTCGGGATATAAAATTAACGTGCTGAAGAGTGAGTTTTTAGGGGTAAACCTTTCACGAGTAGTGACTGAGAGTATTCGTCATATCTATGGAATGCGGTGGGTTCCGGAGGGACTTAAATATTTAGGAATACGCTTATCGTCGGACCTAGACAAATTATTTCAGTTGAATTACGTTTCTCTGTTGCAACAGATCAAGGGGGACTTACGTAACTGGAACTTACCCCATATTTCATGGTTGGGAAGGATCAATGTCTTACGGATGAATATATTACCTCGACTGTTGTATTTGTTCCAAACCCTTCCTATTACTGTACCTCAGCCATTTTTCTCTGATTTGCGACAGACATTTACAGGCTATGTTTGGAGGGGGAAGAGGGCGAGGATATCTTACAGTGAATTGACAAGACCGGTGGGAAGGGGTGGTCTGGGCCTGCCCCATGCTTATTTTTACTATCTAGCAGCGTTTTTTTCTATACTATACGGCTTGGCCAAAGGAACGATGGGTAAGCTTTGGGAAAATGTGTTACAGGCAGGAATTGCTTGGCCATTGTCCTCCTTGCCCTGGCAGTCGGCACCGCTGGCAAACCTGGGGCTTCGGGCACACCCACTACTGAGCACACTGCTAAGGCTGTGGAGGAAACATGGAGTGGCGTTAGGACTACACTGACTTCCCGCTTGACACCTTTGACTCACAATCCTCTGTTCCCACCGGGACTGACCCCGACATTTTTGGATGGGTTACTACCAAAACCATATATACCGCTAGAAGCAGTAGTGGAAGACGACAGATTGCTCCCCCTGGACCGATTGGTGGCCCCAGAAATAGCGAACAAGTCTATGGTGAAGTTCCAATATGCCCAACTAAGTCACTTTATTCGCTCTACAACGTGGTTGACAGAGGGGTTGCCTCCATTGGCCCCCTTTGAGACCTTCTGTACCGATAAGAATAGATATGGACATATTGTCTCGAATCTTTATTCATACATAATGAGAGGGGCCTATAAAATTGATTCTCCGTTGCTACTTAAGTGGGAAACAGATTTAGGAGTAGATATTTCGGCTGAGGAATGGTCCAGGGATTTCGAACTTACATACTTTGCGTCCAGGAGTCAGGCGCTTTGTGAATCGAATTGTAAATTGTTTATGAGATGGTATCTTACCCCGTCTGTTTTACATGCTATGGATCCATTGTTGCCTGATATCTGTTGGAGGTGTAAAGTGGCCAGAGGTAACTATGTCCACATATGGTGGACTTGCCCGAAAATTCAAAACTTCTGGTCAGACGTTGCACACGAGATATCGCGTTTAGGGGGCCTGGAAGTGGAATTTACTCCCTCTGCCTATTTGCTTAATGTACTGCCCTTTTCGATGCTCTCCTTTAAAAACTCGCTTCTGGCAATTCTGTTAACCGCAGCGAGGGCACTGATTCCGTTATATTGGAGGAGGGAATGTGCACCCACCGTCAGGGATTGGGTTCTGAGGGTGGAGGGGGTCAGAGCTTTAGAAGAAGCGCACTACAATAGTTTGGGTAAATATGAGGAATTTTATGCGATCTGGCGTCCATGGTCCTCGAACCTTCGCCTTCGCTCAATACCGGTCTCAGACAGGCCACCGGTGGGGGAACAAGTGGTCTCGTAAAGATAATCGACCGGTTATGGAGGGGCAGAGGTGAATTTAGATCCGAGCCTGGGCTGTGTTGTCTTGACATACCATTCTGGTACTAGCTTTACTGCTGTTTATTTAAGGATACGATGATCACCTTTTTAGTTAGAGTTAATTTAGAATTTGTTATATTATAAAATTTTGGCACTGTTTATGACCAAGAGGCACTTTGATTGTATTCTACATTATTGTGACAATATTGTCTCTTATGCGACTTGTATTTTATACTTTGCCAATAAAAATATTTTACACAAAAAAAACAAAAAACCTTTTGTTAGGACTAGATTGGGGTAGCTATTTGTAGCTTGTTTACAGTAATAAACGTTGACTGGAGAGAGAGAAAACAAAGAGGGTTATTCAAAGAGCACAGAAATCTCAGAGATATCTCGGTGCTCTTTCGTCTGTGCACTTTGGTGCGCCTTGGTGATTCCAGTTCATCGACCCTGCAGTGAATTCACTAATAAACGTAGGGTCCCCGAAGTGCACCAAACGTGGAGCCGCTGAAGAACGCTGAACACCACCGCCGACCTCCGGTCAGCCCACTGAACACTGACGAAGACAGCCAATCATCCTGCCGAATGCTTCCGAAGACTGCCGAAGGCCTCCAAACTGCAGCAGAAAATAACAGAACTATACAGAATGCTATTTTTTAAAAGGTTTTAAAAAAATAAAAATGCATGAAAATGTGTGGAAATAATAAATAAAGGTCCTATAAAAATTAATAAAAAGGTCTGTTACAGAATTTTTTAAAAATGCCATTAAAGAAATGGGAATCAAAAATTTTGCCTAAAAAAAATAAAAAGGCTTTTTGATGAAACTGAAAAGAATAAACGGCTGAATAAAAAATAAATGAAAACAAGATATATATTTACATTGAGTCCTATGGGATTCGCCTTTATAAACCTGTCGAACTGAACCACCGAAAATCAGGTCATTTCACTGATAATTTGATGATGTTTGGCATTCTGTGAATAGATTAAACATTACTTCTCCGAGACAATTTCACTGCCACCGAAGATTGCTGAATTGCGGTGATGTGCGGCGAACTGCACCGTTTTTCTTTGACAATTCGCCAGTGTTTGGCGCATTGTCAGCTTTCTGAATAGCCAAGCTTCCAGGAAATTGCAAAATTCGGTGCTCTTTGAATAACCCTTGAAGAATTGTGTTTCTCGACAGGGGGTGCACTAATCTTGTGTTAAAAAGATACGCACATTGGACTTTGTCCTGCTAATGATTGCAATGTATTACAATGTAAAATCGTTTTACACCAGTTTTTGGTAGTGATACAGTTAAAAAATCAATTAAAAGTTAAGCATTTAGTTGTATTTGTGATGCATTTCATGTTTACTGTGGTTATGCTGAATGCAATGAACGACCAATTTTGCGCAGTTAGAGTTTCTTTACTGCTCACTTTTATACTTATTTATGTCTTAAAAAGTAATTTGAAGCTGGGGCTGAATATCTTATGTAAATTATTTCATTGAAATCCAGCATTGGTTCTAACAGATTTTCGCTAATCTTTCTTATCATCTTCCAAGTAGTTGTATGAACTCAGACTCCAATTTTCCTGGGTGTCTTATAAAGTTATTAAAGCCAGATAAGGCTGAAAAAGCCAAAAGAAACTCATAGTTTATCTGCTTGAAAAATGTAAGAGTTCTACATCACAAAGATTCTTGATAATTAAATTTTTGCATCTCCTCCTGCACTTTAGTCTTTTTTTATGTTGGTTTTATTGTACTGTTTTCAAGAGGGAATAGATTTTCTTTTTATTTCTTCCATTGTACGTGTTATGCCAGGAGATTACAAAAAGTCTTAACATTTTTTTTACATTGAGCCACAGATTTTCTTTTTTCTTAAATGTATATATGCCTCTATTTTAACTTTTTAAGATATTTTCTTTTCAATATCATCATTCCTTTTAAACCTATTCACTACCTAAGATGTGTAAATTAAATTTTGTATTGTAATACAAATTAAAAAAAAAAATTGTATGTAAAACCCTATTTGCAAACATTTTTAAGCAAGAATAGTGTATTCCCAGGGGGAACAAAATCCTCTGTGGATATTTCTTTCCCTAAACCTAACCCTTATTTTTAAGTCTAAAACCAGAGTGCCCAGTTCGACTCTGTCAAACCGTGTCCAAATTGGAAATGCTTTCAATTTGGCCACAGCCATATTTTGCGCATTCAGTATCAACCGCACACAAATTGGAAATTAGTCGAATTAGGCTACGTCTGAATTGATGCGTCTATTTTATCTTTTCACTACCGAGTGAAAATCCATTGTCTGGAACCAGTGTTTTTTTGGAAAATCATTTTAAATTATTTATATCCTAAAAAATATTGGGGAATATTCCCAATGTATTTCTCAGTGTAATAATCTGTTTGCCAGTCAGTTATTGCCATCAGCTGGCCAAATGGAGTTACTGCACGTAGAACTGCAGCTCGTGTCTCCACGTCAGCTATGGAATGCCCAAGATATCAAGATATTCCCTAGCCATTTTTAACCAGTTTTAGTACCTGTCATGATTGCCCAAGCATGCTCATAGGGGTAGAGTGGGTGGTAGGATATAGCTGATGTTCTCCATGCATGCTCGTGCTGGTCCGAGCCGGGAACAATGGTGCATGCATGTGCCTGAGTCGGCAATGTGGGTCCGGCCTCTAAGAGTGACGTCAGTGGTCGTGTCCGTCCCCAGGGCTCGATTGGTTGAGCTACGCACATGCATTGAGGGGGCAAAAGGAAGACGCTGATCCATACATTAAAGTAGTGGTTGCGGCCGACTCAGGCACACGCAAGCTTCATTGTTCCCCGTTCAGACCTGCACGAGCATGCAGCCGGCCCCATAAAAGCTCACTGATATCTCCAAGATGTTAATCAAATGGGCCTGCCATCTGAATTTTTCCCCTGTAAGGTGGAGCTGACAGGTGTGCTGCCACCGCAGGTGGTTGCAGCCGCCCCATCGGGGAATAGGCGCGACCCCACCCCTCCTGTACTATATGTTTCAATGTACTTCCAGCCAGGTCATCCCTGCAGCAAGATCCCGCTCCGTGTCTTTGTTTTCGATCCCAAAGTGGATTTTTGACAAGCAGCATGAGCAGGTATGGTTTGCTATGCAGCAGCCTGTGGTTTCAATTTTGGATAAGATTCGCCCTCATTAGAGGTGCCTTGATGTTTGGCGGGCGAGCTCAGTCTTATAATGGCCATTGATAAGAAACCAAACCTCTAATTGTGTTTAGTTTCACACGGTATAATGGGAATAAGCGAAGATGACATTTTTTTCTTTGTGCTGCCACCGCTGTCTGATATCAGATGCATGGTTACCACTACTACTTTTTTTATAAATATACATGGTATGATCCCATACATTCAGCTATGTTTCTCTACACTTTCATATCACTCTATATATGACTCCTGATGATGCCACGCTGGTGAAATGCATAGAGTTTGATAGAGTAATTTAGTTTAGTTATTATTCATAAGGTTACCTCTGCTATGACTGATTCCCTCCACTAGCTCTGCTTTTTGGATTCTGTTGTGTAAGAACGCTCCCAATAGAAGGTGAGAAGGTGGACATTTAAGTCCTGGCTGCATTGCTCTGCAGGGACTCAGTGACAGACTGGCCTCAGAACAAAGAAAAAACTGCTGCTGCTTCCAAATATACTTCAAAACAGCATTTAAAAATATCAGCTCTGGCAACACAGGTATGCAGGGGCGGACTGACCCATCGGGCACTCGGGCACTGCCCGAGGGCCCGCGGGTGGTAGGGGCCTGGTTTTGACGCGCACAGTGGCCCCGCTATTTTCCCTCAATAATCCTCAATAATCCTCAATCTGTGCCGGCAGTGCCCTCCCAAACTGCCGCAGCAGCGCTGCAGCATGCCTGTCTTACTCCGACATTCTTACTACGAGCATGGCACACTGCACTGTCACCACCCCGCCCCCTTACGTGATGCGCGCACGCCGCGGCAGAGGACCAACGCAAGCCACAAGCGGAGGGAAAAGGCCGGTCAGTTGGAGCTGCATGGGCTGATTGGAAGGACCATCTGATCCCCACTCCGCAATCTGGCCTAGAGACATGCGATCCAGGAGAGCCAGCCTTATGCTAGCCTACTATGTACATATTTAGATGTAAAATGGTGAGCTGGGCATGTGATGAACTTCTATGGAGGGGTGATGAACTGCTATGGGGGTGATGAATTGCTATGGGGGGCGATGAACTGCTATGGGGAGGGGTGATGAACTGCTATAGGGGTGTGATGAACTGCTATGGGGTGGGATAAACTGCTATGGGGGTGATGAACTTCTATGGGGTGATGAACTGCTATGGGGTGATGAACTGCTATGGGGGTGATGAACTGCTATGGGGTGATAAACTGCTATGCTATGGGGAGGGTGATGAACTGCTATGGGGGTGATGAACTGCTATGCTATGGGGGTTAGGAACTGCTATGCTATGGGAGGTTATGAACTGCTATGCTATGAAGGGGAGATCTGTGATACGCTCATACACACTGCACATTACTGTGAGTTTTATTGCTGTGGCGCTCTGTGATACGCTCATACACACTGCACATTACTGTGAGTTTTATTACTGAAGAGCTTTGTGATATGCTCATACACACTGCACATTACTGTGAGTTTTATTGCTGTGGAGCTCATACACACTGCATATTACTGTGAGTTTTATTGCTGTGGAGCTCTGTAATGTGTAGTGTGACAGTGATGTACAGACAGTATCTTTTAAAGTGATCGTCTGTTTCCCACGGGGACATTCTGTGTCAATGGCTGCTGCAGCAGAGCGATGGCTATCTGTAAGTCTGAAGTGGGCACATTGGGTTCCTCCAATTTGCTGTTTGGTCCAAGTTGTTGTTTTTCTTCACACAATTTTCAAAAAGATTATTTTAATGAGTTCAGAAATAACTTGTTTAGGACAACAATGTACGTGTGGGATTTGCGTTGTAGGGGTGGGATTTTGTATGGGTGTGGCCTCCTGTGGGTGCGGCACATGGGGGCCCCATGATGTCTAACTGCCCGGGGGCCCCATTAGTTGTCAGTCCGCCACTGCAGGTATGTTCACTTGGTCCTGCTGTTACCACCATGTGTGGGTCTTCTCAAGGTAAAACACCCTCTCATTGGAGTCCCCCAATATTATTCAAACAGTACTTGGTGGATAGTGGAGTTTCATTGCTGTGGAGCTCATACACACTGCGCATTACTGTGAGTTTCATTGCTGTGGAGCTCATACACTTTACGCATTACTGTGAGTTTCATTGCTGTGGAGCTCATACACACTGTGCACTACTGTGAGATTCATTGCTGTGGAGCTTATACATACTCAGCAAAACTGTGAGTTGCATTGCTGTGGTGCTCACAAATGCAAGGGGATTATCCACTCAGTGCCAGCGTTGCAAAATAAAAAAAAAAAACAGCTAACTGCTCTGCAATACAGACTTTTCTTGCAACAGAGGCACTTAGTGGATAACCCCATAGGGTTACAACAATAGTTGTAGTTCATTTAAAGGAACACAGTATTAAAAAATATGCTTCCCTTTTATAGTGTCTTTCTTTAACCTCCCTGGCGGTCTAATTTTTTCAAAATTTCGTGTCTAAAAGCGTCTCAATTTTTTTTTAAAGGAAACGTGTTTTTGTACATAGTTAGCCTGTAATAATTAGGAATCCCGCACTGAAATTCGTGAAATCAAGAGTCCTTACTGGTAAAATCCTTTATAAATAAATTAATAAATAAATAAAAAATAAATAGTAAATACACTGAGTCCGATAAAGTTTGAAACACGACATAATAATTTATTATCCCAAAAATAATTATCCAAAATAATGCAAATATGAAATCTGTCTGCAAGCAAGGGTGAGACGATGTATGGTCTATTCCTTATCCTGTAATGTTCATAAACATTACACTGTATAATCCAAAATGCTGTAAACTGTAAAAAAGATTTCTTTAATGCTAGCCCCGCCCCCTGCACCATGTGACTCGCAGGGAGACATCCAGGAAGCAGCTCGCCGAGATCACACTGCGGGGGACAGCAAGGGAGCCAGGAGGAGGTGAGTAAACATCCAGCCCGAGTGTGGCTCGGGGTTACCGTTCGCAGTAGCGAAATTTAACCCCGAGTCACACTCGGGAATACCGCCAGGGAGGTTATGTGAGCTACAATTATTGCTAAAGAGCAGTGGCGTCACTAGGGTTGGTGTCACCCGGTGCGGTAACTTATGGTGTCACCCCCCCCCCGAGTTTTACAGATTTTTTTTTAACTACTCTTACTCCTAAATCAGTACTCCCATATAACACTGAATGCTCATACACACAGCGCACATTACTGTGAGGTTTATTGCTGTGGAGCTCTCTCGTATGCTCACACAACTTTTTGCCAACTGCCAGCAAGTACGTTGCCTGTTCGAAGGCAGTGAAAGTACACATGGATATATATTGCCCCCAGCAGCTCTGGATATATATTGCCCCCAGCAGCTCACCCATGGATATATATTGTCCCAGCTCACATATGGATATATTGCCCCAGTTCAGTTATATATTGCCCCAGTTCACAGTTATATATTGCCCCCAGCAGCTCACCCATGGATATATATTGCCCCAGCTCACATATGGATATATTGCGCCTCAGGTCACACATGGATATATTGCCCAGACCAGCTCACACATGGATATATTGCCCCAGCTCTCATGGATACTGCCCCCAGCACACATGGATATTGCCCCAGTTCCTCTCATGGATATTGCCCCAGCTCCTCTCATTGATACTGCCCCAGCTCCTCTCATGGATATACTGCCCCAGCTCATGGATATACTGCCCCAGCAGCTCATGGATATACTGCCCCAGCACCTCTCATGGATATACTGCCCCAGCTCCTCTCATGGATATATTGCCCCAGCTCAAGGATACTGCCCCAGCACATGGAATGCCCCAGCACATGGATATGCCCCAGCACCTCATGGATATGCCCCAGCACCTCATGGATTTGCCCCAGCAGCTCATGTATATGCCCCAGCACCTCATGGATTTGCCCCAGCAGCTCATGTATATGCCCCAGCTCCTCATGGATATGCCCCAGCTCCTCATGGATATGCCCCAGCAGCTCATGGATAATGCCCCAGCACCTCATGGATATGCCCCAGCTCCTCATGGATAATGCCCCAGCACCTCATGGATATGCCCCAGCTCCTCATGGATATGCCCCAGCAGCTCATGGATAATGCCCCAGCACCTCATGGATATGCCCCAGCTCCTCATGGATATGCCCCAGCTCCTCATGGATAATGCCCCAGCACCTCATGGATAATGCCCCAGCACCTCATGGATATGCCCCAGCTCCTCATGGATAATGCCCCAGCACCTCATGGATAATGCCCCAGCAGCTCATGGATAATGCCCCAGCACCTCATGGATTTGCCCCAGCAGCTCATGTATATGCCCCAGCTCCTCATGGATATGCCCCAGCTCCTCATGGATATGCCCCAGCTGCTCATGGATATGCCCCAGCTTCTCATGGATAATGCCCCAGCACCTCATGGATATGCCCCAGCTCCTCATGGATATGCCCCAGCAGCTCATGGATAATGCCCCAGCACCTCATGGATAATGCCCCAGCACCTCATGGATATGCCCCAGCTCCTCATGGATATGCCCCAGCTCCTTATGGATAATGCCCCAGCACCTCATGGATAATGCCCCAGCACCTTATGGATATGCCCCAGCACCTCATGGATATGCCCCAGCTCCTCATGGATAATGCCCCAGCACCTCATGGATAATGCCCCAGCAGCTCATGGATAATGCCCCAGCACCTCATGGATAATGCCCCAGCAGCTCATGGATGATGCCCCAGCACCTCATGGATTTGCCCCAGCAGCTCATGTATATGCCCCAGCTCCTCATGGATATGCCCCAGCTCCTCATGGATATGCCCCAGCAGCTCATGGATATGCCCCAGCTCCTCATGGATAATGCCCCAGCACCTCATGGATATGCCCCAGATCCTCATGGATATGCCCCAGCTCCTCATGGATATGCCCCAGCAGCTCATGGATAATGCCCCAGCACCTCATGGATAATGCCCCAGCTCCTCATGGACATGCCCCAGCACCTCATGGATATGCCCCAGCTCCTCATGGATATGCCCCAGCTCCTCATGGATATGCCCCAGCACCTCATGGATAATGCCCCAGCACCTCATGGATTTGCCCCAGCAGCTCATGTATATGCCCCAGCACCTCATGGATTTGCCCCAGCAGCTCATGGATATGCCCCAGCTCCTCATGGATATGCCCCAGCAGCTCATGGATATGCCCCAGCAGCTCATGGATATGCCCCAGCTCCTCATGGATATGCCCCAGCACCTCATGGATATGCCCCAGCATCTCATGGATTTGCCCTAGCAGCTCATGGATATGCCCCAGCGCCTCATGGATATGCCCCAGCAGCTCATGGATATGCCCCAGCAGCTCATGGATATGCCCCAGCTCCACATGGATATGCCCCAGCACCTCATGTATATGCCCCAGCTCCTCGTGGATATGCCCCAGCACCTCATGGATATGCCCCAGCTCCTCATGGATATGCCCCAGCACCTCATGGATATGCCCCAGCACCTCATGGATTTGCCCCAGCAGCTCATGTATATGCCCCAGCACCTCATGGATTTGCCCCAGCAGCTCATGGATAATGCCCCAGCACCTCATGGATATTACATAGTTACATATAGTTACATAGTTATATAGGCTGAAAAAAGACATGCGTCCATCGGGTTCAGCCTCTCCCACATAACCTACTGCTGTTGATCCAAAAGAAGGCAAAAAACCCAGTCTGAATGCTTGCCAATATGCAACATACTGGGAAAAAATTCCTTCTTGACCCCAGAATGGCAGTCAGATTTCTCCTTGGATCAAGAAGCTTTTACCCACATATTAAATATTATAACCCTTAATATTCTGTGTCTGCAGGAAGTCATCCAGTCGTTTTTTAAAAGTCTGTACAGACTCTGACCCAACCACCTCAACAGGCAGAGAATTCCACAGCTTGATTGTTCTCACCGTAAAATAACCCTTCCTATGCTTTAAGCTAAATTTTCTTTCTTCCAGTCTAAATGGATGACCCCTTGTCCTATGTATAGTCCTGTTAATGAATAGGTTATCAGACAATGGTTGATAATGGCCCCGTATATATTTATATAAGGTTATCAGATCCCCTCTAAGGCGCCTTTTCTCTAAACTAAACAGGTTTAAGCTTGTTAGTCTTTCCTCATAACTTAACCCTTCCATCCCCCTTATTAATTTAGTTGCCCGTCTCTGCACTTTTTTCTAACGATATAATATCTTTTTTTAAGACAGGTGCCCAAAATTGCACGGCATATTCAAGGTGCGGCCTGACCATTGATTTATACAGAGGCAAAATTATGTTTTCATCCCGTGAGTGAACTCCCCTTTTAATGCATGCCAGTACTTTGCTGGCCTTGGCGGCTGCTGTTTGACAATTGCACATTGTTACTTAGTTTGAAGTCTATGATTATTCCCAAATCCTTCTCCTGCTTGGATTTCCCTAACTCCGTACCATTTAGGGTATAAATTGCTTGTGTGTTCTTCACTCCAAAGTGCATAACTTTACATTTATCTAGATTAAATCTCATCTGCCATTTATGCCCCAGCACCTCATGGATAATGCCCAGCAGCTCATGTATATGCCCCAGCTCCTCATGGATATGCCCAGCACCTCATGTATATGCCCCAGCACCTCATGGATATGCCCCAGCTCCTCATGGACATGCCCCAGCACCTCATGGACATGCCCCAGCTCCTCATGGATATGCCCCAGCAGCTCATGGATATGCCCCAGCTCCTCATGGATTTGCCCCAGCTCCTCATGGATATGCCCCAGCTCCTCATGGATATGCCCCAGCACCTCATGGATATGCCCCAGCTCCTCATGGATATGCCCCAGCTCCTCATGGATTTGCCCCAGCAGCTCATGGATATGCCCCAGCTCCTCATAGATATGCCCCAGCACCTCATGAATATGTCCCAGCTCCTCATGGATATGCCCCAGCAGCTTATGGATATGCCCCAGCACCTCATGGATATGCCCCAGCACCTCATGGATTTGCCCCAGCACCACATGGATTTGCCCCAGCAGCTCATGGATAATGCCCCAGCTCCTCATGGATATGCCCCAGCAGCTCGTGGATATGCCCCAGCACTTCATGGATATGCCCCAGCTCCTCATAGATTTGCCCCAGCAGCTCATGGATATGCCCCAGCAGCTCATGGATAGCGGCCCCAGCACCTCATGGATAGCGGCCCCAGCTCACCTCCACCGCGTGTTCGCTCCTTCTGAGCGTCCGGCGGCGCGCAGCTTGGGCGCTCGCCTGGGGGAGCCACGTGACCTGCCGCGATTGGCTGGTGACGTGTTTCCTCCAGGCGAGCGCCGAAGCTGCATGCTTCGGACGCTCGCAGGGAGCGAATACGCGGTGGAGGGTGAGACACCCGCCCTTAGGGTGACGGTGTCACCCTAAAGGCGGGTGTCACCTGGTGCGGGCCGCACCCCCCACCCCCACGTTACGACGCCACTAAAGAGGACATGAAAATAGTCATAATAATCAGTTTTTCTCCGGAACGTACCGACACCTATTTTTCCAGAAAAAAAGCACTGGTCCAAAGTACTGTATATTCACTTCAGGTAGATTTTTCACAGCAGAACCTGTGTTGTTATGGTGTTCGAAATTTCTCTTTAAAGCACTGAGAAATCACGTGATAAATTATTATGGCAACCATTGTATTGTCTTATTTTGAGAGGTTAAATTTGGATGTTTCCATAGGAGATTTATATACCCTGGCATTTGTACTTCTTTTGAGCCCTGCCCTAGTACTAGGTTGAGCATCCATTAACCTGCAACCTTAGAGCCTTATTACAACCCCACTGTTCTGATAACGTTTTGAAAATCGATAAATTCCAACTGAATGCTACGGTCAAATCTTCTCTTGGCAGCTATAGGTGCGAGTTCTGATGATCAAGCCAAATTTTTAACGGCAATCAAAATACTGTATACTCTTATGCAAATCTCCCAAACTGATAAATGGCTGATTAAAGTAAAAAAAACAGCAGATTTCATTGACCAAACTAAATTAGATCAAGCCCAATGTCAGACTAGGGCCCTATATTGGGTGTCCATAAATCTTGATGTTCAAATGTACCTGACACAAAAACTCTATGTACAGGCAAAACTAGTTCTTTCTAAGGGACTCATAATAATTAATGATTAATAATAACGAGTTAATGATAATGTACATTTTTGTAGCTTTTTTTCCACATCACTAAATTGAGTCAGAAAGATTTTCCACATGCCCAGAGGTAAGAACTAATTTTCTAAACAAACAGATGGGCCTTCGCCCTCTGCCCAACGGCAACATTTTTAGAGTTTTTTAAATAAAATTTCACCACAACGAAGAAAAAACATATGTTTTAACATACAGTACATCCTTTAAGGAAATTGCAGTGAAATATGCAGTTCCTAGAAAAATCCCTTTTGTACATCCTTATTAGATATAGTCGCAATCTGTTAAATGGATAAATGGATGCCCTACTAACTGTGGTGTTTTGCTTAATTGGATAAGAATGGATTAATAGAAAAAGAATCTAGGAATTAAAAGAAGTTAGTGTTCAAAATCTATAAATATATATTTTTTTTTTTTGTGAAAGGATTTTACCAGGAAGGATACATTGAGATTTCTCTCGTTTTCAAGTATGTCCTGGGTGGCGAGTATTGAATTTATGGCGAGGATAATTCTTAGTCTTAGCAAGATATCAATACTGTTCTATATGCATGTTACCCAAGATTTAGGTTGTTGCTGTTTACTTCTGCAAGAGAGGATTCTGATTATTTTGTGTTTTGATCTTTAGTCTATAATGCACACGAATTTCACCTCAACTGCGTTATATTAAGGGGAGGCAGTTGCGTAGCAATTTTTAAAACAAAGTCTAAAGTAGGTGAATTATTTATGAGTTTAAAACTTCAGTGTATATTTAAAGTCAGTTATCAACTCACCACAACTTAGAGCCAAATTATAATCTTCGCGCAAACGTTTGCGCCGGTGCAAAATCGCATTAACGCGAGGGGTAAAACCCTTTGCGCTAAACGTCATATTACATTGTCAGCTCAACAAACGCATGTAATCATCTACCGTGGGTGAACCTGCACGAACCCTGCACGAGCGTACTTTACTGCGCAGGTCCTATACTTAACATTGTGAGCGCAAACGTGAATGTGCGCTGGTACGAGGATGGTATTACAATCTATGCGCAGGAATTAACGCATAGCCTTTGCGCGCATAATTTTAGCAACTCCTAAAAGCTGGTGTTAATGGCAAATCTGAACAACCTGGCCGAACTCAAATACATCAGCCCAAAAAAAAATACCTGCAAAGTATAGTTACACATTCAACCCATACCAAACCAATAAAATGGAGAAGTTGTGTGTGCATTTATTATGCTCAGATTGACTTTGGCAGGCGTAAAAACTTAACATGAAATAATTGGGTTCTTAATTCTGATTGGCTGAATCGCGTGAAAAAAACAGTCCGCACACTGATTTCTGCGCGCAACGTTACTGCGCGAGCATTTGTGCGCGTCCATTTAACGCACGTTATTGCTCGATGGATGAAAAAATGTGCGAGGATTGTAATTCCAGCGGTGATTTACGCGCGTTAACGTTTAACACTTGGCACACAAATTCACGCATTGTGCGCGCGTTTTTGCGTGAAGAATGGAATTTGGCCCTTATTGTTAACAGAATACAGAATGGCATGTTATGTTACTTTTCATGCATTATTCTTATTTTTTCATTGCGTTTTTAGATTTACTTGATGATGTAGGCATCACAGTTCTTAGCCACACTTTTGGATATTATAATAATATATTTCAAGCAGTCAAATAATGCAATAGTTAAAGAATGAGCAAGATTCACTAATACCAAATATGTGCCGCCATACTGCCGTGATGAAGTCATGGATATTCAATATACGTAAATCATCTTACTGTGACTTTGAAAGTCTTTGCAAAGAGATTTTTACAGTATAACGTGCAGGTGCTGCCTTGGTTGGTATAAGCTATGTTTTATTTGCACAGAAATTGTGAATTTTAATAATTGTGCAATGCCAACACATTTTAAGCTTACTTGCCCTGTACAAAACATAAAAAATGACACACATCAGGTTTATTCAGAGAGAGCCGATCTGGCCCCGAAATTGCACCAATCAGTGAATTTCCCTGAAAGGTGCAATTTCGTGGCCATTCGACTATTCAGAAAGCAGGCAGGTCACCAAGCAAGCAGGTCACCAAGCAAAATATGGTGCCTGTTCGGCCGCAGTGAAATCCCCATACAAAAGCAGCAGTTAACCTATTCAGAGAACACCGAACAGCAGAGAAATGTCAGTGAAATGCCCTGATGTTCAGTGGTTTCATTCAGCAGGTTTTATCAGGCAAATCCAAAAAGTTTCAATGTTAAAAATATTCCCATTTTTATTCAGTATCTATTAAACCATTTATTCTTTACATCTGCAGCAAAAAGTCTCTCTATTTTTTTTTCAGGATTTTAGGCATTTTTCAGACTTTTTTCACCAAAACAAATTTTTCCAATTTTTTTTAAATAGCACATTTTTTTCCTGTAACAGACCTTTTTATTACTATTCATAGGATTTTATATGTTAATTCCAAACATTTTCATCCAGCAATTTTTTTTGCAAACAGCGTTTCAAATTTGACACTTGAATTTTTTTTTTCTACCCCGTTCATCGGCGTGTTGGGTTTTACAGCGGCTGGTCGGCGCTGTGTTCGGCAGGATCGTCTGCTTTTTCCGTACGCGCTCAGCGGGTTTTCAAATCGGATCTGATAATTTCAACGGTTTTGCAGCGTTTTTTTTTTAAAAATTGGCGGTTTTGTGGCGACTTTTCCCTACACTTCAGGGACCCTGCGGTGAATACTGACATTTCCGTGCTTCCTGAATAAACCCGCATATCAAAATTATTAAGACCCTCGATTGCCCTATTCTACTTCACTGTGATTTAAGTTGGTAAACACCATACGCAATTCTTAAAAAAATAACTGAATAAAATAAAGAAAATTAATGTTACTAATTATAAAAGGAAAAGTATGTTTGTGTAATGTTGATATATAATTAGATGCTTGAAAGGCTTATCTGATCAAATAAAAAGCTATACAAATGTTCATTGGACTTGCATGAGATGAACTTGAATTTTCAGTGGGTGCATGAGAAGAACAGTCTGCCAATAATCATCATTCATCACAAAAGGTTTGTGAGCTCCGTCCACTTGCATTCGAGATTCAGCACCTCCGAGGACATTGCTTTAACAATTTTTTATATGACACATATTTTTTTCAGTTCTTGAAATCGTTTCTGCCAAAATTTGTTTTTTTCACATTCAGTTTTAAGCTGCAGCAGGTGTCAAGCCGGTACTTATAATGACAAGAAGATTGCGGCTTTCATTTTTTTATTTCAAGCTGAGGATCTTAGTGAATATTGTGATTTTCGACCTGCAATTTCCTTGCAGGAATCTACAGCCCAATTCTATATTCACTGCTGATCGAGTGATTCTAGACTTATATTAGTATTTCATTTTTTAGGACACTTCCAGTGATTTTGCTACTTATTGTCCACCAGGCATTTTGGTTTTCTAATAGCAATCCAGTCTCAACAATAATATACAGATGCTTAGAGCAGAGGTGACGGAGTTAACCTTCCTGTTTAATATCGAGCTTAAAGGACCTCTATGCATTTTATTTAACTGCTTATTTTAAACAATTTGTCAGATTGAGCCAGACCCAGCCATGTGGGGGCACAAAGGCATCAGGGGACAGCAGATATTCATATTGCTCTACCTATATGCACAAAAAGCGGTTTTGCGGACTATTCCGTAACTGGACGGCGGTGTAAACCAGGAGTATCCAGCCCACTTCATGTATGCATTATGGCAATAAAAAAAAGGTTGTCATTTGCGCTTATTTCTATGACTCCATGTTAAACAAAAGAGATTTTTAGTTTACTTGAATGGCCACTAAAGTGTTAAGCGCACATGCCACATCACGGCGACCTCTGTCAAGGTGGATCCTAACCTAATGAAACTAAAAGTTGCTTTATGCAACCACATGTCCTCCTGCTGTTTCTCGGCTAAGAGACAAAATGATGGGTTTATATTTATACCCTCACCACGACATTTCCACTTTTGCTCTACCTGTCTGATACAGGCACTGAAGATTGTGGCCAGTGTTCCCATAAGCAAATGGTTCACATGGATCACTGTCCAAATGAGAGCACTGCATTTGCAACAGGAGGAGGCCACATTAAAAATGGCTCCCATGCATTCCTTATGAACAGCAGAGTGGCCGCATTTCTGTATTACTCCCACAGCCATTGAATGCTACCTACTAAATTAAACATATAAGGAAGCCATCGTGCTGAAGGGGACAGAGAAATAATATAGGATTGGAAGGTGGGTTAAAAAAAAGAGCTTTATGTTTTAGAACAGTGGTTCTCAAACCTGTCCTCGGGACCCTCAACCAGGCCAAAATTTGCAGATCACCTTAGAGCAATGAAGACTGAATCTTGCAATCACTGAGCAGCAAATCATATCACCTGTGCTCTGCTTCAGCTATCTGGAAAACCTGGCTTGTTAGGGGGACCTGAGGACAGGTGTGAGAAACACTGTTCTAGAAGTAGTGAAGGAAATTGATTTGGCGTATGGGAAGGAACTTTTGTATCATCTAATGGGATTGTTATGGGTGATATTTAGGGGGCTGCAAGGTGTCTTATAAGCCTTTTGTGGTGGATGAGGTATCATGAGTGATCTGGGAGTGAAGGAATAGTATTTATATGTGCTCCTGTGAATTTGGAAGTGGTCTTATTTGTGGATTTGGGTATAAGAAAATTTATTTTTGTGGGGTCTGGTGAGTGGATGTGGTCTTAGGTGTGGTCTGGGGATGCGGAGGTGGAAAGGGACCTTTGTGCGGTACAACTAAATGTTTGAAGAGGAATGATGTGGGGTCTTGCAGGTGTAAGGGTCTAATATGGGATAGGATGTAGTGATGGTAGGAAATTGAAGTAGGGTCTGGGGGTAGATTACACTAATACAAAACAGTAACACCCACACCAATACCTTCAGATAGGTAGCAAAAGGAATCTATAGATATGCTATTAGCCCCTTCACATTCACAGCAAACACATACAAACTCTTACACATGTAGCTTTGCTTTAAAGACTGTGACTGTGTTCTGCTGCATTTAATTATTATGGCCACCAGAGGGAGACAGAGACCTATGGATTATGCTGGACAAACAAGGAAAGAACTGAACTACGCCTACCATGATTCTTTGCATGAGGTCAGGAAGTGGGTGGTGTAGGAAGAGGAAAGACATCAGCAGCCTCATGCAGAGGAGAGGCAGAGTGAGCTGAGCGGTGAAAGGTGGAGGACGCACGTGAAAACTGTCAAGGATCGTGACCAGGCCAGAGTACAGGCGCTGCCTCACTGGTGCTGGAGATCAGGACGGTGACCCTGCGGAGACCTACCTACGCAGTGCTGAGAGGTCTGGATGGAAATCTGGTTCCGGCTGGACCCCGAGTGAGGAGACCGCGCTGATCGATTGGGAGTGCAGGCGGTGGATCGTTGTTCCTGTTGCGGAGATTCGACAAGCAGGGAGCGGATCTATTGGCACAGAGTCCCAGTGCACGGCGGGAGAAGATCCTTGATCGGGTGCTGGACAGTTTGTCTATCGAATGGGTGAGAGGCCTCCCAGACCGCAGTTCCAAAAATAAGAAACGCACGCTGCAGTATTGTTTAAATCCACAGGGCCCCAACGTGACTAGTCGAAGATTGTTTGTTTCATTCACTGGCCAGTTGAATACAGTACCCGGGTACCCGAGACAATACACATACACATTTTTGAGCTATTATTCACGGGACTTACACTCCAGAACTGAGGGGGTTAATCTTTTTCTTTTGCCGCTGCGTGTTTTTCCCGCGTTACGAAATCCTGTCATTTAAATACCGTATCTACGTTATATATGCTGCTTTATTGGGATCAGTAAAGAATATAATCTATCACATCCACAACAGTCCACAACAGTGCTGGTGTATAGTTATTCCCTAGTGCGGTGAGACTAACCCGAGGTTAATTCAGCGGCTCCTCCGAGAGTGAGCGCTACACACATTTAAATAACTCACAGTTTCCATCACACAAAACCTATACAAAAGCTGATATTTACAGAGCAGAGAGAGACACGCAGTGTATCTCTGCTACAGAGCGAGGAAGCAGCGGATTGCGAGGCTCTCTGCACCGAAGGATCTAAAATGATTATGGGATTTTTGTTGGGATTAAATCAATGTGTGATGTGTTTGTACTGAAGCGCAATCACATAACACCAGGATCTGAAGGATTCTTTTCAGAATAACGTCAGGTACAGATGGAGAACTGGCTTGCTAGAATAGCTTGTTCTCCAACTGCTCGGGCCACATTAGCGTTTGCCATACAAAGTATAGGAGACGCTAATGTACATAACCTGACGTTACATCCGAGACGCAAGCTGAGCTTGCGTCAAGCATGTTATATGTCATTAAAAAAAGAGCACAGCACTCAAGCCATTCTGCTGAATTATGGTTATTGTCATTTTTCACATCTTTCGATGAAGCTTTCTGATGTGACATGATATACATACATAATGATGTATTTTGAGTCTGTTGAAATTGACAATATATGTAATGTGTGGGTTTTGCAATAAAACATTAGTAAAAATAGTATTTGAATGTGATGAGCAAAAAAATTGTCAAAATAAGCGCAGCAGACAAGTTGAAATGGTTCAGCAACAAAGTCATTAATAACTACATGCAATATCCTGTATAAAGCAGAAAAACTGAAACTCTAAAAATATTTGTCTCCTATATACAGATTTTCAAAACGTATTTATGTGTTCACAATATGTTTCATGGTTTTATTAATTTCAATTGAATCTCACAAGATCAATTTACATCCAAATTGCTATTTTCAGTTTAGCCAATGGTAACAAGTGCCAGCCAACCAGGTTGCACAAGTTGGCTCAAACTCAAACCTTATAGATCCCTTAGTTGTGCTGCATATTTTGTTTGCCAGGCTAAGAAGTACAAGCTATTTTAATGAAAATAATTTGGTATTGAAGGGGTTAGATGAGCCTCATTCTTTATTTCAATATTGTCTTTAGTTTACTCTTTACTTTCGAAAATGCTCCTACTAATTCACTACTTGGCAGAGCTCAGGGGTGCTATTATAATGAAAAGAAATCCTCCAAGTGATTGAGTATTACCAAATAATCAAAGCTGTTTTTCACATTGTTCTATTTTTATCCTAAGCTAGAGAACATGAATACGATCTGTATTCAGAATTGTGATTCATCCATTAGGAATCCTGGGTGAAATTGTTTCGGAAGATCAATTATCTGAAAGCTGTAACTTAGAAATCCTTTGCATAGTGTAATTAGCTCTTGTGTTGATTCCCTGTGTGTTTTATATTTATGTGAGGAAGAAAGCTTATTAATTTATCAGTGGGACATCCTACCCTAATTCTTTCACCATGCACGATTTATATAAGTACCCTGACATATTATACGATCTGTCTAACATCAATCTACTGCTTCATAATGCAGCAGAAAAAGGAATTTCATCGAGGATGACATTTTAAGTCAAGTCTACTAATAAGGTCTTCCAAGGTCTTCCAAGTTAGGCAGAGTCTTGTCTAGTAGAATAAAGAGGTTTTTAAAAGACAAAGCATTACATTTCTCATAGAACTGCAAGCATATAACTTGCCATAAATACAGAAAAAATGGCGTCGCGCCCATACTCACCGGAGCGGCAGCAACTGCCAGGAGTAACAGCCCAGTTAATGTATAAAACATAACAAGGAAAAAGAGTGTCATCTGCGCTCGTTTCTATGTGTTCCATGTACAACAAAAATGAGGTTCTTGTTTGTTTCAATGGCCATTGCAACGTAAGCCCACTCGCCACTTCAAGGCACCTCTTTAGAGTGGAACCGAACAAATG
This sequence comes from Leptobrachium leishanense, assembly GCA_009667805.1. NCBI lineage: Eukaryota > Metazoa > Chordata > Amphibia > Anura > Megophryidae > Leptobrachium > Leptobrachium leishanense. The sequence goes on along the minus strand of CM019067.1, from coordinate 261,881,796 downwards.
TACCAAAAGGCCACTCTACTGAGCAGCTCCAAGCCCCTCCAGCTGTTTTTCAGCCAAGGAGAGGCAGAGATGGTGGGTTTTATTTATACACGCACCAAACACTTCCCATTTGGGATCAAAAACAAAAACATGGAAAGAGGAACAGCTGCAGAACGACGGACTGGTGTTACAAACATGATATACATAAATACAGAAAAAATGGCGTCGCGCCCATACTCACCGGAGCGGCAGCAACTGCCAGGAGTAACAGCCCAGTTAATGTATAAAACATAACAAGGAAAAAGAGTGTCATCTGCGCTCGTTTCTATGTGTTCCATGTACAACAAAAATGAGGTTTTTGTTTGTTTCAATGGCCATTGCAACGTAAGCCCACTCGCCACTTCAAGGCACCTCTTTAGAGTGGGACCTAACAAATGTACCAAAAGGCCACTCTACTGAGCAGTTCCAAGCCCCTCCAGCTGCTTTTCAGCCAAGGAGAGGCAGAGATGGTGGGTTTTATTTATACACGCACCAAACACTTCCCATTTGGGATCAAAAACAAAAACATGGAAAGATTTTATTACTACTTTTTACATGGTCATGTTTGGTATCGTTGGAAAGGCCATGCACTGGCCAATCCAACAATATCACATTTTAACCCCTAGCTGCCACGGATCGGGAGATAGTGTCATATCCTCAGCCCCTGCTGTGCTGCCTGGGGGTTCTGGGCAAAGTCCTGTGCCAAAAGCTGGCCAACTGCCAGCACTGGGGAATGGCTGAGCGGCGTCTGAGGGGGCAGGGCCTGGCATGGTCACGAGGAGCCACCGGGTTTAAAACAGGGCACGAGGAGTTGCCTCGTCGCCCTGTTGTGGAGTTCTGCTCCCGCATCACTATCTCATTCTGTGCATTGATTTTTATTGCCAACCCATTTCTGTATACGATCCTTGCTCCTGCTTTTTGACCCGGCTTGTTTTGACCATTCTAATTGCTGCTCGATTACGATCGCCTGTGTGGTGCTTTGGTGGTGTAACCCCATGTTTGCCGCTGGGCTGTTTACACGTTACTGGGGTGTTGTCCCTTCTCGTTTGTGGGTATCGTCTGTGGCTGCATTAGGTTCCTATACCCAACCCAGGGCTCATGTTTTCTTGCCACACATTTCTGTAACAACTGCGATCGAAAGGTACTGTTTGTATGCAGCTCATGTTCAGTGTGCACTCATCGCTAAATATGCTCGAAGCTGTACTAACGATAGACCCCGATGTGTATTTATTGCCTCTGAATATCATAAAGTACCGTTGACCTGCTCCAGATTATCAGAAAACGTTAAAATTGGCACATTTCCTGAATGCCCTGCAGTCCGCGCAATTCACCAACTGTCTGACGTATCTTTGTGTTTCTGAACGTGCTCTATCAGTCTTGAAACCTTTAGTGCTTAGTAGCAACTCAGTGGTTTGCTCATTGTCCCTGCCTCAAGCTTATAAATCTGAAAATACCAAGCAGTGTTCAAACGCCAAACAGATTTATCAGTCCTTAAGGATTTCAACTTCGCTACTCCTTTGTGGGCGCTCCTCCGCCTGTTACAGATAGTGGGTTCACTGGAGCCCCCTATCTCCACCATTGGTGGCAGCTAAGGGTTAACTCTAAAACTGACGTCATCGCGCTATGCACGATGAAGCCAGTCATCAGGGGGAGATCCCGGAAGCTTGACCGACATCCAAGATGTCGGCCAGCTCTGGGAGAAGATCACGATCTGGGGCTTTTCGGTGCCGAATCGTGATCTGGCCACCAAGGGGTTAAAGCCAGGCACCGTTTGGAAGGGCAGGCTGTGCCCTTCCAAACGATGCCTGCCTCTAATCCCTGGCCCCCGATGATCGGGAGGGAGAGAGGTCCGAAGGCACCAGCGCAATGACATCTATTGGTCTGGCCGGGGTCCCGGAGTGCCGGGCTGACATCCAAGATGTCAGCCCGCACCGGGGGGGCCAGAAATCGGCCGGAATCCCGGCCAATTGCTGCCTCCTGTGCATGGACGCGCTCATGCGTCCATCGCACAGGGGAAGCACTTGGTAGGACGCGCTGAGCACGTCCTTAGCAGCCAAGTGGTTAACTAACTATAAGAGTAAAATAAAGTATGTGTGTGTTTTCATGGCACAGGGTTAAAACATTTTTTTTTAATTTTCTATAACAATTTGGCTAATTTTGAAAAAGGACTCATCAACACTCAAATAGAAATATTATAATGCATTTGAATTAACTTAATTATAAATAAAATTGGAAAATTAAAGAGGTACCTAAGTCATCATGATTATGTAATTGATCTTGTTGGCTTAAGTGCCCTCCCTATCTCTCCCCCTCCCACCTTGGCTGTACCTAGGAACTGTAATTGCAGAAGTAGTATCTGACTGGCTATGTGTGAGTGTTGGATGCTCATGTGCCAATAGGCAGAAAAATTCAGTAGACAGAAATGGAAGACCATGTACTCAGGTTGCTTTATGGCAGGTTCTAATGGATTCTGCAAGGACAACATTGCGGTTGAGTAAATCAGCTTTTGTCAGACAGTTGCTTTCTGTTGGATACTGTAGCGCTGGAGAAAAAGTGAATTTTACCTGTTCTACACTAAAAACAGTGTGAACTATGGTGGGTGTAAGGAGGTAAACAATTTACCCTGTTTGTCAGGCGATTTTCCCCACGTAAAAGAGCAGTAACATAAAATTAGTCCCAAATTGATAGTAAATAACATACAGGACATTTTGTGTATATTTCAGAAGCATAGCAATTTTTTAGCTTTATTCTTTCTTTCCCCTGCCTCGTCTTTTTTCTTCTGTGCCTCTTCCTTTCTTCTGCACCATCACACGGTGCCCACGCATTATCACGTGATGCCCGGGTGTCATCAGGTGACGCCCACGCATCCCCAGAAGACGTTGCTAGTGAAGGACCATGAGTCATCACTGTCAGCTATGTGGTCTGAGAGCCGCTACTACCAGCTACGTGGTCCACAAGCTGCCACTGCCTCAGCCCCCCTTTCAATGGCGGAATGCCAGGGCCCAGTCGCAAGTGCGACCGTCGTGACCCTGGTAGTTCTGCCACTGGTCCCCTGGTCACATGACCAGTCCCTGCTATGGAGTCAGAGGCAATACAATACACGGGTGCTGCCATACAGGATAAATCCCTATAGTGCATGCAGCACAGGGACTTTCAGTCAGGGGCGGCAGGTGAGGCAGGGCCTCACCTGCCATATTTCCATTAAGTGGGGACTGTAAATTTTTAAAATAAAACCTGCTTCTATTTTTTATAAAAAAAGGTTCACATACTCACCTGCTCCCCCCCCCACCATCTGTCTCTGCTCCTTCGCATTTTTTTTTAGTTCATTGGCTGCTGTGTGATAGAAACATAGAAACATAGAAAATGTCGGCAGATAAGAACCTTTCGGCCCATCTAGTCTGCCCAATTACATGGATACTTTACCTGGATTCATCCTTTATTTAGGATAGCCTTATGCCTATCCCATGTCTGCTTAAATTCAATCACTGTTTTGGCCACTACCACTTCTACTGGAAGGCTGTTCCATGTATTCACCACCCTCTCAGTAAAATAATTCTTCCTGATGTTACTTTTAAACCTTTGCCCCTCTAATCTAAGACTATGTCCTCTTGTTTTGCTACTTTGTTTCCATTTAAATATACTCCCTTCCTCTACCTTGTGGATTCCCTTTACGTATTTAAATGTTTCTATCATATCTCCTCTGTCTCGTCTTTTTTCCAAGCTATACATGTTAAGATCATTAAGCCTTTCCTGGTAACTTTTCTCCTTCAAGCCGTACACCATTTTAGTAGCCCTTCTCTGAACTCTCTCTAAGGTGTCTATATCCTTCTGGAGATACGGTCTCCAGTACTGCACACAGTGCTCCAAGTGAGGTCTCACCAGTGCTCTGTACAGTGGCATAAGCACTTCCCTTTTCCTACTGCTAATACCTCTCCCTACACAACCAAGCATTCTGCTAGCATTTCCTGCTGCTCTGTTACATTGACTACTTACCCTTAGATCCTCTGGAATAATGACCCCTAAATCCCTTTCCTCAGATGTTGAGGTTAGGACTGTATCAAATATTCTATATTCAGCCCTTGGGTTTTTACGCCCCAGGTGCATTATCTTGCACTTATCCACATTAAAACTCAATTGCCACAGCTCCGACCATTTTTTTAGTTTACCTAAATCATTTGCCATTTGGCTGATCCCTCAAGGAACGTCAACCCTGTTGCAAATCTTTGTGTCATCAGCAAAAAGACATACTTTACCATTAATACCTTCTGCAATATCACTAATAAAAATATTAAAGAGAATGGGTCCAAGTACTGACCCCTGAGGTACCCAACTGGTAACAAGACCTTGCGCCGAATAAACTCCATTTACCACAACCCTCTGTTGCCTGTCACTCAGCCACTGCCTAATCCATTCAACAATATTGGAATCCAAGATTAAAGATTGCAATTTATTGATAAGCCTTCTATGCAGAACAGTATCAAAAGCCTTACTGAAATCTAAATAAGCAATGTCTACTGCACCACCGTTGTCTATTATTTTTGTTACCCAATCAAAAAAAATCAATAAGATTAGTTTGGCATGATCTCCCTGAGGTAAACCCATGTTGTTTCTGATCTTGTAATCTATGTGTTTTTAGATGTTCAACAATCCTTTCCTTTAACATGGTTTCCATTAATTTCCCCACTAGTGACGTAAGACTAACTGGCCTATAGTTCCCAGATTCCTCCCTACTACCCTTCTTGTAAATGGGCATAACATTTGCTAATTTCCAGTCTTCTGGGACGACTCCCGTTAACGGTTTTGCTATTACACCACTGAGCTCTTTTAATAACTTAGGGTGGATCCCATCAGGCCCCATTGACTTATTTGTCTTTACTTTAGACAGCTGCTGTAGAACCTCCTCCTCTGTAAACTCATATGTAAATGTCTCATTAGTGTTTCCTCCTAACTGAGGTCCCTTTCCTTCCTTTTCTTCTGCAAAGACTGAACAAAAATATTCATTGAGGCAGTCAGCGAGACTTTTATCCTCTTCTACATACCTTCCTTCCTTTGTTTTTAATCTAACTAATCCTTGTTTTACTTTTCTTTTCTCGTTTATGTATCTAAAAAATATTTTGTCCCCCTTTTTTACTGACTGAGCTATTTTCTCTTCTGCGTGTGCTTTGGAAGCTCTTATAAATTGCTTTGCCTCTTTCTGCCTAATCTAAGTTTTTTATAATTATTGAATGCTATTTTTTTGTTCTTCACTATTTTGGCCACTTCTGTAGAGTACCACAGTGGTTTCTTCCCTTTTTTGTTTTTGCTAACAAGCCGAATGCAATTGCCAGTGGCCTTCAATAATGCCTCCTTTAAATAATCCCATTTCTCCTGGACTCCCTTTAAACTCCTCCAGTCTGATAATGACTCATTCACATAAAATCTCATTTTAGAAAAAACTTTTTTTTTAAAGTCTAAAACTTTTGTTTTTGTGTGGTGCGGCTCCATCCCTGTTCTTATATTAAACCACACTGACTGGTGATCACTAGATCCCAAATTTTCACCTACAACAACGTCTGATACCAAACCTCCATTTGTGAGTATTAAATCCAATATGGCCTCTTTACGGGTCGGCTCCACAACTATTTGTGTTAGAGATAATCCGAGTAGGGAGTTTAGAATATTTGTACTCCTGGTGCACCCAGCTGTTATTTTGGTTTTCCAGTTCACATCTGGAAGATTAAAGTCCCCATGATAATAACTTCCCCCTTCATTGTCATTTTGGCTATTTCCTCCACTAGCAGATTATCTAGCACTTCTACTTGTCCAGGGGGTCTATAGATCACACCTACACGAGCTACTGTATGATTACCAAATGTTAGCGTAACCCAAACTGACTCTATGTTCACCTCGCTCATTTTTATTTGGTTCGTTTTTATGTTGTTTTTAACATATAGGGCCACTCCTCCTCCTTTCCTACCTTCTCTGTCATTTCTATATAAAGAGTACCCCGGTATTGTTATGTCCCAGTTATTTTTCTCACTGAACCATGTCTCAGTAACCGCCACTAAATCTACTTTTTCAGCTGCCATCATTGCCTACAGTTTGATTTTATTGACTAAACTGGGAGCATTTATAGACACAACTCTGAGCTTGTCATTTTTTACCCAACATGTTGCTTGCACCCTCAGATTTAGTTTTGGGGGGCAATCGGGCAGATTGTTTTTTACCCTTTTGTCCCCCCTCCTAGTTTAAATATTCCTTTGTGAAACCTTTGAACTTCTCACTGAGAACATATGTTCCCCTATGAGTAAGATGCAAACCATCTTTTTTATACAGTTCCTTTCTGCTCCAATTAGAGCTATCATGGGACACAAAGCCAAATCCTTGCTCCCGACACCATTCCCGAAGCCACAAATTAAATTCCCTAGTGCGCATCTGCCTATCCTGAATGTTATGCACAGGCAGAACTTCAGAGAATGACACAGTGAACGCAATCTGCTGTATTTTACCTCCAAGAACACAAAAATCTTCCTTAATCTCAGAAACCTCATTGCTAGCCAAGTCATTTGTCCCTAGATGGACTAGAACGTCCACTTCCCCTTCCTGCTTTGCTTGTTTGACAATATTGAGAATATGTCTCCTGTCTCTACGAGCAGTAGCCCCAGGAAGACATCTCACAAAACCACTACTCTCCAGCTCAACACCTCTTATGATAGAATCACCCAGCAACAATTGTCTTCTATCAATTCCCACCTTTTCTTTTTTGTCCTTGGTTGCAGTCTTGCATATTTTAGGTATAGGGGATGGTGGTTCATCAAATTTGGTGTCTGAGCCTACTTCCGTCTTAACACTACACTCTGAAAGTGCCTCAAAAGAATTAACAAGAGCCACAGACTGTGGGACATGCCTTCTATCCACAAGTCTAAGTCTACCAGATCCTACAGTAGTCCATCTGCCGCTCCTAGGAGGCCTCTGTGGCAGTGGCTTTATAACAGTCATAGCCTGAGTTTGTCTAACAGATAATTTACAAATCTCAGACTTCAAACAGGCAATTTCCTGCTGTAATAAAGAGAACTGCCTACATATCAGGCACCCTCCGAACCTCCAAAAATTGGATCAAAAACAAATGCATGACAGCTCTTACACTGGACAAGCCTGCCATTATAAAATGAAAGAATGGATTTAAAACAAGCAAATCTTACATTTTTGTAGGTTTTCTACCTCCTGTCTAACCTCAGACTACCTCTAGAGTATCTCCAGAATATCTCTAAGTGCCTCACTTGGAAGGATTGCACTTAGAATGGTTCACAAGCTCAATTTGAATCATCACACAGCAGCGGCAGCCTGCTCTGAGCCTAAGCAATTTGCATAGCTCAAGCTGGCTAATAGATTCATTGAAGTCTGCAGCGCACGTCTGGTGCCACCTACTTCCTGGATCTACGCTCTTCAGTGGCTCAGAGAGGAGGTTCCTGGGTGCACTGACAGCAGCCAGATGCTGGGGAGCAGTGCCTGGATACATATAATTCTGGGGTCTTTCTGCCTGTTACATATAATTCTGGGGGTCTGACTGCCTGGTACATATAATTCTGGGGTCCTGGGTATATCTGGCTCTGATACTAGCCAGTGCCTCACCAGCCACTGACCTCACCGCACGTCAATGATGTAGCATTATGTGCTGCCTGTCACAGGGACATGCAGGGCCACTTCCCTGCTTCTGCCAGCAGACACGGCAGTTCAAAAGAATCCAGGCCCCCTCCCCGCTCCACGGACCCTCGGTTGGTGCTGAAATGCCTTACCTATCGTTCCACCCCTGCTTCCCAGAACACTAAAAAAAAGAATATATAATTTGTCTTGGTCCTACAATAAAACATGACTTCAAAACACGTTTACACATGATGAGCACAAAATGGTAAAATTAGCTCAGGGGTGAAATAGCTCAGCAGTGAAGGAGTAAAATATATAAACAGTGCAAATTTTATTAACTTTAGTGAGAGTGGTTTTTGTATCATTTTATATGTTCATATTTGTTTGAAGTTGCACAACAGGTAGTAAAACATTTATGAATGATCACAGAAGACATGATCTGCAACATGATCAAGTGATGGTCGGTTAAAGATAAAATCGCTCCTGTAACCAAGAAATCTAAGAGTGTTGAACAAAACATTGCTTGTTTAAATAAATCATTAAACATATACAGAGTCTCATAAGTCAATATTTATGAAACATTTGAAATCTCCATTACAGAGGAGGGGATTGAAAGGCTCTAATTCCCAAAGGCATATTCATCTTCTAAAATGTGCAAACTAAATTCATTTTGTCTTTTTTTATACATCTGCATCTGCAGTTATAGGAATTTCATTCATCAACTGGCATAAATTGATCATTCAGAGAGCTTTATGTCACCTTTGACCTGGAAAAAGTACATCTTGTAAGAGTGCTCATTACCACGGAGTGTAAGCAGAACCAAAACACTTACAAACTCATCACTTCAGCACCATGGCAATTGCTCTCATTATCTCTTAATATAACTCATTCTACAGATTTTCACTAATAGTTCAACTGAAGTTATTGAATGTTCAGGATTAGAATGAAAATAACTTATTTTAATTTAGTTTATTTCTATTTTTGATTTATCACTATTTTTTTAGAGGTGTTAAATGAGTTTTACTGTGAAAGCTAAATATATTTGGGTAGAATGTATAAAGATTTAAAATGAAAAAAAAATGCAGATAACAAGCGGCTCTGAAAAACTAAATACACTTCTAGCCAATAATAGATTTTTTTTTTATTTAAGAGCCTTACATTTACAAAAGTGACGTTGATACCTCACAAAGTCTAGATAGCGGTGAGAGGGACACTGGCAAACCAGTTAGTATTTAGTTTAACTTGCGCAATGTATAGAAAAAATATAGAAAATATATCAAAATGTATAAACGAAAAGGAAACATATTTCAAAGAGATAATATTCATTGTCACAGCTAACGTAACAGCCATATTATTATTATTATCTTATATTTATATAGCACCACACTTTCCGCAGCGCTTTACAAGATCAGTGTACAAGGTGTTGATACATTAGAATACTGGGTGCTGGAGAAAATTCCGACAACCAGGTTTACGAATGCCAACATTCCGACGGCCAACTTTCCGACAGAACACGTGCCCAACATACCAAGTTCACAACACAGACAACGCTCCGATGGCCAACTTCTCGAAATCCAAGATCCCAACGAACGAAGTGCCTGATGGCCAACTTCCCAAAATCCCAAATCCTAGACTGTTACAGTTAGGGAGTTAGGCTTAGAGTTAGGGAGTTACAGTTAGGGTTAGAGGGTTAGGGAGTTAGAGTTAGGGTTAGAGAGTTAGGAAGTTAGGTCTAGGGTTAGGAAGTTAGGGTTAGGGGGTGAGGGTTAGGGATAACTCAAGATTTTAAATGTTGGGAAGTTGGCCATCGGGCACTTGGTCTGTCAGGATCTTGGATGTCGGGACGTTGGCCATCGGGGAGTTGTCTGTGTCGGGGAATTGGTATGTCGGGCACTTGTTCTGTCTAGAAGTTGGCTGCAGTTCTATTGGAGAGATGTGCAAAATGGGATTTGACTTGCTTCTCCACGGTCGAAGAGCAGAGATGTTGCCACTGGACTCCACAGCCGATATTGGCCCCTATCACCTGGTGTGAGCTAAAATTCCATCGTTACAGAAAGAATTTAGCGCAAGTTGCTAAAACTTAGCACCTGATCGCTTACTAACAGATCATCTTGTCCGCGGGAGTCTGTGTACAAGGAAACGCTAAGACCCAGGCTGAGACTACTAATTCATTGAATCCCGACTGTGGTTTTATGGAAAATCACTTGGTAGTGTATAGGTAATTCGGTAAAACTGCCCAAGGACCGAAGGTATAGGGGAGGGATGAGGGTACAGGGTGGACTGGTGTTCTCCCTATCTTTTGCAGTTCATGGGGCTCAGGAGAGGGAGGGATTCCTAGCAGCAAACCTACTTTCCTGATTAACTTCTCACCTCATGCAAGGGGCAAACATTCAATTAATTGATTAATTCATTGTGAAGCAACATGCCTGTGCGCATGTACAATGGCTCATTTACAAGCAATGAACTGATTTTAACATGACTAAATATTTATTGAATTTAGAATGGACCGAATTAATGATCCAAGGAGATTTAGTCAAACACTTATTTTTGTAATTTATGCAAATACTGAGATAACAGTTGACAGAAAGCATATCTATATTTAGTAATGTTGTTTTATTTGTAAAGATGGTTCTCCACGTGAAATGTAATGCATCAAAGGTTTGAAACTAAGGGATTTTATTCATCTTGCATAAAAACCAAAATTATGACCAAGTAATAATACCTTATATTATAAACACAAGGTTCAATTACAGAATAATGAGGTCTTTGTTTTGCAGTGTTCTTTGAGCCTTTGAATATCCAAACGCATGAATTCTTTGAATGCATTGTATGATTACAGTAGTTGCTGTGGGCATTGTGTATAATTTTAAGAGACATTGGTGGCTTTGGAATTTTAAGTAAGAAAGTAACAGAGGATTCATTATGTAGAACATTAGATTATTATTACCTTTTATCTCTTTACTTGTCTTCTGTTTCCCTTTAATAATGGCTTTCAGATTTGCTTTGTACTGTAATAAAAACTTAAAAGTTATTCTCTATTTTATTAAGTTTATTAATGTTATAGTAGAAATACTTCTACCAATACAAAAAGAATCATTTGATTCATAAACACAATGTACTGCATAATACAAATATTTACAAATATATGAATCTTAGAGGCACTTTAAGAAAAAGTATTGTGATGCTATCTTTTTCTAGTTTGTATTATTACTATTTGAACACAAAGATTCCTTTTATAATTGGTCTCTTTTTTGCCTAATATTGCATGTGCTTTTGTAATTGTATCAAAAAAGGAAAAGATGTGATTTTTAGCTTGTTAGAGGCTGAATGATTCATCCTCGTTTCCTTGATAATTACATTTAAATGTGGGGTTGGGGTTTCAAACCCCCATCCTCCTTAGTTCTTAACTTGCGCGGCTCTAGGGGTGCCTATTCCTTTGTGGCTCATGGCCCAGAGTGTGGACAAGTAATAGTAATAGGGGAATAGATAGATAGATTGATAGAATAACAGGATAGACAGATCCCTCCATTCTTCTAATGTATCCATACCTTCTAGCAGTTTTTGTTAACATTTAATTAACCCCTTCACACCCAAAATTGAGTTATCTCGACTTTGCATTGTATTGCATTGAAAAGCACTCATTCGCATATCACTAGACCATTTTCACACCTTTTTAAAGACAGATTAGTATGTCCCTTGTAGAGAAACAAAATCCTTCCTTTTATGTCTCTCCAAGCACCCTGGAGAGACATAAAACCCTCTGCAAAAAGCAGTCCTAAATCTCATTGTATCTAAAAGTTCAAATAGATTACTGCTGCATTACAGCTGCCAGGAAGAGGTCAGAATACAGGGAGAGCTGTGGGGTCACTGACTGCTGTACAGGGATACAATTCAGGGGGTTATGATGACTGAAAATCCCTGTACAGCACAGATACAAGGTGTTACTGTAATTTCATACACTGGCATTATGCCACATACAAATATTATTTTTATAATCTTTTGGTATGTCTTGGACGCTGCATCGCTAATAATCTCATTATTATCACTTCAAATCCCCATAAGAAGGAGATCTGACCATTTTTACTATTTGTATTTATCACAGTTACTGTATCTAACACAAAGGCCATTTCTGCCTGTATGATAATAATGCAGACCCTGTTTTATATTTAAAGCAAGGCAGCCACATAGCAATTTTTCCCTTTCAAATTCATTGGTTTTACTATAGTATGCATCGAAATACAGTATAAACTGTAATTTGCTAAAGCATAATATGCATTTTTTTAGTTTTAATATAAATATTACTGGAAATTCCCATTGGATACTTTCAATAATACCATAGTCCAATTTTAACCACTTCACACCCACAATTGAGTTATCTCGATTTTGCATTGTAACACATTGAAAAGCATTCATTAGCATATCAAAAGACAATTTCCATACATTTTTAAAGGAGGATTAGTGTATCCCCTGTGGAGAAACTAAATCATTTGTTTTATGCCTCTCCAAGCACCCTGGAGGGAAATAAACCCAGCTGCAAATAGAAGCTCCATTCCTCACTGACACAAAAAGTTGAAATAGATTACTGTTTCATTACAGCTGCCAGAATACAGGGAGCGCTCTGGGGTTGCTCACTGCTGTGCAGGTATAAGATGCAGGGGGTTATAATGACTGAAAATCCCTGTACAGTGTACAAGGTGTTATTGTAAGTTCCATACACAGGCATTATCTCTCATACAAATATTATTTTTATATTCTATTGGTATTTTTTTGGAAGCTGCATTGCTAATAATCTCATTATGATCATTACAAATCTCCATAAGCAGGAGATCTGACCATTTTTGTTATTTATCTTTAACACAGTTACTGTATCTAACAGAAGGGTCTTTTCTGCCTGTATGATAATAATGCAGACCTCGTTTGAAATTGTGTAAAATAAAGACAATATCTAGAGTTCAGAATCTTACATTTCCACACTATTTCTGTAAAGGATAAACGAATACGCGAAAACTTTAAAATGAGCAAATTAACATTATTTAAATTTTTTAACTATCTCAGAATAACAGTTTCTGTACGAAACTTCTATTTTACCCCATATTTTATTAACTTCACATCCCATGTTTCAAATAAATGTTATAAAAAATAATTTCAAGTGAACGGTCATTCATCACCATTTTATTATTAATTGATGAGTAAATGAAATTACTAGAACTACTCGAGATGCACCTTTGATGAGAAACCACCTGAATATGTTTACTAAAGTACTGTTGATTAATTGACCAGGTGGAATAGTTTTAGTAATCTAGCTCCTTTTCCTGAGATACAAAGATATGTGCATACTACAATAATGCTGCCGTACTTATGTCAGAAGTACTAAGAGTACAGATAACGTATTGTTAAAGTTTGACTTCAAATCTAACAGTCAAAACACAAAATGTCAAAAGCAAGCATGACATTCCTTCACCACCATAGATAAGACTATCTCAGGATCTTGAAAAAAGTGTTGTTAAACAAAATGTAGCAAATGTCAAGAAAGACATTCAGAATGATATATCAGTTATTAGAAGTAGTGAGATACCATCATGCTCCTCTTTCCTTTGCTGATCTGGTGAACATTTGTGTGTCAAAGCTCTTCTAATAATACTTATTAACCTCCCTTTGGTTTAGGAGATTTTTTTTACTTTTTACATATAAACAGCAACTCCATTTTCAATGTTTTATACAAAGTCATATTATTAATGAAACACAATCTGCCAAAATACAAGAACTTAACAAAATTCCTTATTTTCTTAGAAGAATACAGTAACGCGTTCTCATTTCTGATTTTTTTTTAACAGTACCCCATAGAATACGTATCCACAAATGTTTTGTGTCTAAAATGTGGAATTATTATTTTCCAGTAATGATATAAATACAAATAATAGTTTTACACTATTTTGTCATGCTGTCCTGTTTTGATAATGCATCCGGCATTCGACAAGACCCAGCCTGAAGCGCTAGCCGAATATGCAACATGCTGGGAAAAAAAATCCTTCTTGACCCCAGATGGTGGACAGAATTCCCCTTGGATCAAGCAGCTTTTACTCACATGTTCAGTATAATGCTTACAGGGTTATTCAGAGAGAGGTGAAAACCAGGAGAATGACTGGAGAAGTGAAAATTCGAAGTCAAAATAGCCAAACCAGAAAAATTCTCCTATTTATCTCACTTTCCAAATCGACTATTTTGACCTAGAATTTTCACTTCTCCAGTCATTCTCCAGGTTTTCACCTGTCTCTGAATAACCCTGTTAATGTTATGCAGGAAGTCATCCAGTCCTTCTTGAAAAGTCTGTACAGACTCTGACCCAACCACCGCAACAGGCAGAGAATTCCCCAGATTTATTATTCTCACTGTAAAAAAAAAATTAATTTGCTTTAGGTTGAATTTCCTTTCGACCAGTCTAAACGGTGCCCTTCTGTCTTGTGTATAGTCCTATTAATGAATAGGTTTCCAGAAAACAGTTTATAATGGTCCTGGTACATGGCAGCTAGAGGGTCATGTTTGGGATCTTTGGAAAGGCCTTATCGTGGCCTTTCCAATGATACTACACATGACTAGGTTTGGTGTAAAAGTATTTAAACAAAAACAATAATACTAAAAATAATAAAGCAGTTTTTTTTGTAAAATAAAAAATTTGTCTGGGTGTATAATAAAATAGGACTTCAATTGGCGCTAAAACATGATGAGCATAAAATGGTCAAAATGAGCTCAGCGCACAGATGTGAAATGGCTCAGCAGTGAAGGGTTTAAAAAGCAAAAATATATAAAAATTGTGTATTTCTAATCTCAGGACAAAAGTTCGAGACTATTTAGCCAGGGTCTTTTTTGGCGGTTGTAGAGTTTGGGGATTAAATTTCGAAAAGTGAGTTTTTTTTCCATTTTTTCATTATATTTCATAATTTTTTCATAGTATATTATATGATATTATGGAAATAATGATATCTTTAGAAAGTCCATTTAATGTCTGGAAAAACGGTATATAATGTGTGTGGGTTCCATAAACGAGTAAGAGGTAAATTTTACCTAAACACAAACAGTGCAGAAACGTAAAAACAACAGTGGGCACTTTCGGACTGACAATTGTAAAACTGCCCGGTCACTAAGGGGTTAAGCTTGTCAGCCTTTCCTCATAACTTTAATCTTCCATTCCCCTTATTAATTTAGATACATTACTTATTTTCTGTGTTGTTTACATAGTAAAAAACTAATTCAGAATGCTGGATTTAATTCACAGAGTTTGTTTGTTTTTGAATCACTGACTGACCACCTCATTGCCACATTACACATCACATAAAGCCAACTAAATGTAGGTGGATGACCATGGAATAATGGCTATTTTCTGAAAGGATAATGCATGTGCTCACTTTCCAGAGAACGACCA
Organism: Leptobrachium leishanense; assembly: GCA_009667805.1. Classification (NCBI taxonomy): domain Eukaryota; kingdom Metazoa; phylum Chordata; class Amphibia; order Anura; family Megophryidae; genus Leptobrachium; species Leptobrachium leishanense. The sequence goes on along the minus strand of CM019067.1, from coordinate 261,866,735 downwards.
ATACAGTCATGCATGTATCTCTTAGAGAGAGTTCAGAGAAGGGCTACTAAAATGGTGTACGACTTGAAGGAGAAAAGTTACCAGGAAAGGCTTAATGATCTTAACATGTATAGCTTGGAAAAAAGACGAGACAGAGGAGATATGATAGAAACATTTAAATACGTAAAGGGAATCCACAAGGTAGAGGAAGGGAGTATATTTAAAAGGAAACAAAGTAGCAAAACAAGAGGACATAGTCTTAGATTAGAGGGGCAAAGGTTTAAAAGTAACATCAGGAAGCATTATTTTACTGAGAGGGTGGTGGATACATGGAACAGCCTTCCAGTTGAAGTGGTAGAGGCCAAAACAGTAATTGAATTTAAGCAAGCATGGGATAGGCATAAGGCTATCCTAAATAAAAGATAAATCCAGGTAAAGTATCCATGTAATTGGGCAGACTAGATGGGCCGAAAGGTTCTTATCTGCCGACATTTTTCTATGTTTCTATGTTTCTATGTATGATTAACAGTTATTATTAAATTTTTATATGGTGTAAATATACTGTACAACTTTTGCTATTAGTTTCTGGTCAATATTTGATTATAGGAAAAGAAAAAGTGGAGCATCACACCAAAAACAGTCCCCTCACGATACCTTACAACGTTGCTATGTTCCCTCTGGGTAGTTTCCCCAATGAAACCAGATCAGACCTTACAGTCCCAACAAGTTTGAAAAAAATGGGTACAGCGCACTCCATTCTCTGTAAAATTCTCTGTATTCAAATGGATATTCACATATTCTCTATGGAATGTCTGGACATAAATGGAAAATAGAAAATAGGGAAAAAAAAAACAATTGGTGTACTACGTTTCACTAATTCGTAACGTATAGATCTCGAAATTTTAAACTTACAAACAAAGAGCCTAGGTACCGGCTCTAGTATTTTCCACCTTCTAGGTGTTTTTCTTCTCTTACAGGCACCTATATAACCTGTTGGAATATTCTTTCTCCAGATGTCCCATATGTAAGGGAAACATAAGAACAGAGGGGAAATCCCCTAGTATAATTCCACACATATAACCAAGCTTCTTTTTTTTTTCCCTATTTTCTATTTTCCATTTATGTCCAGACATTCCATGGAGAATACGTCAATATCCATTTGAATACAGAGACTTTTACAGAGATTGAACTGCGCCGTACCGATTGTTTTCGAACCAATATTTGATTATGTTATGTTTTATTCTACAGAGTGGATTGCAATATATAATAAATAAGATAAATTTAATTACAGGTCATGAAAAATTATTTATGCTAACAATAAATGTACCCACCACATACCACCCTACAAGGAAAGAAATTATGTTTTATATACATGTACATATATTATACATGTTTTAAGATTTTTCCTTGTCGGTAAGCGGAATAATGTGTAATTCCTTAGTGAAGTGTGGCTAATAAAATAACAGTTTCTCCCTCAAGCTAAGAGAGAATTGTTTATTGATGCACTATAATTAGCTCTGTTTTGAGTCAATTTCTCTTTTTCAACAAGCTTATTAAATACTTGTCCTACTACTGAAATATTTTTCAGGATTTTTTTTCCCATCTACCAATTATCTGTGTTATTTATATCTGGATACATTTAGCAGCTATGTTGCTTCCGGTAAAGATTAATTTACCCAATATCATCCAGTAATATATTACTAATTTGTATAGAAAGATATAAGGGAGCACTGGAACAACTGCTGCCTGATATAAAAGTGCACACATATGGCTAGATTATGAATATTAAACTCTGATGGGACCAGTAGAAGTAAAAGAAGATAATGCATAAGATCCACCTCCTGAGAACCTAATTTATGTAGGTCATAACCTGCCAAATGTTGTTTACATGTTGCCTTCAGCAGTATCCTATTATCATCTATTATCTTTTGCTTGCTAGTGTAGCTGCCTCCTTTTTTCCTGTATTTTATGGAAACTGTAAAGGTTGTGTAGAGTATTACTCTGCGCTACAAATATGGTGTGGATTTCTGCTAATCTAGCAAAAGTGTTTACATAAATAATGTTCTTCTTGTGTTTACTACTTATTGTGCTACTTTATTTTACTTCCCCAATTAGTTTGCTCATTAAATTACATTTTTTCCAGTTTAAAATACTGAGATCAGACAAGCGTAGTTGGGAAAATAATGAATCTTGAACATAAGTTTGTGGCGTCACGCATATAACATTCCTAGAAAGACATTTTGCAGTCATTGCCAACCAATTGGCACGATAATGTAAAGTCCTTAAAAACAAAGTATAATTTAAATAGGGCTGGTTGGATTAATCTTTTGGTGTGTGGCTGAGATGTTTGATTTTCTTTCACGTTGCACCAGTTTTTCCGGGTTGTTATCTGTTTTCCATCAAGGGCATCAATTGTTAAGGGCAATTGCAAGTTAGTAAGTTTTAGAAGGAAATAAAAAGGAGCAAATTTTAGGAATTGGTGGGCAAGTGGTCTAGGGGGAAAAGGGGACGTATGCTCCATCCAACCATCCAAGGCAGTGGTTCCCAACCGCGGTCCTCAAGTGATTCCAAAATTCAGTCTGCATTTCCCCAAGGTAAAACGTAAAATCTGGCCTGTTGGGGGTACTCGAAGACTGCGTTTGGGAACCACTGATCCAAGGGAATGGGGTCATTAGTGAGTGAGCTGCCAAGCAGATCACCCACTCTAAAATTCAGCTTCTCACCCACCATCCGTGCATGGAGGTATTTGCAATGCACCTATAACACAGTCCAGTGGATATATGTTAGAACCAATTTGGCTGCCAGACTTGCTCTGATGTAAATTTAACCCCTTCATTACCAAGTGATTTTGGATGACTTTTTAAATCATATCATTTATTTGAAACATGTGATGCAAAGTTAACAGTTAAATATAGAGTAAAATAGAAAATTTGCCCAGAGATTGTTGTTCTGAGATAGTAAAAAAAATAAAATAATGTAAATTTTAATTTTTTGATGTATTCGTTTATCCTTTACAGAAGTATTGTTGAGATGAAAGATTTTGAATTTGAGATGTCCAATATCCTGCACTTTGGGGACCCTGCGGTGAAGGGTAAATTCACTGCAAGGTCGGAAAATTTGATTCCCCAAAGTGCAGGGAACGACAGAGCACTGAAATGTCGGCCACATTTCTGTGTACCTTGAATAACCCCTTATGTGTGTAATCAGGTCCCTAGCTTGTTGTTTAAAACATGCATAATACTTTTTTTGGCTTATGCTTGCTCATACATTAATGTAATTCTGCATAAAACTTACAGCAATTGCTTTTTCTTACTTTTAATCATACTGCTTCAAGACATTTTTGCCATTCATCATGTAACACTTTTATTTTTAACATGCTTTTCAAAATTTGCATAATTTTGGTATTTCATGTTAAGCACCATATTAACCTTTCTGTTCAATAACATTAAGTAGTAGTAGTAAAAAAATAAAAATAAATAGTCCAGCAAGATGAGTTTGTATGTTGCAAATAAATGAATATATAAAAGAACAAGCAAACACTACCAGCAAAAAAAACAGACAAAATGGTAAAACTTGTTTTGTCCATGACAGGTGCACTTGAACACCCTTCACTACCAAGTGATTTAAAACAATATAACACTGTCAGGAAACTGCGATTTTGGAAAATAATCTTAGTTTTACAGTAAGACATATTTGGGAATTTCTTACTGTAATAACATATTTGACAGGCAGGTCTCGCCATCTGCTGGCTACAAGGAGCCACTGCCGTTCTGAGCTCTATGCATAATCATCTGGTGAAAAGTCTGATAGAGACATTCCCCAGCTGACTTTAACCCCTTCCCACCGAAAATCGAGTTCTCTCTTTTTTGCATTGTAATGCATTGAAAAACACTCATTAGCATTTTAAAATAAATTGTTTTACACCTTTTTAAAACAATATTAGTGTGCCCCCTGTGGTGAAACAAAATCCTTTGTTTTATATCTCTCTGTACCCTGGAGAGACATAAAATTAGTTGCAAATAGCAGCCCTAAACCTCACCTTAACAAAATGTTCATATAGATTACTGCCACATTACAGCTGACACGGATAAGGCAGAATACAGGGAGAGCTTTGAGGTCACCCACTGCTGTACAGGGATAAGATTCAGGAGGTTATAATGAGTGAAAATTCCCTGTACAGTACAGATACACCCTGTTCCAAATTATTATGCAAATGATATTTTTCTCATTTACCTAAATAATTGATGTAAACAACAGCATAATTCTCATGTTATCAACTATTAAGAGTACAATTCAAATTTTATTGAACAAACCTCCTAATGATAACAGTATTTTTTTTCAAAATAAAAAACTTACAATGCACTGTTCCAAATTATTACGCACAGTAAGTTTCAAAACACTTTATAGGTTGTAAAGAACTGAAAATTGTCATTTGTTGTGTTTGCAGCATATTTACTGAAATCAAAAGCTATTTCAATCAAACTTTGAACAACATTTTAACTTTTTAAACATTTTAACAGGTCACGTTACATTTTAACAAAGGACCCCTTATTTGATAGCATCTTCACAAGTCTTGCATCCATTGAACTTGTGAGTTTTTGGACAGTTTCTGCTTGAATTTGTTTGCAAGATGTCAGAATAGCCTCCCAGAGCTGCTATTTGGATGTAAACTGCCTCCCACCCTCATAGATCTTTTGCTTGAGGATGCTCCAAAGGTTCTCAATAAGATTGAGGTCAGGAGAGGATGGAGGCCACACCATGACTTTCTCTCCTTTTATCCCCATAGCAGCCATTGATGCAGAGGTATTCTTTGCAGCATGAGATGGTGCATTGTCATGCATGAAGATGATTTTATTAAGGAAAGCATAGTTCTTCCTTCTGTACCAGGGAAGGAAGTGGTCAGTCAGGAACTCCACATACTTTGCAGAGGTCAATCTTTACACCTTCGGGGACCCTAAAGGGGCCGACCAGCTCTCTTCTCCTGATTCCGGCCCAAAACATGACTCCACCACCGCCTTGCTGGCATCGCTGCCTTGTTGGAACAGGGTGGCCGTCCACCAACCATCCACTACTCCATCCATCTGGACCATTCAGGGTTGCACGGCACTCATCAGTGAACAGGACTGTTTGAAAACTAGTCTTCATGTATTTTTCATGCAGCCGGTTCTGCTTGTGAGCATTGGTTAGTGGTGGCCAAATGGAAGGTTTATACACAGTTGCAAGACTCTAGAGGACTCTACACCTTTATGTCCGTGGGACTCCAGAGGCACCAGCAGCTTCAAATATTTGTTTGCTGCTATGTAATGGTATTTTAGCAGCTGCTCTCTTGATCCGATGCATGGATCTGGCAGAAATCTTCCTCAATGTGCCTTTATCTGCACAAACCCGTCTGTGCTCTGAATCAGCCACAAATCTCTTAATAGTGCGATGATCAAGCTTAAGTTTTTGTGAAATATCTAATTCATACCTCGTCCAAGGCATTGAACTATTTCACTCTTTTCGGCAGCAGAGAGATCCTTTTTCTTCCCCATATTGCTTGAAAATGATGCTCTTCTTAATAATGTGGAACATCCTCCTTTAGTAGTTTTTCCTTTAACCCTTTCGCTGCTGAGGCTTTTCCCGCCCCTGTGCTGAGGTCATTTTTTACCTGTTTTGCGCATCATGTTTAAACGTGTTTTTAAGGCTTATTTTAGTATATGACATCGACGTATTATATATCGTTCTTTCCGTCAGACTCGGTAGATTCATAATATGTCATTATTATATGTATACGTTATGTCATGTTTGTATATTATAACAAAAAATGCAATAAAATATGTATTTTCAATAATTTACAGCGTGTAAAGTGTTTTTTTCCACATTTTAACATGCGAGCAATTGCGGTTATATTTTGTATGGGGTGCGCTTGTTAAAAAAATTAGAGATGGGGTCTCGTTACATTTTTTTTTTGGGGAAAATGACACCATTTTTAACAAACGCACCGCATACAAAAATCGTTAATGCAGCATCATTGTTCACATTATAATTGAAATGGAACAATATTGCTGCATTAACAAAACAAAAAAAAAAACAAAAAAAGTGTTTATTTTTTTTTATTTTATTTATTTTTTTAATTTTTTTTATTTTTATTTTTCTTTTTTTTTTTTTTTTTACAATTTTTTTTACTTTCATGTTTGGTATCGTTGGAACGGCCATGCTCTGGCCGATCCAACGATATCAAAATTTAACCCCTAACTGCCACGGATCGGGAGATAGGGAGTTCATTGGAACTCCCTATCTCCACAGTTCGTGGCAGTTAGGGTTAATGCTAGGACTGGCGTCATCGTGCTACGCACGATGACGCCAGTCCTCTGGGGGAGTTCCCGGAAGCTTGGCCGACATCCAAGATGTCGGCCAGCTCCCGGGAAGGATCGCAAATCGGCGCTTTTCAGCGCCGATTTGCGATCCAGCTCCCAGGGGTTAATGCCAGGCATCATTTGGAAGGGCAGGCTGTGCCCTTCCAAATGATGCCTGGGTTAAGCCCCTGTGAGCCGCCGATCGGGAGGGAGAGAGGTCCGAAGGACCTCCCCCCCCTCCCTTTCAGGCGCCTCCTCCGCACATGCGGGGGGGCGCCTGAATTATGTGTCATCGCGGGGGCGCGATGACACATAATAATGGCGGCCACTGCTCCGGATGCCGGGCTGACATCCAGGATGTCAGCCCGCACCGGAGGGGCCAGCGATCGGCCGGAACCCGGCCGAACGCTGACCCCAATGCGAGGACGCGCTCAGCGCGTCCTCCGCATACAGCGGCAATGCTGAGGACGCGCTGAGCGCGTCCTTAGCATTGAAGTGGTTAATTGGGCTCACCTGGCAATCAAATTATCACAGGTGTCCGAGATTGTTTTCAGTGATCAAAAGAGCCCTGAGACACAATGGCATCCATGAGTTAAACTGAAAAACTAAATATTTAATCTTTGTGACACTGAAATAGAATTTGCATAATAATTTGGAACAGGGTGTATAAGGTGTTACCGTATTCTCCATATAAAGGCATTATATCACATATAGATATTATTTTCATACACCTTTGTTATTTTTTTCAGAAGCTGCATTGTTAATAATATCATTATCATCATTACAAATCCCTATAAACAGGAGATCTGACCATTTCTATTATATATCTTTATCACAGTTACTGTACCTAACACAAAGGTCTTTTCTGCCTGTATGATAATAATGCAGACCCTGTTTGAAACTGTGTAAGAAAAATGACATAATCTAGAGCTCAGATCTTACATTTCAACAATAATTCTGTAAACGATAAGCTAATACTTGAAAGATTAAAAATGGGCAAATTTACATTATTATAATTTTGTGTGGGGTATGTCCTAGATTTGCACCTCAACATGTGCCGAATGTCCACCACACGTCATTACTTCCCGGCAGCGCAGAGGGAAATCTCTGGGGCTCTGCGAGGAATCCCATGGTGATCTGACTTCCTGGAAATTAGACCACACCTTGGGACCTCCCCATTGAGAAGATGTCAGAAACAGGAATTCCCCCTCCTGGGCAAGGGATTACCTGTGGAAGAGATACGTGGGTCTTTGGACCCCCATATCTCTGGAACCATAGCATATAGAACGTCTAGTGCATAGCCTCTCCAATAATACCAAACATGACCAGGTTTTCTGTAAAGCAAAATAAATAAAAATGTCCTTTTTTTATAATGCAGCACTATTGTTCACTTTTCAGTTATAAAGTGAACCATCATGCTGCACTAATTCACCTTCTCATTTCCCACGTTGCCACCAAGCGTGGAGGCAATTATTACGCATTGTTTCATCGAAAACCTAAACCGCTGTACGGTGCGAGGAGCGCCAGGGGTTCTTTGGAACCCTTTGTCTCTGATTTTAACACATGCACAGGGTCAAGTGAGGTATCATTGGAAAGATCAGAGTATGGCCTTTAGAAATGATACCAAATATCAATACAAATTTGTAAAAATAAAAAATAAACTAAAAATATTTAATGCAAAATAAACTTTTTTTTACTCATTTCTAAGGCAGTGGTATTATGTGCTTTTATTAGTAAAGCAAACAATGCCACTACTCTAACTCGCCTTCACATTTCCCACACCGGGACCAATTGTGGATGTAATGGAGCAAAGAACACAGGGGTGAAATGACTCAGCAATGAAGGAGTTAAAATTGAGTTTTTATATGCTAATGAGTTATTTTCAGTGCATTATAATGCAAAATCGAGACAACCCTTTCACTACCAAAATCGAGTTATACATACATCAGGGGTGTGGAAATTGTATCACCCCAACACCCGGGACATGAAGATCCAGGCGCCGGGCGAGTAGTTTTTTTGAGATGCAGTCCGGCGGGCAAGAAGCATGCCGGACTGCGGGCTAATTCTAGGGATGCCCCCGATACCGGAAGCCAGCATTGAGCTGGCTTGCCGGCATCCAAGGGGCTGGGGCGGCTGTCCAAACGCTCTAACGGCCTTCGGACCGGCCTCGGCAGCTGGCCATGTTCAGTTACCTTCCAACGAGACCCGCCGGCAAAGTCTGCCAGCGGCCGCTCGTTGGAAAGCCCCCAGGCGCGATCTCGCGAGATCTTGGAGTTTGCGAGATCGCGCCGGGAGCAATCTCGCGAGATCTCACATGGGAGCTTAGCAACGAGCGGCCGATGGGAGACTTTGTCGGTGGGGCTCGTTGGAAGGTAACTGAACGTGGTCAGCTGCAGGGGCCTGTCCGAATGCCGGTAGAGCGTTTGGAGAGCCGCCCCAGCCCCTTGGATGCCGGCAAGCCAGCTCAGTGCTGGCTTCCGGTATCGGGGGCATCCCTAGAATTAGCCCGCAGTCCGGCATGCTTCTTGCCTGCCGGACTGCATCTCAGTAGAGTAGAGTAGAGGCCTGGCAGAGCATCACCAGGGATGAAACCCAGCGTCTGGTGATGTCTATGCGTTCCAGACTTCAGGCTGTGATTGACTGCAAAGGATTTGCAACCAAGTATTAAGAAGGGAAAGATTGATTTATGATTATTATTCTGTCCCATTACCTTTGGTCCCTTAACAAGTGGGAGGCACATCTGCAAACTTCCGTAAATCCTACACCATTCACCTGAGTTGGATCTACATAACCTCAAATTAAAGCTGACAGTCTGCAGTTAAAGCACATTGTGTTTGTTTCATTCCAACTCCATTGTGGTGGTGTATAGAGCCAAAGATGTTAGTATTGTGTCGATGTACCAATATTTCTGGATCTGACTGTATATACATATACACATTGCAGCCCTGTGTTTATGTATTTACATACAATTTTTCTTTTCCTGCTGTCGGTAGTCATGTTTTCTTCGGTCGTCCTTCCCACCTCTCCCCCCACCTGACTAGCTTTTCTGACTTGGATTAACCCTTTCAATTCAAGTACAATCCATTTCGCGAGCACTGGGATAAAGTATGGTTTGTGCAAAGTTGTGACCGCAAGCGAGGCTGCAGGGGACGAGGAATGCTGCTGCACATACTTTTAATCTGCAAGAAAACGCATGTCTGTAGTAATCTTATCAAGAAGAGATCAGCCCCAGGGTGTGTTGCAACCCCTAGATCCCTTTTCATTCCCCATTGTACTACCCCTGAACGGCTGATTAGTGTACAGGGTGAGAAAAGATAAGTCTAACTCCCACCCCTAAACCATCCATAAGAAAGAAAGGGATGATTTGAAGCACCAGAATATTTTTTGTTCACATAGGCTATGGAATAAGGGGGTCCACTGCAAACTGCAAACTGCAACACAGCTATGAGCCCACCCTCTCATTTGTTACACCCAGAGGAATTGTTTATTCTCAATAGATGCAAATTGGTGGACATCTGCAAATTTTATTCCATACTAGTAGAGTTGAAGGAATATTGTATGGGGAGGGGGGATATCAAAGTGTGAGGTAATGGGATTGCAATGTGTTATCACAGGATGTCTAGAAAAAGTTTGCGTAACAGCCAGTGAGTTAGCTGATGCCTTTTGGGCCAAAAAGCAAAACCTGTATGAGTTGAAACAAGGACCTCCTAGATGGACTAGGGTTATGGCAAGGGATCCAGTCCTAAACCAAATGGTATATGAGCTGGCCAAGATTTCAGACCTCAAAATTCCAGTCCGGCTGGATGGAGTAGAGGTAATAACATCACTGCTCTGTAACCGTGGAGAGACAGGTTACACAGGTGTATACATACATACACACACATTGCAGCCCTCAGTGTGTATGTGTATATATATAGATATATATATATACATACATTGCAGCCCTGTGTGTGTGTGTGTTTATGTATATACACACTGAGGGCTACAGTGTGTGTGTATATATATATATATATATATATACATACTGAGTTTCGACGTGTGTGTGTATACACACACAATTCAGAACTCAGTATGTATATATACATACACATTGCAGCCATCTGTGTGTGTATATATATATATATATATACACACACACAACAAAATAGTGTTTAAATAGAGGTCTTTATTCTTAACAGCCTAGAAAGGCAGCATCAGATACATGTGATGAATAAAGACCTCTATTTAAACACTATTTTGTTGAAATTATTTTTCTTATCAGGACAAGTAGATCGTCCTGAGGGACAAGTAGATTGGACTACCACTTAGTCCGTTGGACAAGTAGATTTTTTTAAAATTTCCACACCCCTGTACATACATACATACATATACTTCTGTTTTGCAATACCAGCTATTTTTGTCTGTAGTTGCAACACCGGCAAGTTCTGGCACTTTGTGAATAGCCTCTTTTTTATTTAGCAAAAAACACATATTATACTTTGTTCTTTACTTACAATAAAGTATACGCATCCTTGCAGAAAACAAAAACCTTAAAATGTTCATTTCTTCTTTTATAGCAGCTTGTTTTGTCAAGACGTATTGTACTGTAGCCTAAATCCTCTATTATATATTCTATAATTTATGTGTAATCAGATAAAATGTCTAGCCAAGCCGGAAAATGCATTTGCGTATTTTGATCATTTATTTGATCTATACAGCAGCGAATGTGCAAATGAAATTGTTCATTAGATTATTACACAAATAGTCTTACTTTTTGGAATTTTCCTATAAGATTCTGCACTAGAGACAAACATAAATCACGCTGAGTGGAGATTGAATGCATGGAATGAATTTTAGCCCTGTGTTTCTAGGATATGTGTTAAACATTCCCATGGAAAAATTCATTTCAAAAACCTCATATTGCTTTACTTAGAGGTATTAGGTTACTAAGTTACATGCGTGATACATTTATCATTCATCTTTGCATGGTCTTGCATAACACTGATGAGAAAAACAATCTTTCTTGTTTAGAACTATGCAAAATTGAATGTGAGTGAAATTTTATATTCTTCTGCTGAAGAGGGAGAACGAACAATACAAACGCAAACGTTATATTTTGTAAATGATCATTTTACTGATATAAGCCGTGTTGATTGGAACTGCACAAATCAGTTACTTAATTGCCTTGCAATGGAACTTCTCTTCTTTAGACCAAATGGTCATCACTATACAGCCTGACTCTAAAATGTATATGTATATTTAATTTTAACCCCTTTACCAGGTGGTTTTCCATAAAACCACTTAATGGATTCAGTGGATTTATAGAAAACCACTTTCCATTTTAGGCAGTGTAAAAAGGTATGTACCATTAACCTCCCTGGCGGTCTATTTATTTTTAAATTCCATGCCTTAAAGCGCTCTATTCCCCCCCCCCAGTGGTATCCCGAGTGTGGCTCGGGGTTAAATTCCTATGCTGGAAGTGGTAACCCCAAGCAACACTCGGGATGCCGCTGGATACAATACCTCTCCCTGCTCTCCCTCGATGTCCCCGCAGTCTCCTCCGGCGATCGCGACCTCATACTTCCTGGTTACCTTTTCGCGAGAAGCGAATCCAGGAAGTATGAGGTCGCGATCGCCAGAGGAGACTGCGAGGATCAGCGAGGGAGTGCAGGGAGAGATGAAGTATACAGCCCTAGTCTGTCTTGGGGTTACTGCTCTCAGTGGTGAAATTTAACCCCGAGACACACTCGGGATAACCGTCAGGGGGGTTAATATATACATTGTACAGACAGCAAGCTTATTTAAAAGGCAGATGGATCCCTTTACTGGACATAAAAACGCTACTACATGTGTAATAATAAGCTCCTTGTTTCTGAAAAAGAAAAACGGAACTCCAAGCTGCTCAAACAGGTTCGGAACCTTGGCAGACCTGTCCAATCTACTGACAAATTTGAAGGCACATTCTGGAGCCAATTTGCAATGAATATAATTTAGAATAAAAAAAAATCTTTGCTTTGCTCCAGATCATAAGTCATAACCAGATTTACAGGGTTATTCAGAGAAAGGTGAAACACCTTCGCCTTTCTCTGAATAACCCTGTTAGACCCTGCATAACTCTGCTATTCTAAGTCGGGCTCCTGCAGGAGCTTTTGATAATAAAGTATACTCCATCATGGTAGTGAAGGGGTTAAAGCATTACATACCTCCATAAATACAAACACATATAAAAAGATACATTTGAACCAAGTTTCAAACTGATACTTGGTTCAAATAAATATTTTAAATTATAAAGGTTTCATAATATATAAGTAACTTACTGTACCTGGTCCATTCACAACAAGATGAATGGGAAAGCTTTTCTAGCTGAATTTTACACTTCTGAGTGGCCGGCATAGAGAAAAAACCAAAACCCCGACTTGACCTATTATTGAACATTGGGTAGGTGAATGACAAAATATCTAAAAATTCTACTGTTTGGCTGTGTTAAATTAAATTGTATCAGGAAACTTTGAAATATCCTCAAGTTTCATCCTCAAACGCCTATGGAATAGTAGGATAGTGTGTTGGCTATCGGCATTCTGGTCATACTGTCAGAATCTCATTCAACATTCACTTGTATAAATTAATTACTTCATTATCTCACTACGCTAACAAGGCATGTTAAGCATTCGACTGGAACAGCTTATAAAAAAATTTGCGATCACAGCTACAATATATTATTTTGCATTTGTATTTCTTCTGTAATTGTTGAAGAAACACAAGAGAAATATTCTACATTTTACAAGAAACTGCTAGGGAGGTATTCACTATTCAGGGAGCACTGAAATTTCAGCAAAATTTTGGTGCTCTCTTTTTTGGCGCACTTTGGCGCTTACAGTTCGCTGACCATGCTGCTCAGTAGGGTCACGTAAGCGTGCTGAACAGGATCCACCAAAGACCGTCAAACACAAACAGATCACCAAAAATAGCCGACAATCCACCGAACTAACAACCGCATGCCACTAAAGACAGTCTACGATACGCCAAACAGACTGCCAAACGCTGCCGAACGTCGCCGAACTGATAAAAAAAAAACTTCGCTAGTTTTAAAAAAGGTATTTAAACAAACAAAAATGCATGAATTTGCATGGAAATAATAAAAAAGACCTTATAAAAAAATAATAAAACAGTCCATTACAGAATAAAAAATACCCACTATTAAAAAAATGTGAATCAAAAATTTCACCTAAAAATCCGGAAAAATATCTAAAATTAAAAAAATTAAAAAAGTTGTTTGCTGAAACTGGAAAGAATAAACAGTTGAATACAAAAATTTATAAAAACAGTAATTTATTTTTACATTTAATCCTATGGGATTTTCCTGTTTTTACTGTCGAACTGAACCACTGAAAATCTGGGCATTTCGTCAACACTTTGGTGCAGTTCGACATTTTCTGAATAGATTAACCATTACTTCTCTGCCTCCGAAGGTCGCTATATCTTGGCGAATTGCCTGCCATACGGTGCATAATCCATACAGGGTTATTCAAAGAGATCCAAATGGCTGGAAAAGGTAAACGAACGCTGAAAATCAGCGCTCGGTTACCTTTCTTGGCCATTCGGCTATCCAGAGAGCAGGCAATACGCCAAATCCTGGCGAATTGCCTGCACATTCGGTGCCTGTTCGGTGCCTGTTCGAGGGCAGTGAAATCCCCATAAAAAAGCACTGCTTCGGCTATTCAGAGAACACAAACCAGCAGTGAAAGGTTCCACTAATGCCCTGCCATTCGGTGGTTTCATTCGACAGGTTTATTCAGGAGAATCCCATAGGCTTCAATGTTAAAAATATTCCTGTTTTAATTCAATATCTAATAAACCATTCATTATAAAATTCTGCAGTAAAAAGTCTCTTTATTTATAGATTTTTTAGGAAATTTTAAGCATTTTTCTGGATTTTATTTTTTTTAAAAAGTCAGATTTGTTATTTTTTTTAAGTTTACTTATTTTTTCTGTAACAGCCCTTTTTATTATCATTGCCTGGACCTCATATGTAAATTTCAGACATTTTCATTTGGTAGTTTCTTTGCAAACAGCGTTTCACTTTTCAAACATTCATGCAAACTGTTTTCCTAATTTATTCACTTCACTCGTCTGCGGTGTCGGCTTTTTCCGGTGGCTTCGCTGTGTGTGATCGGCTCCTGCTTGGGTTTTTCCAGCGTCTTCGGCGGGTTAATCCAGATGTTTTTGCAGGTTTCGGCGTGCATTCGGCAGGTTTTTGCGGTGACTTTTCGTCGGGTTTGCGGCAGCTTTTCCCTGCGCTTCGACGACCCTGTGGTGCTTGCTGAATACACCGCATGGTCGCCGACATGGGATTGCCGAATCGGCCTGAATTGAAGAGAACGAAAAGTCACCGAACATGCAGTGACTTTTCGATTCTCTTTGAATAACCCTGATCAGATTAAATGTAAAAATAAATTACTGTTTGTATTATTTTTTTTATTCAACTGTTTATTCTTTCCAGTTTCAGTGCCTGTTCGAGGGCAGTGAATCCCCATAGAGAAGCAATGCTTCGGCTATTCAGAGAACAAAAACCAGCAGTGAAAGGTTCCGGAAATGCCCTGCCATTCGGTGGTTTAATTCAGCAGACTTATACAGGCGAATCCCATAGGCTTCAATGTTAAAAATATTCCTGGTTTAATTCAATATCTAATAAACCGTTGATTATAATATTCTGCAGTAAAGAGTCTCTTTATTTATAGCTTTTTTAGGATAATTGAAGCATTTTTTGGGACTTTTTTTAAAAAAAATTCTGATTTGTTTTTTTAAACTTTACTTATTTTTTCTGTAACAGCCCTTTTTATTATCATTCCCTGGACCTCATAATGTAAATTTCAGACATTTTCGCTCAGTAGTTTCTTTGCAAACAGGGTTTCACTTTTCAAACATTCAAGCGTACTGTTTTTTTAATTTAGTCACTGCATTCGTCTGCGGTGTTGGCTTTTTCCGGCGGCTGCGCTGCGTGTGATCGGCTCCTGCTCGGGTTTTTCCGATGTTTTCGGTGGGTTAATCCAGATGTTTTTGCGGGTTTTGGTGTGCGTTCACCCTCGTTTTGCGGTGAGTTGTCGGCAGGTTTGCGGCGACTTTTCCCTGCATTACGGCGGCCCTGTGGTGCTTGCTGAATACACCCCAGGGTTGCCGAAATGGGATTGCCAAATCACACCGAATTGAAGATAATGAAAGTCACCGAACGTGCGGTGGCTTTTCGATTCTCTTTGAATAACCCTGTAGGTCTTATTTTCGGGGTAGGTCTTACTTTTTATGTTGGTGGGGGTTATTTTGACTGTGTACATCTGGTATCACTCCACCTGTGACAGGAGCTGGCTTTAGAGGAAGCATCGGCTTAGGCTGCAGCCACACGATCGTTCTTTGAGCAGAAGGAACGCACTGAGTGTGTCCGTGTGACCACAATTCCCTGCGCCCGTTGCAGCTTTGTGAAGCCTGGAGGGGGTGGGTGCAGCGTGCGCACGAATTGCGTGTACTACCATCGGACGTGATTTCAGCCTCCCTGTCAAACAGCTACGACGGATGCAGACGGGGCTTCAAAGCATGATCCTCCCTAGGAGGATCGCACTTTGTAGCGCTGAGCGCACTAACTGCGCTCAGCATGGTGGCCACACTGGCATCAGAGTGGAAGGAACGCTCAGTCTCACGGATGTTCCTTCTGCTCAAAGAACACTCATGTTACTGCAGCTTTATGTGGCTCTGCTCCCTCTGCTGCTGCCTCGCTTCCTCTGGCGCCGGTATCACTGATTCTCTCCCGCGACTCTTCAAGTTGCCCTACGACTAGGTCTTATTTTCGGGATAGGTCTTATATTTTACCAGTTATCAAATAAACACACTAGGTCTTATTTTCGGGGTAGGTCTTATTTTCGGGGAAACAGGGGTACTACAGGCAGGCCACAGAGATCCTGTATAACACGAAACAACAAAGAATAGAAATAACACTGTGATAAAACCATAGTAACATTAAATCAACATGACAATATGGAAACGCAATCAAACAGTACTGACGAGATAAACCAAATTGACAGGGAAAGGAAGGGGGCACAAATATCATCACCTCCATAAGCGGGGAGTCGAGCAATACATTGTATTTTATTATTATGAGCATACTCTAGATAGAGGATGGTGTAAGACACAATCGCCAGATGGTATGCCTGCCTTTAATACATCATTCGCTGGAACCTTTTGATAACTCTGAAAAAAGATCCTACATTCTTATTGTAAGAAGTCATGCTTGGAAACAACACACCAGGGCAATTATCTGATTCTGTGGAAAATATCTGTAAGTCATCACGTTTGCATACTCTTACAAACCTTTCATGAACTAAATGTGAATATTTTTCTGCCTTTATCACTAATAAGCTACTCTTACGTTAGGTGTCTATTATAATGTGACATGTTGGATCATTGCAGATCCAACAGCAATATATATAATTCTATCTGTCACCATGGGCAAGGGAGAAATTAATACATCCGCGTGAAACAATGCAATATATCATTAAAAGTCATATGCCTATACATCATCTACTGCCATGAACTGAGAGATGTGGTCCATTATATGCGGAGATAAGCCAATATATTCAGCGATAGCAGTCTGCAGGTTAATTTGCAAGAGAGGTGATTAGAATCGACCTAAATTAATGACATAAGTTTCCCGGGCATCCGAGAAGCAGCTTATTTCAACGTTTTCTCACACTGTTCTTTCTATCATGAAATAGTATATTAATAGTAAATATTACAATTGCTGTCAATGGTATCATAAAACCCATGTGTGACGATTATAGTACCTATTCGTCATAAGGATTGGTAATACTTTGCATGACATTAACAATCATTCATATTTCTTGTATATAAATTGAGATACAACGCTTCTGCCTAGGCAAGCCTGATTTTCTGAGGATGTTTGTTTGTTTGTTTGTTGGCTTCCCCATGATGGGAAACCACAATTTAGCTCCTTTGTGAAGCCTGAGTTGATGCATTTCAAATAGTTAATTCAAAGATTTGAATATTCCTGAACCAAGCAATTAAGCTCCCCTTTGAAAACCATGGAAGGTGTGAATGGTGAATGTAAACTGCATGACAGGGGAAATTGCCATTTGGTCTACTCCTCAGCAGGGTGGCAAACAAATCAAGCACACCTAAAAAAGGGGGTTCTCCCAGACTCAGTGGCAGCCCCCTGTACCTAATCAGGAATATCAAAGAAGCGAATATGCCCCTTTGTAGTTCAAAACCATCTTTTGATAACATAATTCAAAAGGTATCATAAAAAAATTAAGCATGAAGTGAACTGAGCATGCCCGCGAAGCAACAGGAAGTGTGTGGACCACCCAGCCTCTGCCATGAGGTCTGTCTAAAGAATGAGTGTATAAATTCTGGGACCCAAGCCAGGCTCATTGCTTACTTTTTTGGAGGTCAATCGAAAAATTGAAAAAATATTGCAATCTCCTACTAGAGCCTCCCTGGCGGCTGATCTTCTAGCTTGTATTGTAAGTAACTAGAATCTGCTGTTTATCTCCTTTTTATTTTTCTGCTTGTGTGTGTAATTATTGATTATCATATCTATTTTTCTGTAATGCACTGGGACCTATTTTTTATCATAATAAATATAAAATTTATTAAGATCTGCTTCTGTCTGATATAAGAAACTCCTTACCCGAAAAGACGAGATTATCCCAGGGGTTATTTTAGCTCAGATCGATCTACCAAGAGTGAGTTGGGGTGAAGTCAGTCATTTGAACTGCCTTCTGTTTTGGGGTGCATAGTCAAACAGAGTCTCAGGCCAGCTCCGGTCGAGACATTAGTCATCTTAGGTAAAAAGTCATTGGCCTGTAGTGGCAGTGTTGATAAATTACAAGGCAAGTGGGTGCAGGGATTATGTGCAACATAGTCACTATTCGGAGTCTAGTGCAGTCGGATAGTGATTTTTAACCCTACGTCCACTTCACCAAGTCACGTATCCTTCTGGAGTGAAGGCGATTTCGTGACACCATGTATAGGTATTCTTTTAAACGGCTATTTGCATATGAATATTGATCTGTTTTGGGTGTGGATGATCATAGAAATGCCTCTCGCTGTAGTTGGTTATGATTGTTAAACACACCCAACGTGTTGAAACCACCTACAACACCAGAGAATAGGTAAAATAACAGAAGAATAGGGTTTAGCGCGCCATAGTGACAGCACAAATCACAGTTTTGTGTAGCAAAAGAAAAGTATTACACACACAACCCACAGGTGATCTAAGTGTAAGCCCCACAAGGCTCCAACAAGTGTGAGTGAGCTGGATTCGCTCCATATTTATATACTGACTTTTCTATATGGAATTTTGCTATGATGTTTCTCTTTCTCATTCTTTTGAGGCATTGAACTCCAATTATGCTTAAAGAAGTATCTACCCAAGAAGACCCTGCTGTTTTATTTTAAGTTAAATGATTACTAAGGTATATGTGTGTAATATTTTTCTGTAATTAAACAAAATTGTGATTTGTGTTTGTCATTGTGGAACGCTGCACCCTATTCTTCTGATCTTTTGCATATGAATATAATTATTTTATTTTAGTTATATACACTTAATTGCTTGCAACAAGTACCACAACTATCAGGGTAATTCAAAGAGATCCGAATTGCTTGAGAAAGGTAACCGAACACTGAAAATCAGCGTTCGGTTACCTTTCTTGGCCATTCGGCTATCCAGAGAGCAGGCAATTCGCCAAATCCTGGCGAATTGCCTGCAAATACGGTGCCTGTTCGGTGCCTGTTCGAGGGCAGTGAAATCCCCATGAAAAAGCACTGCTTCGGCTATTCAGAGAACAAAAACCAGCAGTGAAAGGTTCCCGAAATGTCCTACCATTCGGTGGTTTAATTCGACAGGTTTATTCAGGCGAATCCCATAGGCTTCAATGTTAAAAATATTCCTGTTTTAATTAAATATCTAATAAACCGCTCATTATAAAATTCTGCAGTAAAGAGTCTCTTTATTTATAGATTTTTTAGGATATTTTAAGCATTTTTCTTGATTTTATTTTTATTTTTTTAAAAGTCCGATTTTTTTTAAAGTTTACTTATTTTTTATGTAACAGCCCTTTTTATTATCAATCATTGGATTTTATATGTAAATTTCAGACATTTTCGCTCAGTAGTTTCTTTGCAAACAGCGTTTCACTTTTCAAACATTCATGCAAACTGTTTTGCTAATTTATTCACTGCCTCTTCTGCGGTGTCGGGTTTTTCCGGAGGCTGTGATCGGCTCCTGCTCGGGTTTTGACGTGGTTTTCGGTGGGTTAATCCAGATGTTTTTGCGGGTTTTCGGCGTGCATTCGCCGGGTTTTGCGGTTAGTTTTCGTCAGGTTTGCGGCAGCTTTTCCTTGCAATTCGGGGGCCCTATGGTGCTTGCTGAATACACTGCAGGGTCACCGAAATGGGATCGGCAAAAGGAACCGAATTGAAGAGAACGACAAGTCACCGAACGTGCGGTGACTTTTCGAATCTCTTTGAATTACCCTGTATGTTTGTGTTGCTGACTCTCTGCATTGTACAGTGTGATTTTACACTCTAGGTATCATGTTTAGGTGACAGTTATGTAAATGCTTATTACATTGAGATCACAAAGAGATTCATATAAATATGAAAACTAATTACAAAACAGAATCACATTAGGAGATTGAATTGTGAATTAAATGTAATTAACCAAAATGCTACTGGTGGATCTCTCACAGCAAGATGTGGTATGTTAGGCTAGGGTCAGATGAGCGCATTTTGTATGGACTGTGCGTCCGTGCAGTACGGACGTACTTTCTGACTGACGACAAGGTAGTGGCCACACAGTCCGTTTTTTCATTGACGTATTTTTTGACTGATGTAGCAGGGAAAATAAATTACAATGAAAAAACACTCTGTCCCTCAAAAATGCCGGACGTATAAATGCAGTCCGTCTGACCACGCTCCATCACTCACACACAAAGCTATGCGGACATTGTGGACGTGGCACACTCTGCACGTCCGTTCTAGCAGTATTACGTTCTTGCCTAACCTGCGTCCGTTTGCAGCGTCCGTCAGCCCCCGCACTTCTGTGCAGACGTACTTCGTGTGTGGGGCTCCATTTAACACAATTGTATGCTATCACGGACGTACTTATGTGCGGCAACACGGACGTTAACACTGCGCCCGTCTGACCCCAGCCTTACTCTTAGGACTGTCTTGGTACATTAATTTGCCCATGGAAAATGCATGAGCCATGTTCCATCATTAATCACTTTTTTATTTGTTATACGCAAAATGCTGTATTATTAATAATTATTCTCTTCATACAACATAAGAGTTCATGTTTTTGAACACTCACATGCAATGTGAGACTCTTAAAACCACAGATACCCAACACACACATGCACATGCACACACACAAACATGCACACACATGCATATACACATGTACACGCACGCACACACAACTGCCATTGGATATCTTTGGGCCCCTTGTAGGAACTATTGGTCAGGTCCTTCTTATCTCAGCTGACCTTTGCAGTAAGCATATTAAAAATAAACATTTTGACTCCTCTCTTCCTTTTCTTGTTTTACAGGGAGTGTTCAAAATCCTTGATGGTCCAACAATGGTATAGAAAGTTTTCCCTGCTGGTCTGTGGGAAGAGCTCTGCCTGATGCAGACCATATTATTCGCTCCCTAAGAGACGAATCAGGGAGTCAAAGTGCTCTGACCGGCCCACCGGGAAATGTCTTGGTATACCAGTTAACCAGTCCTTACTGACTCATAGATCTATGGCAATTAGAAAAGATGCACCTGGTTTGGCAGGTGCCAGGGTACTCTAGAACCACCGGGCCCCTTAGCACATCATGCAAGGCCACGTCCCTGATGTCAGCTCTGCAAAGATAACACATAGATAAATGTATTATTATAGCCACCATTAGGCACTTTGCCAGACATGT
This sequence comes from Leptobrachium leishanense, assembly GCA_009667805.1. Lineage (NCBI taxonomy): Eukaryota > Metazoa > Chordata > Amphibia > Anura > Megophryidae > Leptobrachium > Leptobrachium leishanense. The sequence continues at coordinate 261,845,460 of CM019067.1, read as the reverse complement.
AATTAGGTACATTTTAATGGACATCATTTCATACATATGAAAACTAATGCAAATTGATTAACATAATCATAAAGAATACTATTACACTTGGTACTTGATTCCGGATGAGCCGTGAATATTTGCAAGTGAGTTATAAACCCTAATGGATCCAGGCACATTTATGAACGGCTATTTCAAGCCCAGCCACAATGTCTGTTAGCTACTATAGTGGGTGACTAGTTGTTGAGCCAACATTAGGCAATCACAAAAATGTAACAGATTGTGCTGGATTTATACCTTTGAGGCTGTTTAATATTTTCCAAATTAGAATAGTACTCGTGGGGGAACCTGGCATAAATCAAATTAACTATATTTAGAATAATCATCTATTAGCTGAAATACATATCAGTTAACAATGAAATTCTACAAGAAATATTCATAATTCCTCAAGTAAACTATATCATTGCCATAGCTCTCTTCATATGTATGTAGTTTCGTTCTTTTCTCAGGGTTATGGCTCCTTGTTAAAATAATCGTTCTCATCCATGACTATACATGTGAATATATGAAATACTAAACACTAAAACACACACACACACACACACACAAACACATACAGAGAGCGAATCTGGAGTACAAAAGTGCTAAAAAGATAAACATCAATCTTGCTTTAAAACTCAATAGATTTGCTCATTCTACTTGTATCTAGTGGCACATTCCTTTCTCTTCCAGTAGTTAAACTGCTCTCGTGGAAGTTGGCCAGTCATGTCAGGATCCGAAATAGAACCATGTATTATTTCTTGAAGCTATTCTCAACTGACAGCATAGCATTTTTTGTGTCATATTGGGAACTTGAACTTATAGGAGTATGTTTAAGAAAGCTATATGTATTTCTGCATTTTTATCTTTTTTATAGTTTTAAGTTATTTTAGGAATACAAATTACAATACAATTCAAACAAGAAATATTCATAAATCCTCAAGTAAACAATATCATTGCCATAGCTCTCTTCATATGTATGTAGTTTTGTTCTTTTCTTTGGGTTATGGCTCGCTGTGAAAATAATCATTCTCATCCATGCCTATGTGTGTGAATATATGAAATACTAAACACTAAAACACACACACACAATCCGGAGTACATGTAAATTACAAACCAATTCAAACAGATAGAAAGGGCCTTTGTAAGAATGGCTATGCTATAAGAAATCTGCATAAGTGTATATACCTCGATCGTTAAGGCACTAGACCAAGGGGCGATATTAACATGGAATAGTACCGGCTGGGTGGAGTAGAGGTAACATCACTGCTCTGCATGGAGAGAGACCGTGGAGACATGAGTTTGATAACAGTGAGAGCACCTCTCCAGTAAGTGTCCTTGGGCAAGACACCTAACGGTACATACTCGCCACCCAGGACATACTTGAAAACGAGAGAAATCTCAATGTATCCTTCCTGGTAAAATACTTTCTCCAAAAGAAAAAAAAATTGGACGGGAGCAGCAAGAAACAGGATGGAGGAGAAATAAAAAAAAGTTAGGCTAATGGGGGGGTTGGTTTTTTTTACGCAGAGGGCACTGGGCATCAGATTATTACAAAAACATTTGCAGGGTTATTCAAGGAGAATCGATAAGTCACTGCAGGTTCAGTGACTTTTCGTTCTCTTCAATTCGGTGCGATTTGGCGATCCAATTTCGGCGACCCTGTGGTGTATTCAGCAAGCACCACAGGAACGTCATAATGCAGAGAAAAACCGCTGTAAATCCGACGAAAACTCACCGCAAAACCCGGCGAATGTACACCGAAACCCGCAAAAACATCTGGATTATCCCCGCCGAACACGCCGGAGAAACCCGAGCAGCCACTGATCACAACGCAGAGCAGCCGCCGGAAAAAGCCGACATTGCAGACGAATGGAGTGAAAAAAAACCAAAACAGTACGCTTGAATGTTTGAAAAGTGAAACGCTATTTGCAAAGAAACTACAGAACGAAAATGTCTGAAATTCACATATAAGATCCAATGAATGATAATAAAAGGGGCTGTTACAGAAAAAAGAAAAGACGATTTAAAAAAAATCAGAAAAAAGATTTTCGCAAAAAAATTCAGAAAAATGCATAAAAGATCCTAAAAAATATATAAATAAAGAGATTTTTTTACTGCAGAATATTATAATGAACGGTTTATTAGATATTGGATTAAAACAGGAATATTTTTAACATTGAAGCCTTGGGATTCGCCTGAATAAACCTGTCGAATGAAACCATGAAACCAATGAACCAATGAAAAATGCAGGGCATTTTGGCAACTTTTCACTGCTGGTTTTTGTTCTCTGAATGGACGAAGCATTGCTTCTCTATGGGGATTCACTGCCCTCGAACAGCCACCGTATGTGCAGGCAATTCGCCAGGATTTGGCGAACTGCCTGCATTCTGGATAGCCGAATGGCCAGGAAAGGTAACCGAACGCTGAATTTCACTATTCGGTTACCTTTCGGACACAATTCGGATCTCTTTGAATAACCCTGTTGGTACTACAGATTAGATATTTGTGTTTGTCTTCAGGCAAATTGAAATTTGGAAGAAATATTTTTCTTAATTGACTCAATGGCCCACTTGAATTTGAATGAACCACAGCAATCCAGATAAACGGAGATTGAGCTGAGATTTTTTTTATTTTGTTCTGTCGTTGCCTTCTACAGGCATCTCTGCATAGTCAAACGTGAGAAATAAATTATTTTAAACTGGTGTCCGGCTAAATAATTAAAATTAAATAATACGTATCTCGAATTGTCTGTAAAAATTATTTGCAGAAGGTGATCTTAATGATGTTGTATCACATTTTGTTTATTGTTTTATTATTTTCGGAATTTTCCTGACAGTGAAGAAACACGGTCTGTTCAGTCTCAAAGTCAGGACTAACAGTCTGGATGAATGCATTCCTCTCTCATTCCATTTTTATCAAGAGTTGTTTGTATACGTGTTTGACTCTCACATGTTATCCATTAGGGATCATAAAAGCTCTGTAAATAATATTTAATCCAAATTATTCATTAGCTTTTGAATCCAGAGCCATGCATTTCTAGTCCAAAGTAAATAAGGATGCGGCATTTTGAAAACATAAGAACGATGAGTACAGATTTATATTAAAAACAATTTAAAATACCACACGTTATCAGTCAATTTCTTTGAAACATATTCTCAGTAAATAGATATTTGATTCTGGCAGCACGTTTAAGGAAACAATGACCAGAATTTCAATTAAATGATTACTCCACTGGGATTTTTTCGTGAACTTTTCACTCATGTGCGATTTTAATACTTGGGAAGATAAATAAAATAGTTTGTTTTATTATTATTACAAATATATCTACAAATTGTACCAATATCCCTGCCAAGTATCCCCGAAAAAACATGTAGCAGAGTGATATTGGAATTAGTACCAAGTAGCTACATTTGGATTGGTGGACACCTGGGTACATTAGTCCACTTTAAGGGTTATTCAGAGAGCACCCAAATGTCATCGACATTTCAGTGCTCTCCCATTCGTCGCACTTCGGTGAGTTCGATTCAAAATTTGAATAAAAAAACCACTGCAAAAGTGCCGAATCGATCTGAAAAACCACTGAAAACCTGCCGAATGCATTCGACAATCCACTGCAAAACCGCCGAATCGATCTCTAAAAAAGCCGATGACCCACCAAACAGACCGTCGACCAGCCACCGGAAAAAGTTGACCAGTTGCTGAATAGGGTAAAAAAAATAAAAATTTAAATTGCTTATTATAATGCTTAAACTGTTAAAAGGCATTTTCAAAAAAAGTACCACAAGAAAATGCCTGGAAATAATATATAAGGCCCTATGAATAATAATAAAAATGTTTGTTACAAAAAAAAGCCATTTTAAAAAAATTTAGAGAAAGTGGTGCCGAAAAAAATCTCAAAATGCCTAAAAATCCTAAAAATTAAATAAAGAGACTTTTGCTACAAATGAAAAGAATAAATGGTTGAGGAAATATTTAATAAAAAAGGGATTTTTTTTTACATTGAAACCTATGGGATTCGCCTGATTAAACCTGTAAATGAAACCACCAAAACCAGGGCATTTCACTGAAATTTCGTTGGTGTTTGGTGTTCTCTAAATATATTAACCATTACTTTTCTATGGGGATCACACTGCCGCCAAAGGTCAATGTATTTCGCTGGCAAATCGCCATGTGTCTGAATAGCCGAACGACCCCGAAATTGCACCATACGGGGAAATTCAACGTTCGGTGCAACTTCGGGGCCAATTCGGTGCTCTTTATATAACCCTGTTTGACTATATTTGTGTGAGTTGTTCTATGTACTATATGTGCATTACTGAGTCGTTTGCTAAATGAACTGCTTGATCTGTTTGAGCAAATGTTCTAGGAATTATGTTTCAAAGCCACTCATGCATAGTTACTTAGAAATATAGGTTGAAAAAAAGAACAACATCCATCAAGTCAATCTTTCATACATTCGTATGTCTGCTGGGACGTAAAATAACATTCAATAAATAAAAGTGGAGGTCTTGTTTCTTTGTTTATTTGTTTTATTTTTTTACTGATTGACTTGAAAAAAAAATTCTGCTTTAAGGTAAGTTCAAGGTTTTGGTTTTGGATGGTACGTCTATCTCAATAGTCAAGAAAGCAAGCATGTAACAGAAAATGTCTTCTGTAATTTGCATTAAAATCATCAAAGAGGAATATATAGCCAATTTTGCAGTCTAATTGACCATGAAAGATAGTTTTATTAACATGTGAAAAATGTATACAATATTTGTTGTAATAACACAAGATCTTTCAAACAGAAATTGATAAGCTTTAAAATTCCCCCGTCCCATTATCAACGTCAGGTCTTTTTAATGGAAAAAATGCTTTGCTTTCCTGTTTTTATAGAACAAAATAATCTTAGGCAAAGACCCAGACACTGACCAAGATAATTACAAAGACACTGACAGAGACAATGACAAAACCACAGACATAGGTAAAAGACAATGACAGAGACAATGACAGATGATGACAGAAACTGAAAGATTCAAAGGCACTGGCAGATCTACACAGACACTGAAAGATACAGTGACAGAGGCACCAGCAAGACCACAGACACTGACAAAAACACCAAGACACTGCCAGGTATAGGCAAGCGCAAATGATAAAAGAGGAGATGCACACAAAACTTGCGAAAATAATTTATCTGCTGTGTGGCATTCAGGATTGCTAAAAGTCCCTACAGAGATTGTATTTCTAGGGGTATTCTGCCTCCCTAGCAAAGCTGTGAGGCGTGGGTGCTTGAGACTAGCTAAGTCTGCATTGACCAGTACTCACACGATGAAAGTTCAGCAGACAGTGTCAACTCAGCAAAACTGACACGTAGAAAGATGAATCCAGTTGAAAACTTTAATGATCAGACTGACAATCTTTGTAATAGTGTACAGCAATGCAGGTGAAAAGACATTAATTCTGTCCAGCATTGAGCAAAGATGGCTGCTAGGTGACCAGTAAGTACCTCAGAACTAGACTGAACAAAAAGGGGTGGAGCTAGCTGGATACAGCAAGGCTAAGGGAACCCAGCAGGATCAAAATAGCTATGAAATAACATCTGCAAGCAGCAAAAGGCAGATTCACCACATAACATTAAAATTTACAAATAAACCATGAGCCATGGGGCATGACAAGGGGTAGAAACAAAAAACAGGAAATTCAGACATTCCATTTGACAAACAAACAGGGGTCGTCAATTTTTATGTATTTTGTTTATAAAAATATTTTCTCTATTTGGATTTTGCCACCAGTTCTGGGGACCAATCTTTTTTCCATTAAGTTGGCAATTTGTATTTTTATTATCCTACTGTATTGTGATTAGTTGACTCATTTATTTATGTAGCAACTTATGTGTGTATTTAGGCTTGAGAAAAGCTACTTGCAGCCAAAATGTAGCAGCAGGTTTCCGAATAAAGTTCTATTTTTACTGCCTATTTGACTCTCTGTATTTCCTGTTTTTATTTCTGACCAAGACAAGGCAATTCTGACAGGGAGAAAGACAAACAGAGACAATGACAATGAGAGTAACAGACATAAAGACACTGACAGAAGCACAGACAGTGACAAAAAAATGGACATAGACACTACACAAAAGAGAGAATCCCAGCACTCTACTTGCAGCAAATAGCTATTATTGGAATGAAAGGTGCAAGTGGCCTTTCATTCCATTAAAAGCTGTTTACCACTAGTGGAGTGTTGGGATTCTCTCTGTGTGTATTGTCTCTACATTGACTTGGCCATTTGGGATTTTACTCAGCACCCAGCCTTGGAGTGGTATTGTATACTTCACTTTTAAATGCTGAGTGTCTAGTCATATTCTTCTGTGTTTATTGACACAGACAACGATAAAGACTCTGACACACACACACACACACACACAAACACACACACTGGAACAGGCAAAAACACTGACAAAGACACACAAAAACTGACAGATCCACACAGAAAATGCTAAATAGAGAGCCACTGGTAATGCCACTGACAGTGCCACACTGACAAGGACAGAGACATATTTCCAAGCCTACTCTTAATTGACTAGTTTTCAGGGAAGCCAGTCACTATGAAGACGTGTTTAAGAAAGCTGTATTAATGTGGGCACATTTTCTCAGCTCCCTCGGTGAGAGTGTCACAAATCATTATTATTATTATTCTTTATTTATAAAGCGCCAGCATATTCTGCAGCGCTGTACAATAGGCACAGTATAGACAGGGTTACAATACAATACAAAGAACAACATTTGACAAACAGTACAGGAGGAGATGAGGGCCTATTCCCATAGGAACTCACAAATCATTTACTCACTATTTTATAAGCATGTTCAGGAGCAATTTTTACATAACTCTGCTGGAATATTGCTGCTACTAATAACCCATTGGCACTTTTGAGTTTTTAAGCCCACCACTTCTCGTTGATCTGTAGAGGTTTACTGCCCTTCAGGGCATTACTTCATATATGATTTTATTTTAGTTTTTGCATGTATTAACTTTTATAAATTTCTGCTTCTTCTCAGTTCCGCTGACTTCTATCACTCGTTCTTGTCTACCGCTACCTCTACAGTCCTTGCAACAGCTCGTTATTTCACTACTAATACAGTCCACCAGATATTGAACAAAAAAGGATTCCCAGTTTGATGCAGATTTATTGGATCACTCTACATTCCAGCCCTCGTCGGGGCTGTCCATCGGCTCTATAAAGTGTGCCAAAATATATATATATATATATATAATATACTCAAAACGGTAACCCGCCACATGGAGACTGAGTAATAAGAAAAAAATTATTTTTTTATTAGTTCAACGTTTCAGTCCACACAGGGACTTTCATCAGGATACTATACACATCAGAATGACAAGCTTATATACACACCCCAGAACTTTAGTTTAATCAGCAATCAATCACATGGTCAATTTAACAAGCTCAAATAGTAACCATAACAACATGTCAACAGAATCAAACTTTCCCCATATCAAATAAACGGTCTACTCCATAATGGATTACTGTAACAATGCATATATTCTCAAACATCGATATATAAACATATACTGATTCTAAGTAAGAAAACAAAAAAATATTACTTTATTCAAAAAGATAAAAAAGCATTAAAAGGACACAGAAGATTCCTCATCATGCAGGGCAGGACTCACTAAGAAAAAGAAAATCAACAGAGACGCCCAATCCACAGTCATCGAGTAGGTAAGAAAGGGGTAAACACATTCTTTTCATTAAGCCCCCTAGGAGCCAGGGCACCCAGGTGATGAATCAGTATGATTCTCTTTTTAATAAGAGTAACTTTGCTAGATCAGCCCCCTAGATAAGGGGGGACATGGTCGATACCCATCACACGCATTGTAGAGAGAGGGTGATGCGTCTCAAAAAAAAATGTCTAGCTACATATATATATATACCAATAAAGAGCACTCCATATCAATGACCACATTCTTCCATCTTATTCTGTATAAAAAAAAGAACAGTTTTAAAAATGTTCAAAAAACGTGACTGAGGTAATAAATGATGGGGATTCAGTTCACAAAGTATGATCATAGTTTGCTTAAGCCTGTCACAGTCGTCAATGTACACCATCATTGACAGGTCCTATCTAACGTGACCGAATCTGTATTTACAGGATCAACTCACCCTAGAGCTCCCCAGCAGACTCTAGGCCTTTATAGGTAGCCACGGTGGGACACCTGTGAACAGGGAGGGGTGCACACCAAATGAGGATTGTCAGCCCTCTATGAATAATATATGCATAATGCAAACAGCAGAAAGGTTGCTCTCAACCTAAACTAGCAACAAAAGCAGGTGCATCTAGCTTTTGCAAGTTTAGGTTGAGTGCAACCTTTCTGTCTGCATGATATATATATATCAGGAACCCTTTATCCAGTATTCTAAAATCCGGAACACTCGGAATATCTGAATTTTTGGAGCAGTTCCGGATTTTAGTATATCTGGATAAGGGGGAAGATACACTGCTGCTTGGACGCCTGACTCCAAGCCATTCTAAGGACCAGTTTGTTGTGTTGTATTGTCTGCCTTAAATGTAGTGCCTTCACATGGTATCTGAGTGTTAGGTTAGTAGTTAATGTTGAGAACAGTAGAAACTTTGTTCGGAATGGACCTCAGAATCTGGGTTTGTCGTGAGGGACATTCATTATTATTTTCCCATAGAATAATGTAGCAATATACTTTTCGAACCTGAAGATTGCTTAGATTTGAAAGGAATCTTCATCAATCTTCACAATAACCACTTAAACCCTTCACTCCCTTGATTGTATATATACGATCAGCAGTAACAGACATGGGACCCCTAGATCGCGTTAACACAATCTAGGGCTTAGCTGTATTGTTGCAAATGAAATTAGTTTGTTGCAAACAAATTTCCTTTGCATTTGGGCTCCAGAGGGTGCCCACATAGTTTTAGCTCCCTGGGAATGATGCTTGAGGTGCTAACACTTTTTGAAACCAGCTGGTAAATGTCTCTAATGGACGTTTCCCCCAGCAGATCCTGCAGGAAGCTCAGAACTGTAGTAACTCCATTTGGCCAGCAGCTGGCAACATCTGCCTGCCAAATAGGTTATTACACATTGGGAATATCCCAAATATCTCATACTGTATAATTAATTAATTAAAAATGATTTTCCAAAAAACTATGGTTCCTAACAGGTCACATGCAGGGTTATCCAAAGAGATCCGAATTGCTTGAGAAAGGTAACCGAACGCTGAAAATCAGCGTTCGGTTACCTTTCCTGACCATTCGGCTATCCAGAGAGCAGGCAATTCGCCAAATCCTGGCGAATTGCCTGCACATACGGTGCCTGTTCGGTTCCTGTTCGAGGGCAGAGAAATCCCCATAGAGAAGCAATGCTTCGGCTATTCAGAGAACACAAACCAGCAGTGAAAGGTTCCCCTAATGCCCTGCCATTCGGTGGTTTAATTCGGCAAATTTATTCAGGAGAATCCCATAGACTTCAATGTTAAAAATATTCCAGTTTTAATTCAATATCTAATAAACCGTTCATTATAAAATTCTGCAGCAAAAAGTCTCTTTATTCATAGATTTTTTAGGATACTTTAAGCATTTTTCAGATTTCTTTTTTTTTTTTTAAAAAGTCCGATTTTTTTTTTTTTTTTTTCAGTTTGCTTATTTTTTTTGTAACAGCCCTCTTTATGATCATTCCCTGGACCTCCTGTGAAAATTTCAGACATTTTCGCTCAGTAGTTTCTTTGCAAACAGCGTTTCATTTTCCCAGATTCATACAAATGGTTTTTCTAATTTATTCACTGCCTCCTCTACGTCACAGCTGCTTCGGCTCTGTGTGATTCGGCTCCTGTTCGGCTCATGTTCGGCTCCTGTTCGGCTTTTTCGAAGGTTAATCCAGATGTTTTTGCTTGTTTTCAGCTTGCATTCGGTTAGTTTTCGTCAGGTTGTCGGCAGCTTTTCCCTGCAATTCGGGGACCCTGTGGTGCTTGCTGAATACACCGCAGGGTCACCGAAATGCAATCGGCAAAAGGAACCGAATTGAAGAGAACGAAAAGTCACCGAACGTGCGGTGACTTTTCGAATCTCTTTGGATAACCCTGTTGGTAGTGATTGAAGGGGTTAAGCTTATTTACGTGAATGTGTTAAAAGGACATTGCCCCATACATCTTTCTCTCTCTAATATTAGTACTTTTTTGTGGTTCTCACTGCTCCGGTATGAGGAACATTTGATTACCTGCGTGACAATGTGCAGTAGACAATCAAGCATTGTTTGTCCTCTATGCGTCCATGAAAAACATTTCATTGGACAACAAGCATCCAGCTACTACCAATGGATGAAAAGATAAACGATTTTTTAAAACATTTTTATATTTTTAATATTTAATATTTTAATGGGGCAGCATAAATAATAACTAACCTATGTGTTTCTTTTCCTCTTTTTTTTTGTAATGGTCCCAAAGAGTTAACCATTAACTAGTTCAGCAGAAATTTAAAAAAAATTAATTCAAACTTGTCAATGTTTAGTAAATAAACTGTAATGGTATTTTTAAGTGAGGCTATGTATGCTACTTGTGACCAATTATATTAACCCTTTCAATGCGGAGGACGCGCTTAGCGCGTCCTCCGCATTCCCGCTGCTGTGCGGAGGACGCGCTGAGCGCGTCCTCCCATTGGGGTCAGCGTTCGGCCGGATTCCGGCCGATCGCTGGCCCCCCCGGTGCGGGCTGACATCCTCGATGTCAGCCGCGCATCCGGGACCGCAGCCGCCAGAATTAGGTGTCATCGCGGCAGCGCGATGACACTTAATTCAGGCGCCCCCCCCCCGCATGTGCGGAGGAGGCGCCTGAAAGGGAGGGGGGGAGGTCCTTCGGACCTCTCTCCCTCCCGATCGGCGGCTCTGCGGGGGTTAACCCAGGCATCATTTGGAAGGGCACAGCCTGCCCTTCCAAATGGTGCCTGGCATTAACCCCTGGGGAGCTGGATCGCGAATCGGCGCTGAAAAGCGCCGGTTCGCGATCCTTTCCCGGAGCTGGCCGACATCTTGGATGTCGGCCAAGCCTCCGGGAACTCCCCCTGAGGACTGGCGTCATCGTGCGTAGCACGATGACGCCAGTCCTAGAGTTAACCCCTAACTGCCACCAACTGTGGAGATAGGGAGTTCCAATGAACTCCCTATCTCCCGATCCGTGGCAGTTAGGGGTTAATGTTTGGTATGGTTGGATCGGCCAGAGCATGGCCGTTCCAACAATACCAAATTTGAATGTGAAAAAAGTTTTTAAAAAAAAATAAAAATAAAAATTTAAAATAAAAATATATTTTAAAACAAAATTATAAAAAAAAAATAAACATTTTATTTTTATTTTTTTTGGTTTGTTAGTGTAGCAATATTGTTCCCATTGCAATTATAATGTGAACAATGATGCTGCACTAACGATTTTTGTATGCGGTGCGTTTGTTAAAAATTGCGTAATTTTCCCCCAAAAAAAATGTAACGAGACCCCATCTCTAATTTTTTTAACAAGCGCACCCCATACAAAATATAACCGCAATTGCTCGCATGTTAAAATGTGAAAAAAAACACTTTACACGTTGTAAATTATTGAAAATACATATTTTATTGCATTTTTTGTTATAATATACAGACATGACATAACGTATACATATAATAATGACATATTATGAATCTACTGAGTCTGACGGAAAGAACGATATATAATATGTCGGTGTCATATACTAAAATAAGCCTTAACCACTTCAATGCTAAGGACGCGCTCAGCGCGTCCTCAGCATTGCCGCTGGTATGCGGAGGACGCGCTGAGCGCGTCCTCGCATTGGGGTCAGCGTTCGGCCGGGTTCCGGCCGATCGCTGGCCCCTCCGGTGCGGGCTGACATCCTGGATGTCAGCCCGGCATCCGGAGCAGTGGCCGCCATTATTATGTGTCATCGCGCCCCCGCGATGACACATAATTCAGGCGCCCCCCCCGCATGTGCGGAGGAGGCGCCTGAAAGGGAGGGGGGGAGGTCCTTCGGACCTCTCTCCCTCCCGATCGGCGGCTCACAGGGGCTTAACCCAGGCATCATTTGGAAGGGCACAGCCTGCCCTTCCAAATGATGCCTGGCATTAACCCCTGGGGAGCTGGATCGCAAATCGGCGCTGAAAAGCGCCGATTTGCGATCCTTCCCGGGAGCTGGCCGACATCTTGGATGTCGGCCAAGCTTCCGGGAACTCCCCCAGAGGACTGGCGTCATCGTGCGTAGCACGATGACGCCAGTCCTAGCATTAACCCCTAACTGCCACGAACTGTGGAGATAGGGAGTTCCAATGAACTCCCTATCTCCCGATCCGTGGCAGTTAGGGGTTAAATTTTGATATCGTTGGATCGGCCAGAGCATGGCCGTTCCAACGATACCAAACATGAAAGTAAAAAAAATTGTAAAAAAAAAAAAAAAAAATAAAAAAAAAAAAAAAAATAAAAAAATAAAAAAAAAAATAAATAAACACTTTTTTTTTTTTTTTTTTGTTTTGTTAATGCAGCAATATTGTTCCCATTTCAATTATAATGTGAACAATGATGCTGCATTAACGATTTTTGTATGCGGTGCGTTTGTTAAAAATGGTGTCATTTTCCCCAAAAAAAAATGTAACGAGACCCCATCTCTAATTTTTTTAACAAGCGCACCCCATACAAAATATAACCGCAATTGCTCGCATGTTAAAATGTGGAAAAAAACACTTTACACGCTGTAAATTATTGAAAATACATATTTTATTGCATTTTTTGTTATAATATACAAACATGACATAACGTATACATATAATAATGACATATTATGAATCTACCGAGTCTGACGGAAAGAACGATATATAATATGTCGATGTCATATACTAAAATAAGCCTTCAAAACACGTTTAAACATGATGCGCAAAACAGGTAAAAAATGACCTCAGCACAGGGGCGGGAAAAGCCTCAGCAGCGAAAGGGTTAAAAACACGTTTAAACATGATGAGCAAAACCGGTAAAAATGACCTCAGCACAGGGGCGGGAAAAGCCTCAGCAGCGAAAGGGTTAACGGGTTTATTCAAAGAAAGGTGAAACTCAGGAGAATTCTTTGGTCAAAATAGCCAAACCAGAAAACTTCTCCCATTTATCTCACTTTCCAAATCGGCTATTTGGTCTAGATTGTTCTCTTCTCCTGACAATTCTCCTGGTTTTCACCTTTCTCTGAATAACCCTGCCTATTCCATCTCTTGCGCATTTCATGCAAATTAGTTAGCTAGAGCACCGTTTATACACATATTAATAATAAACCCAGTTTGAACATTCTATTTTTTCTTTGTCCTGCAATGTTTGAAAACCAGTACAAACAAAACAATCTTTTATATTTGCCTCACAAAAGTACTTTCACAAAAGGAATCATTAATAATGATCTGCAGGTTAATCCTTCTTGAAAATATTTATTAATCAGGTTTCATTTATAATGTGCCTCCTTGAAAGAAAACACGAGTGAATGGTTCATCATGTTTTGGAATCACAAGAGAAGGTTTCAGTAGTGACTGGTATTTAATCATCAGGGAGTGCACTCATTAGCTTTTAGTAAGATGCTTGTCATAATTTCCATTTAATTACAATGGAGATAGCTGTAATAAAACATAAAACAGGAGCAGATTGAATCCTGCCTATAGGACACTAGGCACTTCATGTTAAAGGATGGGTCATGCATTTTGGTGAAATGTGACAATTTAACTTGTAATTCATTAATATTTCCATGAGCTGAGCACTAGAAAACAGGTGATGTTTAACTAAAAAGGTTGGTTTTGTATTGTAAAGATCAGCTCGAAATCTGATATATATATATAAAGAATATACACATATTTTTTTAAATCATGATGCTTTACAGACCATAAATAGCCATATCTACATATACTATATAGCCATATCTGTCTATACATATCCAGCTTTCTCCATCTACATAGTGTATATATCCATCTATCCATCCTTCAAAATCGATTGATATCTAGTCATATCTATAATTCTCCATGTATCAATCCATTGATTTCTACTTATTTCTATATCTTTCTATATTTAGCCATATCTATCCATCCATATCTATTTATATCTTTCATCCCCTTTCTACATCTGTCTATACCTATTTTTCCATATCTATCTATACACTATCTCTACCATATCTATATTTATCTATACTTCTCTGTATGAGAGAGAGAGATTGAACTCTTGGTCCTTTATGAGTTAAAAAGGCTCAAGCACTATAAGTAATATTAATACCATATTAATTCTATACACATGTACAGCTTGTGGAATAATGGATAATATTAATTGTACCTGTGATTGGATTGGTATTGTGTATTATATTCATTACTCTATATAGAACAAGTCCTTACAAAGAAATGGATCTGTCCCCTAATCTATTAAGAACTGCCTGCTGAAAATCCTCACAGAAGTACAAGGCTTTAAATAAAAATGTCACACACACACACAGGGATTCTGCACAGTGAAACAGAATTTCAGCTGCTCTTTCCTGAGAAGAGCATCTTTTCAGATTTTATTTTTTTTCCTTGTGAAAGCATGACATGTCAGTCTCTCTTGTAAGCAGATGGGCAGCTTTCAGTGATGGGGATAGCCAGTCAGGATGTCTTCTCCTGCATCAGGGTCAGTGGCAGTCTTCTTCATCATCCAGGTACAGCCCTCCTCGTGGATGAGCTGGTGTGGATTGGCTCTGGGAGGCTGGGCTGTCCCCGTGGGAAGGAGATCCTCTCTCTCCATCCTTACAGACTCATTGAGAAGGTTGAAGAAGACGCGTGTAGCCTTCAAGCTGTGCTCTGTCTCCCTGCAAGCAGTTCCACCTTCACAGTCTCCCTTTCTGCCTCTGGCTAAACTTATTCCATTGACCAAAGAGCTGCTGGACCTCACTCTGAGGCTGATGTTTCAGAGTCTTCAGGAATCCAGACTTATCCAGGACACCTTGACTCTTCTCAACAAACCTGATAGAACCTTGTTGCTTGTTTTGTGTGTTCTTGCATTTTGGTACCACTTCATATTTATTTTTCATTGACCTAATGTAAATCGGCTTGTCCTACCTGCAACAGGACCACTTATTTCTGGGTCTGATTTGGGGGATTGGTACCTTGATGGTCTGAGGGATCTATCAATTGAATTGGAAGTGGTCTGAGAGTGACCAAAGGCTGTTGGTGAGGACATCGCTGGGGTTACTATCACCTTGAAAAGCTGGATTCTGTAAGTTTCGACTTTTTTATGTTTACAAATAAATAAATAATGTATAATATATCTATATATATATGTCTAGAATGTAGTATGATGCTTTAGGTTTACAAATCAATAAAATAGTATTATGATAAGTATATAAACACACACACACACATCTATGCCATCTTCAGTAGATATTTGCATAAACCATTTAGTTTTAGGTATCAAATGGTTGTTATTAAACACATTTCTTTCACTATGTCAAATAAAGCATTTCTGAGGCTGAGCCTAGCTAGGGATGGAAACTATAGGTATTGCTAGCTATCAATCATATCAGTATTGGCATTGTCTAATTTTAGATTGAAAGTGACTTCACATCCTCATTATTCACCATTGCAACAAACAACCTGTGTGCAATCAGTTGTACCTTTATTATTTGGCTCTTTTCCTGCTTTACTTGAATCAACTGTTCTGGTTTATTAACTTGTAAGTTTCACTTAAGTGTACAATAACACGGATATTATTTTTGTTACATGATTCTGAACTTGAAAGTGGCTTTATGTGTATGTTTCTTTCATTGGGTTGACAGGCAGTTAAGTTGTGTCCTTAAAATCGATTTACTGTGTTGGAATTGCATTGTTCAATGTATTGTACTAGAGAATGAATGTTACCATTACCAGTGGTCACTGTGCCTTGGAGCCTGTGAAAATAAATCCTGTGCATTTTATCTGCTATCAGACAGAGAGGAATTGAATGAGCTCTTCTGGCTCGTGACCAAGTGTCAA
Organism: Leptobrachium leishanense; assembly: GCA_009667805.1. Classification (NCBI taxonomy): domain Eukaryota; kingdom Metazoa; phylum Chordata; class Amphibia; order Anura; family Megophryidae; genus Leptobrachium; species Leptobrachium leishanense. The sequence goes on along the minus strand of CM019067.1, from coordinate 261,829,428 downwards.
AATCCTAGAATAAAGCTGTCCTTAAATATATAATGTAAAATGACTTCCACACTGCCAGCCACTGAATCTACTGATATAGCTGTGACCCATCCTGTTAAATAAAGATATTCACTTAGAGTAAATTATTTATTGATTGAGATATTTCCAGGTATGATTGTGCATGTTTTTTTGTAATGCACATAAATTATATATATATATATATATAGTTGCTATCTTCAGGTGTCTATGTCACAGAGCAGGGGGTTCCTTCATTAATCCTACTGATTTTTGTGGACTAAATTTCCCAGAGATTTGCAATGCAAAATGTTTATTAGCAAGGCAGTAAAACATTTTAACACTTTGCCCATTTTACTATTACCCAAATATTGCTTGTTGTCATTTGGTTCCAATTTGCATCTTTCATTTTAAAAAAAAAAACACGTTTTACTTCTTTCATTAAAAAAAATACAAAATTCCTCTGAATATTCCATTAACAGTCTTTACCTAGAATCAATTTATGTGAAGCTGGAAAAATAATAAGAACATAATTTTATATGCATTAACGTAATGTTGCCTTACTGATTATTTTCTAACACACAATGATGACATTAATTCTGTTACTGAGGTGAGGAAGCTTATTCTTTCTTTGGATGTAAAAGCATTTAATTATTTATTCTATATAATTATAGTTTGAGCATCAGGGTTGCTATACAGACATGTAATAATAACGTAGGCTTACTTATTATTCTTTATATTCTATAGATAATACTGGTAGGTTGGAAACAAAAGTGTTTCAAAACAGCATGGCTTGACTCTATTAAATAGTTTTTCAAATGTTTTTCAATTAATACGTATTTTTATACACTCTACTGAATAGAATGTTGACTTATCCATAATTACTCCTACAGAGAGGCTGTTATGAGCGTTGACAGGTGCTAAAATTAAAAGTAACAGCTTGCACTGATCTTACAGTATCTCCCTACTATCTCTTTAGATTGTGAATGAACCAGTTATTAGCTGGAGAGAAGATATGGTGCATGAAGATGTTTACATTTTGTTTCCTCAAGATCATTTCATTCTAATAGAAACTGCATGTTCCTTCATTGAAAACACAGTGAATACACTCTATTTTGCAAGTTTGAATGCTTTCTACAGTCAGTAGCCTTGGTGATGTTTGATGAGGATTGTATTAAAAATATATTCAACTAGTATGACCATGAGTAGCAAAACTGCAGGGGTTATTTACTAACCATGGTTCTTTCCTTGACTTCAGGGAGCTACGGTGGATAAAGTACAGCAAAGCTAAGGTGAATACACTATTTGGGTTACTGCCACTGTGCTTTTCACCATAGTTTCTGCTCAGGTTGTCTAGTGTAGTTCTCAGCATAGGCTTAATTGGGGTTTCTTTCTGCCATAGTAGTTTATTGTAGGTTTACTGATGTTTCATTTGAAGTCATCCGGTGTTGTTTTCACTGTAGTTTGCATGGGAGATCTATGGAGATCACCACCTTAAATTTGCCAATGTATATTCACCGTGTTGTTAATACCAGTAACACAATAGTAATGAAGAATAGCAGCAGTTTTATGTCTTTATGTAAGAATGACAGTGGAGGCATTATTCAGAGCTGTTCTCTGTAACTGCAGGAACTTTGCCTGCCCGTGTTAGGCTAGGGTCAGACGAAAGCATTTTTCCCCGCGAACGTGAAAAAGTGCGTCCGAACGCATTGACGTATTTTTTCACGGAATGCGCAAAAACGGTCAGACGACGCGCATTTTCGGGAGTGATTTTGTACGGATCGTCAATAAAACTCTTTTTGCGTCTGGACGTTATGTAGGCTGGACATTAGCAGTGTCTGACATCTCCTAATCACGCAAACACGCCGCTATGCCGCAGCTGCACACTCAGTACGTCAGTACTAGCGGTTCAGCGTTCTCAGAAAAATGCGTTCAAATTCCACTTGCGTTGCACTGCCGGACTTTTGTGCGGCCATACATCGTATATTGGCCGTCATTGCCCGTCATCTGCTGCTAGTGCGGCCGGAATTATGTGCGCCAGAACGCACGTTAAAAGTGCGCTGGTCTGACCCCAGCCTTAGAGTTTCCTTCTCTGGGAAACTGGTGTTTGCTATAGATGCAACAACGGTGTACGCCGGCGCTTTGTGAAATAACCCTTACACGTTTAAATGTCTATATATTTTTTAAAAGGTACATTATTTATCCATGCAAATTGAAAAATGAATAACTTCAAAAAGTAAATGGTCCACAAAAACCCCTATAAACTAATGAGTGAGAGAATGTGACAGCATGTAGTCTTTCTTCACCCACAGCAAGCACAAAGTGACTTTACTAAACAAGATATGGAGCTTCTTGAATGTATGTCTGCCTTGTCATTTGTAGGCTGTTTGCAGGACTTAATCATTACTTACCCCCTATCCATCCAAAATATAATAGGGTTGAACAGGAGTCTAAAACAATAAGCACGGGAACGCTCCAAGAATTCTGCTCTTCAATTAATCAACGTATGTTGCACCTAACCCACGACTCCATGGGCAAATTTTATATCAACGCTTAAAGATAAAGATAGGCTGCTTTTTATGGAATCCCAATCCTAAACTGTTCAATGTGTGAGGGCCAAAAGGGAACTATGTCCCTCGGAGAAAATAGTGGAGGAGCTGCTTTACCACGTCCCCCCCCCCGTTCATACATAACATGTAAAATCTTGATTCAATTTATCTTTTTTTAGCAGGCTGAACACGGCTCAAAACCATGTGAGTGGGTTATATACGTTTTATTCGGTTTTTCAATAGGTACATGCATATTTGCACTATTGGGCGAATCTCTCATTATTTTTGAGGATGAGAAACACGGTGATCACCGTACCATTTGGAGATATCCATATGGGATGGCAGCAGGATGGCCCAAAATGACCCGCAAGGTCCTTTTCTGAGAGCCCAGCCTGGCTCAGTGCAATGTGAGTGAGATATATATATATTCGTATAGACATGCTAGAGATATACATACAGGGTGTGCTATGATTTTCGTTATGTGCTTTATTTTTTCGGTACCTTCATTTTGAGATTGGAAAAAAATACAAAACCAGTGTGAAGATAAGTACATACAATTCTCTGCTATCCGGTGATTGTAATAACTCTGGTAATTGGAGTTTGTAAAAACTCACACGGGTATATACACAGATGAGTTTATTTTTGACATACATTTCTCTTAAAAGACTTTTATATTTATTATTTTACTGTGGTTTGTGTTGACATGCAGATATGCACGTGTGTAGATACATCTTTATGCGTTTCTAGGCCACTAGTTCTCTAACCAGTCTCCATGGGTCAGGTTTTATCAATATGCTTACAAGGAGAGACAGGAAATCTCTAAATCCTGAAGCTTGAAGATGCATGGGGACTGGTAGGGAAGCTTTAGTGTAGACTAGGGCAACCAGTGTCAGTCACTGAAATGGAAATGTAGAAAACATACAAAGTATAGGTAATTGTAACCCAAAAGATTTAATATGCTGGAGTAGTTGACCGGAAGAGTTTTTCATATTGGACTAATTTGCAACTCCCCTTTCAGCAGTAAAAACGCTCATTTAGTTAAAATCCCTGAATGATACATTGCAGGAGAATGAAACAGTGATGCTGTGGAATGACCAGCTGCATCAAAGCAGGGGACAAGAACTGTTCTTTCCATATTAAAGTTTAAAAGTTTAATTAACTCTTTCTACCAGCTTAAAACTGAATTTGTTTTGAACAAAATTCTGATTATGAGGTTGCAGATAAATGCTACCAGTCAAAAGCCCGTGACTAAGGCTGGGGTCAGACCAGCGCACTTTTAACGTGCGTTCTGGCGCACATAATTACGGCCGCACTAGCAGCAGATGACGGGCAATGACGCCAATATACGATGTACGGCCGCACAAAAGTCCGGCCGTGCAACGCAAGTGGAATTTGAACGCATTTTTCTGAGAAAGCTGAACCGCTAGTACTGACGTACTGAGTGCGCAGCTGCGGCATAGCGGCGTGTGTGCGTGATTAGGAGATGTCAGACACTGCTAATGTCCAGCCTACATAACGTCCAGACGCAAAAAGAGTTTTATTGACGATCCGTACAAAATCACGCCCGAAAATGCGCGTCGTCTGACTGTTTTTGCGCATTCCTTGAAAAAATACGTCAATGCGTTTGGACGCACTTTTTCACGTTCGCGGGAAAAATGCTTTCGTCTGACCCTAGCCTTAATCTTGAGTCAGGTGTAAACCTCATCAGAACTCTTGTCAACCCCCTTCACTACCAAGTCAAGTTTCATCCCTAAAAACACTGTCAGAACCCCAAGCTTTATGGAAAATAAGTTTCCATTACCCATACAGTAAATACAAAGGTATCCCTCAGTATATGTTTACTGTTGGTAAGTTGGTACTGGCTGGAGTAGAGGTAACATGGAGACATAGGTTCAAATCCCAGTAAGAGCACCTCTCCAGTAAGTGTCCTTGGGCTAGACAGATAATGGTACATACTCACCACCCAGGACATACTTGAAGACAAGAGAAATCTTAATGTATCCTTCCTGGTAAAACGCTTTCTAAAAGTAAAGGTACTTATTTTAAAGGCTGGGGGCTCCCTCTGTTGGCCAAAAAGCACTACTACAGTTACATCACAGCTTGAGCTCAGTGGTTCAGCGCAGGAAACATTGATCCCATAAGTTTTGAAATAATTACAATACACCCGCTGTCATTTCCGATGTGTTGTAATTTCACAGACATGTTCTGAAAGCCGTTTGCAGGATATTAAATTCCTCTGTTCTACTCCAGAATAAGACCAGATTGACCATACTCGGTCTTGGTAGTGAAGGGGTTAAAGTATGTGGAGTAGGAGTGTTTAACACAGCTCCGTGACATTTGTGTGCTCTCTGAATAACCCTGAACGTGTACTAATGTACCCAAGTGCTCACCAATCCTAATGTAGCTGCTCGGTGCCAATTCCAATATCACTCTGCTACATGGTTTTTGGGGGACACTTGGCAGGGATATTGATACAATTTGTATGTAGTTTGTTTTATTATTATTACAAATATATTTTATTTATCTTCCCAAGTATTAAAATCGCACATGAGTGAAAAGTTCACGAAAAAATCCCACTGGAGTAATCATTTAATTGAAATTCTGGTCATTGTTTCCTTAAACGTGCTGCCAGAATCATATATCTATTTACTGAGAATATGTTTCGAAGAAATTGGTTCTGTGGTTTCGTGGCAGCTTTTCGATTCATTCGGCAGGACCAGGGCCAGATTTATAATTAGGCCTACAGGTGCCTGCCACAAGGGGGCGTCTCGCTCTGTAATAAAAAAAAATAGTTTTGTTTTTTTACAAACATTCAGACCACTGTCTCTGGAGCCCTAAGGACTAGAGGAACATGTGAAGTATCATTGGAAAGGCCAGATTATGGCCTTTTCAGCGATGTCAAATATAATCAGGTTAGATTTATGTAAAGATAAAATATAAAATAAAATATTATTTTTCCTTTTTTTTTTATCTAACGCAGCACCATTATTCAGTTTACAATTATAAATTGAACAGTGGTGCTGTGCTAACTCACCTTCTCATTTCCCACACTGCCAGCAAGTGTGGAGCTGATGATGCAACGTATTGTTTCATCGTCAACCTAGACCGTGGCGCTGCAGTGAGGAAAGACAGAGGGACTTTGCCCTGGGCGAGTCGATTCGTCACACTTTGGGTACCATTTGGTGAATGCTGGATTCACTGTAGGGTTAGCGAATCGAACTTGCCGAAGTGTGATGAACGGGAGAGCAATGAAATGTCAGTGACATTTCGGTGCTCTCTGAATAACCCTATATGATATGCCTGTCATTGAACTGAAGGACAACAGAGTTTGACATCTATCTTCCCGGATGCAAGAAATCTGCAAGAAAATGATTTTTGTTGAAGCTTCTCTGACAGTGAGGGAGGAGGAAGGTTAATGGGTTCTGTGCAGCAATACAAGAAATAACACTGGCAGGAAAGTGAGTTCTCCCCAAAGTAAAAATCATTCCTATGATTGGTAAACAGGCTTTCCCAGCTAAGTGTTATTTCAGAGTGGCGTGCATTGAGTTACCTTGGTGCCCATTTGCTCAACTTTTTTGTTTGAACTTTTGATTCGAATTTTGTTGAATTACTATTTTTAATTATTATTGCCTTCATTTAGATGCTGGCATATGAATGTATGCTCATGTATTAGTATAGCTGCTAATTAGATTTGTTCACATAATTTTGGTTTACTTATTCACTTCACACAGTAACGTAATGCAGCTAATTAAAAATAATGTACATGGCATCTTACCTCATACTTCCTGTGAAGAATGCCAGGCTTGTAAATGTAGAAAATGGGGACAAATGAAAGACAAATTGTAGAAAATAAGACCCATAAGGGAATATTTTAGAAATACAGAGCCCCTGATGGGCCACGTTTACAGTTTTTTTGTTCTCTTAATTAGTATGAAAAATAAATAAAATGTTTTGCGTATGTCACAATAACCTCATGTCTTGTTAACACAGGAATATTAACCCCTTCAATCGAGTTATCTCGATTTTGCATTGTAATACTTTGAAAAGCACCCAGGTTATCAAAACCTAATTTTCACAGGTTTTTAAGCAGGATAAGTGTGCCCCCTGTGGAGAAACTAATTCCACTGTTTTATATATCTTCAAACACCCTGCAGAGAGATAAAAAGAAGCTGCATATAGCAGCCCCAAATCTCACTGTTACAAAAAGTTCAAACACATTACTGTTGTATTATAGCAGCCATGGAGAGGACAAAATACCAAGAGAGCTCTGGGGTCAATCACTGCTGTACAGAAATAAGAGCCAGGGGTTAATAATGACTCAGAATCAATGTACAATACAGAAACAAGGTGCTACTGTAGTTTAGAAATACAGGCATCATGCCACATACAGATAATATTTGTATATTCTGATGGAATTTTTGGGGCGCTGCATTGCTAATAATCTCATTGTGATCACCACAAATCCCCATAAGTAGGAGATTTGAACATTTCTTTGTTATCGTTATCACAGTTACAGTATTTGACAGAAAAAACATTTTGTCCTCGTACAGTGTCACACTGTACGATAAGGTACACCATCTAGAGCTCAGAATATTTCATTCCCACAATATTTTTGTAATGGATAAACGAATGTAACAAAAATGAGCATATTTACACTGTTATAATTCGTTAACTATGTCAGAACAACAATCTCTGTGCAGAATTTTTATATTTAATTGTTAACTATGCATCCAACATTTCAAATAAATGGTGTGATTGAAAAATGTTTTGACAATAATCACTTGGTAGTGAAGGGGTTAAAAGCTTACTTTGTGCACACCATGAGCCTTATTATAACTGAGCTGTTATACATGCAGGGTTATTCAGAGAAAGGTGACACTCAGGAGAATTGGCAGGAGAATTGGCAGGAGAAGAGAACACACTAGAAACAACCCAGGACATACTTGCAAACAAGAGACATCTCAATGTATCCTTCCTGGTAAAATACTTTGCAAATAAATAAAGAAATAAATAAATCTAGGCCAAATAGCAGATTTGGAAAGTTATTTATTTATTTATTTTGAGATAAATGGGAGAATTTTTCTTGTTTGGCTAGTTTGACCTAAAACTTTCACTTCTCCAGTCAATTCTCCTGAGTTTCTCCTTTCTATGAATACACCTGATGGTGTCTAAAACAGCTTGAGCCACTGTTCCAACTGAGCCATGAGTGGTTATTCAGAAAACAGCAGACTTGCCACCGAATTGGACCGAACATGAATTTCCCCGTACGGTGCAATTTCGGGGCAATTTGTCTATTCATTAAACTGTCAATTTGCCATATACTGGCAATTTGCCAGCAAAATACGGTGCAGTTTGCCACAGATCGGCAATCTTTGGCGATCTTCGGCAGTAGGGTAATTGTCCAATAGAGAATGGTCAGTCTATTCACAGAACGCCAAACTGTACTGATATACTAGATATTTGAACACTGTTTGGTCTTTTCAGGTCAAGCTGGTATTCAGATGTAAATACTTGTGCTCATACCTTGCTGTTAAGCGATTTGCCATGTCCTCCGAGTTACACTGGGAACAAATAACACTCGGTATGACCCCAGCATGGCAAAGCTCACCATGCGTCTCTCCATGGTGTCCTATGGACTGATCAACTCGCTGTTACATCGGTTTGGCTGGAATAACGCAGTTAACCCCTTAAGGACCTCTGACGTACCCTGTACGTCCTGTACTCGGGTCTCCCTTAGACCCGCGGACGTACAGGGTACGTCAGCGGCGCCTAATCCCCCTCCCGCCCGATACTCACCTCCCTCGCCGGATCCCACGGCGATCTGGCAGGGAGGAAGCCTGCCCATGTGATTTACATGGGCAGGTGAGGCTGATGACATCGCCACGCTGCGTGGTGACGTCATCAGCAGGCGTCCCCATGCTTTTCAATGGAGGGGAGGGGGGGGCTCCTTCGGAGCCCTCTATCTCCCCAACCATTGAAGCTAGGGAGAGGCCGTTTGCACCACTGGAGAGGGGAGAGCCTCACCTTTCCAGCGGTGTATGGCATTAACTATTTCGCCGCCGGATCACGTTGCGGCGCCAATTGGCGCCAAAACGCGATTCAAACCTGGATGTCAGCCAAGCCTCCAGGTCCCCCCCCACCCACTGACAACCTCACCATATGTGTGAGGATGTCAGTGGGCCAGTTAACCCTCTAGCTGCCATGTAGAGATAAGGGGATCCTAAGGATCCCTTTATCTCCCGATCCATGGCAGCTAGATGGTCATATTTGCCATCATTTGAAAGGCCTGATTATGGCCTTTCAAATGATACCAAACATGACCAGGTTTGGTTTTAATTTTTTTTTTTAAAAAAAAATTAAATAAAAAATAATAATAAAAAAATTAAATAAAATAAAAGAATGTTTTTTTTTTAAAAGTTTTTTTTGTCTGGGGGAGTTTAATTAAATAGGACCTAGGCTGTCATCTAAAAATAAATAGCACAAAATGGTCAGAATGAGCGCAGCGCACATAGGTGAACTGTCTCAGCAGTGAAGGGGTTAAAAAGCAAACGCATGTAAAAATTGGGTATTTCTAGTCTCGGGACAAAATTTTAAACCTATTTAGCTGGGGTCGTTTTGGGTGGTTGTAGATTTTGGGGATTAAATTACAAAAAAGTGTGTTTTTACCATTTTTTTCCTCATATTTCATATTTTTTTTTATAGTAAATTATTCGATATGATGGAAATAATGGTATTTCTAGAAAGTCCATTTAATGGCGGGAAAAAGGGTGTATAATATGTGTGGGTTGAATAAACGAGTAAGAGGAAAATTTGACCTAAACACTAACAGCGCAGAAACGTAAAAACAGCAGCGGTCACTAAAAGACGGATTTGTGTAAAACCGCCCGGTCACTAAGGGGTTAATATCAAGATGTGAATGATAAAGGCTCCTGCACAGTTAATTCATTTGTAAGCCACTATTAATGGCTTGGGTGATATACAAAGTCCCCTAGACTTCCATTGTGAGAGCTAAATAGATAAATTGTGCAACTTTCACTCATCATTGTCACTCCACCCTGCTGCTCTTTTGCAAGCTTTCTATTATGGATGAGTCATGGTTTTAGTATAGAGTAGTGGAGTGGAGTGACAATGAGACCTTATGTCATCCTGGAATCCTGGATTTAGGACACACAGTTTACCTATTTAATTTTTCTGATGCTTGTACATAGTACAGTGGCATAGCGAGGGGAGGCAGGGGGGCACTTGCCCCCGGACGCCATTCTGGGGGCTCTGCAAGCAGGGGTGGCCTGACCATCTCGGGGGAAACCTGTGGTGTTCTAACTTCCTGGAAGTCACAGACCACACCTTGGGACGTCCCCCACCCACTGACATCATCGCCCATGGCTGTGATGATGTCAGAAAGGGACATCCCCCCAGCTGTGCAGGGAAATTCCAATAGAGGAGATACAAGAGTCCTTTGGGCCCTCGTATCTCCTGAACCATAAAAGATAAAGGACCATGCTTGATATCTTGGTATCAGAGTATTTAAAATTGAAAAATAAAGAAAATCCTTTTTTTTATAATGCAGCACTATTGTTTACATTTTAATTATAAAGTGAACAATGATGCTGCACTAACTTACCTTCTCATTTCCCACAATGCAAACAAGTGTCGAGGTGAAGGCGTTATGCATTGTTACATCAAAAACCTAAACCGGCGGACTGCTGAGAGGGGCACAGGGGATACTTTGGAACCCTACATCTCTGATTTTTACACTGTACATGGTCAAGTGAGGTTTCATTGGAAAGGTCAGAGTCTTGCATTTCCAACAATACCAAATATGACCATGCAATTGTAGGGGGGTATGAAACTTCAGAAACAGCATGCATAATGGGGGAGGGAGGAACAGGGAGAGGGGCCAAACAGTGAAAGGGGGCATGCAATAGATTATGAAAATAATCCTAACCATGTTCATGGTTGCAAAAAAGCCAATTCCAGATATACTGAGCTTTCTAGTTGCTACAAAATATGAAAAGGACGTTTGGGATTTATTCTCTTCTCTAGTATCGGCAGAATATACAGTTTCATCTTGCGCATTAGTGCATTGATTGAGATAGTATAATGGATAACAAAAGCTCATTAAATTGGCCTAAGTGTTGTGCTGTCTTCTGCATTAACATATTAATGGCAAGGGGTTAGGCAAATCCCTTTGTGATAACTTCACATGTCAGTCTCCCATGGTGTTTTAATAGTAAGATGCAATAGCAATAAAAATATCTTAAGACAACCAGTCATTCAGAAATGCATTTGTTGGATTCCAGCCACCAAACACCATTACTGCCTATAGGTAGTATTCCCTGCATATATGAGATACGTGCTACAAATAGTGCTTCTATTGGAAAAAAAATTTATTGAACTTCACTAAGCAACAGTCAAACACAATTTTTTTTATTGTTACTTCTAGTGGGTTTTTTTTTTGTGAGAACAAAACTGGTTGCTGCTATTCCTGACACAGCAACCAGGGTACATTGGGACCACATGTGTACGCAACCTTCTGATGCAAGCAGTCTGATTTCCCACAAGAACTTTTTCAGAAATCTGAAAAGTGGTTGTTAATCTATTTTTATCACGAGGGCCTGACATTAGATCTCTCACAATTTACTTATTGTAAGAAAAAGGTAACTATCAGTCATGCATTAGTTAATTATTATATAATCTGTACCAAAATAAAATCTACAAACATTTATTAAATTTTTCCCAATATGGACGTTTTATATATATTTATATATATAAAATACATGAGAGGGGCTGTATATTATAGGGCTGACACCCCTTTTGGGAAAGGACCCCTCCCTGTCACAGGTGCTCCACCCGCAGGTTCTATTTAGGCTAGGGTCAGACTAACGCATTTTTCACGTTGTCCGTGAAAAAGTGCGTTCGAACGAATGGACGTATTTTTTCACGGAATACGCAATAGCGGTCATACGATGCGCATTTTCGTCCGTGATTTTGTACGGATCATCAATAAAACCCTTTTTGCGTCTGGACGTTATGTTGGCCAGACGTGTGCAGCGTCTGACGTCTCCCAATCACGCAAACACGCCGCTATGCGGACGCAGCGCACTCTGTACGTCAGTAGTAGCGGTTTGACGTTCTAGAAAAAATGCGTTCGTTTGCCACTTGCGTTGCGCGGACGAACTTTCATGCGGCCGTTCTTCGTATGTTACCCGGCATTGGACGTCATTTGCTGCTAGCACGGCCGTCATTTCGTGCGGTTAAACGCACGTTAAAAATGCTTTCGTCTGACCTTAGCCTTAAACCTTGATCTGCAGGGAGCTTTAGAAAGGCCTGGGTCCTCAAGTTTATCCCATAAGAGCAATCATTAGGTTAGTATGATAGGACCTGCCAGGGGTGGAATACATTGTCGCTGTTGGCAGACTTACGCAATCCATGGCCATCCATTGCAAACTAAACTTCCACCATTGTTCAACAGAGCTCAGCATTGAATCTGTGAAAGGGTTAAGAACTGCAGTGTTTTTGAAGGGGTTAAGAAATGTTTGTAAGCATCTAAAGGGTTAAATCTGGTAAATCTGTATGTCTAAATGAATTTAGCTGCTGTTGTGGTTTCTTTTGTATTATTTGAATATGTTTGGTGTGCTCTCCTCCTGTTTTGTTATATATATATATATATATTTTTATTCACTGAAAGTCAATGTCAATACAGAAAACAACAAATTGCAGGCAGTCGGCTACTGTTACATACAGTGGATATGTAATAAAATATAGCTCATGTGCCTAGATTTAAACTCTGATTCAAAGGTTGACGAAACAATAAAGGCATACCCCGGAGATATTGCAGGTTCAATTGCAGACCACTGCAATACATCAGAAAAGCGAGTCACACCAATGTTTTCAATGTTTTGATTTACCTCTACATATAAAAGTTCTGTTTATAATACACTGTGTCTATTAAGTGTGCAATAGCATTATATCACAATAAAAAAAATACTGTGTTGATAAAAAAAAATGCTAACCATCATCTGAGCCTTCAGTGAGATGGAATCTTTTTGCATGTGAAATATTGCAAGTGCCAAATTTGATACACCGACTCAAAGTGAGTACCTGACAATGAAAAAATGATACTGATAGCCTCGCTCAACACAGGATCGCTACAAACCTTTTTAAGAAAAAAAAAGCAATGTGTGCAAGATAGTGAAGCGCAATAAAATGAGATATGCTTCTACTTTAGAATGGCTGGAAAATGAAACAATATTGAAAAAAAGCTAAATTATTTACAGCTACGTCTTAGCCAATTCACTACTGTTATTGTATATACGGGATCAACAGTAGCAGACACAGCTACTTGAGATCGTGATGACAAGAACAGGGGGCTATGCTGTATCATTACAAATAAAAATTTGTTGCAATCTTTTGCATTTGAGCTCCAGAAGGTGCCTCTAAAGTATTAGCTCTGTGGGCAAGATACCCAAGGTACTAACACCTTTATACTTTTTAAAACCAGCTGGGGAATTTCTCTAACTGACTTTCATCAACTGATCCTGCACAGAGCTCAGAACTGCAGTAATTGCATTTGGCCAGCAGATGGTGGCATCTCCCTGACAAATAGGTTATTACATTAAGAAAAACATTGGGAATATTCCCAAATATTTCTTATTGTATGATTAACTAAAAATTATTTTCCAAAAAAAACTGACAGTGTGTTATTTGGAAAATCACTTGCTAGGGCGGGGTTAAAATATTTTCTTCAAAACATTTGGCATGTTGTTGTAATCAAATTGCTAAAAAAATCTATTTTTTTTCTACCAATGGCTTCAATAAGTCGATGAAAATGTGCAAGGTGACTGGCACATCGCTTGACACAACATAGTATATTTATTTTTTATAGTTTTCTGCAAATACTTAACTTTTGCTATGTTTATCAGGTTTTAAAATATATAGCCAAAGAAAATAATTCTCCCAGGAAATTCATTTATAAACCATATAAAACTGTGCTCTCAATAGAAAGGGCATTTCTCCTAATCAATCTCAAATTCACAGTTCAATAAATACTTTAGGGACTAGTACTTTTCTCATTCAAGATTTAACTACAAATATCGGTAAAACATTTTGCACTTTCGTGTCTGATTGCATTGCTTTTCAAAAGCTTCTCCATTCAAGGTCATTCAAAGGATATAGGAGAGAATAGCCCGAGCTGTGGAAGCTTGGGTGATCGTTAGAAAGCATGGATGAGTTCCTTTTTGACTCATAAAAAGAGAGGAAAGTATTCATCTTTCATGCTCCTTTGAACATAGCATGGTACATTCTCAAGAACAGTTTTACTTTTCAAACCCAGAAGATGCCAAAATATTAATAAATATTCTGTGTAAAAAAGCTTGTTTTTAATTTTTGGTATAAATACAAAAACCACATGGTTCAAACGTTATGTGAGCAGAGATGCAATTCATTGAAAAAGTATAATGCATATTTCAGAAGAGTACATTTAGAGTTGACATTAATGTTCTGGATACAAAATATATTTAAATCATTATATAGCTTTTCCACTGAAGATTTTTTAAAACAATATTAATTAAGCAATGGTTAAGACGGCTACAAAGAGTCTCGGTATTAAACTACAGATTTAGTCATTGAACTAAGTATATTCCTGTGACCTAAATGTTCTCTCTTTGTTTATTTAGCTTATACAAATTGTCTGATGAGTACTTTGTGTGCACAGTATATTGTGTGTGCGTTGCACGCCTGCAGTGTTTGTGGTGTATATGTTACGGGTAAAGCCCGAAGTGCGGTTAATCCTAGGATTACCTGGGTAATCCTGACATTACCCAAAACCGCTGGGTAAAGCTGCAAAAAAATGAAAATTTCAGACTTTACCCGGGTAATTTTAGGACTAACCAACTGCCCTTGGGAAATGGTCTGAAAGAGCTGAAAAATTCGCACTTTACCCGGATAATGTGCAAGTCTGAAGCTTCACCCGGGTAATCTGAGGACTATGCACAGCTACACCTGGGTAATCTGCAGAGCATCCAACCCCGCTTGGGTAACAGTGAATTTTGCTATTATCTATGGATATTATCAATGAAAATGGCAAAAGACAAACATTAAAATTAATTAAGGATATAATGAATATACAGAGTGACAGGATATGTTTCTTATATGAATGTGAAAGAGTTACATGATCTTTATTATGTGTCATATGTGCTTATATATCATTTATAAAACATAATAACCATCAGGTTACTCTTTATATAATATCTTTATCGTCATAAATTAAGTTTCTGACAATTAACGCACAGAGTAACATGACGGTTATTTAGTGTGGTTTGTGACTGTGGATACAATTTTGTTAAAAATAACAAAAAACACAATTTTGTTATCAGTCAGATAACAGTTTGCAGCTTTACCTGGGTAATCCTCAGAATTCAGTCATCAGAAACCTGCTGAAAACCCAAGAAAAGTGGAGTACCCAGAGGCGTTTGGATACTTTGCAGATTACCCGGATAAAGTCTGATGTTTCATTGCACATCACACTTTATCCAACAACACTAGGGTAATGTGCGAATTACCCGGTTAAAACAGTGCAGAAAAACGGATTACCCAGAGGCCTCTGGATACTTTGTAGATTACCTGGATAAAGTCCGAAATTTCATTTCACTTCAGATTTTTGCTAATGATGCCTGGGTAATGTCAGGAATGATTACCCAGGTAATCCTACGATTAACCGCACTTCGGGCTTTAACCGTAACATATATACCATTGTTATACTGTGTGTGCAGTATGTTCAGTGTTTATGTACTTTTGTGTGTGCAGGGTGTATATACCTGTTTATTTGCAGTGTGTATGGTATTTATACAGTATGCATCACATGTGGTGTGTCCTAGGTGTGCAGTAAGTGCAGTGTGAACTCAACCAACAACACAGTCAATCATACTTATATGCTCAATATGATCACATTCAGTAAAACGCTGCCCTAACCTCATTACACTCGCTCTTAACTCACTCAGCTGCCAACAGACACAATCCAACCTCACTTAACCAACCACCACATAATCATCCACTCTAATTTCACTCAGCCAACAACATTTTCCCATCTCATTTAGCCAGCCACATTTCCAACTCCGCCAACTACACACACACTCCCATCTCTCTCAGTAGCCACATACGCTCTTCCACAACACTGATTGAAGCACATATTCACTCTGTGACGTAAATCACTTTGGACTTGGGGTGAATGAACCTGGCGGCATGTTTGTAGGCCGCTCGTAATCCATATTAATTTATTGGTCTCTCTTGCGGGTAGAATGTTTGTGTAATCTGTGTATGCCAGAATAATGCTATTGTCTGTCTATTGTCTGGTCCATGTGTACCTTGTTATTTTGCTGAGAGGATTAGACTCCCAGTCTACCCTGTCTCAGGAATGTATTATCTGTTTATATGTGAATAGTTGTAAATCTGCTGTCTGTAATCTTGTTTGTTATTCACAATTCCCATTGTCCTGTCTGTCTAGGAATGTTGAGCAAATGTTTAATCACTTATCTGTTTAAGGTAATTAATTATCCCAACAGTTTCTATGGGAGGTTTTGTATATGGAAATAACCCATGTTTGAACATATAAATATGTGTGCCTTTATACCAATTAGAGTTTCAATCTGACTCTACATGCGGTCATGACTCATGGTGTGGGTAGCCCCAGGTCTACAGCCCCGGCTTATTTCTGGGGGATGCTAGCAAGGCTCTCTCAGTGTACCCATCTTTAAGCTGTGGCTAAGGTACTGGAGAAAGGCATGGGAGTCATGAGGAGAACCTGGATGTCCAGCAAGGAAGCAGCATTGACAGAGGTGACCCTGTCGAGTACTGAGATCTGTTACACACTCCCTTTCAGAATCTCATTTCCTTTGTTGTCAGACACATTCACTCCTATGATACACAGACTACTCCACACATGTCCATATTACATGCCATATATTATGTATGCTGATTAATTTAATACTAGTTTACCGATATTACTATTATAATTGGATTAAAAAAAAAAAAGACCTTGCACCTTTTTCCAGTAAACATTAGAGCCAACCCTGAGCAGAGCCTTCAAAAGAACATGGAGACTTTACAGATTCACTCGTGTAGCTGGTGAGAAATTTTCACAAATGTTTGTTTAATATGAAAAGTAACTAATTTAGGAATGAGTGTGCTTATATAAAACCAGGAACACAAGCATAATAATATAATTCAAATCCTATTTTCATGATCTGTGCAAAAAGGCAGCATACATTTACTAAATTCAGAGCGGATGATCCGTATGTGGTTTAAATGATCCTCTGTTGAATTAACACAGTCTGCTTCCAGCTTTTAAAAAAAGAAAGATCCCTCCGGAAATGGAACATTGAGAGTCATATCAAATGTTAAAAACCGCACCAATTTCTTGTATAAATATATTCTTTAAAATTAAACATTTTATTGAACTGTAATCCACTTTCCAAGGAAACAATCATAGAATGTGTACTTGCTTAATAATATTAATCTGCATTGTACTATGATTTCTAGATTGCATGGTCAAAATTGCATCTGCTTCGCAAAAAAAAAACATGCAGTAATATGTGATGTCTATGGGACACATATACACACAGAACTGAGACTTATGTTTAATTAAAGTAATTTGAAATATAAAACTGTATATTTAAAAACAATATATATAATTAAAAATTATATATATATTATTTATATGATTACTCCAGATTTAGTGAATAATCACTTGTCTGTGTATGCTTATGACAGGGCCCTTTGACATTTGTAGCATTTTGTTTGTTTCTGCGTGTGTGTGACATATGTATACATAGATTTATACTTTCGACCCTCCATTCTTACTTTGTCGGACAATACGACCCTCTGTAACAAATGAGTTTGACACTCATGCTGTAGGTAATAGCACATTTTTCCAGCTAAAGACTTTTTTTAAGGAAATTGATATTTTGGTCTACAGACAGACTAGCAGGAAATGCTGTCTATTATACATTTACTGTTTATGCGCTTAATCATGTATACAATTCTCATAAGTTTACTTCATATACACAATGTACTGACACATATATAGCAATATTATAATTTGATTATGTGTGCTTTGTCTACATTTAAGTGCATGCAAAATGTTTTTATTGTCACAGTATTCATTTATTCATTACATTTGGGAAACATAAGATGTATTTGGAAAGAACTAAATCCCCAAAAGCAAAAGAAAATATATCAAGCAAATGTTAAAATAGAGGTATTTTAAACTCATTCTGGGACTCATCATTTTAGCACGTCATGCTCCTAGCTCAATTAGTAATGACTGCTAAGGTTCACTACAGATCATTTCATGGGTCTTTGGCTCCTAGTCTTTAAGGACTCTGAGCCTACGATCTTCTGCAACATTCGCTGAGCATGAAAGTATTATTTGTAAACTGTTGTGGTTTTTTGTTTGCAGTACAGGGAGGGAAATGATTTCAATCTGCTTATCAAGCACAGGGTGAGCACTTTTGAGACTGGAATCTATCAGGATCGAGTGAAGTAAATCAATTTAATTTCAAGCGTTCAACCTACAAGGCATTCTATTTTCAGCCTGCTATTCTATATGTCCATATTGGATAACATTGATGGGTGTAAGCAAGTTGCAATTGATTTTTTTTTTGTGCGTTATTTTGTTGCTCACATTTTTGCACTTGAGTTTGCACTATAACCAAACATGGTTGGAGTTGCACTCCACAAAAAACAGCAGTGCAATGCTTTTACTTCATTTATCAAAGTATAAATTCAGATATACACTGCTATCATATATTTTTAATTAGCATGCACACATTTACAATACCCCATAGGTAAGGAGTCAACAACCTTGGCCCTCCATATGTTTTGGAATTAGATTTTCCATGAGGATCACATTGCAAATATGCATACATTAATCATGAAGAGACATTGACAGCAGGGGGGGGGGTAAAAACAACAACATTTCTATAGCAGTATTCCGTCCTGTTTTAAACACTAGTTTGTGGTTTTATTTAAAAAGAAAACATGTATGATACCTTCTCAAGTGCACAATTTCCCTATTTTTGTAGTGTGGACCAAGAAAGTTATAAAAATAAATACAAAATACCATGTCTGCCAAGCACCTGCCTCAGGTCCAGAACACCACTCCTTGCAAGACATATATGATCTCAACAGCAGCACCTCCTTCAGCTGCACCATGCTCATTCCTGTTTAATCTGGCCCTCCATTCATTCAGAAAGGGAAAGCTCTGAGCAATCTGATCAGTGGCAAAGCACAGGTCAGAGCTGCAAGACAAGCAACCAGCACATACTACAACGCAGCAAAATGGCCACTACATGTTTTTCTCAGGGTCTATATCATCAACTTTTGCTTGCTCTCAGTCAGACTGCACGATCAGCGGCAGACTAGGGACAGCCATTAACGAAGGCAGAAGCCTGGCAGCCACACATGATGTAGTACTGAGGACACACAGGTAAGAGAGCAAAAACAGGATGGGAATTTCTCTGAGCACAGAGCCTACAAACCCAGCTGTGTGAGACATCAAATTCCCTGACAAAATGCTTTCTGGACTGTTTATCCTATTATGCTTTGCCTGCCTGATCATGCCTGCATTCTCTGCCCAATTATTTAATTGAAAAAAGGGAATTCTATTATTTAACCTCTTAACTACCAAGTAATTTTCCAACAAAACATTGTCAGAAACCAGAGGTTTTTGGAAAATAATTTTTAATTATATAGTAAGAAATATTTGGGCATATTCCCATTGTATTTCTTACTGTAAATAATCTTTTTGGCCAGTAGATGGCAACATCTACTGCCAAATTGAGTTACAGCTGTTACAGCTGCAGCTCAATTTTTTTCCCCTGCATTGGCTGCTTAATGCCCAATTTCAGTCATTCATCTGCCGATTTTACAAAGTTTTAGCCTTTTGGGCATTTTGCTAACAGGACTACAGCTTTGGGGGCAACTTCTGCAGCCAGCAAAAAATTGTTTGCAGCAAATGAATTTCATTTGCGTTTGGGCTGCAGATCTGCAGATAGAGATATCTCGATATCAAGGGACCGTACCGTGCCTTTGAAGCCCGAGATATTTCAATCGTGGTAGTGACGGGGTTAATAGAGTATTCTTTTAATGAAGGGTTGAGCATTGTGGGAGATGGGTTTCAGACACATCTGGAGGGTGGAGGTTGCTGAACCCTGCCATAGGTGATAATTCTAGGTATTCAAGCTTAGATACTTACATCCTTTATATCAAGCTACATGGGAGATTTGGTAAAATTTGTGTTTATTACTTTTGTATATTAATGCAATCATATAGGAGTGTTTGAGTTAAAAGTGGCAAATTTTATCATGAGGCTTTTGTTCAAAGAGGCGATGTAAAAACAGAAGTGGCAAAGAACTGCTAATTGTTCTTGCATACTTTTATTTATATTCAACTCCTGATACATAGTATAGTTTTCTATCTTTTTAACATTACTCCTATGTTACTATGGGATTGTGAGATCTTGAGATTTCTTAACATTTTCAGCTGATTTACTGGAAACAAGGGACCATGTGTTTGATACAGTCACTGCTACAAACAGGCAGTGCAGTGGTCAATCCAGCAGCTTTCCAACCCCCCCCCCCCATACAAGGATGTTTGTTTGATTATCACTATTAGAAAATGTGTTTAGAAACTGACCATTTTCCATTTTCTCGTGTTTGTGCTTACCCGTTGTCTGGAAGAATAATGTGTTGTAACAGTTAGTTAATGGGATTATTGTCTGGAATGGCTATATGTTTTAACTAGGTGGGTAAGAGTACGTAGAGAAAAAATATTGAATAATTAAAAGCATTACTTTTCCAAGTTTATGAAGCCTATGATGGTTGTGGGGGCTCTGCTGCAGAGCTTCCTTTCCTCTTTGCAATCCCAATGCAAAACTAGGGATAGCAAGCAAGTGGTCTGAAGGGTAACTACAGGTCCCTGGAGTGGTGCTAGGACAATGAAGGGTAGGACAAGGTATAGGGTCGGGTCTAATCGATGAGCTTTGGACATAACCCCGTGACAGCCCGTTATAGCTGAACTCTCTTCATCATAAATCTATAAAGATGTTTTTCTGGAACCTAAACCATGTGCATTACATCGATTTTGAATGATTACACAGAACAGTAACAAGTTACATTAAACGCATGGAGTTGTGATGATGCTCTGCACTGAACATATCCTCCACTACTCATTGAGCAGAAAGGAGAGGAATATGCCAAGAATGCACAGATCATCTCCCAGAAGATCTTAGCAGTCAAGGAGTTACATGAATTACCTGTGTTGATGTCACTACAAAATTTATCCCTTCACTACAAAGCAACTTGAGAAAAACACATGGTGAGGAACCAGTTCATTTTTGGAAAATAATTTTAGCCTTTTCCCTCTCAAGATCCAGATAACCTGGGCTATCAAAGGGTACCATCAGGTGACCGATATCGAGTTATATTGATCTGCAGCTGAGTGAGCAGGGCAAAGCTAATTAAATTTGTTTGTTACAAATGAATTTCGTTTGCTTTTGAGTTGCAGAAGGTCTTGCAAAGTTTTATCGCTGTAGGCATTAATGCCCAAGGTGCTAACATTGTTTAAAATCGGCTAGGTAAGCCTCATATCTCTTTTTTTTCCCAGCTGATGCAGAGCCATTTACAGCAGTTCTGTCTGCAGGTACTCCATTTGGGCAGTAAGCAAACTGCCTGCCAAATAGATTATTTACAGTAAGGAATATACTGGAAATATTCCCAAATATTTCTTACTGCATAATTAAAGTGATTTTTCCAAAAATCATTGGGTTAGAAAATCCCTTTTGTAGTGAAGAGGGTAATTAATTATAGAGTAAAAATATTTTGGAATAGCCCCAATGTATTGCTTATGTCACCATCTGCTGGCCAAAAGTAGCTACTGCAGATCAGGTCTCCACGCATTATCAGCTGGGGAAGAGTCCGATAGAGACTTCCTCCAGCTGGTTTCAAACAGTGTTTGTACCTCAAGCTTCATACCAATGGTGCTATGTTAGGGGCATGTTCTGCAACCCAAATGAAAACAAAATTAGTTTGAAACAACCAATGTTACAAAATAACCCCAGATTGTGTTAGTACGTTCTCGTGCTGCTGCATCTTCTACTGCTGATCATGTATGATAGTAGTGAAGGGAAAATGACAATTATTGTGAGGGTTTCATAGAGATTTACACCAGTGAGACATCGCAGCAGAAAGGTTTGCTTGGATCACGATAAGTACTTTACCTTCAAAAGAACTAAATTATTTGAATTAAAAAATAGATGATAATGATAGCAATCCAATGCTAAGAGAACCTAAAGATATGTGGGTCAAAAGCCAGAATCATTTGCATGATTTATATAATACATATGGAGTACAGAATTCTAGGAGAGTTATGGCTACAGTGACATGCGTCTTAACATGGTCTTTGGGCATGTAGATAATACATATTGGTGTATTCCAGATTTTATGTAAATAAACTGGGAGTTTTTCTCACCTTTCGATCTTCCCAAGTTTTACCAGTGTTTTTCTGTTTAAGCCAAGTAGCTATAAAATGCCCCAGATATAATCAGAAGATATTTTTTCTCATTTATAAATCTGAGATAGAATAACCGATTATTTTAATATTCTGTTTATTCTGTCTATTTGAGTAAGATTATTTATTTATTTATAAAGTATTTTACCAGGAAGGATACATTGAGATTTCTCTCGGTTTCAAGTATGTCCTGGGTTCAAGAACATTGAATTGTTTTTCTATCTCATGCTGCACTTTCCTTATAGCTGAAGTCATTCCGTAGTTAAATGCAAAACTCAGTTTGGATGAAAATCATATTTTGTAAACAATGCCGGACAATCAATAAAACGCCATATTAGCTGATTAGCTCATTTAAAAGCCCAAGACTATTTATTCCAAAAAGCTACCCACATGTTTGCTAATATCAGCTATTTCCAGTTACCATGAATTAATCAACAATTCATTCTCTGTTATTAAACCTCCTGGCAACTGTAACACGGTCTTTCCATTTGATTGGCCTCAGGTTTTTTTCATGAGGGAATGGCTAGAGGGTAGAATAAATGTAATTTCCTTGTCAGTGCACAACTTATACAGTGAATGTGCATTTATTCATGACAAATTGTATGTGTGAGTCACTATTGTAACATTTTAATTAACTGCTGACTTATAAAATATACATCGCATAATCTCGTTCTTTCAAAATTAATTTATACAGTGTAGGTTTGTCAGTAACATTAAAAAAATGAAGACGTTGTATAGCTCAGTGAACCAAATTCTGCCATTTCCAATTATACAGGAAAATTGGAGACAGGTATATTGTATTTATTCCCTAAACATTGAATCGTGCTGGATGAAAATCCAAACATCCAACTGATAAGATAAAGAATTAAACTGGGACCATGTCTCCATTTTCACTGTTCTACCATAGGTTCTGTATAGTCAGGGATAATTCATAGCGGTGCACTATTTTGGGAGTAAACCCCACGTGTCATAACGAATTAGCGATGAATAGCCTTTTTGTATAATTAACGGAAAAGGACAAATGTTTCATAT
The DNA here is from genome assembly GCA_009667805.1 of Leptobrachium leishanense. Taxonomy (NCBI): domain Eukaryota; kingdom Metazoa; phylum Chordata; class Amphibia; order Anura; family Megophryidae; genus Leptobrachium; species Leptobrachium leishanense. The sequence goes on along the minus strand of CM019067.1, from coordinate 261,806,290 downwards.
TATGGTCCCAAAGCTGTTGTAAAACTAAAAGGGTTTATTCCCCATATTCGGAGTTGAAGTTTGCCAACAACTGGCATCTGACAGCTCTACATCACTGAGCAAAGGAAAGACAAGGTTTAAAATTAAAGGGTTCACTAAGCGGAAAACAGGGATTGGATTCAGAAATGTTTAATCGTCATGACCCTCAGGACCTGAAAGATGCTGCCTGAACATAATAATTATCAATGGTTCAGCCAGTCAATTTCAGCACTTACAGCTGTCCCATCTTTCTTTTTGGGGCAGTCTTGTTTTATGTGTCCTGTCTCAGAGTCCTGAGATTTTCTTATCATAAAAATAGAATGATCGGGATTAACACTTTTAGCTGCGGACGACGCATGGGACAATTTTCCTTTGTGATTGATGTTTATCGATCCCACGTCTCATCTCTATCCAACAGCTTGGCGCCAAAATTGGAATTAATCCCAAACCTCATTCTAACAAAAAGTTCAAAAACTTTACTGCTGCATTACAACAGCCAGGGAGAGGGTAGAATACAAATAGAGCTCTGGGATCACTGTGTAAGAGGGTTATGATGGCTGAAAATCCCTGTACAGCACAGATACAATGTTTCACTGTAATTACCATATTCAGGCATTATGTCACATACAGATTTTAAGTTTATATTCTATTGGTATTTTTAGAGGCTACATTGCTATTAATCTCATTGTGATCACTACAAATCCACATAAGCAGTAGATCTCACCATTTTTATTTTCCAACTTTATTACATTTACTGTATTTGACACACAGACCATATCTGCCTGTATGGTTATAATGCAGACCCCGTGCAAAATCATGCAAGATACAGCTCTCCATCTAGAGTGTAGAACCTTTCTTCCCAGGAATGTTCCTGAAAAGAATTAACAGATACATGAAAATGAAAGCAAATACATGGGCCTCTCACCAACGAAGTCATCATGCATATGTGCGATGATGGCAAAAAAGGGGATTCCCCCTGCCGGGCAAGAAAATCTCAGTCCTTCGGACCCCTGTAGCTCTAGAGCTGTATGTTCCACATGGCCACATGAAGGGACACTGGAAATGGCCTTTCAAATGATAGAAATAAAAAAATTACAAAAATAAAAACATGCAAATCTTTTTTTCTCTATAGCGGTGGCATTGTCCACTTTTCTTGCATTAATAAAGAAATGCCACTGCAATTATTCACCTCTTCATTTCCAATTCCCACTACAATGTTTTATACCTGGTTATATTATTTATGAAATGCAATGCACTCCTATAAAAGAGAAAAACAATTGTTTTTCAATTTTGGTTAAAATTCAGTATATCATAAAAAAAACAGAGTTGCAGCAACAAGTTCTCCATTTCTGTGTATTGTTTTTTTTTTTCAAAAAAAGAGTACCCTGTAGAGTATATAACCACAAAAGCTTAGATGATGAAATGTAGAAAAATAATTTTACTTGCTGTAAAGTATTGGAATTTGAATAGAAATTTACACCTTTTTTTATATTTTTTGACATAGCATTCTGTTGTGACATCACATATCATGCAGGTCTATTCATTAAAAGGTTAAACTCAGGAGAATTGGCAGGAGAAGAGAACAATCTAGACCAAATAGCCGATTTGGAAAGTGATATAAATGGGAGAATTTTGACCTAGAATTTTCACTTCTCCAGTCATTCTCCTGAGGTTCACCTTTTAGTGACTAGACCTCATAGTAATGATATATTTTGAATATGCTGAGTCAGTTGAATAAAACAATATATAATTTGTTGGAGTCCTACAAAAAAAAATCTGACTTCAAATTGTGTTTAAATACGATGAGCATAAATGGTAAAAATCAGCTCAGCACATGTGTTTAGCTGGGGTTACACCACCTTATTGGGTCATTCTAGCCATCATGACCACGTACAGCTAATGCTACTGATAGTAAAAATTTATTGACAAATATTTGTCTTCACATGCACTGGTATCATTCAGGACATTGCATTTTGAGAAAGAGTAGTGATACTTTCACATAAAAAGTTGGCAATTAAAGTCCAAAAAACACTCAACTAGCAATGCCAAAATGGCAAAATATTGTAGCTAAAACGTGTTTTATTTTTTCTTACTTCTTAAAACCCCTTGTTATTAGTACCATTCTTAATCTGGAGGAATGGGCGGCCTTATTAACCTGCCACGTGGACTCCATTACAGAGGACAGCAACTTAAATTGTATAGTGTAACAAAATAAGTTCCGAAGTGCCAATATTCGATCAAGGACGGTGAGATTGATCTGCAGACCAATACAATACTATGGTTTCTATTCCATAGTTGGTGGTAATGTAGCATCTTGATATGTAAGTGTTACCGCTAGGATAAGTGAGTTTAACGCATGGCATTGAGATTATTACATTCCTGAAGATACATTAGGGTGAAATACTTTTGCGCATCAAAGCTTGCGCAAGCTTACTGTACTTTGCGCAGTCTATACCTAACATAGGGAGCGCAACCATTAATTAGCGCCTCGCTAAGTAAGGAATTACAAAGTGCCGGCGAAAAGTACTGTTGAGATGCGCAAGTCAAAATATAGCTACACCTAAAAACTGTCATTAAATGATTCTGCAATAGCCAAATCTTTTATCAGCTCCTGTAAACCCCTCCCATTAAATCCGATACTCACTTCTCATCCCACGGCAGGAAGAGTGGCCTCATCTGCTGCTTCTTCTGGCCAGGAGCAGAATCAGACTGGAAACAAATAGTTCCCAGTCTCCCTCATCGATTATTCTGTAGCGCTCTGTGATCTTGTGAGAGAGATCGCGCAGAGCACGTGGCCCGTAATCACAACCCTCCATGGAGTCTTGTGGACTTCAGGAGGTGATACTCACAGTGGCTTGGAAGCGATACCACGGGTATCATTGCAGTTAGCGCTGTTTTCCAGAGGTACTGAGGCAGCGTCTGCCCCGGAATACCACGCTAACAGGGTGGCGCTACAGGAGAATCTGCAGGCACAGATTTTCCCGGTTAGCGTCCCCATGTTTGCGTCAGGATTGTAATAGTGTCTTATATAAAAAGATGTTTACTTTTCAGTGTACTAGGGTGTAATTTTTGCATGTTATGTAGTAATCTGTATTAGCTTAACGTCTCTGGCATTTTTCTTTATATTTTTAAATGTCTAAATTGCATGATTTTCTGTTTCAATGAGTTAAGCTGTGTGCAAATATCCCTTTTTTTTTTTTGGCATGCAATAAAATAATTCACAGGTCTTCACCCGAGCCAGGTCGCGGTTTTTGGTGCAATTTTTCTGTAGCAAAGGTGATATTTTATGTGTATTGTAAGTGTGATGGTAACTTTTTTTATAGACTCCAAATGTTCTATATTTTACAAATCACCTGGAAAAAATATTGTACTTTTTTTACTTTGTGATGAAACTGTTTTTATGACTAATAAGAAGGTAAACGAGGAGGTTTTTGCTTTTCCAGTTACATCGCTTCTTGCAATTAATGGAAAGGAGTCTAGCTGAGAAGGAAAATCAGCTAATGTTTTTCTTTTACTTGTGCTTGAAATAGAAAAGAGCACTTAAAAGCCAGCTGTATGGAGGATTGCAGGATTGTGTAGGTGCTGCATAGATTAATGTGATATCATCTTTACCCGTTTACCCACTTGAATGCTAAGGACGCGCTCAGCGCGTCCTCAGCATTCCCGCTGGTGTGCTGAGGACGCGCTGAGCGCGTCCTCACATTGGGGTCAGCGTTCGGCCGGGTTCCGGCCGATCGCTGGCCCCTCCGGTGCGGGCTGACATCCTGGATGTCAGCCGCGGCATCCGGACCAGCAGCCGCCAGCATTAGGTGTCATCGCGGGGGCGCGATGACACCTAATTCAGGCGCCCCCCCCCCCGCATGTGCGGAGGAGGCGCCTGAAAGGGAGGGGGGGGGTCCTTCGGACCTCTCTCCCTCCGATCGGCGGCTCTGCGGGGGGTAAACCCAGGCATCATTTGGAAGGGCACAGCCTGCCTTCCAAATGATGCCTGGCATTAACCCCTGGGGAGCTGGATCGCGAATCGGCGCTGAAAAGCGCCGGTTCGCGATCCTTTCCCGGAGCTGGCCGACATCTTGGATGTCGGCCAAGCCTCCGGAAACTCCCCCAGAGGACTGGCGTCATCGTGCGTAGCACGATGACGCCAGTCCTAGACTTAACCCTAACTGCCACCAACTGTGGAGATAGGGAGTTCCAATGAACTCCCTATCTCCCGATCCGTGGCAGTTAGGGGTTAAATTTTGGTATCGTTGGATCGGCCAGAGCATGGCCGTTCCAACGATACCAAACACTACAGTGAAAAATTTTGTAAAAAAAAATAAAAAAAAGAAAAAGAAAAATAAAAAAAAATTAAAAACAAAATTAAAAAAAAAAAATTAAACACTTTTTGGTTTTTTTTTTGGGTTTGTTAATGCAGCAATATTGTTCCCATTTCAATTATAATGTGAACAATGATGCTGCACTAACGATTTTTGTATGCGGTGCGTTTGTTAAAATAGTGTCATTTTCCCCAAAAAAAATGTAACGAGACCCCATCTCTAATTTTTTTAATAAGCGCACCCCATACAAAATATAACCGCAATTGCTCGCATGTTAAAATGTGAAAAAAACACTTTACACATTGTAAATTATTGAAAATACATATTTTATTGCATTTTTTGTTATAATATACAGACATGACATAACGTATACATATAATAATGACATATTATGAATCTACCGAGTCTGACGGAAAGAACGATATATATATATGTCTGGGTCATATACTAAAATAAGCCTTCAAAACACGTTTAAACATGATGCGCAAAACAGGTAAAAATGACCTCAGCATAGGGGCGGGAAAAGCCTCAGCAGCGAAAGGGTTAAATTACTACAGTGAATAATGCAGTTTCTTATGGTACATTGGGTACACTGCGTGTGGTTCATCACGTTTAAAGTGACATAAATTTGCTATAATAAAGTTTTCCTACACAATTTTTCTTAAACTATACGGCACCTCCTGTCTTAGCTCAGTAGACGAGCTCCCGGAAAGCGGACAGTGCTTATCCTAACCAAACATCTGCCTTTTCTAGGACGTCAAGGGCAATACAGACGCATAATCTGATAAGAAGGGGTCAGCTCAACCAGCAAAGGTAGTCCATGTTAGGCTAGGGTCAGACTGAGGCAGTGCGAACGCGCGTTCTGGCGCACTTAATCACGGCCGTGCTAGCAGCAGATGCCGGGCAATGACGGCCAATATACGAAGTACGGTCGCACAAAAGTCCGGCTGCGCAACGCAAGTGGAAAATGAACGCATTTTTTCGAGAACGTTAAACCACTAGTACTGACGTACAGAGTGCGCTGCGTCCGCTAGAGGCGTGTGTGCGTGAATTGGAGATGTCAGACGCTGCTAATGTCCGGCCAACATAACGTCCAGATGCAAGAAGTGTTTTATTGATGATCCGTACAAATCAACGGATGAAACTGCGCATAGTATGACCGCTATTGCGTATTCCGTGAAAAAATACGTCCATTCTTCGAACGCACATTTTCACGGACAACGTGAAAAATGCGTTAGTCTGACCCTAGCCTAAGACATCAGGTCCCTCCACATCAGAAACAGACAAGGACAATCCAATGTCAGAGTGAGACCAGTAGGGTAAAGGGTTTAGTCAATTTAATGTATATTCTGCAGGAGATAACCCAGACCAGAAGTAAGATATACAGTATGTAGCTTAGGCTCTCAGCACACTAGCAAACATTTTGCGTCTGTTTGACCGTACTGTTTGACGTCCGTCGTAGCTTTATAAAGGAGTCAATTAAACACACCACAGGAAGCACCTGCGCACTTTTTCACGGACGGGCAAAGCATAAAGCAACGGACGCAAAAATAACATTGACGTGAAAAAGCTAAACGGACGCAGAAACAACGCTGCCATGTATTTTCCTAGGGTGTGAAGACGTCAGACGTTACGGACACACTTTACGCAGTACTCACAATATCTTCCGTGAAAAAGTGCGTCCGTAACGGACGCAGTACAGTATGCTTGTGTGCCGCCTCCCTTAGGGGTAAATGCAGAAGGAAGTTCTCTGAAAGGCTAGTTCATCTCTGGGCTCTATGGTAGCATTAGTTTTTGGCTTTATAAGAAGACTAGGTTAGGATAAAAATCTTTAGGAGGATCCTGCATTCTGGTTAGTGATAAGTCTGGGTCATGCACTGGAGAGTGTTTCCATTGCAATTGTGTGCCTGTCCTGTGATACGCAGACTGCATGAAATGTTTGTATCTGCAGACTGCAGCATTACATGATTTCCATCGCAGACAACATTTACTAATGGTATGATACCACCTTAGGTAGGGAATAATAAAATTGTGTAAAAAGTTAGTTGCACTAAAAACAGCACACAAATAACATCGCAGTCTAAAAAAAGGAGTTTTATAGCTGCAACACTAACCAGCAGCACCAAACATGATATGAGTAAAGTCCAAAAATGATGTGGGCTTAGCTTATGTCAAGAAAGACCAGGTAGTTTGCAAAAAATCATGTCAAGAATTTGAAATTATATTGAAAAAACTGAGCTAGTATGAGCCAAATGACTGTAATGAATTGAGTGTGTGCCAAAACTGATGCAGGATTTCTTGGTGTCAAGCCATTGATGCAAGTATGGTGCAAAAATGATACAAGCTTACAAAAACAGAGGCTACCTTAAGTAGTATAAGAAAAATTACTAGATTAAGAAAAAGTTTTATAGAAATGTTATTTTTTAGTTTAAACTACCCAAAAACAGATGCTGCTCTAAAATTTAAAAATGTTGCAGAACTTGTTTCGTTGAATATGAGCAGAATCTCATGGAATACCCATACCGTTGACTTCCAAGCATGAGCAATGAGTAAGTGATTCTCCCACCACCAACTGAAGCAACTTTGAAAGCCAACCAGCATATTGATCCAGTGACGACCTAATTGGCATGGACACGACTTTAGACTCATTGTCCTCTCAATGGGGAACAATTTTTAGCCAACTGAAGAACATCTTAGAATTTAATTACCTCCTTTCCAAGTTATTTGGCCCTTTTTGTAATCCAAGAATGCAAAAAGACTCCCAGAGGTTTAGTAGAGAAACTAGAGATAGTCATGAAAAGGAAGCAAGTTCATAAATCTTTTTTGAAAAAATGATGCAAACAGCACGTAGTTTGAGTCAGAACAAAAGAACTTGATCCTTTCATTTATAATGCAGGGTCGATATAAAATAGACACAGCCAGTGGTGTATTTAGGTTTTGTGCTGCCCTAGGCCTGACTAAACTCGTGCACCCCCTAATTTAAATTTGAGGCACCCCTTCCTGTCAAGGGCACACCTCTTCCTGGTTAATCCCCACCCTTCCTCTTTAAGCTCCACCTTTTCCTCTTAGAGCTCCGCCTTTTCCTCTCTTTATATTAAAAGTGGATACCAAGCGCCTACTTGTATATTTTGTATACCATTTCAAATGTATCTATTGAGATAAATAAAATTATGAAATGTATAAATTCAAGCATTTTTACAAAGAACAGCCACGCATGTCAAGTATACTGGATCACAGCCGCTCTAATTGGTTGAACACTAAAATCCACAGAAACGTGCACTGCATATGAGCGTATCATAGAGCTGCACAGCAATAAAACCCACAGAAATGTGCACTGTGTATGAGCATATCACAGAACTGCACAGCAATAAAACTCACAGTACTATGCAGTGTGTATCACAGAATCCACAGCAATAAAACTCCCAGCAATGCAATGTTTGGTGTGTGTCAGCATATCAGAATCCACAGCAATAAAACTCCCTGCAATGCAATGTTTGGTGTGTGTCAGCATATCAGAATCCACAGCAATAAAACTCCCTGCAATGCAATGTTTGGTGTGTGTCAGCGTATCAGAATCCACAGCAATAAAACTCCCAGTAATGCAATGTGTGGTGTGTATGAGTGCATCAGAATCCACTGCAATAAAACTCCCAGCAATGCAATGTGTGGTGTGTGTCAGCGTATCAGAATCCACAGCAATAAAACAACCAGCAATGCAATGTGTGGTGTGTATGAGTGCATCAGAATCCACTGCAATAAAACTCCCAGCAAACCGAGTGTATATGAGCACACAGCAATTATTTATTCTACATTTACCGGCCTCCGTCCACGGTAGGGCTGTGTGCAGAGTCAGCAGGGACTGTGTACAGACTCAGCAGGATGTCCCTCCAGGCCACATTAGGATCGTGGCTGTGCCTGTGCGTGGAGCCATCTTGTCAGCAGTGGGGTGCCACTGCCAGAGGGTGCACCATGGCTTTGATTCCCATCCCGGTGGGTGTTCAGTCCAGAATAGAGTGACAGTCCATGTTAACAAAAGGGCGGGCAGCTGCGTGCGTGCGTGTCACGTGGTTCAGCCAGTCAGGTGGTACTGAGACTCAGTACCACCTGACTGGCCGGACCGAGTGTGACCTGCACGCACGCAGCCTCACCAGGAGCCAGGCAGCTCAATGACAAATTTCTATCACTGCAGTGCTGGTTAAGGAAAGGTCCACTTTAACCACTTCGATGCTGAGGACGCGCTCAGCACGTCCTCAGCATTCCCGCTGGTATGCGGAGGACGCGCTGAGTGCGTCCTCCCATTGGGGTCAGCGTTCGGCCGGGTTCCGGCTGATCGCTGGCCCCCCCAGTGCGGGCTGACATCCTCGATGTCAGCCGCGCATCCGGGACCGCAGCCGCCGGAATTAGGTGTCATCGCGGCAGCGCGATGACACCTAATTCAGGCGCCCCCCCGCATGTGCGGAGGAGGCGCCTGAAAGGGAGGGGGGGAGGTCCTTCGGACCTCTCTCCCTCCCGATCGGCGGCTCTGCGGGGGTTAACCCAGGCATCATTTGGAAGGGCACAGCCTGCCCTTCCAAATGGTGCCTGGCATTAACCCCTGGGGAGCTGGATCGCGAATCGGCGCTGAAAAGCGCCGGTACGCGATCCTTTCCCGGAGCTGGCCGACATCTTGGATGTCGGCCAAGCCTCCGGGAACTCCCCCTGAGGACTGGCGTCATCGTGCGTAGCACGATGACGCCAGTCCTGGACTTAACCCCTAACTGCCACCAACTGTGGAGATAGGGAGTTCCAATGAACTCCCTATCTCCCGATCCGTGGCAGTTAGGGGTTAATGTTTGGTATGGTTGGATCGGCCAGAGCATGGCCGTTCCAACGATACCAAACACTACTGTGAAAAATGTTGTAAAAATAAATAATGAAAAATAAATAAAAAAATTTTAAAAAAAAATTATAAAAAAAAAAATAAACACTTTTTTTTCTTTTTTTTGTTTTGTTAATGCAGCAATATTGTTCCCATTTCAATTATAATGTGAACAATGATGCTGCACTAACGATTTTTGTATGCGGTGCGTTTGTTAAAAATAGTGTAATTTTCCCCAAAAAAAATGTAACGAGACCCCATCTCTAATTTTGTTAACAAGCGCACCCCATACAAAATATAACCGCAATTGCTCGCATGTTAAAATGTGAAAAAAAACACTTTACACATTGTAAATTATTGAAAATACATATTTTATTGCATTTTTTGTTATAATATACAGACATGACATAACGTATACATATAATAATGACATATTATGAATCTACCGAGTCTGACGGAAAGAACGATATATAATATGTCTGGGTCATATACTAAAATAAGCCTTCAAAACACGTTTAAACATGATGAGCAAAACCGGTAAAAATTACCTCAGCACAGGGGCGGGAAAAGCCTCAGCAGCGAAAGGGTTAAACAGCAGTAAGCAGACAGGGCTTCATATTCTGCTGATACCCCCCCCCCTTTACCTGCCATTTACTGTCATCTTCTCTCTCTGGACACAAATCACATCCCCCTCCCCTCTCCTAGAGCTGCTGCGGGGCAGGGGAGGAGCTATGGAGGGAGGAGAGGAAGATTTTTATTCTATTCGATTTTATTCCGTATGCAAATGCCATTCTCCGCTGCTCGTTGTTTGAGAACACAGCTCAAAGCTGACACACATTGACAGTGGCACCTCCTAATGACACCCCAATAATCACTGGTACCTGGGGCGGCCCGCCCTCCGCCACTCCTCTAAGTACACCACTGCTCTGGTGATATGCTCACACAAGTTTGGCGAACTGCCAGCAAGTACGGTGCTATTTGAAGGCAGTGCAAATCCCCATAGAGAAGTAATGGTTAATCTATTCAGAGAACACCAAACAGCAGAGAAATGTCAGTGAAATGTCCTGATGTTCGGTGGTTTCAATCAGCAGGTTTATTCAGGCGAACCCCATAGGTTTCAATGTTAAAAATATTCCCGTTTTTATGCAATATCTTATAAGCCATTTATTATTTTAATCTGCAGTAAAAAGTCTTTATTTATTGATTTTTTTTAGTACCTTTTAGTAATTTTTCAGAATTTTTTTGGCAAAATTCCCCCCCCCCTTTTTTTTAATAGCAGTTCTTTTTTTTCTGTAACAGAACTTTTTATTATCAATCATAGGATCTTATATGAGTGAGAAAAATAACTGGGACATAACAATACCGGGGTACTCTTTATATAGAAAAGAAAGAGAAGGTAGGAAAGGAGGAGGAGTGGCCCTGTATGTGGAAAACAACATAAAAACGAACCAAATAAAAGTGAGCGAGGTGAACATAGAGTCAGTTTGGGTTACGCTAACATTTGGCAATCATACAGTAGCTTGTGTAGGTGTGCTCTATAGACCCCCTGGACAAGTAGAAGAGCTAGATAATCTGCTGCTTGAGGAAATAGCCAAAATGGCAATGAAGGGGGAAGTTATTATCATGGGGGACTTTAATCTTCCTGATGTGAACTGGAAAACCAAAACAGCTGGGTGCACCAGGAGTACAAATATTCTAAACTCCCTACTGGGATTATCTCTAACACGAGTAGTTGAGGAGCCGACCCGTAAAGAGGCCATATTGGATTTAATACTCACAAATGGAGGTTTGGTATCGGACGTTGTTGTAGGTGAAAATTTGGGATCTAGTGATCACCAGTCAGTATGGTTTAATATAAGAACAGGGATGGAGCCGCACCACACAAAAACAAAAGGTTTAGACTTTAAAAAAACAGATTTTTCTAAAATGAGACTTTGTGTGAAGGAGTCATTATCAGACTGGAGGAGTTTAAAGGGAGTCCAGGAGAAATGGGATTATTTAAAGGAAGCATTATTGAAGGCCACAGGCAATTGCATTCGACTTGTTAGCAAAAACAAAAAAGGGAAGAAACCACTGTGGTACTCTGCAGAAGTGGCCAAAATAGTGAAGAACAAAAAGACAGCATTCAATAATTATAAAACAACTCAGAGTGAAGAAGATAGGCAAACCTATAAGATTAGGCAGAAAGAGGCAAAGCAATTTATAAGAGCTTCCAAAGCACACGCAGAAGAGAAAATAGCTCAGTCAGTAAAAAAGGGGACAAAACATTTTTTAGATACATAAACGAGAAAAGAAAAGTAAAACAAGGATTAGTTAGATTAAAAACAAAGGAAGGAAGGTATGTAGAAGAGGATAAAAGTCTCACTGACTGCCTCAATGAATATTTTTGTTCAGTCTTTGCAGAAGAAAAGGAAGGAAAGGGACCTCAGTTAGGAGGAAACACTAACGAGACAATTACATATCAGTTTACAGAGGAGGAGGTTCTACAGCAGCTGTCTAAAGTAAAGACAAATAAGTCAATGGGGCCTGATGGGATCCACCCTAAATTATTAAAAGAGCTCAGTGATGTAATAGCAAAACCGTTAACAGATTTATTTAACCAATCCTTGCTAACGGGAGTCGTCCCAGAAGACTGGAAATTAGCAAATGTTGTGCCCATTCACAAGAAGGGTAGTAGGGAGGAATCTGGGAACTATAGGCCAGTTAGTCTTACGTCAGTAGTGGGGAAATTAATGGAAACCATGTTAAAGGAAAGGATTGTTGACCATCTAAAAACACATAGATTACAGGATCAGAAACAACATGGGTTTACCTCAGGGAGATCATGCCAAACTAATCTTATTGATTTTTTTGATTGGGTAACAAAAATAATAGACACAGGTGGTGCAGTAGACATTGCTTATTTAGATTTCAGTAAGGCTTTTGATACTGATCCGCATAGAAGACTTATCAATAAATTGCAATCTTTGAGCTTGGATTCCAATATTGTTGAATGGATTAGGCAGTGGCTGAGTGATAGGCAACAGAGGGTTGTGGTAATTGGAGTTTATTCGGCGCAAGGTCTTGTTACCAGTGGGGTACCTCAGGGGTCAGTACTTGGACCCATTCTATTTAATGTTTTTATTAGTGATATTTTTTTGGGAAAGTTTTTTGAGATTTTTCTCGTTTTCAAGTATGTCCTGGGTGGCGGTTATGTACCATTAGGTGTCTTGCCAAGGACACTTACTGGAGAGGTTGCTCGCTGGGATCGAACCCATGACTCCACAGACTCTCTCCATGCAGAGCGGTGACATTACCTCTACTCCACCCAGCCGGTATATTGCAGAAGGTATTAATGGAAAAGTATGTCTTTTTGCTGATGACACAAAGATTTGCAACAGGGTTGACGTTCCTGGAGGGATCAGCCAAATGACAAATGATTTAGGTAAACTAAAAAAATGGTCGGAGCTGTGGCAATTGAGTTTTAACGTGGATAAGTGCAAGATAATGCACCTGGGACGTAAAAACCCAAGGGCTGAATATAGAATATTTGATACAGTCCTAACCTCAACATCTGAGGAAAGGGATTTAGGGGTTATTATTTCAGAGGATCTAAAGGTAGTAGTCAATGTAATAGAGCAGCAGGAAATGCTAGCAGAATGCTTGGTTGTGTAGGGAGAGGTATTAGCAGTAGGAAAAGGGAAGTGCTCATGCCACTGTACAGAGCACTGGTGAGACCTCACTTGGAGTACTGTGTGCAGTACTGGAGACCGTATCTCCAGAAGGATATAGACATCTTAGAGAGAGTTCAGAGAAGGGCTACTAAAATGGTGTACGGCTTGAAGGAGAAAAGTTACCAGGAAAGGCTTAATGATCTTAACATGTACAGCTTGGAAAAAAGACGAGACAGAGGAGATATGATAGAAACATTTAAATACGTAAAGGGAATCCACAAGGTAGAGGAAGGGAGTATATTTAAAAGGAAACAAAGTAGCAAAACAAGAGGACATAGTCTTAGATTAGAGGGGCAAAGGTTTAAAAGTAACATCAGAAAGCATTATTTTACTGAGAGGGTGGTGGATACATGGAACAATCTTCCAGTTGAAGTGGTAGAGGCCAAAACAGTAATAGAATTTAAGCAGGCATGGGATAGGCATAAGGCTATCCTAAACAAAAGATAAATCCAGGTAAAGTATCCATGTAATTGGGCAGACTAGATGGGCCGAAAGGTTCTTATCCGCCGAAATTTTTCTATGTTTCTATGTTTCTATGTAAATTCCAGACATTTTCGTTCAGTAGTTCTTTTGAAAACAGCAGGCCATAGGTTTGCGGTGGCAGCATAGAGGCGGCCGACTCCATGCACTTTGGGGACCCTGCGGTGAATGGTGAATTCACTGCAGGGTGGGGAAATTTTATTCCCCGAAGTGCAGGGAACTACAGAACACCAAAATGTTGGCGTCATTTCGGTGCTCTGTGAGTATCCCAATTAGTGGTGAGGTTTTGTTGCCCCCTGGAAAGTGAAAGCCTAGGCCTTGCCTACCCAGGACATACTTGAAAAGTAGTGACATCTCAATGTTTCCTTCCTGGTAAAATAGTTAGGGGTGGGGCCACCCGGTGGGCCGCCGCCCCCTGGAAAGTGCCGCCCTAGGCCTAGGCCTTGTTGGCCTAGGCCAAAATACACCAGTGGACACAGTCCACCACTTACTGATTAGAGTGTCAATGTTATCAGCTTAGTGATTCGTCGTTGAATATTATTTTACTCTACTGAGAGAGTGGTCTTAATGAAGAGCTCACAATCAATATGGGTGAACCTTGAGAGTTTTCTGTTTAGCAATCCGAATTCCAAGCCTACTGTCCCCGCTCCTGCATTCAATTTTCACCTTTTTTTCCTTACACCAGTAATGTGTAACCGTCCTAAACTGACACAGATTCTTCAGTTCTTGCTCACATTTTCCTTAAAAACACATGCTGGGAGAGAAATGTAAATTACTGGACTTTAAAACCCAAAAAGTAAAGGCTGTTAAAATAACCTTTTTGTTAGAAATGTTTCACAAGTATTCCATGGAGATTTCACTGACTCTAAAAAAATTAATTCAAGGTGCTTTCTATTAATATTTGTTAACACCTGATAGGCTAATCTCTCTATCTGATTTACTGTCCCCTTGCAATTAGTTACGGATAGCTAGGAAACCAGAAATGTTTAAAAACAACTCTCAAATGATGTATTTTTTACTGCTCTCCCATATTTGTCACTTATCTACTGTCATACTGTTACAGAGATTCCCCTATTTTTGCTCTTTAATGTTTTTGTTTTTATTCCATCAAAAGAGCATATAGACCTGGAGCCTAAATGATAGCAAGTTCAATGTAAATACTGACGCTGGCAGTGTCTTATGGCACTGTCCATTTATTGTGGATAACATATGTGAAAAGCAAATAGGGATGTTGGCACCATCAGTAATTGCAGATGAAAGTCCACAAAATTAAAATAATTAGCAAACTCTATTTTCTAACAGTAGGACATGATAAAAAGTTGCAGATTTCCAATTAGAAAACATCACAATACCATGAAAGTGTCCACAAATCAAACATCTAAAATCCAACTCCTATAAGATCAATATGTTTCATATACGTACATGCATAATTTGTTAAGTTTATATGCTGTGTGGTTGTAACCAAGTATATCAGGGTTATTCAAAGAGATCCGAATTGGTGGAGAAAGGTAACCGAACGCTGAAATTCAGTGTTCGGTTACCTTTCCTGGCCATTCGGCTATCCAGAGAGCAGGCAATTAGCCAAATCTTGGCGAATTGCCTGCACATACGGTACCTGTTCGGTGCCTGTTCAAGGGCAGTGAATCCCCATAAAAAAACTCTGCTTTGGCTATTCAGAGAACACAAACCAGCAGTGAAAGGTTCCCGAAATGCCCTGCCATTCGGTGGTTTGAATTCGGCAGGTTTAGTCAGGCGAATCCCATAGGCTTCAATGTTAAAAATATTCCTGGTTTAATTCAATATCTAATAAACCGTTCCTTATAATATTCTGCAGTAAAGAGTCTCTATATTTATAGATTTTTTAGGATATTTTAGAGCATTTTTGTGGGGGGGGGGGTTTTGACATAAATTTATGATTTTTCTTTTTTTAACTTTACTTATTTTTTCTGTAACAGCCCTTTTTCTTATCATTCCCTGGACCTCATATGTAAATTTCAGACATTTTCGCTCAGTAGTTTCTTTGCAAACAGCGTTTCACTTTTCAAACATTCAAGCGTACTGTTTTTTAATTTATTCACTCCATTCGTCTATGGTGTGGGGGTTTTCCGGCGGCTGTACTGCATGTGATCAGCTCCTGCTCGGGTTTTTTTGGTGTTTTTGGCGGGTTAATCCATATGTTTTTGCAAGTTTCGGTGTGCGTTCACCCTCGTTTTGCGGTGAGTTTTCGGTGGGTTTGCGGCGACTTTTCCCTGAATTTCAGCGGCCCTGTGGTGCTTGCTTAAGACACTGCAGGGTCGCCGAAATAGGATCGCCAAATCGAACCGAATTGAAGAGAACGAAAAGTCACCGAACGTGCGAATGCTTTTTGATTCTCTTTGAATAACCCTGTATGTGTATAAAAAACATGTTGACCTTAAGGGAGGTGGATTTTTGAAGGGCTGCTTGGTTTCTGGATATGGTAACGGTATTGTGACTTTTTCTGTTTGGACATTCTGCTATTTTTTACTATACAAGGAACCCTATTCCAAGGCTAACATTAAGCTAAGCACTCGAGTCGTATAACATAACAGCTTCAAAAATGACCTTAAAGGGACACTCTCCTCATCCTGATCACTTTATTGTTTTAAAGTTGCCAGTATGTGTAGAGCCCCCCCCCAGCTCCCCCAATCTGCTGAAATGACAGGTGAATTGAATTCCTCCACCCCACCCAGTGTCACCAGCAACTGGGATTTTTTAATGTGCCTGCTGCCGGTCACCAGATCGGTCACTAGTGTTATCAGGGCACAGAGAGAGTGCCAACATCACCCTCTCTGAGACCACCCACTGTAGTGAGCGATCTCAGAGAGGCATCAATGGATCGGATCTGCAGATGCTCAGGCATTGCGACTCCTTACTTTTGGCTCGTACATTGCGACTCCTTACTGTAAATTAACGGCTCTTATATTTGATCAATAACAAGCTATTCCAACCTCGGTCATTCTTTATCTGCTACAGCTGTTATTCAGCAAAGACTGATGACTTCTAAACCCTGGTGTTAAGTGACTTTGCTTTCGCAAAATCACTTAAGACATTAATTTCATTGAAGTAAAAAAATTCAAAACATACCCCAGATCCCTTGATGAAGCAAACTTTGCAATGTGTTGCTTCATCTCTACATTCGCAGCAGAACACTAGGAACAAAGTTCCAAGTGGTCTTCCATAAATCCATTCACTGTTCATGTGTGATTCTGCTCATACAAACTACTGCAGAGCACGGGCTGGCTCGCAACTGGCTCCTTCGAGTACTAAGGACTCAAGGAGCTGATTACAATAGTGGCACGCAGCTTTGCTGCTGTTCTCCACCTGCAGCTCACAAGTATTATGATGCGAGCTACTGATACAGCGTCTCAGTCGGCATACAGTCATTAATGTGGAGCTGCATGTGGAAAATTCCTCCCGCATGATTTTTTTTGCGTCTGCCAATTAACAGATCAGTTGGAATAGGGGTCCCTCCTGAGATAACAGAAAGTTTAGAAATTATTTTAATTCTGTGGAGTTTCCTCTTCATTTATTGATAGTGATACTATCTCCCGGTTGATTTTTGATTTATAAATTATATATATATATATATTTACAAAATATACAGGATACGAACAACTCCTTCGAAAAAATGCAAAACCAATGCAAAAAATGGTGCAAAGCCCAAAAAAATATACAAGCTCCAAAGGGTGCAAGATTGTAATATGCGTTAAATACCGCAGAAAACGTTAGTGCTCACCCAAGTGAGCATTAACAATTGCGTTAGGAATCTAATAGTGCCCATAAAGTCCAAAGAGCGGCCGCACTCAAAAAATTATAAATACAATTTTATTAATGTCAAAAGTTAAAATATAGTTAATGACTTTTCGGCTCTCTTGGAAGCATTGAAAACCACCTGACCAGCGCATGAGATTGTGGAGTTCACGTGAACTCTAGTGCACTGGTCAGATGGTTCCCAGGCGAGTGGCCAAGCTGCATGCCGGTGGCCACTCGCCTCGTTTGTAGAAAAAAGTCTGGCAGCGGCGGCGATTTTCTCAGGTGGGGGCAATGGTGCCCCCTGAAAGACGCCCGGGGGCACGTGCCCCTCCCTGCCCCCCCTCGCTACGCCACTGCCAAGAAGCAGAGCAAAAAAATGATCAAAACTATAACAAAAGATGCGTTCAATGCTTTCCAGCTCTGAGTCACTTTTTAAAACCTTTAGGCTAGGGTCAAACGAACGCATTATTCGCAGCGACCATCAAAAAGTGCGTCCGAATGCATTGACAAATTTTTTCACGGAATGCGCGAAAACGGTCAGACGACGCGCATTTTCATGCGGGATTTTTTACAGGTCGTCAATAAAACACTGTTTGCGTCTGGACGTTATGTAGGCTGGACATTAGCAGCGTCTGACATCTCCTAATCATGCACACACGCCGCTATGCTGCTGCAGCGCACTCTGTATGTCAGTACTAGAGGTTCTGCGTTCTCGAAAAAATGCGTTAATTTTCCACTTGCGTTGCGCGGCCGGACTTTCGTGAGGCCGTACTTCGTATATTGGCCGTTATTGTCTGTCATTTGCTGCTACTGCGGCCATGATTAAGTGCGCCTAAACGCACGTTAAAAATGCGATAGTCTGACCCCAGCCTTATTGCTTTAGTTCGTTACAGCCTTGACATTTTAGATGTACAATCCTCAAGCATCACTTTTACTCTAAGCATTCATTAACGTTTACTTAAAGTGTATTTGTTGCAATTGTAAAATGGATATTTTTGGGGTGTTCATCTGTACTCCAAGGGCTAAATTACATTCTTCACGCAAACATTAACGCTCATTTGCGTGAGCATTAACGTTTGCTGCGGTATTTAACGCATATTACAATCTGAACGCAAACGGGTTAAGAATCCCGTTTGCGTTTGCTACCTTGCGCGCCTCTACGAGAGGTTACTTTACTTTGCGCTCCCTATGTTTAGCATGGGGAGCGCAAAGTGTTAATCAGCGCTGGTATTACAATGTCCCAGCACTGATTAATGCCTGGCTCTGGTCAGCGCAAAGTTAACCAAAGCCAGGACTTGGTGTTAACGGATTCCGCTTCTGCAGAGTCCGTTAACACCAGCTTTAAAAATAAAAACAGATCCTATACTCACCCTCCGTCTCGCGGCGAGGACCGCGGCTCCGATCGCATCCTCCAGCCGGCGGGAGCAGGGAAAGACTGGGGGAAAAGTCCCCCCAGTCTCTCCCTGCGTATCACTACGCCGACCAGCCGGATCTCGCGAGGCGAGATCTGGCTGGTCACGTGACCGGCAGGGAGGAACTCAATGGAGTCCTATGGACTTCAGCAAGTGGATGCTCGCGGCTGCACTCAGCGCTGCCGCGAGCATCCAAGATTTTACACTCGATAACAATGCAGGCTGCATTTTTTGCTCCTGCATTGTAATCCATCATTAAAACGCGGGTGCAAGGGGAAAAACGGCGGGCGCAGTTTTTCCTCCCTTGCACCCGCGTTTTAACACTAAGAGCGTAATAGAGCCCAATATATATATAAACTATTATAGTAGTCCAATACATTAAGCTATGAAATTTTATTTTATGCAATATTCAGGAAAGTTATTTTGCTCTTTGAAGTAAATATGTGCTTCTGCAACAAATGAGTCTACAGAGTAATGCATTTCTAAGATCACGCTTGGGGAAATAAAGCATGAACCTACGCAAAACCATGCCATTAGTGCATATCATATGGTATGGTGACTCAAAAACAATCCTTAATCCTGGCTAATCTTTAATATAGATATTTCACTCTCCATGCTCCTAGCACAAGGCTGGTCACCCATATCATTCCAGTAAATGATGGAATAAATAGTTTCAACCCTATACGTGAAATAGACTCTTGCTGCTCTATAGATACACTTTATTTTCAGTATTGAAAATAAATGCCACCTCTTAGTGATCCTGCTTACACCAGCTTCATTGATGCCACCCGCATTTTCACTGCAGGAAATGTACATGAGTTTGTCATTATTGCTCTAACTCACCATATAAAATGGATATTATTATTATCATCATTTATATAGAGCCAACAGTTTCTGCAACGCTTTACAATAAACAAAGGGAACGAGATACAGATAAACAGACATAAGATGGAAACAAGAGGAGCATAGGGCCCTGCTTATAAGAACATACAGTCTAGACTCTAGAGGGATTGGGGTTGAGGAAGACAAGGGACGTTTTACTGGCTGTCAGGATCGTTAGTGCCATTGGTTCAGGAAGGGTGGGGCCATAGAAGCAGCTTCAATCATGTGTGAGTAGGTGAGCAGAGGGATGAGTTGCATCAGTGATGTGGTACGCTAATCTGAAGAGATGGGTTTTGAGGGATTTCTTCAAAAGGCCCGAACATCAGGGGAGAGTTCGATAGGGCAAGGTAAGTCATTCCACAGGACCGGAATTTCCCTTGAGAAGTCTTAAAGACAAGAGTTGGCAACATAGGTGTAGACAGAGGGCAGGCGGAGATTGACAGTCTACCGAAGTTGTCTAGATGGGACGTGCTTGTAAACAAAGACATGTAAGGGGGGGTCGAGTTATTGAGCGATTTGAATGAGAGCGACAGTATTTTAAACTATCCAGAAATGTACAGGAAGCTAATAGAGGGGCCGGCAGAGGGGCTAGGTACGCGAGATGCGTCTCATAAAAATAAGCCTGGCACCTGCATTCTTTACAGATTGCAAAGGGGCAAAATGGGCATTGGGGAAGCCGATAAGGAGCGAGTTGCAGTAATCAAGTCATGAAAGGACAAGAGCATGAACCAGCCCCTTCGCGGTGTCTTGTGGAAGAAAGGGGGCGGATGTGGGCAATGTTCTTGAGTTGATAGTAAAAGGATTTTGTCACTGTCCGGATGTGGGGAGAGAACAATAGGTCAGAATCGAAAGTGACACCAAGGCAGCTTGCTTGAGGCATCAGGCTAATGAGCTTTCCATTTACTCGTAGAGAGATAGGTGGCATTGGGTTTTTCTTGGAGGGAGGAACAACAAGAATTTCTGTTTTGGCATGACTGAGTTGAACCCTTTCGCTGCTGGGCCATTTTACCCCTGTGTGCTGAGCTCATTTTTTTCGCTCATCATGTTAACGTGATTTGAAGTCACATTTCTTTATACAATCCAGACAAATTATATATCATTCTTTCCAGCAGATTCATAATATATCATTATTATATGTATATGTCATGTCCTGTCTGAATATTATAACAAAAAATGCAATACAATTTGAATTTTCAATAATCTACAGCATGTAAAGAGTTTTTTTTACATTTTATCATCCGAGCCTTCACGGTTATATTTTCTATGGGGTGTGCATGTTAAAAAAATTAGAAATGGGAACTTGTTAAATTTTTTACGTGATTTTTAGCAAACGCCCCCCCATAGAAAAAATTGTTAGTGCAGTTTGTTTTACTTTTTTATTTATATTTTTATTTTAAATTATTTTTCTTTTACATTTAGCATAGTCATGTTTGATATCATTGGAAAGGCCATGCTCCAGCCGTTCCAATGATACCAAACATTAACCCTTATCTGCCACGGATCGGGAGATATGGGGTTCATTGGAACCCCCTTTCTCCACCATAGGTGGCAGCTAGGAGTTAACTCCCGAACTGACATCATCGCGTACATACGCGATGACGTCAGTCGGCAGGGGGAGATCCCGGAAGGTTGGCCAACACCCAAGATGTCGGCCAGCTCCGGGAGGGGACCGCGATCCGGCGCCTAATGGCGCTGAATCGCGATCCAGCCCCAAAGGGGTTAAAGGCAGCCACCACTTGGAAGGGCAGGCTGTGCCCTTCAAAGCAGTGCCTGCCTTTTTTTGGTGCCCAGGGCAGATCGGGAGGGAGAGAAGTCCAAAGGACCTCCCCTTCACACTATTCCTGCCGGTCGGGGTCCTGGAGGCTGGGCTGACATCAAAGATGTCAGCCTGCACAAGCAGGATTCCAGCTGATCGCTGCCTCCTATGTTAGGACACGCTCGGCACGTCCATAAGACAGGAGAACCACTTGGCTGGACACGTTGAGAGCGTCCACTGCAGCCAAGTAGTTAATGAAGCAGAAAGACATCCAATAACGAGATTGCATAGAGACAGTCAGTGACACGATCCAGGAGAGCAGGAGAGAGATCAGGGGAGGAGAGGTATATTTGAGTGTCATCAGCATACAGGTGGTACTGGAATCCAAAGGAGCAGATTAGTTTGCCAAGAGAGGCAGTGTAGATTGAAAAAAGAAGAGGACCCAGTACTGAACTTTGGGGCACCCCAACAGAGACAGGTTGCCGGGAGGAGGTACTTTCAGAAAATGAGACACTAAATGATCGATGGGACAGGTAAGAAGAGAACCGTGAAAGAACAGTACCTTGAAGGCCTATATCACTAAGAATTTGAAGGAGGAGCAAGTGGTCAACTGTATCAAAGGTGGCAGAAAGTTCAAAAAGGATCAGCAAAGAGTAGCACCCATTTGATTTAGCAGTTGCAAGATCATTGGTCAGTTTCGCAAAAGCTGTTTCAGTTGAGTGCAGTGACCAAAAGGCAGATTGCAGAGCGTCAAGGAGAGAGTGGGTGTTGAGATCAGATGGGCATACGCAAGCTTTTTAAAGAGTTTGGGGCAAAAAGGAGCAGAGACAAAAGGCATTAGTTAGAGAGAGCAGTCGGACCCAGAGATGGCTTTTTTAGGATCGGGACTACCGTGGCATGTTTGAGGGAAGCAGGAAAGACCCCAGAGGTCTAGGACAGATTAAACGTGTAGGTCTAGGACAGTACAAGAGAAATGGTCCTAAGTCCTAACGCTAATTACGTCCCACTGCAGTTAACTGAAAAGTTAACCACAGCTAGGAGCTGGTGCTAACTGATAACACCCCAAAAATTGAATACTCACCTCTCATCCCACGGAGGGAATGGTGGCTTGATCCGCTTCTTCTTGCCGCCGGGAGCAGAGGGAGACTGGGGGAAAAAAGTCCCCCAGTCTCCCTGCGCGATCACTCGCAAGAGGTGAGATCCTGCAGGTCATATGACCGGCAGCAGAAGCCTCAATGGAGTCCTATGGACTTCATGGAGGAGATGCTTGTGGCGGTGCTTAGCGCTGCCTCAAGAATCCTGAGGCTTAGTGACGCGTTACGTGGCAGGCTGCTGGTTTAGTGCCTGTCTCGTAATATCACGCTAAAACGGGGACGCTAAGGAGAAACCTGCAGGTTTTTCTCCTTAGAGTCCCCGTGTTAGCTTGAAGATCGTAATATAGCCCATGGATTTTGATCAACACATCTGGCACCCAGAGAGTTGCCAACTGCTTACATTGTTATAGTATAGACTTTAACCCCTTCACTACCAAGTGATTTTCCAAAAAAACATTGTCAGGAACCAGTAGTTTTTTTGAAAATGTTTTTTGATTAGTTAATTAATTTTAATTTAATTAATTATACTCTAAGTATATTCCCAATGTATTTCTTACTGTAATAACATATTTGGCCAGTAGATGGTGCCATCCACTGCCAAATTGAGTTACAGCTGTTACAGTTGCAGCTCGTGTTCCCTGCATCAGCTGCTGAATGTCCGATGTTAGGACATTCAGTTTGCCAATTTTGCGCAGTTTTAGCTCTATAACTTTGCGGACACCTTCTGCAGCCCAAATGCAAAATAAGTTTTCCCCCTTGCGCCCGCGTTTTAACGCTGGATTACAATGCAGTTGCAAAAAAATGTTGCCTGCATTGTTACCGCGCGTAAAAAGCCTGGATGCTCGAGGCAGTACTGAGCGCAGCCGCGAGCATCCACTCAATGGAGTCCATAGGACTCCATTGAGTTCCCCCCTGCCGGTCAAATGACCAGCCAGATCTTGCCTCGCGAGACCCGGCCGGTCCGCATAGTGATACGCAGGGAGAGACTGAGGGGACTTTTTCCCCCAGTCTTTCCCTGCTCCCGCCGTACGGAGGACACGTCGGAGCCACGGTCCTCACCGTGGGACAGGAGGTGAGTATGAGATTATTTTTTAAAAAAATTTTAGCCTGGTGTTAACGGATTCTGCAGAAGCGGAATCCGTTAACACCAAGTCCTGGCTCTGGTTAACTTTTCGCTAGCCAGAGCCAGATGTTAATCAGCGCTGGGACTTTGTAATCCAGCACTGATTAACACTTTGGGCTCCCCATTTTAAGCATAGGGAGCACAAGGTAAAGTAACCTCGTGCTGAAAAGCGCAAGGTACCAAACGCAAACAGGTTTCTTAACCCGTTTGCATTTGGTTTGTAATATGCGGTAAACACAGCAGCAAACGTTAATGCTCACGCAAGTGAGCGTTAATGTTTGCGTGAAGAATGTAATTTAGCCCTTAGAGTACAGATGAACACCACAAAAATATCCATTTTACGATTGCAACAAATACACTTTAACCCCTTAAGGACCGAGGACGTACCATGTACGTCATTGCAGCGGGTCTCTCTTAGACCGCTGACGTACATGGTACGTCCTGCCGTTTTTTGAGCGCTGGAAGCGATCGGATCGCTTCCAGCAGCTCAAACGCCATTGCAGGCTGCCTGGGAGTCCAGGCAGCCGTGCAATGGCGGTTAGAAGTGCCGGGGCACCATGTGATCGCTCCCCGGGAGCGATCAACATCCGGTTTTACCGGAGAGGTGCCCGGCACTTCTAGAGAGCGCTGGAAGCGATCGGTATCGCTTCCAGCTGCTCTGAGTATATTACAAGGATGCCTCGACATCGAGGCATCCTTGCAATATGCTTACCTGCCGCCCGTCCGTCCGTGATCGCTCCCCCGAGCGATCACTTCCGGTAGCGGCAGGAAGTACTGAGTGCCACGAGGTATCGTGGCACTCAGTACAAAAACGATCATATCAGTGATCAGGTGCTCTGCTGGGTGCCTCGAGGGATCAAGGCACCCAGCAGAGTAAAAAAAAGTGTAAAAAAAAGTGTAAAAAAAAAGTAAAAAAAAAGTGAAAAAAAAGTGAAAAAAAAAGGAAAATAAAAATAAAAATAAATAAAATAAGCTGACGGTTAGGGGTAGGGTTAGGGTTAGGGTAGGTAGGGTTAGGGTTAGGGGAGGGTTAGGGGTAGGGTTAGGGGTAGGGGTAGGGGTAGGGGTAGGGTTAGGGTTAGGGTTAGGGGTAGGGTTAGGGGTAGGGGTAGGGTTAGGGTTAGGTTAGGGGTTAGGGGTAGGGTTAGGGTTAGGGGTAGGGTTAGGGGTAGGGGTAGGGTTAGGGTTAGGGGTAGGGTTAGGGTATAGGTTAGGGGTTAGGGGTAGGGGTAGGTTAGGGGTTAGGGGTAGGGTTAGGGTTAGGGTTAGGGTAGGGTTAGGGGTAGGGTTAGGGTTAGGGGTAGGGTTAGGGTTAGGGTAGGGTTAGGGCTAGGGTTAGGGTTCTAAGGGCAGGGTCATCTTGGGGCTGAGTGGGATGTTCCTAGCCTGCCTCATCAGAGAGGCAGGCTAGCAACATCCAATCAGAAGTTAGAAAAAATCAAAATAAAATTTCTAATTTGTCAGGTCAGGTCAATATTTTGTAAATATTGGCTCTGACCTCTGTGATTCTCCCTCCCTCTCCTCACTTGTGTTTTGGTGAGCGAGAGAAGAGAGATCAGATTTGACAGGTTAGAGATTTTAGTGAGATTAGAAAAATTGAGGCAGATTTAGAGAGATTTTAGGGAGATTTAGAAGAATTGAGGCAGGTTTAGAGGGATTTAGAGAGATTTAGGTGTTTATTTGTATTTCTTGTGAAACCCAACGGTTCTTCTAAGAACAACAATCCGCTTATATATATATAATAATTATAAAATTTTATAATCTATTATATATAATGTCTGAGAGGGTGTACAGCGCCGAGGAGGCATATGCCATCCTGGCGTCAGAATCTGAGGCATCTGCGTCAGACTCAGACCCTCATTTCGACCCCGCTAACTGCTCAGAGACGTCGCTAGATACATTATCTACGCTGGCTGATGTATCTAGTGATGTTTCTGATGCAGATCCTGGGTCACCACCTGCCAGCAGGAGACGCACAGCTCCAGCTGAGGAGTGGGTAGTGCCTCATCGCCAGAGGCCAGATATCCCTCCTTTCACGACAAATCCTGGCATCAATATTGATGTTGCAGGATTTACCGCCACACAGTTTTTGCAGGTGCTTATGGGGGATGATTTGTTGGGCCACATCGTGGCCCAATCAAATCTGTATGCCCATCAGCATTGTGCTGCGAAGCCAGACTCCTACTTGGCAAGGCAGCAATGGACCCCGCTAGATGTGCCAGAATTTCTGAAATTCTGGGCACTTACTATGCTGAGGGCATCATAAAGAAGCCCTCAATTCGCTCCTACTGGAGCAGTAGCCCCATCTGCTCTACCCCCATTTACCCCCAATCAATGTCACGTAGAAGGTATGAAAACATTTTGCGTTTCATGCACTTCAGTGACAACAGCTTGTGCCCCCCTAGAGAGCATCCCCAGTTTGACAGGCACCAGACTTTTACATTTTATTCGTACATTTTTATGTTCTACAATTGGTGCTGTATTTTGCCAAAATCTTTGCACACCTATGCATGGGGGGCATGGGTGTACTCAGGAGATCTTGCAGAAAACAACCTGGAGAGTTTTCATGCAGTAACAAACAACAGTGTCTCCTAAATCACAGTCCAAAACTACTGTGGGCGTAAAAATCTGAAAATTGAAAAATTACCGCCGCACACCTTCTCAAATGTTTTGGGCTAAAACCGTTGCATCCATGGCATCAAAGCACTCCATATGCAATACCTTAGGGTGTCAACATAACAAATATAAACAATTTTCTGGCAATAATTCAAACTGGGGTATGCGGTAGACCCAAAACCAAAGATAGGCCTAGCTGAAGAAATAATCTCAATTTCAACTCTAATGACAAAGTCATAAAAATTGTATTTGAACCTTCCCAAAATCCTGGCAAACCTATGCATGGGGGGCATGGGTGTACTCAGGAGATCTTGCAGAAAACAACCTGGAGAGTTTTCATGCAGTAACAAACAACAGTGTCTCCTAAATCACAGTCCAAAACTACTGTGGGCGTAAAAATCTGAAAATTGAAAAATTACCGCCACACACCTTCTCAAATGTTTTGGGCTAAAACCGTTGCATCCATGGCATCAAAGCACTCCATATGCAATACCTTGGGGTGTCAACATAACAAATATAAACAATTTTCTGGCAATAATTCAAACTGGGGTATGCGGTAGACCCAAAACCAAAGATAGGCCTAGCTGAAGAAATAATCTCAATTTCAACTCCAATGACAAAGTCATAAAAATTGTATTTGAACCTTCCCAAAATCCTGGCAAACCTATGCATGGGGGGCATGGGTGTACTCAGGAGACCTTGCAGAAAACAACCTGGAGAGTTTTCATGCAGTAACAAACAACAGTGTCTCCTAAATCACAGTCCAAAACTGATGTGGGTGTGAAAATGAAAAATGACCACCAAACTGTATCCAATTTGTTTGGAGCAAACGGATGCATCCATAGCATAAAAACACTCCATTTACAATACTTTGGGGTGTTAGCTTACCAAATATATGCACGTTCATAAAACTGGGGTATGTAAAAAGGTCCCTAAAAAGAAGATCAGCAAAGAAGATACTGTATGTCAAATTAGAAAATTGACAAGCACATGTCAAAGATTGGCGTAGCACCCCAAAAACAACAGAACAAATCTATATATGGTGGTATCAATTTACTCAGAAGATGTTGCTGAACATATTTTGGGGTGTTTTTTGGCAGTAACCCATAACTGGATTTGACAATTCATGCCTAAAGTACAATGTGTGTTAAAAAATAACCCAAAAAGTGACTACCTGAAAGTTTGACATAGAGCTAGTGCATGGAAAGTGTTAAAATACAACTCTTTGAAGCACCCTATGGTGTGCCCTTTCTAAAAATATATGGTTTGATGGGGGTAAATTACTTTGGCCGGCTTCAAAAATGTCCCAAATAGGACATGGGTGCATGATGACGAAATGTGAAAATTCCAAGTTGGAAAACTGAAATGCGCACCCCCCAAATAAGGCCTATTAGCCCCCAAATGACCCGACATACCTATACATGGGTGGTATCAATTTACTCAGAAGATGTTGCTGAACATATTTTGGGGTGTTTTTTGGCAGTAACCCATAACTGGATTTGACAATTCATGCCTAAAGTACAATGTGTGTGAAAAAATAACACAAAAAGTGACTACCTGAAAGTTTGACATAGAGCTAGTGCATGGAAAGTGTTAAAATACAACTCTTTGAAGCACCCCAGGGTGTGCCCTTTCTAAAAATATATGGTTTGATGGGGGTAAATTACTTTGGCCGGCTTCAAAAATGTCCCAAATAGGACATGGGTGCATGATGACGAAATGTGAAAATTCCAAGTTGGAAAACTGAAATGCGCACCCCCCAAATAAGGCCTATTAGCCCCCAAATGACCCGACATACCTATACATGGGTGGTATCAATTTACTCAGAAGATGTTGCTGAACATATTTTGGGGTGTTTTTTGGCAGTAACCCATAACTGGATTTGACAATTCATGCCTAAAGTACAATGTGTGTGAAAAAATAACACAAAAAGTGACTACCTGAAAGTTTGACATAGAGCTAGTGCATGGAAAGTGTTAAAATACAACTCTTTGAAGCACCCTAGGGTGTGCCCTTTCTAAAAATATATGGTTTGATGGGGGTAAATTACTTTGGCCGGCTTCAAAAATGTCCCAAATAGGACATGGGTGCATGATGACGAAATGTGAAAATTCCAAGTTGGAAAACTGAAATGCGCACCCCCCAAATAAGGCCCATTAGCCCCCAAATGACCCGACATACCTATACTTGGGTGGTATCAATTTACTCAGAAGATGTTGCTGAACATATTTTGGGGTGTTTTTTGGCAGTAACCCATAACTGGATTTGACAATTCATGCCTAAAGTACAATGTGTGTGAAAAAATAACACAAAAAGTGACTACCTGAAAGTTTGACATAGAGCTAGTGCATGGAAAGTGTTAAAATACAACTCTTTGAAGCACCCTAGGTGTGCCCTTTCTAAAAATATATGGTTTGATGGGGGTAAATTACTTTGGCCGGCTTCAAAAATGTCCCAAATAGGACATGGGTGCATGATGACGAAATGTGAAAATTCCAAGTTGGAAAACTGAAATGCGCACCCCCCAAATAAGGCCTTTTAGCCCCCAAATGACCCGACATACCTATACTTGGGTGGTATCAATTTACTCAGAAGATGTTGCTGAACATATTTTGGGGTGCTTTTGGCAGTAAACCTTAAAGTTCACAGTACATGTATTCTTAAATTGCGTTCAAAAAAAAAAAATCACCAAATTTTTTTTTTTCTCAAACTTTGGCATAGATTTGTGGTAAAATGGTTTGCATGGAAAGAGTCAAAATACCCCAAGTTTAATACCTTGATTTGTGTACTTTAAAAAAATATGTATATGTGGAGGGTTATTCAGGAATTAGTGACAGATATCAGTGTTACAATGTCACTATCACTAGTTTTGAAAATAAACTCTTTGGAAATGGCAAAGTGCTACTTGCACTTATTGTTGCATAAAATAAGGAAAAAAGCGAGGAATATGTAAACATTGGGTATTGCTAAACTCAGTACTAAATTTAGAAACTACTAACGAATTAATTTTTTTGACAGTTGTTGATACATAAGAAATTTTGGGGGTCAAAGTTCAAAAAAGTGGTGTTTTTTCAATTTTGTGTCATATTTCACAATATTTTTTATAGTAAATTATATGAAATGATGAAAAAAATGGTATCTTTATAAAGTCCATTTAGTGACGAGAAAAACAGTGTAAAATATGTGTGGGTTACATAAACGAGTAAGAGGAAAATTTGACGTAAACACTAACAGCGCAGAAACGTAAAAACAGCAGCGGTCACGAACGGACGGATTCGTGTAAAACCGCCCGGTCACTAAGGGGTTAAGTAAACGTTAATGAATGCTTAGCGTAAAAGTGATGCTTGAGGGTTGTACATCTAAAATGTCAA
Source organism: Leptobrachium leishanense (assembly GCA_009667805.1). Classification (NCBI taxonomy): domain Eukaryota; kingdom Metazoa; phylum Chordata; class Amphibia; order Anura; family Megophryidae; genus Leptobrachium; species Leptobrachium leishanense. The sequence continues at coordinate 261,776,877 of CM019067.1, read as the reverse complement.
GGCTGTAACGAACTAAAGCAATAAAGGTTTTGAAAAGTGACTCAGAGCTGGAAAGCATTGAATGCATCTTTTATTATAGTTTTGATCATTTTTATTCTCTGCTTCTTGGCAGTGGCATAGCGAGGGGGGCAGGGAGGGGCACGTGCCCCCAGGCGTCTTTCAGGGGGGCACCATTGCCCCCCCCCCTGAGAAAATTGCCGCCGCTGGCCATTTTTCTCCAGATGAGGTGAGCCGCCACCGGCATGCAGCTTGGCCACTCGCCTGGGAACCACCTGAACAGCGCACGAGAGTTCACGTGAACTCCACAATCTCATGCCCTGGCCAAGTGGTTCCCAGGCGAGTGGCCAAGCTGCATGCCGTAGGCCGCTTGCCTCTTAGTGATAAAAATGTGGGCCACCGGATACTGATCGGAGGGGCCTGGCAGCCAGCAGGAGAGCCTGAGGTGAGAGCTGGGGCAAAATCTCCATGTGAACTGGGGCAATATATGCATGTGAGCTGGGGGCAAATACAGTGGTGTATTTAGGTTTTGTGCTGCCCTAGGCCTGACTAAACTCGTGCACCCCTAATTTAAATTTGACGCACCCCTTCCTGTCAAGGGCACACCTCTTCCTGGTTAATCCCCACCCTTCCTCTTTAAGCTCCACCTTTTCCTTTTAGAGCTCCGCCTTTTCCTCTCTTTATATTAAAAGTGGATACCAAGTGCCTACTTGTATATTTTGTATACCATTTCAAATGTATCTATTGAGATAAAGAAAATTATGAAATGTTTAAATTCAAGTATTTTTACAAAGAACAGCCACGCATGTCAAGTCAACGGGATCACAGCCGCTCTAATTGGTGGAACAATAAAATCCACAGAAACGTGCACTGCTTATGAGCGTATCACAGAGCTGCATAGCAATAAAACCCACAGAAATGGGCACTGTGTATGAGCATATCAGAGCTGCAAAGCAATAAAACCCACAGAAATGTGCAGTGTGTATGAGCATATCACAGAACTGCACAGCAATAAAACTCACAGTAATGTGCAGTGTGTATGAGCGTATCCCAGAACTCCAGGGCAATAAAACTCTCAGTAATATGCAGTGTGTATCACAGAATCCACAGCAATAAAACTCCCAGCAATGCAATGTGCGGTGTGTTTGAGTGCATCAGAATCCACTGCAATAAAACTCCCAGCAATGCAATGTGTGGTGTGTGTCAGCGTATCAGAATCCACAGCAATAAAACTCCCAGCAATGCAATGTGCGGTGTGTATGAGTGCATCAGAATCCACTGCAATAAAACTCCCAGCAATGCAATGTGTGGTGTGTATGAGTGCATCAGAATCCACTGCAATAAAACTCCCAACAAACCGAGTGTATATGAGCACACAGCAATTATTTATTCTACATTTACCGGCCTCTGTCCGTGGTAGGGCTGTGTGCAGAGTCAGCAGGGACTGTGTACAGACTCAGCAGGAGGTCCCTCCAGGCCACGTTAGGATCACGGCTGTGCCTGTGCGTGGAGCCATCTTGTCAGCAGTGGGGTGCCACTGCCAGATGGTGCACCGTGGCTTTGATTCCCTTCCCGGTGGGTGTTCAGTCCAGAATAGAGTGACAGTCCATGTTAACTAAAGGGCGGGCAGCTGCGTGCGTGTCACGTGGTTCAGCCAGTCAGGTGGTACTGAGACTCAGTACCACCTGACTGGCCAGACCGAGTGTGACCAATCGTTGTTTGAGAACACAGCTCAAAGCTGACACAAAGTGACAGTGGCACCTCCTAGTACCCCCTAATGACACCCCAATAATCACTGGTACCTGGGGCGGCCCGCCCTCCGCCACTCCTCTAAGTACACCACTGCTCTGGTGATATGCTCACACACAAGTTTGGCGAACTGCCAGCAAGTACGGTGCTGTTTGAAGGCAGTGCAAATCCCCATAGAGAAGTAATGGTTAATCTATTCAGAGAACACCAAACAGCAAAGAAATGTCAGTGAAATGCCCTGATGTTCGGTGGTTTCAATCAGCAGGTTTATTCAGGCGAACTCCATAGGTTTCAATGTTAAAAATATTCCCGTTTTTTTATGCAATATCTAATAAACCATTTATTATTTTAATCTGCAGTAAAAAGTCTTTATTTATTTATTGATTTTTTTGTACCTTTTAGTGATTTTTCAGAATTTTTTGGGCTAAATTCCCCCCTTTTTTTTAATAGCGGTTCTCTTTTTTTCTGTAACAGAACTTTTTATTATCAATCATAGGATCTTATATGTAAATTCCAGACATTTTCGTTCAGTAGTTCTTTTGAAAACAGCAGGCCATGGGTTTGCGGTGGCAGCATACAGCGGCCGACTCCATGCACTTTGGGACCCTGCGGTGAATGGTGAATTCACTGCAGGGTTGGGAAATTTTATTCCCCGAAGTGCAGGGAACTACAGAACACCAAAATGTTGGCGTCATTTCGGTGCTCTGTGAGTAACCCAATTAGTGGTGAGGTTTTTTGTTGCCCCCTGGAAAGTGAAAGCCTAGGCCTTGTTGCCTACCCAGGACATACTTGAAAATTAGTGACATCTCAATGTTTCCTTCCTGGTAAAATAGTTTGCAAAAGTAAAAAAAAAAACATTTTTTTTTTTTTTTTAGGGGTGGGGCCACCCAGCGGGCCGCCGCCCCCTGGAAAGTGCCGCCGCCCCCTGGAAAGTGCCGCCCTAGGCCTGGGCCTTGTTGGCCTAGGCCAAAATACACCAGTGGGCAAATATATCCATGAGAGCTGGGGGCAATATATATCCATGTGAGCTGGGGGCAAATATATATATATACAGTGGCAAGAAAAAGTATGTGAACCCTTTGGGATTACGTGGAGTTTTGCATGAATTGGTCATAAAATGTGCTCTGATCTTCATCTAAGTCACAACAATTTGAAAAACACAGTCTGCTTAAAATAATACAACACAAACATTATATGTTTTCATGTGTTTATTTAACATAACATGTAAACATTCACAGTACAGGGTGGAAAAAGTATGTGAACCTTTGGACTTAATAACTGGTTGACCCTCCTTTGGCAGCAATAGCCTCAACCAAACATTTCCTGTAGTTGCAGATCAGACCTGCACAACGATCTGGAGTACTTTTGGACCACTCCTCTTCACAAAACTGTTTCAGTGTAGCAATATTCTTGGGATGTCTGGTGTGAATCGCTCTCTTAAGGTCATGACACAGCATTTCAATCGGGTTGAGGTCAGGACTCTGACTGGGCCACTCCAGAAGGCGTATTTTGTTTTGTTGAAGACATTCTTTTGTTGAATTACTTGTATGCTTTGGGTCATTGTCCTGTTGCATCACCCATCCTCTGCGGAGCTTCAGTTGGCGGACAGATGGTCTTACGTTTTCCTGCAAAAGGTCTTGATAAACTCTGGAATTCATTTTTCCATCAATGACAACAATCAGTCCAGGCCCTGAGGCAGTAAAGCAGCCCCAAACCATGATGCTCCCTCTGCCATGTTTTACAGTGGGGATGAGGTTTTGATGTTGGTGTGCTGTGCCTATTTTTCTCCACACATAGTGTTGTGTGTTTTTTGCAAACAACTCAATTTTGGTTTCATCTGTCCACAGAATATTTTGCCAGTAGTGCTGTGGAACATCCAGGTGCTCTTTTGCAAACTTCAAACGTGCTGCAATATTCTTTTTGGACAGCAATTACTTCCTCCGTGGCGTCCTCCCATGTACTCCATTCTTGTTTAATGTTATCTTTATTGTAGATGTGTCAACAAAAATGTTAGCATGTGCCAGAGATTTCTGTAAGTCTTTAGCTGACACTCTAGGATTCTTCTTTACCTCATTAAGCATTCTGCGCTGTGCTCTTGCAGTCATCTTTACAGGATGACCACGCCTAGGGAGAGTAGCAACAATGCTGAACTTTCTCCATTTGTAGATAGTCTGTCTTACCGTGGACACATGAACATCAAGGCTTTTGGCGATACTTTTATAACCCTTTCCAGCTTCATGCAAGTCAACAATTCCTGATCGTAGGTCTTCTGAGAGCTCTTTTCTGCGAGGCATGGTTCACATCAGGCAGTGCTTCTTGAAACCAGTAAACTCAAAACTGGTGTGTGTTTTTAAAGGGCAGGACAGCTTTCAGCAACACATCCAATAATATCACACTGATTGGACTCAAGGTTGGCTCACTCCTGGCTCCAATTAGCTCTTGGAGAAGTCATTAGGCTAGGGGTTCACATACGTTTTCCGCCTTGCACTGTGAATGTTTACATATTATGTTCAATAAACACATGAAAACATATAATGTTTGTGTTGTATTATTTTAAGCAGACTGTGTTTTTCAAATTGTTGTGACTTAGATGAAGATCAGAGCACATTTTATGACCAATTCATGCAAAACTCCACGTAATCCCAAAGGGTTCACATACTTTTTCTTGCCACTGTATATCCATGAGAGCTGGGGGCAAATATACCCATGAGAGCTGGGAGCAATATATACCCTTGAGAGCTGGGGGCAAATATACCCATGAGAGCTGGGGAAATATATATCCATGAGAGTTGGGGGCAATATATATCCATGAGAGCTGGGGCAATATATATACATGCAAGCTGGGGGCAAATATACCCATGAGAGCTGGGGGCCATATATATCCATGTGAGCTGGGGGTAAATATACCCATGAGAGCTGGGGGCAATATATATCCATGTGAGCTGGGGGCAAATATACCCATGAGAGCTAGGGAAATATATATCCATGAGAGTTGGGAGCAATATATATCCATGTGAGCTGGGGCAATATATAACCATTTGAGCTGGGTGCAATATATAGCTATGAGAGCTGGGGGCAATAAATATCCATGTGAGCTGGGGGCAATATATATAGCCATGAGAGCTGGGGGCAATAAATATCCATGTGAGCTGGGGCAATATATCCATGTGAGCTGGGGCAAATATAGCCATGTGTGAGCTGGGCAAATATATCCACGTGAGCTGGGGGCAATTTTATCCATGTGAGCTGGGGCAAATATATCCATGTGAGCTGGGGGCAATTTTATCCATGTGAGCTGGGGCAAATATATCCATGTGAGCTGGGGCAATATATCCATGTGAGCTGGGGCAAATATATTACATGTGAGCTGGGGGAGTACCCTGGGCCCATGGTACGGAAAGGGTTCGCGGGACTGCGCAGATGGGGTGCCACGTGTATCCTGCAAGCATGGAAAGGGTGCAGTGAGCAGCCCACACCTGGGTGATGAGTGATACGCTCATACACACCGCACATTACTGTATCACAGAGCTCCTCAGCAATAAAACGCACAGAAATGTGCAGTGTGTATGAGCGTATCACAGAAATGCACAGCAATAAAACTCAAAGCAAACCAAATCTCCCGCAGCTGGAGGCAGAGCTGCACAGCAATAAAACTCACAGTAATGTGCGGTGTGTATGAGAGTGAGTTTTACTGCTGTGCAGCTCTGTGACATGCTCATACACACCGCACATTGCTGTGAGTTTTATAGCTGTGCGGCTATGTGATACGCTCATACACACTGCACATTATTGTGAGTTAGTTTTATTGCTGTGGAGCTCTGTGATAATGCTCATACACACCATACGCAGCCAATGAGGCAAGCGGCACCTTGGATAGTACGCCCCACCAGCGTTAAGCCCCTACCGCTTGGCAAATCCTGCCTGTCAGTAAGAGGTTAATGATGCTTTCCTGTGAACCTGTTCTTTGTGTTGCACCTTGACAATTGTTATTGGAAAAAATAGTTATTATATTTGGGGGGGGGGTTAAATATTCTTAAAATTTGTAAGCTTTAGTGATTATTCTTGGTTGGAGGGCACTAATGAAAACTTGCCCCCTGGCGCCACATGATCTCGCTACGCCTCTGCTTCTTGGTCTACAATAAACTTTGCATCAAATGATAATTTAAGCTTTCTCTTCAGGGATTACTGCAGTGTAGTTGCCACCGGCACCACTAGTCAGGGCCAGATTTACATCTCAGAAGCCTGTAAGGACAGAAACCTGGAGCCACCCCCCCCCCCCAAAAAGTGCCAAAACTACCTTTTACACTTTTCTGTTTTGGGGAAGAAGACTAAAAAAATTACATTTTAAAAACTGAAAACCAGTTTCTCTCTCTCCGCTCTTATCAAAAGAAGGGGCTGAATCTGTTGCCTTAAATTGAAGCAAGAATGGAGCAGAATGTTAGGGCTTGGGTTATCCCTAAAACAAGCACAAATAGTAACCCAACCCTATTATCTTAAGCTAGCTTCAACCAAACATTTCCTGTAGTTGCAGATCAGACCTGCACAACGATCTGGAGTACTTTTGGACCACTCCTCTTCACAAAACTGTTTCAGTGTAGCAATATTCTTGGGATGTCTGGTGTGAATCGCTCTCTTAAGGTCATGACACAGCATTTCAATCGGGTTGAGGTCAGGACTCTGACTGGGCCACTCCAGAAGGCGTATTTTGTTTTTTTTACATTTTAAAAACTGAAAACCAGTTTCTCTCTCTCCGCTCTTATCAAAAGAAGGGGCTGAATCTGTTGCCTTAAATTGAAGCAAGAATGGAGCAGAATGTTAGGGCTTGGGTTATCCCTAAAACAAGCTTGGCAAATCCTGCCTGTCAGTAAGAGGTTAATGATGCTTTCCTGTGAACCTGTTCTTTGTGTTGCACCTTGACAATTGTTATTGGAAAAAATAGTTATTATATTTGGGGGGGGGGGGGGAGGTTAAATATTCTTAAAATTTGTAAGCTTTAGCGATTATTCTTGGTTGGAGGGCACTAATGAAAACTTGCCCCCTGGCGCCACATGATCTCGCTACGCCTCTGCTTCTTTGTCTACAATAAACTTTGCATCAAATGATAATTTAAGCTTTCTCTACAGGGATTACTGCAGTGTAGTTGCCACCGGCACCACTAGTCAGGGCCAGATTTACATCTCAGAAGCCTGTAAGGACAGAAACCTGGAGCCACCCCCCCCCCCCAAAAAGTGCCAAAACTACCTTTTACACTTTTCTGTTTTGGGGAAGAAGACTAAAAAAATTACATTTTAAAAACTGAAAACCAGTTTCTCTCTCTCCGCTCTTATCAAAAGAAGGGGCTGAATCTGTTGCCTTAAATTGAAGCAAGAATGGAGCAGAATGTTAGGGCTTGGGTTATCCCTAAAACAAGCACAAATAGTAACCCAACCCTATTATCTTAAGCTAGCTATGGAACAATGATGCTCCATTTCGCCTCGGCGCAACCAAAATTCTAGGTATCAAACTACGGCTGCAGCTGAGGGTCTTTTCAAGATGTGAATTTTTTTACTGCTTAATTTTTTGATGCTTGTTTTATTTTCACAATTTTTCAATAGGATTTCTAAACTTGCTTTGCTTTTGGAAACAAAAAAAGTGAGGGGGCATGTTTAAATAGAACTAAGTAAATGCCGCAAAGCTCTATTCTACATAATACAGTTATTCAATAATGTTGAATTAGGATGGGATAATATACGTATACTACCTCTATTGTAATCACTGCACACCTAAGTACATCCAATTATTTAAAATGTTGCTCACCATCCAGGTACAGTATACAATAATGTAAATAAAAATAGAAAATATTATTGTTCAGTATGCATTACGAGAAAAGATAAAAGCAGATCTTTCTTGCATTCGAGGACTTCATTGCAACATTGCCCGGTGCTCTGGTCAGCAATTATCCAGCTTATCTAAAAAAACAGCGCTCCTGGGACTTTTCAGCAAACAAAACTATTTATTATATGTGCTACAATTTGTCAACGTTTCAGAAATTCTACATTTATTTCATCAGGACATCTATAAATACATAAACACACAAATCAAGAGCCTCTACAAGGCTCAGATGACAGCGCTCCAGGGTTTTACCTCAGTGTAAACCCATAAAAACCTCCATATGATTCCTCTGTATCTCCAAACCTTCATCATGTTTTAAATTCCAGAGCCTTCCCTTGGCTTTATGTACAACTGTGGACTGCACTGACCAGTCCTCCTAGTCCTCCATACGATCACACCCTTCTGTCAAGTCTTGGATTAAAGTAGAGATTTTTGTGAAACTACTGACATGATCGTATAAAGGACTGGATTGACTGGGTCAGTGCATTCTACAGGCGTTGACCATAATATTTGCTATTTTTATTTATATGATTGTATACTGTACCTAGATAGAGATCATGTGACATTACATATAAATGTATGTATTAGGGCAGGCCTCAAAATTTCCACTCGCCTGCTCGCATTTGGCGAGTGGAAATTACATGAGGACGAGTGGGAATGCAGAGGCAGGGCAGGATAAGGGGTTAGGTGCCGAGTGCCGAGTAACTCTTAAGGCCTGGCTAGTAGCTCAGGACTTGAAATTTTAAGGCCTGTATTAGGGTGTGCGCTGATCACACTAAATCATCAATAATTCCTGTGTTTTATTGTATTATATAGAATAGAGCTTTGCTGCATTTACTTAGTTCTATTTAAATATGTGAATACCAAAAATCAACGGGCTACACCAGGAGCTTGACCATATAAAAATATTTATTGTGGAGCGGCCACAGGGGTACTGGTTTCAAGCGACGTTTCGGCGAAGGGCCTTAGTCACGCACTTCGCCGAAACGTCGCTTGAATCCAGTACCCCTGTGGCCGCTCCACAATAAATATTTTTATATGGTCAAGCTCCTGGTGTGACCTGCTGATTTTTGGTATACACTATTGGTGGACTGCAAATCCCAGACAGTGGAGCACCTGGCATTTGGTGAGTCCCCCTGTGTTAGCCTTGCTGTGTTTGACTTTCCTTGTAAATATGTGAATACATAATCATTTGCTGCATTTATTTATTTCTATTTAAATGTGTGATCATATATGCATCACTTGGATATTCCTACTATAATAACCAGTTAGGTCGGTATCACATGAGCGCACAGTTGACAGTTGACATTCCTTCCACTCTGACACCCATGTAGCCACCTCAGTGAGCGCAGTTAGTGCCCTCAGCGCTACAAAGGTTTATCTTCCTACGGAGGATCGTGCTTTGTAGCCCGTCGAACGTGTGTTGTAGCTTTTGGACACGGCGGGTTTCAACATGTGTGAGGATGTCAGTGGGCCAGTTAACCATCTAGCTGCCATGTAGAGATAAGGGGATCCTAAGGATCCCTTTATCTCCCGATCCATGGCAGCTAGATGGTCATATTTGACATCATTTGAAAGGCCTGATTATGACCAGGTTTGGTTTAAAAAAAAAAAATGTTTTTTTTGTCTGGGGGGGGTTTAATTAAATAGGACCTAGGCTGTCATATAAAAATAATTAGCACAAAAGGGTCAGAATGAGCGCAGCGCACATAAGTGAACTGTCTCAGCAGTGAAGGGGTTAAAAAGCAAACGCATGTAAAAATTGGGTATTTCTAGTCGTCTCGGGACAAAATTTTGAACCTATTTAGCCGGGGTCTTTTTGGGTGGTTGTAGATTTTGGGGATTAAATTCCGAAAAAGTGTGTTTTTACCATTTTTTCCTCATATTTCATATTTTTTAAATAGTAAATTATTCGATATGATGGAAATAATGGTATTTCTAGAAAGTCCATTTAATGGCGGGAAAAACTGTGTATAATATGTGTGGGTTGAATAAACGAGTAAGAGGAAAATTTGACCTAAACACTAACAGCGCAGAAACGTAAAAACAGCAGCGGTCACTAAAAGACGGATTTGTGTAAAACCGCCCGGTCACTAAAGGGTTAAAGGGATTAGGCTAAATATAGGAAACCATGCAGGAATTTCTGAATCAGAATGTTTATATCCTTTTTTTTATGCATTCTGCATATTAAAGTGAAATTGTCCCTGTACCAAATTATATATGTCTCAACAATTCAGACTGTTTCATTGTTATTATCAACATACAACACAAAATATCTATGGATGACTCTATCCAATTTGTACATAACCACATGACTGCATTTTATTCAATACATATTGATTATAACACATAATTAAGGTTGTTTCTTAAGTAAGCAACCAAACAATGAGCTATTAGGTCATTAATGGTACACACCATCTATCTTATTGATACATCACTTTCCTATTAGATCTAGAAGGTCAATCAAAGAGACACTGTGAACAAAGTATATCCTTAATGTTTAGCTACACATTTAATCGTTGATTAGTTATAAAAGCTGAGATGGACTTAATTAAAGAGATATTATAGTGTGAAAATTGGAGAGAGGCAGAGGGGCTTAACATAAACCCTTCCTGCCCCCTTTCCATCATACCCTCATGTTTTAACGCTCTAGTTTTGTTGTAAACGTACCTTAAATCCAGTGCTGGGCTGTCTCAGTGCTGGTCCACACATGACATGATGTGATTTCTTGTAAGTTGCAGCATGTCACATGATCATGTCGAGCCAATCCAAAAATCTTGCACCCCTAGAAGCTGAGTTCAGTTCCCAGGTTCTGGGCGATCCTAGGCCCTGCACTCAGAAGGCTGAATCTGAACCCTTTTTCCTAGAGGGGGAGCCAGACAAGGGCACTCAGGGTGTGATCACCCAAAAAACGTTGATTGACCATAATGCATAGAGTGCCCCTTTATGGATAAATAAGGACCTCTGGACTAGAGGTGACCGGCTAGGACATAACTATAAAACGTTAAATACTTTATTGAACATATAAACATAAACCCTTCAGAAGGTAGATAAGACACAACTCAAAACAAAAAAATGGACATAATTAAAATCAATATAACCACATGTATTAAAGGGTGAATTACCACGGAGGGTGGTTATAACAATTCAATGATAATATGAACATGTGAAGTATCCATTTAAAAACCTCCTTATATTAATGGCATTCGTTTCTAAAACGGAGTATCAATGGATTCACAAAAAAGTGTAGGATGACAGTAATCGCTATCTAACCCGATTTGAACTGTCTTTGGGGCAATATAATTATGAAATTACCCCAGATGCAATTGGAAAAAATCACTATCAATAAACATACGTTCAAATTGCAAATATGGTTGTGAGCCAGTGCTTCGGTTATTAGATGGATGATTATATGCAAAATAAGATCGTTTATAAAGAAACCGTTGCACTTTTGAATTGGATGCCTTGGAGTGCTGAGTGGTGGAAGCACAATGATATAGAGCGAGGTGGTAACGCCCAAAACAGCGTTTAAAAAATGAATTGCACACTTATTCGAAAAAGACCCTTATAATAAAGATGGATTAGTTTATATAAATAAACATTCGCTCCTAGAATGGAGTTAAATGCTTAAAGGTATCTCAATCATACTGTTGTTGACGTATAATGTGCAAACACATAAGCAGTTTAAGAGTTGTTATATCCTTATATAAAGTACCTAAATTACAACCGTATGTATTATTTAGAGAAAAAGACGCCCAATGCAGCGTTTAAATAGAATTTGACCAAGGCACCTATCAATAGTTCATAACCTCTCAAATTGTTCAATACGGAGACTGCATACATTTAACATCACACCATATTATGCATATACAAAATACGATTCCGTCATGAATCCTGCAGTTAGAGCTTGAAATCGGATACCTTTAAGTGCTAAGTTGTAAAGGCACTTATGTATTGAAATGAGGTGATAACGCCCAGAGTAGCGTTTTAAATCGAAATCCTTATGTGTGTTGAAATTGGTTGCATATCAAACCAGAATAACCTTTATTTAATAAAGTTGATTGATTTATGTGGATAAACATCCACTTCTATAATGCTATAGTCGTAACAATCATTGTATCTTAGATATGATTGCATGCCACGGAGTTTGATTAGTTGGCATTAATGGATGTCCACTTAAAAAATACTTTTGTTGTCTCAATCATTGCATAATTAGCATACAGAGTACAATTATACACACAGTTTTGGATTTTTAAGCTGTTGCGTTCATTCCTCAGATCTCCTAAGATACTATGTTGCAAAGGTGCACATTTCTCATATATTGAGTGTTTAAATAGACAACTATTGCGTTGTTAACATTCTAAATACAATAGTATACACAGTGCTGGAGTTTTGCACTGTTGCGTTCAGTCCTCAGATCTCCCAAGATACTATATTGCAAACTTGCACCAGTGTATATGGGATAATAACGCCCGAAGCAGCATTCAAATGGACAATTATTGCGCTATTAACATGCAGAGTACAATTCTATACACAGCTCTGAGATTTTAAAGCTGTAACATTTCTTCCTCAAGTATCTTCAGGTTCTATATTGCACAGGTGCACTTAGTATATAGAGAGTAGTGACGCCCAAAGCAGCGTTTAGATGGACAATTATTTTGTTGTTAGCACCCAACATATAACCATATGCACAGTTCTAAGAAATTCAAGCTGTTGCATAAATTCGTCGAGTATCTCAATGTTTGTATATAATGTAGTGACGCCCAAAGCAGCGTTTAAATAGTATTTTAACAAAGATATTTCAATCATTCGTTAACTCACTGATTATCCCAGTGAAGAGATTGCAATCATTCATCATCCCACTAAGAATTCAACAGTTCATTTATCAATTTTTCAATTCTTTAGAAAGATAGTATATTATTTTATCAAATATCTTAAATTAAGATTTAGATCATTTCTTTAAGGCATTCTACGCGCGTTTCACTTGCGTGCTCCTCAGGAATGCATTCCTGAGGAGCACGCAAGTGAAACGCGCGTAGAATGCCTTAAAGAAATTATCTAAATCTTAATTTAAGATATTTGATAAAATAATATACTATCTTTCTAAAGAATTGAAAAATTGATAAATGAACTGTTGAATTCTTAGTGGGATGATGAATGATTGCAATCTCTTCACTGGGATAATCAGTGAGTTAACGAATGATTGAAATATCATCAATATATACTAAGTGCACCTGTGCAATATAGAACCTGAAGATACTTGAGGAAGAAATGTTACAGCTTTAAAATCTCAGAGCTGTGTATAGAATTGTACTCTGCATGTTAATAGCGCAATAATTGTCCATTTGAATGCTGCTTCGGGCGTTATTATCCCATATACACTGGTGCAAGTTTGCAATATAGTATCTTGGGAGATCTGAGGACTGAACGCAACAGTTCAAAACTCCAGCACTGTGTATACTATTGTATTTAGAATGTTAACAACGCAATAGTTGTCTATTTAAACACTCAATATATGAGAAATGTGCACCTTTGCAACATAGTATCTTAGGAGATCTGAGGAATGAACGCAACAGCTTAAAAATCCAAAACTGTGTGTATAATTGTACTCTGTATGCTAATTATGCAATGATTGAGACAACAAAAGTATTTTTTAAGTGGACATCCATTAATGCCAACTAATCAAACTCCGTGGCATGCAATCATATCTAAGATACAATGATTGTTACGACTATAGCATTATAGAAGTGGATGTTTATCCACATAAATCAATCAACTTTATTAAATAAAGGTTATTCTGGTTTGATATGCAACCAATTTCAACACACATAAGGATTTCGATTTAAAACGCTACTCTGGGCGTTATCACCTCATTTCAATACATAAGTGCCTTTACAACTTAGCACTTAAAGGTATCCGATTTCAAGCTCTAACTGCAGGATTCATGACGGAATCGTATTTTGTATATGCATAATATGGTGTGATGTTAAATGTATGCAGTCTCCGTATTGAACAATTTGAGAGGTTATGAACTATTGATAGGTGCCTTGGTCAAATTCTATTTAAACGCTGCATTGGGCGTCTTTTTCTCTAAATAATACATACGGTTGTAATTTAGGTACTTTATATAAGGATATAACAACTCTTAAACTGCTTATGTGTTTGCACATTATACGTTAACAACAGTATGATTGAGATACCTTTAAGCATTTAACTCCATTCTAGGAGCGAATGTTTATTTATATAAACTAATCCATCTTTATTATAAGGGTCTTTTTCGAATAAGTGTGCAATTCATTTTTTAAACGCTGTTTTGGGCGTTACCACCTCGCTCTATATCATTGTGCTTCCACCACTCAGCACTCCAAGGCATCCAATTCAAAAGTGCAACGGTTTCTTTATAAACGATCTTATTTTGCATATAATCATCCATCTAATAACCGAAGCACTGGCTCACAACCATATTTGCAATTTGAACGTATGTTTATTGATAGTGATTTTTTCCAATTGCATCTGGGGTAATTCATAATTATATTGCCCCAAAGACAGTTCAAATCGGGTTAGATAGCGATTACTGTCATCCTACACTTTTTTGTGAATCCATTGATACTCCGTTTTAGAAACGAATGCCATTAATATAAGGAGGTTTTTAAATGGATACTTCACATGTTCATATTATCATTGAATTGTTATAACCACCCTCCGTGGTAATTCACCCTTTAATACATGTGGTTATATTGATTTTAATTATGTCCATTTTTTTGTTTTGAGTTGTGTCTTATCTACCTTCTGAAGGGTTTATGTTTATATGTTCAATAAAGTATTTAACGTTTTATAGTTATGTCCTAGCCGGTCACCTCTAGTCCAGAGGTCCTTATTTGTTTAATTGGGTTACCCCCCAAGTGGCTCTTGATACTAATCTTAGAAGCTCTATAGTAGTCCTTAGCTGGGCTACCCTCTCCATACCCCTTTATGGATAGTAGCAATGAGTTGTTGCTGGAGATTTCAGTATTCCTTCATTCATTTTTAAATTCAGTTTTTAAAAATCTGCTCATGTTAATGTCAACGAAAATGGTCACTTCATTTTCCTCAGGGGATTAATTAATTTGTATGTATTTAAGTACAGAAAAATCAAAGGTGGTACAAAGTCATTAGAATAAAATAACATTTAAGCAAACACAGCTATGCCATGTATTGTTAAATGCAATTTATTGTTTGGCATATTTTGCACCCGGATGTTTAAAGGGACACTATCACTTACATAAGCTGTAACTACATTACTTGTGCATTACTAATAAAACCACTTTAAAAAGCACATGCTTGAGAGGTGTAAGAAACTCATTGATGGTTACAGTAAGCGATTACTTTATTTTTTCCACGGGTGTGCTAGCAAATATTAAATTGAGGGTGCCAATATTTTTTTTCCAGTCAATTTTTGGAGTTTTGTGTGGAATGTGTCAGATTTCGCTCCCCCCTCCCTCCACTTTTTTATGTCATACCAATAAAAACAAAATAAATAAAAAATAAAAAAAAAAGCACATGCTGCTGCTATTTTTCTTTGTTTAAAGTAATTGCATGTAAAAAGGAAAAATAAAGTAAGGTTCTTTATCTCCTGTTTCCATTTTGTGGATTTTTCCCATGATGCATCATTTACCAAAATCTGTGCAAACGTTTTCTTCTACAGTATTTAACAGTCTTTGAGGTGGAGGAGTGACTGTTTAGATAAGGCAGCAGGGGGTTTATTGTGTTCTGTATGCTACCCGAGATAAGAGATGCCAATTGAAAGAGATGAGACAGGGAGTTTAAAAGACTTCTAATCTACCCCCTGGTGATGTCCTTTGAATACATCCCACACAATACAATGATGCGAGCAATTGCTTGACCAATAAACACCATACAGGAGATAAAGAAAGTACATGTACGATATCAGCAACGTAAAATAAACAAAATAAGGACATTTCATGTTTGGTGGTAGTGTCCCTTTAAAGGAAAGTATTACAAGTATAGTTTCCATTTCTTTCTCTTTATGATATCACTTACCATTGTTGTGATATAATTTGTATTGTGTTTCATTCACTTTTGTATTCAACCAGGAATAGTTTTGGGGTAAAGCTAGTTGTTTAGACAGCCACCAAAACGCTAGTTATGAGTAGATAAACAGCCATTGCTTTCTCAATTTCAGTAGTGTAGATTGGATTACCCGGATTAATCCAGATTCCAAAATCCCTAGAGTATTGCAGAATACTAGTGATACCTTTTTTATTTGGACTAAGGTTGCATTAAAAAAGACAAGCTTTCCAGAGTTAACCTCTCTTCTTCAGGTCTCAAAGCAATACCAATAAAAATGATGGAGGTTAACACAGAGCAGAGAGGTAGAAATAATTAGGAGAGGTGAAAGGGAGGGGTGTTAGGATAAGGAGTAATAAATAGCAGAGATCGACCTGAAAGTGCATAGTGAATGGTGGTATTGGGTAACCATATAAGAAAACAAATAGAGGAGAGATGATAAACCCATAAAACAACAGAGGTAAACAATGTAGAAATACAAAAGGTGAATATAGATTAAGGGATGTAGAAGTAATAAAAAGCAAAATAAAAGATTCCAGTAGCAAAATAATATCATAAAAGGACTTTTCTCAGTCCAGCTCATTACTCCCATTGTTTTTAATCGGTGATATGTAACAGAAGAAAAACTAAAGAAAAGAGAGAACCGCTTGAAAGAACAGTGTAGCTCTGTGGTTCCTTGCTCAGGTCATAGACAGTACAGAAGGGAAATGCCAAGGATAGGAGATACAACAAATTCAACAATAATGTCATCCTTAGACCCTAATTTAGTTTTATTGGCTGATTTTTCAGAAAAATATTAAATGCTAGTGGCCAGTATTTTTTCCTTGAAATATTGGCTGATTCAAATGAAAAAAAATTGTCCAGAGCCGATATTCAAAAAATGCCACTGGTCCAAAATAAGTGGACCTATTTTCGACCAGCATCATAGATTTGTACATTTAAACATATCTAGTGGAAAAATCCTATGTTTAAACAAAGATTTCCATCTTATTCCCTCTATTTCCCTGCCTAAAAATCCATCTATCAACCCCTTTCAGCATTTGTAATTTTTTTGCAAATCGTCATACTGATAATTTCGAATTGATTGGCTAAACCTGTAATTTCCATTACTATTCTGCAGATCCCAGGGTCATACGCAAGAAGTGAATGACAAATGCAGGATATGATTGAAGTCAGATAGCTTAACTCAACCCCTTTTGAAAGCACACAGAGTCCTTTTATATTTTTCTTCACTTTATTGAGAAAGTAACAGCAAATAAACGGCGTCTTGTGGCTAGAGAGGGCTTCTCTGGAGCATGCTTTGTTATGGAAGGAAGATAGAGAGAGCTTATCTGGTATGCTATGGAATGGGAGAAAGGTGGGTAGAGAGAGCTTCTCTGTAGTGCAATTTCTAGTAGGAGGAAGGTAAAACAGAATGCATCTGCCCAGTACAGGACGCTGCTACTCACAACAAGCCTCCATTAAGGAAGTGAAGCTTTGCTGCACAGGAAATGAGGCAGGACCAAACTAAATATGTGAGTTAGACAGGGAGAGTGGACTAAACCATTCTAACTAAAGGAATAGAGGCAAAACTATTAAGGAATCTGGTTCCATAATAATTACAAAATTAAAGCGGCAAGAGCTGATATTTGATCCGAATTTTTAAGGGGAGCTGAAATGCCAGAAAGCCCGAATCTCATTCTCCAAAACTCAAAAATGGTAAAAAATGTGGCTGAAAAAGTTGCCAATTTCTACTACTGGACGAAATTAAATCCATATACTTATTCAATGAAGAGGAATGGCCCTAACAGACAATTTGCAGCAGGGTTTCTAAAAGGTCCCTTCGCTGGCTGCATACATGTGTTTTATGAAAGATTCTATTCTTGATTGTGCTGGATATGAGGAAATTTACAATGCATTCACAAGTTCTATAAAATCTCGTCCAAGGAAAATATAGCTTCTCCTAAGGACTTCTAATAGTAAGGGCAAGGGAGCCTGATGTATCCTTGCGTCAATAATTCTGTATAAAATTCATATTTGTTTATGGAACATAACCTTATGCTTGATCTTGTGAAAAGCAGTTATACTGTAAGTCTTACAATATTGTTGTTACAGCATATAGAAAGACAACAGAAACATAATTAACTCATGAAGCAGCATCAGATGGATTCATTGGAAGCAGATTAAAAGAGCACAAGACAGAAAGGGCTAAATTACATTCCTAACACTAAAATGGGGGCGCTAGGGAGGAAAAACTGTGCCTGCAGTTTTCTCCCTAGTGCCCCCGTTTTAGCGTGGAATTACAATGCAGGCGCTAAAAAAGCTGCCTGCATTGTTACCTGGCGCAAAGCCCCGGGATGTGCGCGGCGGCGCTGAGCGCTGCCGAGCGCATCCTTTCAATGGAGTCCATAGGACTCCATTGAGCCAGACGCCGGTGGTCACATGACCTGCCGGATCTCGCCTCACGAGATCCGGCCGGTCGGTGTAGTGAGACGCAGGGGGAGACTGAGGAACTTTTTCCCCCACCCCCTCTGCTCCCGCCGGATGGAGGAAGCGGACGTAGCCGCGGTCCTCGTCGCGGGACCGGAGGTGAGTATCTGATCACTTTTTTTATTTTTTTGGATGGTGTTAACGGATTCTGCAGAAGCAGACTACTTGAAACATTTTCTTTCTGGTGATAACATAAATTGTTACCCCAAACCACACTGCATTTCTAGTTTTTAAAAAGCAGAATAAAACAAAGCATCAGCCTATCTGAATAAGTTAGGTAATCGATAACAGATAGCCAAGCACACAACAGTCTGATAGAGCGGCATAGGATGATGATTATTATACTGTAATTATACAGGGTGATTCATATATACAAGAATGCAAAGTTTTTTTATGTTCATCAATGAATGAAAAGAAGTTAATGAGAATTTCCCAAAATGTACCTCTTCTTAAGTTGTGCACGCCTTATTATCACATAGCGCTGCATGTTGTTGCTAATGCATCTCAAAGTTGCATCATCAAAGTTTTGGAACTCATTCCTAATGTTATTTGCTAAGGTGTCAATCATGCTAGGCTTATTCCAGTACACTCATTCCTTCAGATTGTCCACAAAAAATAGTCCAGGCTGGTGAGATCTGGTAATCAAGGTGGCCAAAGATTCTTGGAAATGACACAGCCTTCAAAAAAACTCTGGATTGTCACCATTGACTTAGATGATGTGTGACATTTAACCAAACGGATTCACACAATCAACAAAAACTCTTCCAAAGACTGAGTAGTGTTCTCTGGGAGTGCTTTTCTCATGACTGTACTGTTGACATGGCTGTGCTGCCACCTAGTGACCTTTACATGCTTTGATGGGATGTGCCCAACATAAGAGAAGGTACATTTTCCTTAAACACTGGTTCATTTTCTTTCATTCATTTGTGCTCTGTAAAAGAATCTGAGTTCGGGTCTATATCTCCTCACATCTCACCACGTGCCCACTCGACCCCATTCCCTCACATCTAATTCCTCCCCTCTCCTCCTCCCTCACCCCTGCTCTCACACACATCTTCAACCTATCTCTCTCCACTGGCTCCTTTCCATCCGCCTTCAAACACGCGCTAGTTACCCCTTTACTAAAGAAACCATCCCTCAATCCCAACTCTCCATCCAACTACCGCCCTGTATCCCTGCTTCCCTTTACCTCTAAGCTCTTAGAAAAACTAGTCTTCAACTGCCTCTCCCTCTTCCTGTCCTCCAATTCCCTACTTGACCCCCTGCAATCTGGCTTCCGTCCCCTACACTCAACTGAAACTGCCCTCACCAAAGTCACTAACGACCTCCTAACTGCTAAAAAACACGGCCACTATTCTATTCTCATCCTGCTTCACCTCTCGGCTGCTTTTGACACTGTTGACCACCCCCTCCTTCTACAGACCCTCAACTCTCTGGGTCTCGGTGACACTGCACTTGCTTGGGTTGACTCCTATTTATCCAACAGGTCCTTCTGTGTGTCCTTTGCTGGTAACTCCTCCTCTTCATTGCCTCTATCTGTTGGTGTACCTCAAGGCTCTGTCCTTGGTCCTCTGCTCTTTTCCATCTACACCTCCTCCCTGGGCAAAATCATCAACAGCTTTGGCTTTAATTACCACCTCTACGCTGATGACACTCAGATCTACCTCTCTACCCCTGATCTCTCTCTCCCTGTCCTTTCAAAAGTCAGTGACTGTTTATCTGGCATCTCCTCCTGGATGGCCTCCCACCACCTAAAGATCAACATGTCAAAGACTGAGCTCCTACTTATTCCTCCCTCCATTGCCTCCCCACCTCCTGACTTCTCTATCACAGTGGAGGGTATCACCATCTCCCCATCAAACCAAGTTCGCTGTCTTGGAGTTACACTTGACTCTGCTCTTTCCTTCATCCCCCACATCAAGTCTCTTTCCTCCTCCTGCCGATACCAACTGCGTAATATTTCCAGAATTCGGCCATTTCTTACCGCTGTCACCACAAAACAACTCATACACGCCCTGGTAATCTCTCGACTCGACTATTGCAATAATCTCTTATCTGGCCTCCCTCTGTCCTGCCTCTCCCCCCTACAATCCATCCTGAACGCCTCCGCCAGGCTAATTCACCTCACCCGCCGCTCTGTCTCTGCCGCTCCCCTCTGCGAGTCCCTTCACTGGCTCCCCATCCGCTGCAGAATTAAGTTCAAAATCCTTATCCTTACCTACAAAACCCTCACTAACTCAGTTCCCCACTACCTGTCCTCACTAATCACCAAATACACCCCAGCCCGCTCCCTAAGGTCAAACAGTGACCTGCGCCTAGCTTCTCCCCGCATCACCTCTTCCCATGATAGACTGCAGGATTTCTCACGCGCAGCCCCCACTCTCTGGAACGCTCTCCCTTGTACTGTCAGACTTTCCCCTAACTTCTCTTCCTTCAAACGCTCCATTAAAACGTTCCTATTTAGGGAAGCCTACCACCCAACTCACTGACGCAACCATCAATCACTCTCACCTTACAGTCCTCTCCTCTAGACATGTGCACAGTACAAAATTTCGTTTTGAACTAATGGATTAGTCCTAAAATGCAATTTATTTAGTTGCTAAAGAAATTCGTTTTCAGTTCTTTAGTATGAAAACGAATTTCATTCATCCGAAAACCAGTGGATACAATTACTATTGTAGTGGTTCCTCAGAGGACTGAGATCGCTGCTTGTTACAGTATCACTCACTCTCAGCACAATGTGGGCCATATTACATAGTTGGTGCTAACTTAACCAGAGCTGTTGTAAACTTCCCAGAGCCATTATAGCCTATGGAGGTTTTCAGGTTACAACAGCTCTGGTTAAGTTAGCACCAACATTGTAATATTGCCCCGTGTCAGGCAAAGCTGTTACAGTAACTGTCTGCTGCTCATCACAGCGCTCAGAGTTTCAGTAAAACTAGTAAATAATATTTTTATATATAAGAGGTTATAACAATATTATTTCCTTGTTTTACTGAAACTCTGAGTACTGTTACAGTCAGTTACTGTAACAGCTGAGCCTGATACATTGTACTGAGAGAGAATGTAACAAGCAGCCGATCTCAGTGCTCACAGCCACTGGATTTAAAGGGCTACAAAAAAAAAGGCTCCTCTCTGTATAATGTTTAGAACATCCTCCTGCATTAATTAATACCCCTCTCTGTATAATGTATAGAACATCTTCCTTAATTAATTAATGTCCCTCTCTGTATAGAACATCCTACTGCATTGGCATGTGGAGGGTGCAGAACTTCGGATGTTGCGATGTTGCGCTCTTCATTACTGGTCTCCTTCACTCATCAATGTAATATCACAAAAATGACTGAAACTAAAATGAAGTGCATTTTATTTTAGTTTCTTTCGTTTTTTGTACTGAGCAGTTTCGTTTCTCTTGAGTCATACTAAAACTAAATTTTCCCAAAATTCGGACTAAATCATTTTAGTACTAAAACGAATGCACATGTCTACTCTCCTCCTGTTTCCAACCCCAACCCTCCCAGATTGTGAGTTCCTACGGGAATAGGGCCCTCATCTCCTCCTGTACTGTTTGTCAAATGTTGTTCAATGTATTGTAACCCTGTCTATACTGTGCCTATTGTACAGCGCTGCGGAATATGCTGGCGCTTTATAAATAAAGAATAATAATAATAATTACCCTGTAGTTACCATTTACTACAATTAGATATATTAAAAAAATAAATATCCAGTAATACAGTAATAGTACATGATACCATTTATGTCCATATGAATTAATTTTCTTTCGTAACGTAATACAAAATAAAATGTTGCAAACTAAATTGTGATCTGTGTCAAAGTGATAACATTGTCTTTTTTATAGGTCATGCTGAGTAGGTCCCGATTTAGGCTAGGGTCAGACTAACGCAGTATTAACGTACGTTTAGCAGCACTAAATCACGGCCGTGCTAGCAACAAATGACGTCCAATGCCGGGCAGCATACGAAGAACGGCCACACAAAAGTGCGGCAGCGCAATGCAAGTGGCATACGAACGCATTTTTGCAAGAACGTAGAACCGCTAGTACGGACGAACAGAGTGCGCTGCGTTCGCTAGCGGCATGTGTGCGTGATTAGGAGACGTCAGATGCTGCTAATGTCCGGCCAACATAACGTCCAGACACAAAAAGTGTTTTATTGATTATCCGTACAAAATCACGGACAATAATGCGCATCGTATGACCGCTATCGCGTATTCCGTGAAAAAATGCGTCCATTCGTTCGAACACACTTTTTCACGGACAACGCAAAAAATGCGTTAGTCTGACCCTAGCCTTAGAGTTCTAATTGAATGTTACCACTTGGATAAGAAAGTTTACATAATCACAGAGCCGTAAACAACTAAATCTGCAAAAAATAATGATAACATCCCACAAATATGTGAGTAAAGATAAAACATAACTTTTAATTAAACTAAATTGCTATTAATATGCAGTATTTATTCACAAATTGTTTCTCAGCATTAAAAAGTCTCATGGTTTCACTGTATTGTTGCACCAATGAAATCTAAACAGTAATAGGTCGAGCACAGAAAGGAAAATAAGTAAACAGGTAAAACGTCATATTTCTTCCAGCCCTACTGGTTAGGGCTGATCTGCTAAGATCATATTTTTATTTACATATTAGAGTATATTAATGGAAAATACTGCACAGAAATGAATAAAAATGGAAATATAAATGGTTTATTCAGAGAAAGGTGAAAACCAGGAGAACAGAACAATCTAGACCAAATAGCTGATTTGGAAAGTGAGATAAATGGGAGAAATATTCTGTTTTGGCTATTTTGACCTGGAATTTTCACTTCTCCAGTCAATCTCCTGAGGTTCACCTTTCTTTGAATAGACCTGAAAGAGTTGAGGATGGCAGAGAATGTCATGTTGACATCAAAGCATAGAACATGGCTTACAATATGGGGATACGTAATGGAGATACATATGAAAATAGAGTGAAACCTACTACGAGGCAGCTCATATATGCAGTGTATAAACAAAAAATAAGCAATAAGCAATTATCCCAACATGTAGGAATCATACCCCAAATGGTAAGCAAGGAATTAAAGAATCTAATGCACTCCACAGGGGATCTGGACATGTGTTATTAGATGCCGGGAGGTATTAAATATAGACAAGGCAGAGGGCTGCAGAAAGCAAGGCATCGGTGAGTAAATAAATGTCCCTATTAGCACGGAGAATATAAGTCATCCAAGAAAACATCTCTGGTTATTGGAATCAAGGGAGCCAGGGTATGATGAAGGTGATGTTATTTGTTAATAGTTATCATGTCCACTAAAGTACAAAGTACTGCTTGAGATACATATAGGATTTATAGGAGTTATGGTTTCAAATTCTTTACATTGCTCCTTCATATCTATTCCTGCACACTGGTCCATTGGTACAACACAGAGTACGTTTATAGGAAAACACACAGGGTTATTCAGAGAGAGGAGAAACTCAGGAGAATGAATGGAGAAGTGAAAATTCCAGGTCAAAATAGCCAAACCAGAAACATTCTCCCATTTATCTCACTTTTCAAAATCGGCTATTTGGTCTAGATTGTTCATCCTCCTGGCAATTCTCCTGGTTTTCACCTCTCTCTGAATAACCCTGACAGAGTGCCACATCCAGTATGCCCTGTCACACCTTAAGCTGGGTACATTGCATTTTAATGCATTTAAAAGCACTCAGTAGCATATCAAAAGACAATTTTCACACCTTTTTAAAGCAGGATTACTGACAGCCCTAAGTAACGATTCCAGGGATAACTATATCAGAGAATGGAGACATGCTATAGCAAACTCCAAGAAACTCACCATTTACCAATCCTTACAGAGGGAATACAAACTGGCCCCATACCTGGAGGTACTACAAGACCCCAAGGACAGACAGATCCTGAGCCGGTACAGACTGAGCGCCCACAGCCTGGAGATCGAATCAGGGCGGTATAGACAGACCTACAAGCCCAGGGAGAATAGACTGTGCCAGCATTGTGACCAGGGGGCCCTGGAAGATGAGGTCCACTTCCTCCTACAGTGCCCCAAGTACTCAGCACTGAGGGAAACTCACTTCCAGAGACTCTCCGCTCTCATCCCGGACTTCACCTCTATAGAAGAGACGAGGAAACTCCACATCATACTGGGAGGAGAGGAGCCGGCGGTGAAAATATCTGCCCAATACGTCACAGAATGTCACAGACTGAGAGGAACATGAGAGATCCCAGACTTATAAATCCCAACACGGACTTGCCCCCATCCGACTTCACATTATCCCTTACCCCTGATAATGTCCATGGACTTGTCCATTCCCCCCATATATGTCCCACTAACCCCCCCCCCTCCACCCCATATGCTTTGGCAATGCTAAAATGTATTTGGTCCTGCTAATAAAGCTTATTTTGATTTGATTTGATTTGATTTGATTTGTGTCCCCTGTGGAGAAACAAATTCCTTTTGTTTTATGTCTCTCCAAGCACCCTGGGGAGGCATAAAACCAGCTGCAAATAGAAGCCTCAGTTCTCACTGTAATAAAACATTCAAATACATTACAGCTGCATTACAGTTGCCAGGGAGAGGGTAGAATACAGGGAGAGCTCTGGGGTCACTTACTGCTGTACAGGGTTAAGATTCAGGAGGTTATAATAACTGAAAATCGCTGTGCAATACAGATACAAGGTGTTGCTGTAATCTCCATACACAGGCATTATGTCACATACAGATATTATTTTTATATTCTATTAGTATTTTTTGGAAGCTGCAATGATAATAATCTCATTGCGGTCTCTACAAATCCGCATAAGCAGGAGATCTGAATATTTTTATTATTTTTTATTTATCACAGTTACTGCATCTAACAAAAGATCCTTTCTGCCTGTATTATAATAATGCAGACCCAGTTTGAAATTGCGTAAGATAAGAGACCCCATCTAGAGCTCAGAATCTTATATTTTAACAATATTTCTGTAAAGGAATAACAAATACATAAAAAATTTAAAATGAGCAAATTAACATTGTTTACATTTTTATAACTATCTTAGAATATTAATTCTGTACCAGACTTCTACTTTACCTTATATTTAATAGTCAACTTCACATCCCAGGTTTCAAAAATAAATGTTATAATAACCATTTTTTTTTAAACAAAATTCGCTCAGTAGTGAAGGGGTTAAGGTCCCCACCTACGCTATTTGCAGAGATGCAGTCAATTTCCATGCTCTTTATTCATAAAACATTTGGATATTTTCCTGCTGAAATTTGTGTTTGTAATTAATAGTTCCATGGATAATGCACCATGAGTACACCACTGAGTACTGCATGCAGTGTTATGTGCTGTTACATACAATGTTGCAATTTCTCTGTAATCTCATCTCTGCAGTATCAATTATTGTGTCGTGCTAATGAAGATCGACGTTTCAAGACAAACATTTGCAAAGTGAATAGAAGCTCCTGGAAGTTAATAGAACATTTTAATCTATATTGCTATTTAGCTCTTGTTTATGTTTGCCTTATTATGCTTTAATTACAGCGTTGGCAAGGTTCTCCATAGTTATTGCTCTCCAGCATATTTTCAGTATACAAGTATATGTTCATAAACTCCCATATTATCATTTACTGTAAAGTATGTAGTTTTACAGGGTAATTCAAAGAGATTCGAAGAGTCACCGCACATTCGGTGACTTTTGTCACGGTTCCCAGATCCCACCACGCAGTACTTAACACCCCACACTCCACAAAGCCCAGAAGCTACCAACAGAGTAGCCGTGAAAGATCTCTAACTGTCTGGTCCTTAGAATTGGCCAGGTAAACTAGCTAGACAGAAAGGGTTAACAACACGGGGAGTAGTCAGCCGAGCCAGAATCAGGAATACAGAGTTCAGAATGGTCAAATGGAATAGCCGGGTCGATATCAGAGCAGTGGCGTAGTACAAGAAAATGGTCTAGGGCAACAGAAGGCAGAATAGTCAGAAACAAGCAGAGGTTAATTCAATATAGCAGTCAGGTACAAGGAGCTCAGGTATGGATAACCACGATCTGGCAACTGCTGAGAATACACTGAGGGTTTTTAAAGACCTTAGCCAGGCCACGCCCCCCACTCAAGCCGCACCTCATGCAACCACCTCCCTGCCTGTCTCCATTTAAACCAGGCATTGGTCAGCGAGCAGCATCAGACATGCTGCCCTCAAGCACACAGGTAGGGCTGGAAGCTCCCAACGTTACAGTACCCCCCTGTCCACGGGAGGCCACCGGACGACCAACAGGACGAGCGGCAGGACGATCACCAGGGCGATCGGGGTGTGAAGCATGGAACGCCCTGACCAACCTAGAGGCAGCCATGTCGGAAGCTGGAATCCAGGACCAGTCTTCTGGACCATAACCCACCCAATCGACCAAGTACTGCAGAGCACCCCTGCACAGCCTAGAATCCAAAACCCTCCTAACCTCATACTCAGATTCACCATCAACCTGAATAGGTGGAGGAGGAGGAACGACCCGCGTGTACCTGTTACACAACAATGGCTTCAGTAGGGAGGTGTGGAAGACGTTGTGCATGCTAAGATGTTTAGGAAGGGCAGGAGCATAAGCCACAGGATTAACGCGGCGAATGATCCTATATGGACCTATAAACCGAGGTGCCATTTTCATAGAAGGCACCCGCAACTTCACGTTCCTAGTGGACAACCAAACTCTATCCCCCACGTTATAGGAGGGAGCTTGTAACCTATGCCTGTCAGCCTTGCGTTTCTGGACAGCAACATTGCGCTCCATATTTTCTCGAATCTGTCTCCAAATCTCTTGCAGTTGAGTGAGATGGTCATCGAGAGCCGGGATGACCTGTTCAGTAAACTGAAGCGGTAGAGCCGGAGGGAAAAAACCATAGATGGCAGAAAAAGGAGAGTGGCCAGTGGTCTCCTTAACGGCGTTATTACGTGCATACTCAGCCCAGGGCAACAACTCCAACCAATTGTCTTGTTGTTGTGTGGTAAAGCAACGTATGTACTGCTCGAGACCCTGATTTGCCCTCTCTGCTGCCCCATTGGTTTGTGGATGATATGCTGAAGAGAAGGCCAATCGCACCCCCATCTCTGCACAGAAAACCCTCCAGAAACGAGAGACGAACTGGGCTCCTCTGTCAGAGACTATTTCAGACAGAACCCCATGTATTCGTACAATCTCTCTAGCAAATACAACCGCCAGTTCTTTGGCTGTAGGAAGCTTAGGTAGAGGGACAAAATGAGCCATTTTGGAGAAGCGGTCTACAACTGTCAGAACCACAGTATGACCCTTGGACTTCGGCAAGTCCACAATAAAATCCATAGATAGATGAGACCAAGGCCTCTTAGGCATGGGTAAAGGCTGCAATAGACCGACAGGCAAGGATATACTGGTTTTGCTTCTGGCACAGACTTGACAAGCCAAAACAAACAGACGTACGTCCTGTCACATGGTGGGCCACCAGAACTGTCTGGAGATACTGGTAAGAGTCTTAGTAATACCAGGATGACCTGCTGGTTTAGAATCATGAAACATTATGAGTAATTCTTGTCTTTCCTATTCAGGTACAAACAACATATCTGGAGGCTTGTCAGGTGGAGCCCCTACTTGAACTGCCTGGAGGCATTCCAGGACAGGCGAGGAGACAGACAAGACTGTGGAAGCCACAATACGTTCATGAGGAACTATAGGATTGTGGTCTTGTGTATTAGATTCATACGGGTCATATTGACGAGATAAGGCATCAGCCTTTACATTGCGGTCACCTGGTCTGTAAGTCAATACAAAATTAAACCGAGATAGTAGCAATGACCACCTGGCCTGTCTCGCGTTCAAACGTTTAGCATCCCCGATGTACGTAAGGTTCTTATGATCAGTAATTATCAATAAAGGGTCAAGAGTACCTTCCAACAAATGTCTCCACTCTGCTAGGGCAGACACAATAGCAAGCAATTCTCTGTTACCGATATCATAATTGCGTTCTGCTGGTGATAATTTTCTTGAAAAGAACCCACAAGGATGTAGAGGTTTTCCTGGAGACTCTCTTTGAGACAGGACAGCCCCAATGCCTATCTCGGAAGCATCAACCTCAAGAACAAACGGAATCCTGGGATCAGGATGCCGTAACACAGGAGTGGAAGTGAAAGCTTGTTTGATGGCCTCGAATGCTTGTTTGGATTGGGAAGACCAGATCTGGTTCTTCAGACCTTTACGTGTCATATTAATGATAGGGGAGGCTACAGCGGAATAATTCTTGATAAATCTCCTATAATAGTTGGAAAACCCCAGAAACCTCTGTATGGCATTGAGACCTTGAGGGAGAGGCCATTCTGAGATGGCCGTGAGTTTAGAAGGATCCATCTCAAAACCTTCTGGAGTGATAATATACCCAAGGAATTTCACAGTAGTAATGTCGAATAAACACTTCTCTAGTTTGCAATAAAGACCATTGTCCAGTAATTTTGCTAAAACCTGTCTGACATGTGCATGGTGGGTTTTCAGATCGGGAGAGTAAATCAATATATCGTCTAGGTATACTATAACAAAGGTTTGTAAGAAATCTCTGAGCACATCATTAATAAAATCCTGGAATACCGCTGGAGCATTACAAAGACCGAAAGGCATGACCAAGTATTCATAATGCCCACTCCTGGTGTTAAATGCTGTTTTCCACTCATGCCCCTCTTTTATACGTATCAGATTGTAAGCTCCTCTTAAATCAAGTTTTGTGTATACTGCTGACCCCCTTAACCTGTCGAACAGTTCTGATATGAGAGGGATAGGGTACACGTTTTTAATGGTGATCTTGTTAAGCCCCCTATAATCGATACACGGGCGTAAATCTCCCTCTTTTTTAGACACAAAAAAGAACCCAGCCCCTGCTGGCGAAGAGGAACGTCGGATAAAACCTCTCTCCAAATTCTCCTTTATGTACTCCATGATTTGGTTCTCCTTTATGGAAAGAGGATATACTTTGCCTCGAGGAGGCATGGTACCAGGATGAATATCTATGGCACAATCATATGGTCTATGTGGAGGCAGTTTCTCTGCCTCTCTTTTATCAAATACAGCCCTGAGGTCGGCATATTGGTCAGGAACCTCTGTAGACAATGGAGGAGCTGTGGGTGTGTTCAGGGCACCGACATGCTGAATGGGTATTAAACAAGTCCCAAAACAAGCAGGACTCCAAGACAGTATCTCTCCCTTAGCCCAATCAATAACAGGATTATGTTCCACCAACCAAGGGAAACCAAGTACAACAAGATTGGAAGGTGAATGGATAACTTGAAATATGATTTCTTCTTTATGCAAGAGACCAGTGGTAAGAACCACTGTAACCGTATCATGAGTAATCCTAGGGCAGGATAACGGTCTGCCGTCTATGGCTTCGACGGCTAAGGGTGTCTCTCTTACAACCAGAGGTAGAGAAATGGAAGAAGCGTAGTTAACATCGATAAAGTTGCCAGCAGCCCCAGAATCAAAAAAAGCGGTAGTATGTGTGGTCTTGGTCTCCCAAGCCAAGGATACTGGTAACATAAGTTTAGTGTCTTTGACAGGAGACATGCACGTCACACCCAAGGCCTGTCTCCTCAGCTGCCTTAGGTGCGGTAGTTTTCCGGCTTATCATGCATTTTAGGACGAGTAGGACATTGAAATCGTATATGTCCCCCCAAACCACAATACAGGCACAATCCCTCACGAAAACGCCTTGTTCTCTCTTCCTCTGTAAGCCTAGTACGGCCTAGTTGCATAGGCTCAGAGGGAGGAGATAACTCTCTTGGTGGTGCCTGAAAGACA
The DNA here is from genome assembly GCA_009667805.1 of Leptobrachium leishanense. Lineage (NCBI taxonomy): Eukaryota > Metazoa > Chordata > Amphibia > Anura > Megophryidae > Leptobrachium > Leptobrachium leishanense. Next base: position 261,746,908 of record CM019067.1, on the reverse strand, counting down.
GGGGCCAACATAGGTAACGGTCTCTTGGGCTTCTCTCTTGGAGTCCTTCTGTCCCTTATCTGATTTTCCAGATCTATACAATAATCAATGAGTTCACACAATACCTCAGGTAGTTTACGTGGAGCCAATTCATGCATCAATGACTCAGATAATCCCTCCATAAAAGCCAGAACCATTGTTTTATTTGTCCAGTTCACATCAGAGATCAAGGTTTTAAATTCTATGGCATAATCAGAAACAGTCCTGTTCCCTTGACGTATGCGGAACAAGGATTTGCCAGCTACCGTGGCCTTTCTGGTAGGATTAAATGTACGTTGTAACTCGGCTATGAATTCTTTATAATCCCGTATGATAGGCTTCTCTGCCTCCCATCACGGAGTCGCCCATGTCAATGCTCTGCCAGACAGATGATTAATAATGAACCCCACTTTGGCAATGTCAGAGAAAAACATCTGTGGATTTAATTTAAAATGAATATCCACATGGACCAAAAATCCCCTGCACTCTGAGGGAGTACCGTCAAACCTCATAGGAGCGGTCATGTGTACCTGGGATGTCTGAACGACAGGGGACACAGGTATATCAAGCGGGGGTGCAACCCTAGCTGGTTCCAGGTGAGCCGTACGAGTCAGGATAGTTTGTAAGGCAATAGCAAACTGATCCATCCTATGATCCTGCTCATCCTGTCTGGATACAAAGTTAGCCAAGTGCTGTGTTAAGTCTGCGGGATCCATAGTGGCCAGATCGTAATGTCATGGTTCCCAGATCCCACCACACAGTACTTAACACCCCACACTCCACAGAGCCCAGAAGCTACCAACAGAGTAGCCGTGAAAGATCTCTAACTGTCTGGTCCTTAGAAGTGGCCAGGTAAACTAGCTAGACAGAAAGGGTTAACAACACGGGGAGTAGTCAGCCGAGCCAGAATCAGGAATACAGAGTTCAGAATGGTCAAATGGAATAGCCGGGTCGATATCAGAGCAGTGGCGTAGTACAAGAAAATGGTCTAGGGCAACAGAAGACAGAATAGTCAGAAACAAGCAGAGGTTAATTCAATATAGCAGTCAGGTACAAGGAGCTCAGGTATGGATAACCACGATCTGGCAACTGCTGAGAATACACTGAGGGTTTTTAAAGACCTTAACCAGGCCACGCCCCCCACTCAAGCCGCGCCTCATGCAACCACCTCCCTGCCTGTCTCCATTTAAACCGGGCATTGGTCAGCGAGCAGCATCAGACATGCTACCCTCAAGCACACAGGTAGGGCTGGAAGCTCCCAACGTTACAACTTTTCGTTCTCTTCAATTCGGTTCCTTTTGCCGATCCCATTTCGGTGACCCTGCGGTGTATTCAGCAAGCACCACAGGGTCCCTGAATTGCAGGGAAAAGCTGCCACAAACCCAACGAAAACGAACTGCAAAACCCACCGAATGCACGCCGAAAACCCCCAAAAACATCTGGATTGACCCGTCGAAAAACCCGAGCAGGAGCCGATCACACGCAGCGAAGCAGCCGAGACCGCAGACGAGGCAGTGAATAAATTAGCAAAACAGTTTGTATGAATCTTAGAAAATGAAACACTGTTTCAAAGAAACTACTGAGTGAAAATGTCTGAAATTTACATATGAGGTCCAGGGAATGATAATAAAAAGGGCTGTTACAGAAAAAATAAGTAAACTTAAAAAATAATTTAAGAAAAATGCTTAAAATATCCTAAAAAATCTATAAATAAAGAGACTCTTTACTGCAGAATTTTATAATGAACGGTTTATTAGATATTAAATTAAAACAGGAATATTTTTAACATTGAAGCCTATGGGATTCTCCTGAATAAACTTGCCGAATTAAACCACCGAATGGCAGGGCATTAGGGGAACCTTTCACTGCTGGTTTGTGTTCTCTGAATAGCCGAAGCAGTGCTTTTTCATGGGGATTTCACTGCCCTCGAACAGGCACCGAACAGGCACCGTATGTTCAGGCAATTCGCTAGGATTTGGCGAATTGCCTGCTCTCTGGATAGCCGAATGGCCAAGAAAGGTAACTGAACGCTGATTTTCAGCGTTCGGTTACCTTTCTCAAGCAATTCGGAGCTCTTTGAAAAACCCTGTTAATTTACTCACTGGAGATGTATATTTATAAGGATGAATAACATCCTTTCTACACTGTTAAATCTGTTTCTTCAGTGCACACACTATCAGTGTCTTTATAGGAACCTGCTGTTAACCCTTTCACTGCTTAGCTATTTCAATCCTTGTATTGAGCTCATTTTAACCATTTTTTACTCAACACATTTAAGTGCCTTGAAGTCATGTTTTAATATATTACTATTACACATTATATGCAAGATGCTGACCTGTCCACTGATATCTCGCCTTACCTTTTGGGGTATATATAATAGAGACCCAAGTGGACTAAAGGAACCGTGACTCTCCTCCCATGGTTGCTGCGGCTTATGTTTTAAATGGCACAGGGCTATATTCCCTAGTTGGTGCTAACGTTAGCACATTGATATGTAAGCGTTACTGCCAGGATAAGTGTGTTTATCATATGCCCCCCATATTAAATTCCTGATACTACCCCCATTAGTCATCCGTTTGCACATAATTTTTTGCACTAGCTTCCACTAGCTTAATGTGCTTTGCGCATCCTATACCTAACATGGGAAGGTAACGTCTTTTAGCATTTCGATAAGTAAGGTATTCCATAGGGCTAGCACTAATTACCACAGGGATGCGGACAGCCATATTTTACCATCTCCTAAAAACTGGCGCTACATGATTCTGCATTTGCAGAATAATGTAACACCTTCTAAACCCCGACCCCCCAATAAACCCGATACTCATCTTTCATCCCGTGGTGAGAACGGCAGCCCAATTAGCCACTTGTAGCCGGGAGCAGAGTGAGACTGGGAACAAATACTCTCTGGTGCTGCAAGATATCGCAAGAGCGAGATTACCCAGGGCTCACGTCCCAGAAGCGCAACCCTCCATGACTCCAGGAGGTGATAATCACTGTGGGGCGAAAGCACTAAAGCAATTATCCCAGCACTTAGCGCTTCGTTCCAGGTCAAGGTGCTGAGGTAACGCCTGCCCCATAATATTGCGCTAATACGGAGGTGAAAATGTTCCCCATTAGCGTTTCCATGTTAGCGTGAACTAGGGAATAGTGTCCACAGTGTGTCAGCGCCTCCATACTTTCACCCAGTGTGAAAAATAAGAAGGCAAGTCATTGCAGTTGCATTGAGGAGCATGTCAGCGTTAAGGAGGAGTCAGGACAGGACCAGAATTTTCTGTCCTGGTCCTCCCGAACACTGAGTGCTAAGTCACCGCTGATGCCAAAAACTGGTGCCTGCCCGTGTAATGACCTCTCATTGACACCAGAGCTGATACCTGTGGAAAATATTAGTGGTTCAAATTTCTTTTGAAATTTTGTGCCCCTAAAATAATTGCACCCGGGGCAACCGCCCCCGAGCCCCTCCCCCACGCTACGCCACTGAGCTGAACTAGGGTTCAAGAAGAAATATGTAATTATATATTTAAAAAAGAAAAAAATAATCATTTTTATTTGTTGAGCAACTTATACTTTTGAGCTACACATATCAATCTACCTTCACGTCACCTGTGTCCTTTATTATACACGCAACCTCTGCAGTGCCCGTCTCTATCGAACAGGAATACAGATGAGTTTCCTTGGATTGTTATCCTTCCAAAAAATACATGTTTCCAAATTGTCATGAAGTGAATAATTGACTTTGGAAGAGTTGATTTGGACGCATCCCCATTTGGCTATGTATCTCCTGTTTTTAAATAAACAGAAGCTCTGAATTAGCTCTGATGGAAAGATGAAAAGGTGCATGCAGGTGGAAACTACGTATATTTATTAAACAGTTTATCGCTGCCTGCCAGAGTCACTGCTTGTTTCTCAGCATGAATATTTGATTCTTGATTTAGGGCATCTGTTCAGGATCCTGAACACCTTCCTGTTTCTCCAATCAAAGCTTTTGAATAATGTGTACTGCAGTACGACTTCTTCTTGTTCTTATACAGAAATGTAGCAAACACAAGTGGAATGGGACTACTCCAATAGCTTCACTAAGAGTATGCAAGCGTGATCGAAGTTACTTGAAGTCTTAACAAAAGCAAGCTTTTGCTGGAAATCTTGGATATAAGTAGATAAACTGGTTAATTGCCTGCGGTAAATTGGGGTGCAGTCTGCTGTCAGCTCTTATGGCCAGCAGATGATAGTTACATTTAGTCTCCCCACTAAAAAAGGACTCTACTTTGTGCACTGTAACATCCGCAGCTTGCTCCCTAAACTGGACGAGCTTAAAGCTTGGTGCCTCCATTACAAACCAAAAGTCATTGTGCTGACAGAATCATGGCTAACCCCTAAAGTACCAGACTCTGCCATATCAATACAAGACAGAGCAAAGGACAGAGCAAAGAGAGGAGGAGGAATTGTTATTTATGTTGACGAGTCCACAAAGTTCACCCCTCTGCAAAACTCTAGCTCCCCAACCACTTTTGATTTCCTTTCTGGTATTATTGAGATCCCTTTCAGTAAACCAATTATTGTTGCTGGATTCTATCGCCCACCGAGCTCCCCATTGCACTCCCTTTCTGACATAACCCAAATCCTTAGTAATTTGGTAGCTCAAAACCAAAAAGTGAACTGCTGATCCTCAGCGATTTTAATGTTGACTGGCTGAATCCTAAAAACAATAAAAACTGCTCCCAGTTTAAGGCTTTCCAGTTAACACAATTATTATCCTCCCCCACTCGCATTAATATGAAAATCCTTAACCATACCTTGCTGGACTGGATTCTCTCCTCATGTCCTGATAGAATACAGGAGGCAGGTGTCACGACCCAACTACGCACGCTGCTGCGCAAAGACCCCGGGTTAAGCCGCGCACTATCTGTCTATCCTAGACCCAGACAATTATGCGCACTTCTCTACCCGTCCCGGGAACACTACCTCTCACAACAGGCACGTAGAGCGCGATATACTGATCCCAGGATGGCAACGCAGCACAAGCCTTCTCCTGAAGTGCATAATAACTACGTCTCTCACAATCCTGGAACTCACTTTCTTATTCTATTAGTAACGTTGCCACCAGTCCTCACGGACACTATGCGCGTCGCAACAGGAGACGCAGGGCTTAGACGCCGCACTATCCTAGACTCTGACAGTGACTACGGATCCCACAATTCCCTGCTGTTTCCTGACGACCGCAACACGCAATTTCTTATATATAACCGAGCTTAAGGCAAATAGCAATACTCACAATCTCTTAGTTAGCGTGAATTTCATCAGCCAGAGTCAAAACTTAAATATTTTTTGGTTTATTTAGGATAGAAAAATCAGTGCTTAGTTACATAAAAAATCATAACTAGAATAAATCAATTACTTATACAATACACAGCAAAATATAAAGAAAAAGGTGTTAATCACAGAGCCTTACTTACGACGGACTACTCAGTAACTGGCATCGGTGCCTCCTGGGATCTGGAGGTAGAGCATGGACAAATCAGTCCTCTTTAGAAGGAATCCCAAGTGATCAGCCAAAGCACATGGCCAGTGTTCCGAATTTATAAACTTCCTGATCTTTACAGCCCCCACCCCCCAATGGCCCAGTGTCCTGGACTTCATTTCCCATACTGCAATTCTCGCTCGTGCTCAGTACGCTTGGCAATTAATCTTTAATTGCCTAAAGGCGTCCTTCTTCCCTCCAGACCCCCCTTAGAGATCAAGGATGTGCTTCCTGTCTTTGAAGATATGGTCCAACTCTCTTGGGGCCGACCTGGCTACCAAGGTGTGACTCTCTATGTTAGTGCACAAAGAAATTCCCTTTTTACAGCTACGTGTTATATCCTCCCCCAAGGGAGAAAGCTAAACCTTCTGATTGCATTTCAGCTGTGAACGCGGGGATAAACTTACCAAATGGTCAGACACAAATATGAATATAACTCTATATGGAGGAGAGGAGATATGTATAAACCGGCAGATAGATACATAATGACCCTCATATAGATAGAAATACAGGTCTAATCTGCCACAGCAGGTGTTCTCGCTAATAGCTTCAGTGATCACTGTCTAGTAAAGTCTAGTAAAATAAAGGCCACAAAATCTCCCCCAAAGGTAATAATCACCAGGTCCTTCAAGAAATTTAATCTTGAATCTTTCCTAAATGATCTCAAACGGCTCACATGGTACAGGCTAAACCTAATCCCAGGCCTGGACTGTGCAATTGAATACTTTCAGTCAGAGCTCCTGCAAGTCTGGAATGCCCATGCCCCGCTGCGTAAAGTGCGAGTCAAAGGGGCACATCTCCCCTGGGTTACAGCTGACCTCACACACATGTACCAGCTTAGAGATTCACTCTGGTCAAATTTCAAGAGTACTGGATCCATGAACGATCACTGTGAATATCGAAAATGGCAGAATGCATGCACAAAGCAAACAAAAATGGCCAAAGCCCAATACTTCAATGAAAATCTAAACAATAACATATCAAATCCGAGAAATTTTTGGAAAATCATAAATAACATACAATCGCCCCCTGTCCACTCCCAACCAGCTGCTGTCAAAGTAAACAACCAGACCCTGCAACAGCCCCTAGATGTAGCAAATGCCTTTAATAACTATTTTGTTGGATGCGCCAACACCCTGATTGCTAAGCTAGCAATTGAAACACATTCAGAAAGGCAGCACACAAGTCAGATCCTTACAACTGTGCAAAAACCCTGTATCAAAGGGAAATTCAGTTTTAGACCGGTGCCTGTCAGTGCCATTACTAAACTTCTCTGTAACCAATAAATGAAACACCAGTCAGGACCTGACCAAATCCCAGCAATGCTGCTGAAAATCAGAGCGCCGGCAATTGCAAAACCTGTCGCGACCCTAATCAATGAATCACTGGCGACTGGATATATACCCAAACTCTGGAAGACTGCGAGAGTGGTACCTATCCATAAATGTGGAGACAATACTTTGGTATCAAACTACCGTCCAATATCATTGCTTTCTGTAATGTCAAAAATTCTGGAAAAATGTGTTTACACTCAATTACGCGATTACTATCAGTATTTGAACTATTTAACCCCAGATCAATCCGGCTTCCATCCAAATCATTCAACCATAACTGCCCTTTTAAAAGTTTCCAATGATATCCAGGCTGGTATGGAACAAGGAAACCTAACTGGAGCCATCTTCCTTGATTTTGCCAAGGCCTTTGACACAGTAGACCATGGCATCTTATTACAAAAAATTAAAAACTCTGGTATTGGTGATCGCACGTTAACCTGGTTTCAATCATACAGTATGTGTCTGATCGGTCGCAATATGTGTCCATTTCTGACAGCACTTCCCTCCCCCTCCCAGTCACATGCGGTGTATCCCAAGGCTCGATACTCGGCCCCCTGCTATTCACAATATTCATAAATGATCTGCCCAATGTCTGCAAAGTCTCAACTGTACACATGTATGCAGACGACACTGTAATCTACACCAGCAAACCAGATCTCCCGCAGCTGGAGGCCATGCTGCAGGACCAATTCACAGAGGTAGAAAAGTGGATCAAAGATAACAAACTTTTTCTAAATGCTGACAAAACTGTTAAAATGTTCTTTGGAACTGCACCTAAACTACACAAATTGCAAACACCCCATCTATGTGTCAGGACAAAATCAAATGGCACGTTGACCACAGTCACTTCTCTCAAATATCTAGGTATGTGGTTAGAACCAAATCTATCCTTTGGCCCCCACATTGAAAAACTCTCATCTAAACTTTACCCCAAACTAGGTGTCCTGTACAGAAACAAATCCTGCCTGAGCCCCGCGGTAAGAAAGCAAAGAAACAAATGCTTATGTCAGCTATTGAATATGGAGATGTAGTGTATGCAGCTGCCCCGCAAACACACCTCCAGAAACTTACAACATTGTATAACTCATTCTTTCGCTTTGTGCTACAATGTAACTACATGACCCACCATTGTGACATGTTAAAAGAACTAAACTGGCCGTCGCTGGAATCTAGACGCACTCTTCACCTTTCCAACCTGGTGTTTAAGAGCTTTTCTGGGAAGCTACCACCCTTCCTGAATAGACTGCTTCCCTCAGCAGTTCCCTCATCCTATAACCTCCGATCCAGGACCAGCACCTTACTTGCAATACCACAATACAAAAACAAAGTGGCTCGATCCTCATTCTACTACAGAGCACCACAATTATGGAATAACCTCCCAGACGCCATCAAATCTTCCCCCAGTCTAAAGTCCCTTAAGAGCTCCCTATTAACATACCTCAATAAGGAATGCACCTGTAAACATGTAACATAGTGACTATATTTCCTACGTATTTATTTTCTGTTAACCTGTATTTGTTTTGTGTTAATATCTTGCATTTTACTACTTTATTTTTGTAACCATGTTCTTGAACCCAGGACATACCTGAAAACGAGAGAAATCTCAATGTATCCTTCCTGGTAAAATCCTTTATAAATAAATAAAAATAAATAAATAAACAAGCATCACTCTGATACAGAAAACATTTAAAGACCTAAACCAGTGATGCCGAACCTTGGAATCCCAGATGTTTCAGAACTACCCGTCCCATGTGCTTTGTCACACATAAGGCTGGCTGAGCAGCATGTACATGTAGTGTAGAAACATCTGGGTTGCCAAGGTTCTCTATCACTCATCTAAACCAATGCTCTCATACAACACCCTTCACTATTTCTGTCTGGTGTAGAATCAAGATCTAAATTTTATTGTGTCCTGGTTCAATGCAATGATTAGGAAATAAGAGAATAACCAAGGCATACTCTTTATTATTCTCACCTGGAACATGTCCAAAATAACTCTTTATTATTCTTGCCTGGAATATGTCAAAACTTGCCATTTATTAATGTGGCCTGGTTCACATTCGAGTAATACCGTTTATCATTCTTCCCTGGCACATGTCCAAGGCACATGTTCATCATTCGTGGCTGGTACATGTCCAAGTCATTACCTTCATAATGCATGGGTTTAACTAGTCCATGTCATCTCATTTATAATGCTTCAAACAAACCAAGATATAGAATTAATCTTAATTGTTGTGTGTGTGTGTGTCCAAAAAATTCCACTCAATTTACATTTATAGAAGAAACTCAATTTATGAAAGCACCTAGATAAGGAGCAGAGTCTCACTGAAGGCAGGCTAGTTTTGCTGCTGTCCATTCTTGGTGTGCTCTTGTAAATGTTTTTGTTCCCTATAAACCATCCAAGGTTTGGATTGGATTGGTTATAATCTAGGTGTGGATTCCTTACGCGAGGTACCTAGAGGATTATCCTCTTTATCCTCCTGACGAGGCCTAAATTGTCCGACATGATCTTTGGGAGTTGCTGAATCTTCATGCAGTGATAACCTCTTGGCATTTCAGTTCTGGCCACCTTTTTTGGGAATAATGGCCTGGTTTGCAAAAGGTATTGTCTTCTCTGTAATGGTAACATCAAGCTAAAACCTTAAGACACCTGAGGCGGGGACCCACAATAGAGCAGGCCACTAGTGTTGTTAAATTTAAAGAGTAGTTTACAGGATGAGAATGCAGAAAATAATGGGTAGAAATGCAAAATATTATTGCAAAAAACAGGAGGAAAAAAAAAATCTTATTTTTATTTTTTATTGCGTCCCAACAACTAGTGTTGTTGCCTGTTCTCAGTGCTTTCTTAAAATTATTTTTGTTCACTTTTACAAAATAACTTTCAGGTCCAGAGACCTGAATGATTTTGTTTGCCATACCATTTAGGCTAGGGTCAGATGAACGCATTTTTCACGTTGTCCGTGAAAAAGTGCGTTCGAACGAATGGACGTATTTTTTCACGGAATACGCGATAGCGGTCATACGATGCGCATTTTCGTACGTGATTTTGTACGGATCGTCAATAAAACCCTTTTTGCGTCTGGACGTTATGTTGGCCGGACGTGTGCAGCGTCTGACGTCTCCCAATCACGCAAACACGCCGCTATGCGGCCGCAGCGCACTCTGTACGTCTGTAGTAGCAGTTTGACGTTCTCGAAAAAATGCGTTCGTTGGCCACTTGCGTTGCACGGACGAACTTTCGTGCGGACGTTCGTCGTATGTTCCCCGGCATTGGACGTCATTTGCTGCTAGCACGGCCGTGATTTCGTGCGGCTAAACGCACGTGAAAAATGCGTTTGTCTGACCCTATCTGGTTGTACTGCATATAGGAGCGCTGTCTGGAAACTGTGAAAATGGGAGTAACCTTCTGGGTTGAGTTATCATAGTTATAGACTATATAAACCCATTTTTATCTGAATACTGGTGTTGCAATGCAAATGCAGTTAATTGTTCCATATATGCTATTTTGGCTTAATATCTGTAATGAAATCATCAGTTCTCCACAACATTTGAATGGATCGTGTCTGCACTGTCTGGCAGATTTTGTGTTGCTTTGCATGGATTTATTCTTCTTCAATCTGAAATTAATCTGTAATGCTATGATCTCATCCGTAATACAGGTTTTAAGAATATGACATTTTCTATTGTCATGTATTTCGGAGATACTGCATGATATGATTCAATAGTTGCATTGTATTTGAAATCGTGAGATACAGCACATATTGCATAATAATAGCTGTACCTAACTAGTTGACATCATGCTTACCTTGTTAAATCAACCAGTTCTTTGTAATTATATGCTGCATATGGATTCAGGGCCAGTGAACAAACTTGCATAGGAAGAAAAGGCGAGCTGTGTTCTTCACCTGTTCAATTGTAGTATTGAGATACAATTTAAAGATGACATTGAACACATGCCAACACTTGGAAAATAATTACATGTAGGGAGTTTCTGAAAACATAGTTTAAAAGCAAAGAGTTTTTATGATATATTATTAAGAGCCACTTTATGTACTAGAATTCTCAGAGCTGTTATTTTTCTATAGTAGGAGTAATGCTGCTTTATTATTTAATATCTGTCTGTTTAGCTTAACCACCTTAATAATGGAGGAGTGTAAGTGTTTTACGCTATGATCTGGAACGGAAATACAAAACTAGAGAACAGCCTGACTCTCCAATAACTCGATTAGTTCTTAAACTGATATTACACATTTTATAGTAGGTTAACTAGATTGAGGAAAATCATTGCTCCTCCACCGGCAACATTAATGGCAAAATGGCAGCTACCATATGCCTTTTAGGAGCAACTTACTGTACTTTTATACATTCATCCATATTATTTTCATATATATTAACCTCTTTACTACCAAGTGATTTTCCATGAAACCACAGGGTAGACCCAGTTGACTTGACCCGGTTGACTTTCCTTATCCACAAAGTGAAAAAAATACAGTGGTGTCCCCCTGGGTAGGATCACTGTAGGTAAGCCCTTTTCCACAGGCTGTGACTTCCCTCTGCTGGTTAAAAAGCACTACTACATTTACATTACGGCTTCAGCTCTGTGTTTCCTTGAAGGAAATACAGGTCTGAAATATTTTCAAGTAAATTCAACATATCAGCTGTCTGATGTATCGAGACTTTAGGGGCATGTTCTGGAGCCTTTTTGCAAATGGCTTTTGTTTGCAATAAAGATTCACCAGATTCGGGCCAGATTGAGTATATTCGATCTTGGAGAAACATGTATATCCTTTATAAACAATAATTGTAGTGAAAGAGTTAAATAAGATGTGCAAAATTAATAGAAGCTGCATACAAACGATTACCAGTCACTTGTCATTCAATATACATATCCAATAAATGGTTCAGCACATCTCCCATATACATGTTCCCTTTATTTGTCAGCAGTTAACAAGGCACTTTATAAAGACACTTTATATGTCTCCACATTATATAAAGAGGAATGGCTATATTTGAAAATTCTAGCAACATAACAAATGCAGGAAGCAGTGTTGTATATATTGATTAATATTTATTTGATAGTGTACCCAACTGTCACAACCATGACCTTCTGAAATGATTGATCTTGACTTTACTCATCACTCTTGAAAATATTTCACCCGTATCTTCTCAAGATACACTGATGTATGTTAATGTGAGACACAAATAAACAGTTTTTTTTTGTCTCAACTCCACTTCTAACAGGCTTTTGCAGAGCCCGAGAAGAACATTGTATGCACAAGCAAATCTGATCCCCGCTATTACAAGTAGGGATGAGCCGAACACTCCCCGAGTTCGGTTCGAAGCCGATCCCGAACTTTCCAAATGTTCTGGTCCGAACCCGAACCCGAGGTCGGACCCCATACAAGTCAATGGGGCTGAAAATTCGGTTTTTAGAGTGCCCTCCAAGAGGGCATATATGCTAGATATTTGCTATAAAAAGTGTATGGGGGTCTGGGTAGTGCCCTGGGGGACAGGAAACAAGGACAAAAAGTTAAAAAAAACGTTTTTAAAGGGACAGTGAGTTCTCCATGAAATAAGGGTTAAAAATAAAAACGAAAAATTCCTTCAAATATCGTGCCTAGGAGGTCCCCATAACCTGCCCGTGAAGTGGCGGATTTCTAGGATGTATAGAAATATGTAAAAACAAAAAAAATGACATTTCAAATGATGGTAAATGCTTTTCCTTTAAACTATCCATAAACAACTGCTTGGGGCGGCAGTCTGTATGAAAAGAGGAGACATTTTTAGACACGCAGAAAAGTTTACTGATTTTTTGGCGGTGAAAAGCAGGAGAATGACTGGAGAATGGAAAATTCTAGGTCAAAATAGCCAAACCAGAAAAATTCTCCCATTTAGGCTGGGGTCAGACTAGCGAATTTTTAACATGCGTTTAGGCGCACTTAATCACGGCCGCACTAGCAGCAAATGACGGGGAATGACAGCCAATATACGAAGTACAGTCGCACGAAAGTCCAGCTGCGCAACGCAAGTGGAAAATTAACGCATTTTTTCGAGAACGCAGAACCAATAGTACGGACGTACAGAGTGCGCTGCGTCCACTAGCGGCGTGTGTGCGTGATTTGGAGACGTCAGACCCTGCTCATGTCCGGCCAACATAACGTCCAGACACCCAAAGTTTCCTGTTTTGGATCCGTAAAAAATCACGCGCAAAAATGTGCATCGTATGACCGTTTTCGCGCATTCCGTGAAAAAATAAGGCAATGCATTCGGACGCACTTTTTGACGGTCGCTTTGAAAAATGCGTTAGTCTGACCCTAGACTTATCTCACTTTCCAAATCGGCTATTTGGTCCAGATTGTTCTCTTTCCCTGCCATTCTCCTGGTTTTCACCTTTCTCTGAACAACCCTGAGAGAGAGGTGAAAGCCAGGAGAACTGGCAGGAGAAGAGAACAATCTAGACCAAATAGTCAATTTGGAAAGTGAGTTAAATGGGAGAATTTTTCTGGTTTGGCTATTTTGACCTAGAATTTTCACTTCTCCAGTTATTCTCCTGCTTTTCACCGCAACGTCCGTGTAGCTTTGTATGTGAGTGATGAAACGAGGTCAGATGGACTGCATTTATACGTCCAGTATTTTTGACGGACAGAATGTTTTTTCATTTTAATTTATTTTCCCTGCTACATCAGTCAAAAAATACATCAGTGAAAAAAACGGACTGTTTGGCCACTACCTTGTTGTCAGTCAGTAAGTACGTCCGTACTGCACGGACGCACAGTCCGTACAAAATGCGCTCATCTGACCCTAGCCTTAGATGTTATTTTGAATTTTTTTCAAACACAAGTTAACCACTTGGCTGCTATGGACGCACTCAGCGCGTCCAGCCAAGTGGTTCTCCTGTGCTATGGACGCGCTGATTCCAGCGGATTGCATAGCACGATGACGCCAGTCCTGGACTTAACCCCTAGCTCAGTGGCGTAACTAGAAACCTGGGGGCCCCGGTGCAAGAATCCACGAATGGCCCCCCCCCAAAAAAAGCTCTGTATTTTTACTTATTTTTCACTGCAAAATAAAACAAAGATAGTATTGCCCCCCAGCTCACATGGATATATATTGCCCCCCAGCAAACATGGATATATATTGCCCCCCAGCTCATATGGATATATATTGCCCCCCAGCTCACATGGATATATATTGCCCCCCAGCTCACATGGATATATATTGCCCCCGCTCACATGGGTGTATATATGGCCCCAGCTCTCATGGGTATATATTGCCCCCCAGCTCTCATGGGTATATAGGTCCCCCAGCTCTCATGGGTATATAGGGCCCCCAGCTCTCATGGGTATATAGGGCCCCCAGCTCTCATGGGTATATAGGTCCCCCAGCTCTCACCTCTGCTGGCCCCAGGGCAGGCTCCTCCGGCGTCCAGTTCTTCTCCGAGGCGAGCGGCCGCTGGAAGCATGCGTCTTGGCCACTCGCCGGAAACCACCTGATCAGCGCAGAGGTCTCACGAGAGGATCTCGTGCGCTGGTCAGGTGGTTCCTATCCCACGTGAGCGGCCAAGCTGCATGTCAGTGGCCGCTCGCAGGGAGAGGGACGACCAGCGCGCGGCTCCCAGATTCCGGCGCTGATTGCTGGAATCTGGCGGGCAGCACCGGGCCCCCCTCCAGTGGCGGAATGCCAGGGCTTGGTCGCAACTGCGACCGCTGCGACCCTGGTACTTCCACCACTACCCTAGCTGCCACCAATGGTGGAGATAGGGGGTTCCAATGAACCCCCTATCTCCCGATCCGTGGCAGCTAGGGGTTAATGTTTGATATCGTTGGATCGACCAGAGCATGGCCTTTCCAAAGATACTTAACATGAGCATGAAAAATGTTTTTAAAAAATTACTAAAAAAAATAATTAAAAAAAAAAATATTTTAAAAAAAATTCTAAAAAAAAATAAACAAGTTTTTTTTTGTTTTTGTTTTGTTAATGCAGCAATATTGTTCCCATTTCAATTATAATGTGAACAATAATGCTGCACTAACGATTTTTGGATGCGGTGCGTTTGTTAAAAAAAGCAAAATTTTCCTAAAAAAAAATGTAACGAGACCCCATTTCTAATTTTTTTAACAAGCGCACCCCATACAAAATATAACCGCAAATGATCGCATGTTAAAATGTGAAAAAAAATACTTTACACATAATAAATTATTGAAAATTCTAATTTTATTGGATTTTTGTTATAATATACAGACATGACATAACGTATACATATAATAATGACATATTATGAATCTGCCAAGTCTGCCGGAAAGAACGATATATATAATATGTCTGGGTCATATATCAAAATATGGCTACAAAACACGGTTAATCATGATGAGCGAAAGCGGTAAAAATGACCTCAGCACAGAGGTGTGAAAAGCCTCAGCAGCGAAAGGGTTAAATGCAGCATATTAGGATGTTTTAGGGAAATTAATTCTCAAATCTCAATCAGAAGCAGACACCACCCCACCCTCAGTATGTTGTACAATGTATCAAATTGATTACCAGACTAAAAACACCTGGTGTTATGCCCGTTTGTGAACAGAGGTCATTTAGAGTTGATAATCTTTCCACGTACACATTAGTTTTTAATTCAATATCTAATAAACCGTTGCTTATAATATTCTGCAGTAAAGAGTCTCTTTATTTCTAGATTTTTTAGTATTTTTTTAAGCATTTTCTATACTTTTTTCAAAATTTCTTTTTTTTTCAAACTCGAACCGAACAGACCCAAAAAGTTCGAAATTCGCGAACTTTCGAACTGCCAAAGTTCGGGTCGAACTCCGAACCGTCCGAACCCGAACAGCTCATCCCTAATTACAAGCCCTCTTTCCTCTTCCTTAGAGATGGCCCCCAGAAATTGAGCTTTGTACGTCATCTTTTTCCATTGCTTTGACTGGTCACTGAGAAGGAAGGCAGGTTTTACCTGCAGATTCCTTTCCATCACAAATACTACCTATTTGGTGTATGGGGCATAATTAGACCAGATAATGTAGACAGATAATGTAATTAACTGTTGTCATCAAGATGCATCGTGCAACATCCCATCAAAACAGATCAATAGGACAACAGCAGATAAACAGGGGATTCATATCATAAAGTATCGAATAATATGGCAATGTTTGACAAACAAGACAGACAAACAAAGACCAATCCAACCTTTAACAGATGTAAACATGTTCTAGATAAGGGGAGTTGGAAAGGGCTACAGCAACCCACATAGTAATCCTATTACCAGATAGTAACAGATAAACATAGAAAATAATGATAATAACAGTATTCATGCATAACACAGGTGGCGCCAAAATCTTGCACCTAGAATTGTAGGTCAGGGTGACTTCAACACAGGTGTGGGCAGGAAACAATATAAAACATTAGGCCTGCACCTCCCAAATGTGTCTCTAGGTCCATGTACCCCAAGTTCAACGTGACTCTCATCACAGAGGGTAAGTTACGTTTTCATCATGTGATCATTACCTCTTTTTATGCATGACAGGACTTTAGGTGTTTTTGCACCTGCAGTCTGACGCTGCATACTGTTGTCTACAATTATACCCAGATCCTTCTCATTCACTACCACCCAACTCAATCCTTTTTAGAGGTTGAATCAATATTTTTGGTCCCAAAATGCATTACTTGACATACAGTATATCTGTATTAAATCTTGTCGCCGGCCTATGCCTCTTTAAACAAGCATTTCTCCAGAGTCGAGGTCTTCAGACTATATGGCCCTACCCAACACAGAAACAAGAGTTACAATAAAGGATCATTAATAATAAGGTAAAGATAACTGGACCCCGGAAAGGACCTTGAGTATTCCACTTATAACTTGCATCCAACTTAAATATTTATAGTTAACAACTCTGCGCAATCTGTCATTGAACCAGTTTTCAATCCAAGGACACATTTGTTCATTTGATCTTATTTAGTTTGGGCACTCCCTGCTCGTGTGGGATTGGGTCAAACGCTTTGGCAAACTTTTAATAGATCACATCTACTGAAACCATGTTGACTCCTTACTGGTGATTAGATTTACTGAATGTGAGACTATAGAACTATACTCTCCGGAATTAAAAAAAAACACAGTATTCATGATTTTGGTGAAGCTGTAGATAAAGAGGGGAGAGCAGCAGGTTCAGGGCATTTATGTTATAGTTTTTAATGCCATCTGTGTAGTTTTACTGGAATAAAAATACACAAAGATGGCAAGTCTTACTTCATGCACCATTAAATGCCATTAATTTGCAAAACACTGTACAAATAAAATGTCTAACCACTTAAGCAATCTAATGAATATTTTCCATTACATCCTTTTTAATAATTTTGCTTTTAAAAGCACCTCTTTATTTATGTGTGTTAAACATTTTTGAAGCTGAGACTCCATTATATACTCAAAATCATATAAAAGCTTTAAGTTGTCAGTTTAGAGAATCAAACACTTGCAAACCCTTCCAGCAAAGCTTTTCTCATCATATACTATTCTAGATGACTGCAAGAACATTCTCTGTGAAAGGTTCTGCTTACAAGTTTCCCTTCTATTTGACCTACTTTTAAAATTGTTAAAAGGAGGAGTGATTGATCATTCATTTAATGTTTTAAAGTAATGATGTCCACCAGTATGAAGATGGAGAAAAAACTGCTATGGCTTGCAAAGCATTTTGTACTTTGTTTCTATTGATTTTTTTTTAAGGTTGCAGAAAGGTTAGTGAGTACTACAAGGCAGAACATAAAGCTTGGATCTAGATTTCAAGACATAGCCTGCATTTTTTTTAACTTTATGAATGAATAGTCACGTAGTAAATTAAGGAAACTAAGGAAAGAAAGAAGCAAAGAAAGAAAACTACAGTGTTACATATTCTCATTCAAAAAAGATGAATTGTTTTACAGTTGTTTAGCTGTTACAACTAGGGATGTGCATGGCTGAAAAATTTGTTTTGTTTATTTTCGTTTCGTTACGTTTTTAAATAATTTTGTTTTCGGAACTAATTTCGTTTCATATTTTGTTTAATTTCGGATCAATTTGAAATTTCGAATCGATTCGAATTTCATATATCAATTCAATAGTTGATATCAATTTGAATTTTGGATCTCTAGAGAAAACCCCAATTAATCAAATTTTGCTGTTAAAATAAAAGCTAGGGTTAAATTTTAAGCTGTGTCACAGATTTAGTATTTGAGTCAAATTAAACAGTGAAACAAAATTAATTTGTTTCATAAAGTCCTTACTATTACTTGTATTGTAAGTTAAGATCAATTCGGTAGTTGATATCAGTTTGATAGTTCATTTCAAATTCGATAGTACTTGATACCAATTGGATAGTTCATTTGAAATTCAATAGTTGATATCAATTTGATAGTTCATTTCAAATTCAATAGTTGACATCAATTTGATAGTTCATTTGAAATTCAATAGTTAATATCAGTTATTCAAATTTTTCTTTTATGATGAAGACACGGTGTAAAACGAAATAAATTCGTTATATACCGTTTCGTTTCGAATTCGTACTTCCAAATACGAATTATCAAATTTCGTTCCAAATTCCAAATTTTTCCGAAACGAATGCACATCTCTAGTTACAACCTTGCCTGCATCTTGTAGAAAGCTGACTGGAGAAAAAGGATATTTTTTTAAATTGAAAGCCTGGTTTTGACTAACAGTAACAAAATCTTATTGTCACCTCTGTCTAATGGGCATTTCATTGCATGCAAGGTTTTTAACCCCTTCTCGGCCAATTGTTTTTCTATAAAACATTTGAAAGGTATCACTGTTTTTTGTGGAAAATCAATTTTCAGTAATTACTTTAAAACCATTTTCCACATGTTCACATTGTAATTTTTATATTGTAGTAGTCCTATTCGACAGACAGACAGACTGCTCCATCTGCTGAGGAAAAAATGCTACAGCAGTAGGAGTTCCATGCTGTATCATCTGTGGCTCTGTGTTGTAGACAGGGGCGGACTGACAACTAATGGGGCCCCCCGGGCAATAGGAGGTCATGGGGCCCCCTTGTTCCACAACCACAGGAGGCCACACCCATTAAAAACCCCACCCCCTACAACGCACCATCCACATGTACATTATTGTGCTAAAGAATTTATTTCTGAACTCCTAAAAATAACCTTTTTGAAAATCCACTTGGACCCAGCAGTGAATTGTGCCCCCCCTCCATACTTACAGATGGCCACCGCACTGCTGCAGCAGCCATCACCCACTCATTGCAGCTAAGGCTACACCCCGGCACAGAAAGTCCCTGTGGAAAATTTGGGAAACTGCCGATCACTTTAAAAGATACTGTACAATCCTGGCACACTGCACATTACAGAGCTGCACAGCAATAAACCTCACAGTAATGTGCAGTGTGTATGAGCGCATCACAGAGCTCCACAGCAATAAAACCCATAGTAATGTGCAGCTCACACATGGATATATTTTGCCCCCAGCAGCTCACACATGGGTATATATTGCCCCCCAGCAGCTCACACATGGGTATATATTGCCCCCAGCAGCTCACACATGGGTATATATTGCCCCCAGCAGCTCACACAGGATATATATTGCCCCCAGCAGCTCAAACATGGATATATATTGCCCACAGCAGCTCAAACATGGGTTATATATTTCCCCCAGCAGCTCAAACATGGGTATATATTGCCCCCAGCAGCTCAAACATGGATATATATTGCCCCTTTGCTCACTGGCTCCCTGGTGGCACTGTCTGAGGGCCCACGGGTTGGTAGGGGCCCGGTTTGGGGCGATGCAGTGGGCCCCCGCCGGCTTCCCTCTGAAGATCACTGAACTTAACAGGCAGCCAGCAGCGCACTCTGAAAATGCCGCAGTGGCACCTACACCTCCCCCTCACGTGACATGTCACGTGAGGAGGCGGTGCAGGCGCCACCACGGCATTTTCAGAGTGCGCCGCTGGCTGCCTGTTAAGTTCAGTGATCAGAGGGAACCCAGCAGGGGGCCCACTGCGTCGCCTGAAACCGGGCCCCTACCAACCCGCGGGCCCTCGGCAGTGCCCCAGTGCCCGATGGGTCAGTCTGCCCCTGGTTGTAGACTCCTTATTGCTAGTGCTAGCACTCACATAAATGAGCATTTTCGCTATATTAAAGGAGGTGATAGCGCTGCACCTGTATCGCCTCCTGATCACTATTGGGATAAAAAACAATTAGCGAATCGGTATTAGCGCTTTTTAGAGCCAGCTTACTGTACTTTGCGCTTCCTATGCTTAACATGGGGAGCGTGAAGTGTAAGCAATCAATAATTAGCGTTAGGATCACACAGTCCTAACGCTAATCACAAACAGCTGTCGCTAACTGAAAATGTTAGCATCAGCTTAGAGCTATAGCAAACTGATTCCACTGCTGCAGAATCAGTTAGCTGCAGCTGTAACTCCCTCCCCTCAATAATCAAATACTCACCTCTCATCCAGCGGCGAGAACGGAGGCCTGAACACTGCTTCTGGCCCCTGAGAATTCTTTTTTCCCCCAGTCTCCCTCTGCTCCCGGCGGCCAGGAGCAGCAGATCTGGCTGCCTTCCTACCGCTGGAACAGAGGTGAGTATTTGATTTCTGGGGGGGGGGAGTTACAGCTGCAGCTAACTGATTCTGCAGCAGTGGAATCAGTTTGCTACAGCTCTAAGCTAGTGTGACTTTTTTGTTAGCGCCAGCTGTTAGTAACTACAGTTAGGACCTTGTATCCTAACGGTAGTTACTCTGTGCTTGCACTTTGCGCTCCCCATGTTAAGTATAGGGAGCGCAAAGTACAGTAAATGCGCGCAAAAAAGAGCTACTGCAAATTCGCGAATGTTTTTTTTTAACTCGTTAGCGAATCGGATGTGATTCAGGCGCAGCGCTAACGCTAACTCTCACGGTAGCATTAGCTTGAAGGAGGTCGTAGGGTCCTCAGTGTTTGGCTCCCATGCAGATAAAATGAAGCAATAAAATAAATAATGCAAAGTACAACTTAATTAAGATAGTTTCCTTTAACGAAAAGATTGCATCTGTTTTTAAATCCATCACAATAGATTGTACATTTCTTTAAAGGAACTGGACTTAATTTACTTTTTATGCATTTGAATTGTGGCTGAGCAAGTGAATTCATTTTGCATAATAATTATCTCTAAATACTTAAAGGAAATTTTATTTTTTATGACAATTTCAAAATGACTCATAAAATGTCTTTGATAGCAGCTTCTGAAGCTTATATATCACACTGCCTGGAGTGATACTCTGCTAGAAAATAAAATAAAAACTAGCAAATAAAGTACATTTCGCTTTTGCTTTAAATATACTTCGGTCACTGACATTTCCTTGCTTATTTTTAGTATCTTACACCTAGAGAAAAGCAGCAATTGCAACATAATAAAAAAAATATATGATAAAAGCAAGACTTTCTGGTAAAGCTTCTTTGATGTCACAAAAATTATAAAGTGGTACATGTTTGCCCTTAAATAGACTGACACCCTTGATTCCTTTTCCGAACTATGCATCGTTTAAACAGCTATGGATTTTTAGAAAGACTTACAAGATACTAAGTATTTTTTATCTATACTAAATACTTAGGGCACTTTTCCAAACTTCACACTAACATGGGGATGCTAATTGGGAAAATCGTCTTCAGACTTTCCTGCAGAGTTCCCATGTTAACGTGGTATTCCGGGGCTTCTCCATAGGACTCCATGGAGCGTTACACTTCCGGGTTGAGAACCCTGTGGGACCTCGCTCTCAAGAAATCGTGCAGCACCGCAGAGTGATCGCGGAGGGAGACTGGGAACTATTTGTCTCCAGTCCCACTCTGCTCGCAGCAGAAGAAGCGGTGGATCGGGCCACCCTTCTCGCCGTGGGATGAGAGATGAGTATTGGATTTAATGGGGGGGTTTTGGGGGGTTTATTGATTTTGCAATTGCAGAATCATTTAACACCAGCTTTTAGGAGGTGCTAACATTTAGCTCTCCACATTCCGACAGTAATTTGTGCCCGTACTTAATACCGTACTTATCAAAACTCTACTTAATGACTACGCTCCCATGTTAGGTATAGGATGCGGTAAGTACAGCAAGCTCACGCAAGCTGCGAGGCGCTGATTGATTTCACCACAGTGTAGCGTCAGGAATGTAATAGGAATGCGAGACGTTAAACTTACCTTTCCTAATGTTAACAATTACATAGTGAAACGCTACATTAGCACCAACTATGGAATCGAGTCCCTAGTATTTTATTTATCAACTTTTACTGATAACGATAACCTATATTCAAAAATGACTGTTTCGCGACACTTTAGCCACTACTAGATTAGCGCTTATTATTTTAAATCTCATATCAGTGGACATATTTATAAACCTTTATAAAAGAGAAAACAATTCCCCTTAACCAATATGCTATCAAAGGATTTTCCAGAAAATCACTATCAGTAAACAGTGGTTTTTTGGAAAACTCTTTCTAATGGATTTGGAAATATTCCATACTGTAAAAACCTATAGGCAGGTCTGTGTCTCTATCTGTTGGGAAAAAGGAGCTACTGCATCACTGGACTTTGTGTTGTACCTTTTGGGGATATGTATTGTAGACACATATTGGCTTCTGGTTTCAAGAGTGTTAGATGATAAGGTATCAAGTGTGGGGTGCTAAAATCTTAGGGGCGTGTTCTGGGGCCAATTGCCAAAATTAATTTGCAAATGGGCTCCAGGATGTGGCCCTAAAGTTTTAGCTTATCCGACATGACAGCAGATGAGTTAAGACTGTTTTGAGCAAATTGGACTTATGTTTTTCTCACAGTAGAAAGACAGAGCCCCAGCTGAATTGTACATGTAGTAGCCTTTTTTCCCTTTGCATATAAAATAAACTTACTGTAGAAATGTATGGTGTAGATGATACATACATTGTTACAGTTGCTGTAATGGGAGGTGGTTTTCCATAAAACTACTGGGTCCTGACAGTGGTTTCATGGAAACCACTTGGTAGTGAATAGGTTAAAAAGTGATTTCTGCTTGTAATGCACTTACCCTACTGTTTAGAGAATCACAATTTCTTGATAATAGGCCATAGTGTGGAAAGTGTATACCCAATACAGGGCCCTATTACGCTCTTCACGTTAAAACGCGGGCGCAAGGGAGGAAAAACTGCGCCCGCAGTTTTCCACCTTGTGTCCGCATTTTAACGCTGGATTACAATGCAGGCGCAAAAAATGCTGCCTGCATTGTTTCTGAGCGTAAAAATCAGGGATGCTCGCGGCTGCGCTCAGCGCAGCCGTGAGCATCCACTTGCTGGAGTTCATAGGACTCCATTGAGTTCCACCCTGCCGGTCACGTGACCAGCCGGATCTCGCCTCGCGAGTGATACGCAGGGACTTTTTCAGTACATTCGCACAACTCTCACAGTCAAGAACTCAAGTTGTTTTTATGTCCTTTGTTTATCTGTATGTTCTGCAGACTCTTTGACTGATGTATATTTATACCTCGACCTGCTATATCTTGTTTCTTGTACAGTACACTGACACTTGAATAAAACTGGCTTGATTAAAACAGAAAACAAATATATATAGATAGATATATATCACTATCATCAAGCATATTTTGTTAAATATTATAGTTATGTGACACCACTTCGTGTGAAATCAATATTATTTCTATTTTAGAGAAAACTCTCTAGACCCATATTTCGTAACAAATTGTGGGTATCAAATGAAATTAAATATACATTTTTAAATTAAAATATAATTACATAACATTTAGCTGCAATATATCTAATCATCACAATATAAGTGAAATTATACTTATAATTTATAATCCCTTATCAGGGGAGTAAAGTGATGTGGCTTTCATGCTAGATTTTGGTGTTGTATAAGAAATTCTTACTTTCCACTTTGAAGAACCTTTATATTATGGTCCAGTGTAATGGGATTTAAAAAAAAAATGAATATGAATAAAGACATTATAATGCTCCATGACATGTTTGTAACTCTTTACCCCTGCACATGAAGGATAAGAACGTCCTTGATCTTTTAGGTCCATGTTGGTTATTAAGATTTAAGAAGTCCCATTCCAGATAATTTTTTGAGACCCTTTTGGTTCACACAGCTCTGTATATTAATAATCTTTATTTTTATACATGATGGTGTGGAGAGACCATGACTGTATAGCAATGTGTGCAAATAGCCAGCCTCTCCAGCGTTATATTAGCACTACGGTGTTATTAACATTAACTATATTGTATTATTAGTTATCTACATTTAATTTAGCAGCAAACCCATGCCTCACTCCAGCAATACAGGAGGTTTCATGTTCTATAAATTAGTAGCGTCAGTTAAGTAATTTGTACTGCTGCAATTAAATATAATTACCTTGAAGACCGAGTCTAATGGATAGAAGGCATAATTTGACCCTTTAGATGTCTGAGAGATTTTTTTCCCCATTTTCTATCTGTTGTGACTAAGGCCTCTCTATTCCTTTTGCATTAATAGCGTAGATACTCGAGTATAGCATGACCCAAATATAACGCGATGGATAGAGACTTATTATGGAAATGAAAGAATACTCCAGACTCGAATATAACGCGAGGAGCAAAATTATAAAAGTTTACTGTACCAGTAAACAATTAAAATCCTTCGAGGTTCTCTTAACACAGTCAGGCTACCCCTCAGGCCAGTGTGCTCTGCTCTAGAATGATTGTAGTTGTTACCAAGTATGAAGCTGTCGGCCATCCTACGTCTTTACTTGCGATAAGATGGCCGGCGGAGCGAGATGACCAACGCAGTGAATCATTCACAGATAGCCAGCATGCCGGGAGGTGTAGTTTTCTGACCTCCTTTTCCAGCAGGCAGGCTCATCCACCGCGTTGTCTGCCGATAGCCAGTCCTCCACCAGAACGAGCTCCTGACCTCACTGCAGAGGCACTGCTCAATTCTCCTCACATTTAGGCTAGGGTCAGACTGAGGCAGTGCGAACGCGCGTTCTGGCGCACATAAATCACGGCCGCACTAGCAGCAGATGACGGGCAATGACGGCCAATATACGACGTACGGTCGCGCACAAAAGTCCGGCCCGCGCAACGCAAGTGGAAAATGAACGCATTTTTTCGAGAACGTTAAACGCTGGTACAGACGTACAGAGTGCGCTGCGGCCGCATAGCAGCGTGTGTGCGTGATTAGGAGACGTCAGACGCTGCTAGTGTGCGGGCCTACATAACGTTCAAACAGCCGGATTTCCCTAGACTTCTTTTTACCCCATCGTCATGAAATACGTCCAGAATTGCGCATCGTCTGACCACTTAAGCGTATTCCGTGAAAAAATGCGTGCGCACGCATCGACGTACATTTTGACGGTGGCCGCAGAAAATGCGCTCATCTGTCCCTAGCCTTAGAATGTGAGGAGGCTTGCGCAGCTAGTCGGCAGCAACGTCAGGACGTGGACAACAAAAGGGTGGGGCTGGCTATTGGTGGATGACGCAGTGGATGAACCTGCATGCATGCTGGAGGTCAGAAAACTACACCTCGCGGCGTGCTGCGCGAAGTGCACGGAGCGAAGGTGCATATTCGGTTTTAAGCCAATCTTGAATCATTGGCTTACACAGAGCGTGTCCTCTGGCTGTGATGGATCCCCCCACTCCCGAAATCGTGAGTTTCTGAATTGTTTGCGGGCGTCAGGGAGCCCGCATTCACTTCATGGAGTTTACCAGAACTTTTGGGAGAGGTGGGATCCGCGTGCAAGTCAATATTTTTTTGCAAGCGATGCAGATGACTCGAATATAACACGACCCCTCCAATTTTATTGTAAATTTTTGTCACCAGAATCTAGCAGTATACTCGATTTGGGGGGGGGGGGGTTTACCAAAGCAGATTATATACATTTTTAAAGTAGAGAAATAGTTTTTTTTGTGACACCATTTATTTGCACATTAAAGGGATAAGCATACTGTTAGAACCAACCACCTCGCACACAAGGATATCATTTGATTGGTTCCCACAGCCACAATCAGCTGTGTGGGCCATGGCATCTGATTTTATGAATGCTTAATCCTTTCCCGCCGTAGGGCCTACTATGCCATCCCTGCGCCAGGTGCGCCTTGAAGCCGTGGGGCGTACTACTACAGCCTGTTTACTTCAATGGGTACACCAACTAGGTGGCGCACGCTGCACACCATTCGCTGCTGCAGGACTGCCTGGATTAGGCTGTTCTCCCAGCAGCCAGTGCAACGCTACGCAAATGCACTGCGTGGCAGCTTGAAGGAGGGCCCGCCATAGCAGCCGGCTAATAGGGCATAGTAGTATGCCTCAGCCAGCGTTGAAGGCCTCCTGCCGGGCACCACCTACCCTTTATGAAAGGTTAATCCCCTTCAGGATATGTATGGATGTTAATCTCCTTTGTACACCCGGTACAGAGGAGACCTACATCCCAACAAGCAGGGCTGAGGCATCTGACAATGGGCAAAATGTAGCTCCAGTGATCAAATGCTGTCCTGAGTCAACCAGTCACTTTGTATTAGTAAGTTTTTATTAATGAATTGCATGTCTCCTGTTATAGGTTTCTCTTTGATAAGTACTGAAGAAAAATAATCATTTAAAATTTCTGCCTTATCCTGATCTTCCGTTAACAATAACCCTGACTCAGATTTTAGTGAACCTACATTTTCACTCTTGGGTTTTTTAGAATTTATGTACCTAAAGAATCTTTTAGGGTTGGTCTTGCTCTCTTTGGCTATTTCTTTTTCATTTTCTAGTTTAGCCCATCTAATTGCTTTTTTACATGCTTTATTGGCTGCCCTATATGCTTTATAGGATGCCTCAGATTTATCAAATTTAAAAGCTTTAAATGCCTTCTTTTTTATTTTTCATTTCCTTAGTTACCTTCCTACTAAGCCACATTGGTTTCAGTCTGTTTCTTTTATATTTATTAACCAGTGGAATATATTGTGACGTGTACTTTTCTAGTGTTAGTTTAAGATATTCCACTTATCCTCCGTGTTTTTCCCGTGAAAGAGTTTCTGCCAGTCAATGACATTGAGAGCTTCCTTTATTTTAATAAAGTTGGCCTTTTTAAAATTATATGTTTTAGCATGCCCCTTATGAATGTGTTTTTTTGAGTTAATTTCAAAAGTCACCATGTTATGGTCACTGTTTCCCAACTGTTCCTTTACATTAATATTTGAGAAAAGATCCACATTATTTGTTATAACCAGGTCCAGACAGTTATCCTCTCTAGTTGGCGTTTCTACCAGTTGTGACATGAAGGTATCATTTAAAATGTTCAGAAACCGGATTCCCTTTGCTGAATTACTAGTCCCACTATCCCAATTAATGTCTGGGTAATTAAAATCTCCAATAATTAAAGTGCTACCATGATGTGCAGCCTTCCTAATTTGCTCTAACAGTTGTTCTTCCTCATCATTATCTATATTAGGTGGTTTATAGCATATGCCAACCAATAGTTGACTTCCCTGTTTATTCCCCAACGAGATATTTACCCATAAGGATTCCACATTTCCCTCATCGCTTTCCAGTTGTGTAATATTAGGCTTTAAATCCTGATTTACATATAAACACACTCCACCCCCTTTCTTATGTTCCTATCCCTTCTAAACAATGTATAACCGTTTAAGTTTACAGCCCAGTCATGCGTTTCGTCCCACCATGTTTCTGTTATTCCTATAATGTCGTATTGCTTAGTGTTTGCTATTACCTCTAGTTCCCCCATCTTGTTATTGAGGCTCCTTGCATTAGCAAGCATACATTTAATGTTGTCTCTACCCACACATGCTGAATGCGACTTTACATTACATGCCTCCACTGTTCTGACATTACCCATCCCCCCGGCTCCACCCCCCTTAGTCTGAACTGAAACCCTTCTGCTATCTGCTCTGTCTCCATTTTGTAAGATACTGTATCCCTCCCCCCCTTCCACTAGTTTAAAGTCTCCTCCAACCTTTTTTGTGAAGTGCAAAATGAAAATCAAAGGGGACAAAGTGGGAGAAAAGAAATAACAGTGTGCAAAATAGTGAAGCTAGTGATGACAGACAGGAAAAAAATAAATGAATGGATGATAGAAGAGCTAAATGCACGTATGTAGTGTAATGAAGAAAGTGTCTGTGATGTGTGTGTAGATGCAATGCTGTGTGGTGTCCGAAGTTGAAGTGATAGTGTGCAAGAAGGGAGAAGAATGTCCCGAAAGATGTGATGTGTCAAGTGAGAGTCAAAGAAAAGTGTGAAGGAAAGAAAGAGGTGTGCGGGCTAGTAAATCTCATAATGACATGTATGTCTATGAAGTGGTGTGTGTGCGGAGGGATAAATGTACATAAGAAGGAAATGTCCGTGAGGCAAGTGGGAATATATATACATATGAGTATGAAAAAAGCAGCCGGTTAACAGGGCATAGTAGTATGCCCCAGCCAGCGTTGAAGGCCTCCTGCCGGGCACCACCTACCCTTTATGAAAGGTTAATCCCCTTCAGGATATGTATGGATGTTAATCTCCTTTGTACACCCGGTACAGAGGAGACCTACATCCCAACAAGCAGGGCTGGGGCATATGGCAATGGGCAAAATGCAGCTCCAGTGATCAATTGCTTCAGACAAACTATTACCTATGGGCAGAATTCCTGGATCCATTCATACTTTCACCAGTAGGAATAGCAGACATTATCTTTGTAGACAGATTATTGATGCCCCGCCTTAAAGAAATGGAATTCACAACTGCCTTTGAAAACAAGTCATATATATATATATACACACTGATCAGCCACATGAAAACATTACATTGAATATATCATTTCAATTAGGTCTGTCAAGGCGTGGAATATGTTAGACAGTAAACAGTCAGTTCTTTAATTCCATGTGTTGAAAGCATGATAAAAGGTCAAGCAAAATATGTGAGTGACTTTGACAAGGGCCAAATAGTGATGGACAAACGACTGGGTTAGAGCGTGTCTTTGTAAGCTGTTCCCGATGATATGGAAATTTTGGACTTTGCGCAAAAAAGTCCCGGTGCACTAAAAGGTACACTTCAGTATTAAAGTGCGCCCAGTACAAACAAATCCGTCGCTATAAAAAACACGCTATATTCAGTTCTTTCCGTATAAGGGGTGAAGTACTTCTCTATCCCAGAAAGATTCAGACACGATGCTGGTTCTAGCTGCAGTCCATCTACCAAGAGACCTCTTTGCCTCTGGACTCCTTAATTTATTAGACCAATAGGACAACGCCCAGTGGGTGATGGCTCTACAACATAAACCAGTCAGCCCAGTAAGAACATTTACATATAAAAAGGAGAGGGGAGTGCACTAGGATGGCTGACTAGTCCACTGTACACACCTCATCCCTGTATAAGGATGAGTCATGTCCATTGTCCCCGTCAGCCATGTTTGGCCGACCATCCGCATCACTGTCAGCATGGATCCCATTCAACACTGCTCAGATTTGATCAGTATCTAGTGAAGATCAGTCTACTTGTTCTTATAGATTTGCGACATATCGGCGGAGACATTCCAGCTATTGTCAGTACACGGTACGAGTGTACAGACAAGGCAGGCATGTCTTAAAAGCAGGTATATATCCAGAAAGGGATAGCGTAGCTGCAACAGAGATATAATACGTATCTCTCGTTATGCAGACTTCACTTCTCCAATGTGCATAGACATTGAGAGGTAAGAAGCCCAGCACATTGTACTTAGTGCTCACAAATCGCCCCCGCACACGGAGAACACGTCTCTAAAACCATGAGAAGGTTTTCATACTGACGGTTTTGCCGCTGGTTCTGATTAAACCCAAGTACCCTCTGCTAGAGCGTTTCTCAGTTAAATCCGACACAGGGAGACAGATGACAACCTATAAAACACACACATCCTAGAATATAATGTCCACATAATAAAATTTCCACAACACCAGTAGGCAGTAGCTACTAAACGTGGTGCAAGGAAGGTGAATTGTCATCAGGGTCATGAACAGCCAAAGCTCATTGATACACATGGGGCGCAAACTCTAGTCAGTCCAGTTCGATCGCATAGATGAGCTACTGTATCTCAAAATGCTTAAAAACATAATGCTGGCCATGATAGAAAGGTGTCAGAACATACTTGACACGTACTATCTACCTAATATTGTTGAAGGCCACATACAGCCCTTTATGTCAATGGTCATGAATTTGTCAACATGACAAAGATTTCATGGTGTCGCCTTGGCCTCAAAATTCCCCAGAGCTCAAGCTGATGTGGGATGTGCTGAAACAAGAAATCAGATACATGGAGGCCCTATCACACAACTTGCAGGGCTTAACACCTTCACTGCAGATGACGTGCTGGCCATGTCCAGCACTTTCCTGCTAGGAGCTGGAGGAGGTGAGCAACACGTCATTGGTCTCTCGGCCCTGTGTTGATCTGGCACCAATTGCAGATTTCTCCCACATCAATCTTAGATGTCGGCCCTACCTGTGGGACCTCCCTCTGTCCACTGATGTCATCGCACATTGGTGCGATGATGTCAGAAACTAGACTTCCCTCCTGCCTGACAAGGAACCCCAGTATCTCTGAAAACATACCAGACAGAGGGTCATATAGAGAATAATTGGAAAGACCATAGGTATACCAGGGCTCAAAATTTCAAGCTCCAAGCTACTAACCAGGACATAAGAGTTACTCGCCACCAGTTGCTCCACCTAACCCCTACCCACCCCTTAACTCTGCTTCTAAACACACCCCCTCTTAAATTATCTTATGAAATTACACTGTTAAATGTTTTATTTAGAATAAAGTTACAAAAATAACATTAATACCCAGACATCAGACCCCAGATACATGTATACCCAGTCATCGGACCCCAGTGTGAGCAGAGCGAGGAGGCAGGGAAGCTCCCCTCCACCCCCCTGCCAGTGACAGAGACAAGCTTGGTCAGGTTAGGCAGCTGATCTCTGCCACAGTGCAGCTTGGGGTGGGGGGGGCTGCACGGTGGCACTGCCGGAATACACAGCACAAAATATTTTTTTGTGCTGCCTGTGTGTGCATTTCCACTCGCCCTCACTTAATATCCATTCGCCAAATGCTAGTAGGCGAGTGGAAATTTTGAGCCCTGGGTATACCCTTTCCAATGATACTAGAGAAGCAAAACATCTATATTAAAAAAAGGTGTTTTTTTATTTATTTTTTCCTCCATTTTTTGTTCCAATGCTCGACTGTTGTTCACTATATTAGGCAATATCAGACAGATGGTTTTAATGTTGAGACTGACGTGTATATGTATATGAATACAGTATAAGTCTTGGAAATGCCAATCTAAATCTTCGACAAAATAATATTGCCTTTGCCACAGAGTAGCACAGGGATGCTTATGGTTATTTTCTTGCCTTAGAACCAAAATCTCAGAGTAAATAAATATTTTTATGTGTTTGAGGAACAGTAACTGTCAGTGTGTGTGTGTAGATATTTATATGATGGAAAGAATGATAAATTTCACATAGAAGGAAAATATTTGATATAAAATTTAAAACATATGTTTACTGTCCAAACTGACTGCTTTAATTATTTTTTGCGTTGTATGATTGTTATAACCTATAAATCGGTTACAGGTTTTATTGCTGGGTGAAGAAAATGTACTATTGCGTAATCTGTAGTAAGGAGTAGTTTAACAATGGAATTCACATAATATGTTCTTGAGCCATACAAATAGCTTTATATTCAGTGCATGTTATATGCTGTGCTAATTTTATATACTATTATGTATATTCCAAGTAAACATATCTACTTGTCTCTGTCAGTAGGAACTATTTAACACAGAAGCACATTATTTTCTTTTATAATAAAAAGTTGTTATCTTGCTATGATATAAACCATTGTTTTACTTATAGTTCTACTATATTTACTGATCACTGAGCATTAATGGACTTCAACTGTGTAGCCTGGCCATTAGACAGATTGGGTAGATGCCAGGTGGGTCACAATGTTTGTGGGCTGCTGGCCTCAGACGAGCCCCAAGTCCAACCCATTATCCACCCAAACCCTGCTTAGGCTAGGGTCAGACGAGCGCATTCTGTGGGGACTGTGCGTCCGTGCGCATGGGACGTACTTTCTGACTGACGACAAGGTAGTGGCCACACGGTCCGTTTATGTGACTGACTTTTTTTTGACTGATGTAGATGGGAAATAAAATTAATGTGAAAAAACCTTTTTGTCCATCAAAAATGCTGGACATCAAAAATGCAGTCCGTCTGACTACGTTCCATCACTCACACACAAAGCTATGCGGACGTTCTGGAGGTGGCGCACTCCGCATGTCCGTTCTAGCGGTTTGATATTGTTGCCTAACTTGCGTCCGTTCGTCCATTTGCCGCGTTCGTTGGGCGTCCGCACTTCTGTACGGACGTACTTCGTGTGTGGATCTCTATTGATCATAATTGTATGCTACCACGGACGTTAAAATGTGCGGCAACACGGACGTGATCACTGCGCTCGTCTGACCCGAGCCTAAAACGTAGGCCCATGTATACTATATCCATAGGACCTGTCCGTTCGACTCCCTTCACAAGCCGATTGGATTTGCTCCATCCAAAATTGTAGCCATTCAGAGATGTATAAAATAACATTTTTCTCTAGAATGAACTCTGCCTCACATTTTAAGGATGATTTCATTAATTTCTAACTAATTTCATGTCGCATTTTATTCCCAAATCCTTGCCATAAATCTTTATTTCTGCATTTAAGCTCCGTAAAACAAAATTACATCCAAAAGGTTAACAGGGCGATTAATGATTTATTTGATATTATGATTTAAGTATGCAAAATAAATGAAAAATTGATTGTTAAGTAGAGTCTATTTCTGGTTCCCCGCAGTGTACAGTGGTTAATGATAAGTAATCAAGCTAATTGTATATAATTGTTACTATGATGATTAAGAGTATTTTGGACACTCATAAGGTTATCATCGCTGTAAGTTTGGTATGTATAAATAGCAACATTTAAACTTAAATGGAGGAATCATACACTAAACACAAATGCATGTTCCAAAATTCCCATGTCTACACACGAAACTGTCAGGTCTTTTCAAAGAAAGGTGAAACTCAGGAGAATGACTAGAGAAGTGAAAATTCTAGGTTGTTTAAAATCATCAAGTGATATATTTGAGGAATATGAAAGTAAATAGTGACACAATTTAAAAGAAGTAGTAATGAATGTAAAGCATTCACTATTATTTTTCCCATAATGAGTATTAACACAGAATAGAGTTTTATCCCGATGCACTATCAGTGAAAAAATGATAAATGGTGAAGGAGAGGCAAAGCACACTAAATTAGGGTTTGTTCTCTATACACAGGGCTATTCAGAGAAAGATGAAACTCAGGAGAATTGGCAGGAGAAGAGAACAATCTAGACCAAATAGCCGATTTGAAAAGTGAGATAAATGGGAGAATTTTTCTGGTTTGGCTATTTTGACATAGAATTTTCACTTCTCCAGTCATTCTCTGGCGTTTCACCTTTCTTTGAATAAACCAGATAGACATTAATAAGTAGTTGGTGCTCCCTTTGCTGCTATAAGAGCTTCCACTCTTCTGGGAAGGTTTTCCACAAAGTTTTGGAGTGTTTCTTTGGGAATTTTTCCTCATTCATCCAGTAAAGCATTTGCGAGGTCAGGCACTGATGTTGAACAAGAAAGTTTGGATCGCAATCTCCGTTCCAGTTCATCCTAAAAGTGTTAGATGGGGTTGAGGTCACGGCTCTTTGCCAGCCAGTTCTTCCACACCAAACTCATCCAACCATGTCTTTATGGACCTTGCTTTGGGCACTTGGGACACAGTCTTGCTGGTATAGAAAATAAGCTCTGCAGAATGAACCTCTGCATAAGCTCTGCAGAATTTGTTTCACATATATTTGGAAATCCAGGCTGCATGGGTAGGTGCTTGATTTTATATATCTGTGGCAATCGGTCTGATTGGAACTACTGAATTCAATATTACAAGATGTGTCTCAATATTACAAGATGTGTCTCAATATTACAAGATGTGTCTCAATACTATTGTCCATATAAGGGGTTATTCAGAGAGAGCCAAATTTGCACCAAACGGTGAATTTTCCTGTATGTTGCATTTTCAGGGCCATTCAGCTATTCGAACCTGGCAATTCACCAACTATTAGCTAATTGCCAGCGAAATACGAGTAATCTTCGGCAGCAGTGAAATTCTCCATTGAGAAGCAATGGTTAATCTATTCAGAGAACACCGAACAGCAGGGAAATGCCCTGATGTTTCCGAAACAATTTCGGCAGTTTTGCAGCGGTTTTTATTTTCGACTGTAGTTTTTCGGGGGATTTTCCCTGCCATTCAGGGACCCTGCGCTGAATGCTGAATTCACCGCGGGGTCAGGGAATTTGATTCCCGGAGTTCGGGGAAAGAAAGAGCACAGAAAGTCCAGTGGAATTTTGGTGCTCTCTGAATAACTCCTATAATGTATAATAGGAAGGCTTCCATTGTGCCTACCACAAATGATCCAATACCAACTTAGGCTAGGGTCAGACGAGCGCGTTTTCTACGGACTGTGCGTCCATGCAGTACGGACGCACTTTCTGACGGAAGACGCAGTAGTGGCCACACAGTCCATTTTTTTAACTGACGTTATTTTTGACAGATGTAGGAGGGAAAATAAATTAAAATAAAAAACCATTTTGTCCGTCAAAAATGCTGGACGTATAAATGCAGTCCGTCTGACCACGTTCCATCACTCACACGCAAAGCTATGCAGACGTTGCGGACGTGGCGCACTCCGCACGTCCGTCCTAGCAGTATTATGTTCTTGCCTAACCCGTGTCCGTTTGCCACATCCGTTGTGCTTCCACACTTCTGTACGGACGTACTTCGTGTGTGGGTCTCTATTGATCATAATTGTATGCTACCACGGACGTTAAAATATGAGGCAACACGGATGTGATCAGTGCGCTCGTCTGACCCTAGCCATAGCTGACATCTTCTGAAAGGAAGGCATATGTCCTAATCAGAAGCCTCTGATAACCTACACATTTTTTTTTCTGACAGTCTGACAAGATAGAATTCCAAATGATCAGACCAGTGTAATTTGTTTCATGTATCATACAATTAATTAGGCGACACCATTTCACAAGGTGCTATACCATATTTTTTAAGTATTCTTGTTTCTTTCTTGTGGTATTTGTAGTAGAGAATATATACAGTGGCAAGAAAAAGTAAGTGAACCCTTTGGGATTACGTGGAGTTTTGCATGAATTGGTCATAAAGTGTGCTCTGATTTTCATCTAAGTCACAACAATTTGAAAAACACAGTCTGCTTAAAATAATACAACACAAACATTATATGTTTTCATGTTTTTATTGAACAGACCATGTAAACATTCACAGTGCAGGGTGGAAAAAGTATGTGAACCTTTGGACTTAATAACTGGTTGACCCTCCTTTGGCAGCAATAACCGCAACCAAACGTTTCCTGTAGTTGCAGATCAGACCTAAACAACGATCTGGAGTAATTTTGGACCACTCCTCTTCACAAAACTGTTTCAGTGTAGCAATATTCTTGGGATGTCTGGTGTGAATCGCTCTCTTAAGGTCATGCCACAGCATTTCAGTCTCGTTGAGGTCAGGACTCTGACTGGGCCACTCCAGAAGGCGTATTTTGTTTTGTTGAAGCCATTCTTTTGTTGAATTACTTGTATGCTTTGGGTCATTGTCCTGTTGCATCACCCATCCTCTGCGGAGCTTCAGTTGACGGACAGATGGTCTTACGTTTTCCTGAAAAATGTCTTGATAAACTCTGGAATTCATTTTTCCATCAATGACAACAATCCGTCCAGGCCCTGAGGCAGCAAAGCAGCCCCAAACCATGATGCTCCCTCTGCCATGTTTTACAGTGGGGATGAGGTTTTGATGTTGGTGTGCTGTGCCTTTTTTTCTCCACACATAGTGTTGTGTGTTTTTTCCAAACAACTCAATTTTGGTTTCATCTGTCCACAGAATATTTTGCCAGTAGTGCTGTGGAACATCCAGATGCTCTTTAGCAAACTTCAAACGTGCTGCAATATTCTTTTTGGACAGCAATGGCTTCCTCCGTGCTGTCCTCCCATGTACTCCATTCTTGTTTAATGTTTTCCTTATTGTAGATGTGTTTAACAAAAATGTTAGCATGTGCTAGAGATTTCTGTAAGTCTTAAGCTGACACTCCAGGATTCTTCTTTACCTCATTAAGCATTCTGCGCTGTGCTCTTGCAGTCATCTTTACAGGACGACCACGCCTAGGGAGAGTAGCAACAGTGCTGAACTTTCTCCATTTGTAGACAGTCTGTCTTACCGTGGACACATGAACATCAAGGCTTTTGGAGATACTTTTGTAACCCTTTCCAGCTTCATGCCAGTCAACAATTCTTGATCGTATGTCTTCTGAGAGCTCTTTTCTGCGAGGCATGGTTCACATCAGGCAGTGCTTCTTGTAACCAGTAAACCCAAAACTGGCGTGTGTTTTGAAAGGGCAGGACAGCTTTCAGCAACACATCCAATAATATCACACTGATTGGACTCAAGGTTGGCTCACTCCTGGCTCCAATTAGCTCTTGGAGAAGTCATTAGGCTAGGGGTTCACATACTTTTCCCACCCTGCACTTTGAATGTTTACATGTTATGTTCAATAAACACATGAAAACATATAATGTTTGTGTTGTATTATTTTAAGCAGACTGTGTTTTTCAAATTGTTGTGACTTAGATGAAGATCAGAGCACATTTTATGACCAATTCATGCAAAACTCCACGTAATCCCAAAGGGTTCACATACTTTTTCTTGCCACTGTATGTATATATATATATATATATATATATATATATATATATATATACATACATATACATTTAAATTATGGTGGAGGGCAAAAAGTGAGAGTAAAAGCCCCCACATAGCAAATAATAAAGTTCATAATTGTACAGACCCAGGATGCAAAAAAGTGAGATGTTGGAGGCTTCATTTGCATGTCCTACCCATAGTTCCTTGCCGCATATGGGGAATGATCTTTGTGGGTAAAACAGTTCTCTGAATTGCTGGGATGTGTAAATGTCTTCCACAGTTATAAACGTTACTTATAGATTTTGAGAAAGTTCCTTACCTTTGTTTAAATTATGATACCACTTTATAACAGATTACTTAAAGAATATATATATATTTGTTATTTAAATTAATCTGCCATTAAGTGGTATCACACTTTAAACAACAGGTAAGGAACTTTCTCAGTGATTGCTTACTAAACAGAATTAATCTGTTTTTCCACTTTCTACTGACGATTAAGCCAAATAACCTCACCATCCTACAGGGCTTTACGTGGCTGGCAGAGATTTCTGCGGACCGTTGACTGCACTTGCAACATATGAAAAAGATAAGCCTCCTTTGGACCATGGGTTCATCAAGTTCCATTAACATAGTAATGACTCTCTGGGCTCAATTCCAAGTGGGACATTAGCATTCAAGAGTAAACCATTAACTCTTAAGGCTCTACTCGCAAATATATAAAGTAGAGCCTCATCTCCTGTTATGGCTCAGTTTGATTAGGAGGATACTGTATATTCACTATTCCTATAATATATTTCAAGAACAAATGAAGTGAGAGTTCCAGTCTCTATGTGTGAGTGAGGAAAAAAAGTGTCCATTCCCTAAAGCACAAATGCTTAACATCTTAAAAGGCATATTCGGAAATTTTAAGCTCCTCCTTCATCCTTGGATGTAGAGGAGGGTGTGATCACCCGCCATTTGCTGCACTCATACAAGACCAATTAGTTTTCCATTGTCTTTCCAACGCAAAGCTCAATCACCTCATTTCAAGTACACATGATTTTGTGTCTTGAAAGACATTTCGATGTACTCCAAGAGTGCATGGATACCATGTCACATTTTCCCAAAACTCCCAAACGCTCTGAATAGCTCTGTAAGCTCTCTAATGTCCACCCCAATAACTATTCACCCTTTATTTATATTTAAAGTAAGAATCAACCACAACCAATCAATAACTATTAGTGATAGTGGAGAGTACGATTGATCAATGCTATGTATGAAGCTTATGAAGTCTCAGCAAAAATATTATTTAATATTTACATAATATACTTTTGTGGCAAAGCATTTTCGAATTATCGTATCACATCACTGATGCAACTCATCCCCTGCTCACCTACTCAGACATGATTGAAGCTGCTTCCATTGCCCTACCATTCCTGAACCGCTGGCACTAATGATCCGTACATCCAGTAACACTCCCCAATCCCTCTAGACTGTAAGCTCCTATGAGCAGGGCCCTCTACACCTCTTGTTTCCATCCTATGTCCATTTATCTGTATCTTGCTCCCTTTGGTTATTGTAAAGCGCTGCGGAAACTGTTGGTGCTATATAAATGATGACAATAATAATAGTAGATATCAGGATAGGGATGCTCTGCCTGAGCCAGTCATCTATTAATGTCTCCCCCCAGCTTCACCAATCTGGTGAAAATACTGGTTAAAGTGGAGGAGTTTCCTCCACCCCACCCAGTATCACTAGCAGCCGGGATTTTTTAATTTCCCGGCTGCCAGTCATCAGATTGGCCACCAGTAATGTTGGCACACAGAGAGCCTGCTGGTCTCTCTGAGACCTCGCAGTAGAAATCAGTCTCAGGAAACCAATGGATCAGATCTGCACATGCGCTCTGATCCATCATTCGGCACAGGCACCACGAAATTTGCAAACATAGAGAGCGTAAGTGCCATTGCGCTGTGCAATTTGCGGATCCTACTCTACACAAGTTGTATAGGAGTGCAAATTGTATTACAAAGCGTCAGGGACTTCCTAGTTCGGGAATCTCTGAGCCGTAGAGGAAGAAAATGTGAGAAAACCAAACTAAAAAGAGGACATAAAAGAATGAATAATTGAGCAGAGACTGTCAGCAATCATTTAAGGGCC
This sequence comes from Leptobrachium leishanense, assembly GCA_009667805.1. Taxonomy (NCBI): domain Eukaryota; kingdom Metazoa; phylum Chordata; class Amphibia; order Anura; family Megophryidae; genus Leptobrachium; species Leptobrachium leishanense. Next base: position 261,708,106 of record CM019067.1, on the reverse strand, counting down.
AAAAAAAGGAAACTCTGGTTTTTAATTTAACATATGCAACTATTAAAAGAAAAGTTCATATTAAGAAATCAAATTTTTTTGTTGTTGTTTCAAGTGTGATACCCAAAGAATTATTTTTTTCCTATTTTCAGTGTAAGTGATATTATTGCATCACTTGTTATAATTAATAAACGGTCCATTTTCTGCATTTGAAAATCAAGGCTAGTTAAGGCTGGGGTCAGACCAGCGCACTTTTAACGTGCGTTCTGGCGCACATAATTACAGCCGCACTAGCAGCAGATGACGGGCAATGACGGCCAATATACGATGTACGGCCGCACAAAAGTCCGGCCGCGCAACGCAAGTGGAATTTGAACGCATTTTTCTGAGAACGCTGAACCACTAGTACTGACGTACTGAGTGCGCAGCTGCGGCATAGCAGCGTGTGTGCGTGATTAGAAGATGTCAGACACTGCTAATGTCCAGCCTACATAACGTCCAGACGCAAAAAGAGTTTTATTGACGATCCATACAAAATCACGCCCGAAAATGCGCGTCGTCTGACCGTTTTTGCGCATTCCGTGAAAAAATACGTCAATGCGTTCGGACGCACTTTTTCACGTTCGCGGGGAAAAATGCTTTCGTCTGACCCTAGCCTAAGCTGAAACACGTGGTTAATGTCACTAGGAGAATCACCCACAGCTCTCCCTGTGAACTGGTCAGATTTATTTCTTTCATTTTTTTTTTCGGACCACCTTTTTGAGCTTAGATAGTTGTGAATGTTCTCACCAATGATCTGAGATTTGTCAAGATTTATGTTTATTTTTAAGTCTTTCCACCCCAATCTGCTAACATAGGGCCGTTTCCATGGACGTCTGCCTGACTTATTTTTTTAACAACTGTTCACAGATCAAATAAATAGCTCTTTCCTCTAGTCTAGATATTTGCCAGGATGAGCTGCAGCCTCGTCCATGTCAAATCCATATGATCTACTGTTATTTATTGGAATCGTTGGCAGTTTCTGTTCTGAATTATTTATACAAAGCCCTAGAAAGAAATATGTGTTCTGGATGCCAGACATTCTATGGAATCGCTTTCATGTGCTTTTACTCATGCTGGAGTAATACAAAAGATTCCTATGCAGTACAGTAGTATTACTCTGTTGTGTCTTGAGGTGATAATATTGTGTAAATGTATTATATTTATTTATTTATTTATAAAGTATTTAACCAGAAAGGATACATTGAGATTTCTCTCATTTTCAAGTATGTCCTGGGTTCAAGAACATTGAAATGTTACAGTTACAGAAATATAAAGTAATAAATGCAAGATATTAAAAAACAACACAAATATACAGATTAACAGAAAATAAATATGTAAGTAAAATAGTCATTATGTCACATGTTTACAGGTGCATTCTGTATTGAGGTATGTTGATAGGGAGCTCTTATGGGACTTTAGACTGGGGGAAGATTTGATGGTGTCTGGGAGGTTATTCCATATTTGTGGTGCTCTGTAGGAAAATGAGGACCGAGACACTTTCTTTTTGTATTGTGGTATTGCAAGTAAGGTGCTGGTCCTGGATCGGAGGTTATAGGATGAGGGTATTTTATATTATTAATGAGTTAAATTGAGCTGAGCTGATTGATTAGCATATGCAACACAGAGATAAACAACATATAATACATGTTATAAAAGAAAGGACATTCGGGAAAATATTTTGCCCCCATCAATCTGCTGCCTTATGTCCAGAGCTGCGTTCATTTCCTTAGCCGCTGCAAGTGCTAAGTTAGCAACCTGGCAGTGAACGCTGAGCTCAGCACTGCTAACTTGGCACTTGCAGCTAAGTAGAGAGTTGCTGCAGAGTAGCTGAATGTGACATGGGAAAATGGCCGCCTCCACGGAGCAAATAATCCGATAAGTAAATGTTCAGTTTGAAGTTTTGGTGGACCAAAACACCAGATATGTATTAGAATATGGTAAATGTTACCACTAAAGTGGTGATAAAATGGGCAACAGTGGATTTTGCAGGAACAGCACCTTTCATTGAGCAATCCTCTGCCCTTTTGCTTCAATATTCACAGCCAAAGCGTTCAGTGAGACGGCTGCAGCAAACTGAACTGCTGCAATGTAGCAATTCAGCAGCTGCTGAGGAACTGAAAGCACAGATATCGTTGGCTTATGCAAGAATACAATCCTGGTTTATGAGGTTAACGTAGAGAGGATGTATATTGATAATGGTTTGTAGGATTAGAATATAGTGACGCCTAATACTTACTTTTTCACATTTCTGAGGATAATACCACCTGGGTCTAATTAACAACCAAGTCATAAAACGAACGGCTCCAGCCGATATACGTAATATCTCGAGCCAATAGATCAATGGCTTTAGTCGCACCACAACCAATATTCGCTTGCAGCTTGGACACTGCTGTAGGTTACTGTAAATTAATGGCTCCTATACTTTGTTTGCTTTAATTTACAGTAAGGAGATAACAAGAATCTACTCCAACCTCATTCATTCTTCACGGATTGATCCGTTTTTCAGTAATGAATACCTGCTTTTAAACCCTGGGTTTATTGAGTGGTTTTGCTTTTCCTATTAGACATGTGAATTTTGGTTTATTCAGTGATTCATCCAAAACAAATCAACAAGAGGACGTAAAAAAACAGCCAAAAAAATAAATAGTACAATTTTTAATTGTGCAATCCGTTTCGGTTTGTGTCAGTAAATTCACCCATGAGGAAAATTTGTGGGTGCATTACATTCAGTTGAAATCAGAGCAGGTCACCTGCTTTGCGACTACCTACTTGCCCGTATATAACCCCACGCACGGCTAGCAGGTGAGGGGATAAATCAGAGAAGTTGGGTTGTTTGACCTCCTCGGATTTAATCCTTTAGGTGCTGCAATCATTGGCCACAGGTGCTGGTGATTAGGGGTAACAGGAGCTCATATATCTTTGTGGGCTTTGGAGTTTGTTAGGTCCATGTTAAGTCCTCACCGATGGCCAAACGGTGAGCATTTATTGAATGAATTAGTTTTGTGATAATAAGCCTGTGTTCGTGTTCATTTACCAGCAACGGATTGTTTTTCTCAAAATCAACTTAAACAATCCAATAAAATACAAATGAACCAAAGTGACTATAGTTTTCTTACGAATTAACCACTTCGCTGCGGTGGACGCGCTGAGCGCGTCCAACCGCAGGTAGCGTTCCATGAGGTGGACGCGCTCAGCGTGTCCTCTCTTTGGGGCCAGCGTTAGGCCGGGTTCCGGCCGATCGCTGGCCCCCCTGGTGTGGGCTGACTTCCTCCGCCGGAACCGCCGCCGGAGTAATTAGGTGTCATCGCGGGGGCGCGATGACACCTAATTCAGGCGCCCCCCCCCCGCATGTGCGGAGGAGGCGCCTGAAAGGGAGGGGGGGAGGTCCTTCGGACCTCTCTCCCTCCCGATCGGCGGCGTGCAGGGGGTTAACCCAGGCACCGTTTGGAAGGGCACAGCCTGCCCTTCCAAATGGTGGTACGTATCTGGTGGCGCGATGGTGGTCGCTGAATGGTAGGTGGTGGTTCCCTTAGTTCGTATGAAGCATGAAGCATATGGAAAAGAATAATACAATATATAGTGCAGATGGTAATAACACAAAAATTATATGTGCCAATGTGCGATATTCCACTCACAAATCAAAGAGCCCGAACACTGGCTCTAAGTGGGTCGAAACTTTTGGGTGTTTTTTTCTTCTCCGTTCCTTAAGGTGACCCACGCCTTAATACTGGATGGAGTATGGCTCATATAAATGGACATGGAGAGAAAGCAAAAAACAACTTCCTTGTGCAGATCTTCTAAAATTGGAATGGCATAGATACAATGTAGCTATTAAACTCACATTTGTAGGAGCTTATAGACCAAGCTCTTAGTTTGTGCGCCTCAGGGCTTGCATAAGGTGGAGCCCAAACACCTCTTCAAATCCAGAATACCAGGGGGACAATCAAAATTTAAAAGGTTAAAATTATTTATTAAAGCATAAATAAATACTGGCTCAGCCAGGAGACCAGAACGCGTTTCGCCAGACGTGCTGGCTTCTTCAGCTGGTTTACAGGCTGGTTTGTACTCGTTTCTTAAATAGTTTAATGAATAAAAGTCAATAAAAAGTCCCCATGTGTTCCGGATAAAGCAATTAACGCAATTAACGCAAATCCCCTGTCTCAAACTGCATGAGGAGGAGGTCGCCATCTTGCGCATGCGCTCTATCGTTCTATGCGTTCCATTCTGCGTTCCACAGGAGATCCAGGAAGTAGCGTGCGTTCCACTTCAAAAAGTCTTTCCGAATCTCCAGACGCATTAATCCGCTGACTTTTAATTTCCTTTGAGTGCTACATGAGGCCGCCCTCAGTAGCTCTCGAATAGAATAAAGACCAAAGAAAAAAGGATAGATAAATGGAAAACGCATTACGGATATAATAAGACCTTCTCCAACTCTACTGTATAAAGGGAACATCATGCTTAGTGTGAACATACTTCTTAAATATGCTTTTTGTATATAGAGAGATGAATGACTCTTTTCGAAGATGTATTGGTCTAATAATAACTGGAGTAGTTACATGACCTATCAAAGGTTATATTCCCTATAGAAATCTATTATTTTATATTCCCATAAAAGATAATAATCCTAAATTTTTTTTTTGTTGTATATACTTTTCAAAATGTATTGAAAAGTTTGCAGTCTAATTACACCACTTATAACTATAGCCATAAGGATGGTACCTGGCATTAACCCCATGGGGGCCGGATCACGAATCGGCGCCGAAAAGCGCCGGTTCGTGATCCTTTCCCGGAGCTGGCTGACATCTTGGATGTCGGCCAAGCTTCCGGGAATGCCCCCTGAGGACTGGCGTCATCGTGCATAGCACGATGACGCCAGTCCTGGAGTTAACCCCTAACTGCCACCAATGGTGGAGATAGGGGGTTCCAATGAACCCCCTATCTCCCGATCCGTGGCAGTTAGGGGTTAATGTTTGGTATTGTTGGATCGGCCAGAGCATGGCCGTTCCAACAATACCAAACATGAGTATAAAAAAAAAAAAAAATTATGAAAAAAAAATAAACAAGTTTTTTTTTCTTTTTTTTGGTTTGTTAATGCAGCAATATTGTTCCCTTTTCAATTATAATGTGAACAATGATGCTGCACTAATGATTTTTGTATGCGGTGCGTTTGTTAAAAATCGCGTAATTTTCCCCAAAAAAAATGTAATGAGACCTCATCTCTAATTTTTTTAACAAGTGCACCCCATACAAAATATAACCGCAATTGCTCGCATCTTAAAATGTGAAAAAAAAACACTTTACACGTTGTAAATTATTGAAAATTCATATTTTATTGCATTTTTTGTTATAATATACAGACAGGTCATGACGTATACATATAATAATGACATATTATGAATCTGCCGAGTCTGACGGAAAGAACGATATATAATATGTCTGGGTCATATACTAAAATAAGCCTTCAAAACGCATTTAAACATGATGAGCAAAATCGGTAAAAATGAGCTCAGCACAGAGGCGGGAAAAGCCTCAGCAGTGAAAGGGTTAAACACAAAGTTATTCTGATTCTGTCATTAAGATCCTGCCTTGAACCACTTTCCCAACCTTGCAAAGTTTCCGGTTCCACTTTCCCAACCTTGCAAAGCTTGTGGTTCCACTTTCCCAACCTTGCAAAGCTTGCAGTTCGTAACTAATGGATTCTTACTGTACATTAGCTGCTCTTATACTTTGGGATAGCTCACTCTTCTCAATTCTACACAGTGTAGCTCATTGTTCTCGACTCGTGCTGTTATTCTGTAAAGATACTGTTTCTCGGAGCCTGGTGTGGAGGTGATTTGGCATTTGAGAAATCACTTAATACTTCTAAGGCTGGGGTCAGACCAGCGCACTTTTAACGTGCGTTCTGGCGCACATAATTACGGCCGCACTAGCAGCAGATGACGGGCAATGACGGCCAATATACGAAGTACGGTCGCACGAAAGTCCGGCCGCGCAACGCAAGTGGAAAACGAACGCATTTTTTCGAGAACGCCGAACCGCTAGTACTGACGTACTGAGTGCGCAGCTGCAGCATAGCGGCGTGTTTGCGTGATTAGGAGATGTCAGACACTGCTAATGTCCAGCCTACATAACGTCCAGACGCAAAAAGAGTTTTTTTGACGATCCAAAAAAATCACGCACGAAAAATGCGCATCGTATGACCGTTTTCGCGCACTCCGTGAAAAAATACGTCAATTCGTTCGGACGCACTTTTTTACGTTCGCGTGTAAAAATGCTTTCGTTTGACCCTAGCCTAAATAAAAATACTTTACTCACTTCTCATCCTGTGGTGCAGAGGGTGGTGAGATCCACTGCTACCTTTGTCTGCAAACAGCGGAAGGCTGGAATCAAGTTTCCCCCAGTGTTCTTCAGCCATCCTTGCGCGATACCGCTCATTCAGTTTCTCGGAGAGCTTATGGCAGGGTCCCACTTGGCGCCATGGAGTCCTATTAACTCCATGAATGGATACTAGTGGCAGTGCATAGAGTGGCTATCGGTATCTGTTTGATAGCTAACATAGAGCCATTCGGACTGATTTATTTCCTTAGTGGTTCTGTTACCTCCAGGGGTCCATGTTCATTAAAAGCAGCTTAGAGAGGCATATTCCTGCGTGAGCCAGTTTCCATTTGTGGCTTGCCATTAACAGCTCTATGCAATATATAAAAGTTGTTAATTTACTATAACATATCTGAATGTCCGAGACACAAGGAAAGCTCACAGCTCGGTAGGAATAATGGCTGGAGCCATTAAGCTAACGACTCAATCCCTTAGCTTGAGAGCTTATTTATAATAGGGAGCAGGGTTGGATAGGGGGCCCTTATTTTTTGCCCATGCACATGTCCAATTGGAACAGTTACTTTACTGAAATCAGAATTTTTATCTTGTGTATAAATCTCTGCACAGATATTACCATCGACCTTTTATATCATTTAATGACAGAACTTTAGAGAGGAAGGCAAGACCTGAAGTGCTGGAGAAGGTCAAGTGATAATGAGTGTAGACTTTAATATGCTACTTTTAGAATTCACACAGCAGACTGCTCTACCTAATTTCTTTGGCTGCACTGAAATATCATTGTTAGGTTAATTTAAGCAATTGAGAAAAAATTAAACAGTAAAATTAAATCTACAACTGATGCATATAATACTCTTCATGCATAATTTATCTGCACAGTCCAATATTTTATGCTAGGTTTTCACATCAGACAATCTAGGTTTTATTGAACAAGTCATGCAATCTAGTTTAAAACAACCATACTAGGCTACAATTGTCCCTAATTTGCGTTAATTTAATTTATACATAAGGTTTCAGACTGTCACTTTTGTCATGACACTGTCATGTCACTTTTCACACAGGTATTCTCAATCCATCCTGCTATACTGACACAGGTGTTTAATAATATATATTGTAGTAGGGCCGCTCAGAGAAGCACAGGATTTGGAGGTGTACCTCTTTTATTGAACACCACAAAACAAAGTCTCTTTAACCCTTTCCATTCGGAGGATGCGCTCAGCATGTCCTGCCGCATGGCTATATCGCTGTGGAGGACGCGCTGAGCGCGTCCTCCCTTTGCCGCGGCGATCGGCCGGGATTCCGGCCGATCGTGGCGGCCCCCCGGTGCAGGCTGACATCATCGATGTCAGCCCAGCCTCAGGGACCCCAGCGGGCACGATAGGCGTCATTCCCCGCCATTGCGGGGAAGGTGCCTTCGGACCTCTCCCCCTCCCCATCCGTGCGGGCCAGCGAGCAAAGGCAGGCACCGCTTGGAAGGGCACAGCCTGCCCTTCCAAGTGGCGGCTGTCTTTAACCCCTAGGGGGCCTGATCACGGTTCCATATCACGGTTCCCCTCCCGGACCTGGCCGACAACTTGGATGTCGGCCAAGCTTCCGGGATATCCCCCTAACGACTGGCGTCATCGCGCATAGCGCGATGGCGCCAGTTTTGCAATTAACCCCTTGCTGCCACCTATGGTGGAGATAGTAGGTTCCAATGAACCCCCTATCTCCCGATCCATGACGGCCTGAGCATGGCCTTTCCAATGATACCAAATATGAGCATGTGCAATGTAAAAATTCTTTTTAAAATAAAATAAAAAAAATAGAAAATTAAAAATTAAAAAAAAAAATTGTTTTTGTTTTGTTTTATTAGTGCAGCAATATTGTTCCCATTTCAATTATAATGTGAACAATGATGCTGCAGTAACGATTTTTTCTATGAGGGGTGTTTGCTAAAAAACACGTCATTTCCCCCAAAAAAAGTAACGATTCCCCATTTCTAATTTTTCTAATAAGGACAACCCATAGAAAATATAACTGCAAACGCACGCATGTTAAAATGTGAAAAAAACACTTTACACGTAAATTATTGAAAATTAAACTTTTATTGCATTTTATGTTGTAATATACAGACAGAACATAACGTATACATATAATAATGATATATTATGAATTTGCCGAGTCTCCCGGAAAGAACGATATATAATATGTCTGGGTCGCATAATAAAATGTGACTTCAAATCGCATTTAAACATGATGAGTGAAACCGGTAAAAATGAGCTCGGCACAGAGGTGTGAAAAGGCTCAGCAGCGAAAGGGTTAAACACTGGGTACACTTGTATTACCAAACAAAAATTAAACACAAACAAATTGTCCTACTCCTTCCTTTAGGAGTCTAACTAAACAAATTTTTCCCCACACTACGAGATACTGGGGAAGCTATTCTGCCCCCAGTATAAAGAAAAACTCAGTCCCTTTTTACATACGTGCCAGCAAGCCCTTCCTGCAGTTCTGTGCATTCCACATTTCAGTCTTTCAAATGCAGTCTTTTTTCTGCCCTCCTCTGTGCTGGGAACTGCTATATTGGCTTGTTAAGAAGTTGCAGCTGTGGCTGCTACCAGGGAAGGTGTAACCCCTTACTGACCGGAAAATACTGCATCAGTCAGCCTCCTGCTAACATACACAGATTCCCATACTCTGTCACACATCCCACTTCCCAGCATAACACAGGCATGTGAAGCAGCCACCTCAGCCAGTCCATGCACTCGAGACAGAGCGTCGGCATTGCCATGAAGGAGACCTGCCCTATGTCGCACCACAAAGCTGAATGGCTGCAAGGAGTGAACAGAAACCACGTAGTGATCCTAGAGTTCTTCTTATTATTGGTATGCATCCACTTTAACGGGCATGGTCAGTGATAAGGGTGAAGCGCCTGCCCAATAAGTAATAGCGGAGCGTTTCCAAGGCCTATTTAATCGCTAAGCACTCTTTTTCTACCATAGCATAGCGTTGTTCCCGAGGCAGCCGTTTCTGACTCAGATACAAAACTGTATGTTCCTCTTCGCCAACATATCGAGACAAAACTGCACCCAGACCAACCTTAGATGCATCTGTCTGAGGGAAGAACTCTTGGGTAAAGTCCAGTGCCACGAGAACAGGTTGAGTACAAAGGACTGCACGCAGGTCAGCAAAGGCCTCCTCAGTCTTGCTGTCCCATCTTACAGTGTCAGGACCCCTCACTTTCATTAGATTTGTGAGCGGAGCAGCCCTTGTGGCAAAATGAGGAATGAACATCCGATAGTAGCCTACAATACCCAAAAAGGCTCGGACCTGTTTCTTTCTCAGTGGTCTGGGCCAGCTTTGTATGGCTTCTAACTTAACTGTTTGGGGCCTCACTATTCCCCTGCCAATCACATAGCCCAAGTATTTGGCCTCAGCCAGTACTTTTAGCTGGGTTGGCGGTCAGCCCGGCTCCTCTAAAGGTATCCAATGCTGATTGTACCTTCCCTAGATGGGTCTCCCAATCAGGACTATGGATAACCACGTCATCCAGATAAGCTGTCGCATACTCTGTATGAGGTCTCAACAACTTATCCATCAATCGTTGAAACGTGGCTGGAGCACCATGCAGGCCAAAAGGCATTATTCTATACTGAAATAGTCCATCAGGAGTGGAGAATGCGGTTTTCTCCCTTGCCCACTTAGTTAATGGTATCTGCCAGTAACCCTTCGTCAGGTCTTAAACCGTGAAAAATCTGGCCTTTGCTAGTCGCTCCACCAACTCATCAACACAGGGCATGGGATAGGCATCAAACTTAGAGACCTCATTCAATTTCCTGAAGTCATTGCAAAACCTAATTGACCCATCAGGTTTTGGCACTAGAACGATTGGACTGGACCAGTTACTTTGGGATGCCTCTATCACTCCGAGGTCAAGCATTTTCTTGATTTCGGCTCTTATGGATTCCCTTTTTGCCTGAGGGATTCTATAAGACTTAACCCTTACGGTAACCCCTGGTTCTGTCTCAATATCATGTGCAATGTCTTGGGTTCTGCCCGGCAGTGATGAAAAGACATCCTTTTTCCTCTCCACCAGGCTTCTAGCCTCCTCTGCCTGCTCAGGTGTTAGATCAGAGGATATCGTCACAGGTTGTTCTGGGGCTGCCAACCAACCATTGGGTCACCCACAACGAACACACATGCTTCTCTATCCCTCCAACGCTTATGGAGGTTTATGTGCAGTATCGCCTCTTTCTTACGATGTTTCAGCTGACTAACCCTATAATGTACCGGACTTACTTTATCCAGAATTTCGTAGGGTCCCTGCCACTGAGCTAGTAGCTTACTCTCAGTCGTGGGAACCAGCACCATTACTCTGTCTCCCTTGTTGAACTCTCTTGCTACTGCCTTTTTGTCATAGTGTAGTTTCTGGGCATCCTGGGCTTGTTTCATGTGCTGGTGAACAAGAGGAGCAATCCGAGCCATGCGCTCCCTCATTTGTTCCACATGTTGAACTAAATTTGGGCCTTGGGCTACCTGCTCTTCTCATGTTTCCCTCAATATATCTAATATACCCCTGGGGTGTTGACCCTACAGAATCTCAAATGGGGAGAAGCCAGTGGAGCTTTGTGGAACCTCTCTTACAGCAAACAATAAGTAGGGAAGCAGCAGGTCCCAATCTCTCCCATCTCTACTAACCACTTTCCTTAACATCCCCTTCAGGGCACAATTGAACCGTTCTACCAACCCATCTGTCTGGGGGTGGTATACTGATGTTTTCAAAGCATGTATGTTAAACAGTTGACATAACTCCTTCATAATATGGGAAATAAAAGGTGTACCCTGGTCCGTAAGGATTTCTCTGGGTATGCCAACCTGTGAGAAAACCTGAACCAACTCCTTTGCTATATTTTCCCATACTCTGTCACAATATACATACATTCATGGCCGAAATTGTTGGCACCCCAGACATTTTTCCAGAAAATCAAGTATTTCTCACAGAAAAATATTGCAGTAACACATGTTTTGCTATACACATGTTTATTCCCTTTGTGTGTATTGGAACAAAACAAAAAAAGGAAGGAAAAAAAGCAAATTGGACATAATGTCACACAAAACTCCAAAAATGGGCTGGACAAAATTCTTGGCACCCTTTCAAAATTTTGGATAAATAAGACTGTTTCAAGCATGTGATGCTCCTGTAAACTCACCTGGGACAAGTAACAGGTGTGGGCAATATAAAAATCACACCTGAAAACAGATAAAAAGGAGAGAAGTTCACTTAGTCTTTGCATTGTGTGTCTGTGTGTGCCACACTAAGCATGGACAACAGAAAGAAGAGAAGAGAACTGTCTGAGGACTTGAGAACCAAAATTGTGGAAAAATATCAACAATCTCAAGGTTACAAGTCCATCTCCAGAGATCTAGATTTGCCTATGTCCACAGTGCGCAACTTTTGCAAGAAGTTTGCAACCCATGGCACTGTAGCTAATCTTTCTGTGGGTGGACGGAAGAGAAAAATTGATGAAAGGTTGCAACGCAGGATAGTCCGGATGGTGGATAAGCAGCCCCAAACAAGTTCCAAAGAAATTCAAGCTGTCCTGCAGGCTCAGGGAGCATCAGTGTCAGGGCTCACTATCCGTCGACATTTAAATGAAATGAAACGCTATGGCAGGAGACCCAGGAGGACCCCACTGCTGACACAGAGACATAAAAAAGCAAGACTACAGTTTGCCAAAATGTACTTGAGTAAGCCAAAATCCTTCTGGGAAAACGTCTTGTGGACAGATGAGACCAAGATAGAGCTTTTTGGTAAAGCACATCATTCTACTGTTTACCGAAAATGGAATGAGGCCTACAAAGAAAAGAACACAGTACCTACAGTGAAATATGGTGGAGGTTCAATGATGTTTTGGGGTTGTTTTGCTGCCTCTGGCACTGGGTGCCTTGAATGTGTGCAAGGCATCGTGAAATCTGAGGATTACCAAAGGATTTTGGGTCGCACTGTAGAGCCCAGTGTAAGAAAGTTGGGTTTGCGTCCGGGATCTTGGGTCTTCCAGCAGGACAATGACCCCAAACATACATCAAAAAGCACCCAAAAATGGATGCCAACAAAGCGCTGGAAAGTTCTGAAGTGGCCAGCAATGAGTCCAGATCTAAATCCCAGTGAACACCTGTGGAGAGATCTTAAAATTGCAGTTGGGAAAAGGCACCCTTCCAATAAGGGAGACCTGGAGCAGTTTGCAAAGGAAGAGTGGTCCAAAATTCCGTGTGAGAGGTGTAAGAAGCTTATTGATGGTTATAGGAAGCGATTGATTTCAGTTATTTTTTCCAAAGGGTGTGCAACCAAATATTAAGTTAAGGGTGCCAAGAATTTTGTCCAGCCCATTTTTGGAGTTTTGTGTGACATTATTTCCAATTTGCTTTTATTCCTCCCTTTTTTTGTTTTGTTCCAATACACACAAAGGGAATAAACATGTGTATAGCAAAACATGTGTTACTGCAATACTTTTCTGTGAGAAATACTTGATATCCTGGAAAAATGTCTGGGGTGCCAACAATTTCGGCCATGACTGTATATCAAATTCATTTGATTGGTCCTCCTTACCACGTGGTTTATGGGCATTTAGGAAGTGCTTAATTATCCGGCACACGTACGGCATAATCGCGGTCTGAGGCTTCTCATTTCTCAGGTGCTCCTTGATCATTTATGCTATATATTATTTTATACTTATTTTAATAAATCAGCCTTATCACCTTTACTGGCATCCTGATATTCATTGGAGCAACCAGGTTCCCTTGGGCTGCGCGGGAGATCCGGTACTCCCTCTAATGTTACCGGCTGCTGGACAAATCCGGTGTCTGATTGAGACACAACCAAATGTGAGTGTATTCCCTTACTTCTTACTTTATTGATATTTACCTCAACCTACTATGCTATGGTAGCTTTTTATTTTTGTGGTGGACAATAGAAGTGCATGGAGAAGAGGGGGACACCGCTGTCGGAGGAAGTGCTAATCCTATCCATCTACTATTCCTTTTGTTCTTATTTCCTGGGTGGGTTTGGATATACCACCACTGGATAATGACAGCTGCTGATCTGGCATAAAAACTTATTTTTTCCAAGAGACATTCAATGGTCAATACTGGTTGTTAAACCACTTCTAGGTGGCGCCAAGAATACAGGCTTCTTATCTATATATTATTTTACATTGCTTTGGGACATTTCAGCTCAGGATTAAGCCCGTAACGGGCGAAACGCATCGAGCTATGTCAGTTCCTTATTGTTTTTAATTGTCATTTTGCTTTGGTTTTGTATGGGGGTTTTTGCAGACAATCCCGGCATCAATTTTGTCTATAGATTAGAGGTGTGTAGGTGGCTTGAACCGCCCAGGTATCTAGACAGACCTTGTGGCTAAGCTCTTATTTTTGGGTGTGCCTTAGCCGGTGTTTACTTCTATGAGATGCCGCTCACTCCATACTTCATTTTTTCAAATTGTGGTTATTTTTATTAGTGTGTTTATTAATAGAATTATTGTGTTTTTTTGCACCTTCCCTGCACTTTGTGCAATCGGTTTTGTTATATTCATTGTTGGGTTAAGCCCAGTGTGTGTCAATCTTTATCCCCCCGTTTGGTTTTGTGGTTGTTGCATAACCCCCATTGTACCTTTCTTAGTTTATCTCCCACAGTCCCCATGTATTTCATTAGTTTTCATACTCTGCTATTTACCTTTACCTCTTAGATTATAAACTCACATGAGCACGGTCCTCTTTCCCATTGTAGGGTAGGTTAAACTTGTTTGTTCATTTTAACTTTGTGTTGTCTTACCTATTGTACATTGCTGTGGAATAAGTTGCTGCTTTATAAATAATTGCAATTATATATTGGTTCATTGTTGATTCCGTACCTGTAGGAGTTGATCCAACGCTGGTTTGCGTACCAATTGACAGTAGAGGCTTTTCTCACCAATAATGAAGTCAGCCTCCACTCTCTGTGACCTATTAGAAATGCACTGTGCTTCAAAAACCCTATGTGCTCATGAACAATCTAGTGGTATCATCAAATGCATCATTCAGTAATCCACCAATGAAAGGGAGCTCTGCATTGTTTAAAGAGACCCTAACAGGGTATCTCTATGTGCTCCTGCAGCTTGGTCACACATTAGTGAATAATGTGCTGGATTCTGCATGCAGCTTTGTGAGTCTTATAGCTATAAGTCTTAGGGTTGGGGCTGGAAACTTACGTTTAGGTGATATTTAGAATTCATCAATCCATGTTTAGATTTTGTCTATATTACCGAATATAGTAAAAGTGACAAGCAGCTCTAGTTCCTAAACATAAAAAGGTTTGGCCATTAAGAGGCTTCTTCTGTGTTTCTAGAAATAGAATTTACATTTTCTATTATTTCTTGTCTGAGGTTTAAAACAAAAAAATTAATAAGCATTAATTACATATACCAATCAGAAAGCTATAAATCTCCTACAGTAACTAGCGATGCCACTTCTCTCCTGTGAATGTCTGAGAACCTGATCGAGCTCTCTTTGCAGACTATTTATCATTATTATCATGCAAACCTTCCATTACTGGAGAATAATACACTAGAATCAATAGAACTCTTTCGGTGACAGGAAGTCTTTATTCAAAATCAATACAGAAGTCCTTGTCAGTGTAAACACATCACTTACTATATAAGCTTGATGCATTAAAGCAAAGTCAATGGATTGGTTTGGGTCCATTTTAATGTCATGTAAATACTTTGTTTTTCTTTATATTTAAAAATCAATATATTTTCGAGACATTTGACTACCACAGTAGACAAGTGTTACATAATTATAAACTTCCCAGTACCATTGAAGGGTTCTATAGAAATCCATGACATTGAAGAAGGTAGCATTAATATAAACAATTAATGTAATCAGCATTTTACATAATTTGCTTCAAGATTTCATATTTGTTCTCTTACCAAAAGTACAGTTGGTTGTGACAAAAAAATGGAGAGAGGAAAGAGATAAAATGTTTCTAATTAATCTATTAACGTGCATTTGTGTTGCCCAGATGTGCTTTTCTAGCCAAACCCATCAGAGAATGAATATCACAGTGACATGAAAGAACAAAGCTTGTACGCCAAACAATCTAGTGGCAGGCACAACCACGTCTCACCCTCCTTCGGACTACATGATTGAGTAGGATCCAGGATGCGCTGTCTGCTTTTTCTCCACTAGACTGTGAAATATGAAAACTCTGGAGGCAACCACAGATATAGCCATACGCTACATTCTTTAGTATGTTTTATACTAATGCTCACATGAATTCTGACATAGGACTGTGATTAAAAAACAGCAGTCCATGTGTCTAAACTGAATACTGATAGACTGACAAATTTAGGGCTCTATTACATTCTCCACGCAAATTCGTACGTGAAGCGCAATTTTTTTTCCACACAGTGTTAAACGTTAACGCGTGTAAATTACCACCGGTATTACGATCCGAGCGCATTTTTTCATCCGTCAAAAAATATTGTGCGTAAAAAAAGACGAGCAAAAACATGCCCGCATTAATTTAATGCGCAGAAATTGGTGGGCGGACAGTTTTTTCACGTGATTCAGGCAATCAGAATTAAGAACCACAATTGTCTCCCGTTCAGTTTTTGCGCCTGCCAAAATCAATCTGAGTATATATGCCGCAGCAATAATTAAAACACACACAACCTCTCAATTTTATTGTTTGGGTATGTGTAGAATGTGTAACTATACTGTGCTGTATTTTTTTTTTGTGCTGGTGTATTTAGTTTCGGCCAGAACGTTCAGATTTGCAGTTACCACCAGCTTTTAAAAGACGTTAAAATTATTTGTGCAAACGTCGTTCACAAAAAGTTGCGCATCGATTGTAATATCATCTGTGTACCAGCGCACGAACGCATTTGCGCTCACAATGTTAAGTATGGTATGCGCGCATGAACTTGCATTCGCGCAGGGTTTGCGCAGGGACGTTAACGCGCATCGTATGTGCGAACGTCGTAATACGACTTTCAGCGCTAAGGGTTTTGCCCCTCGCGTTAAGGCGTTTTTGCGCACACGCACATTTTTGCGCCAAGAGTGTAATAGTGCCCTTAGGGTGGAAGAACTCAAACATTAGAATATGTGGGAGAATAACTTCCTTCTGGTCCTATTTTTGAAACTTATTTTACAGGTATCATCACAAAGGCTAAAATAAACAACCAACTTGAATTAAGATGTTTTAATGAGACGTATATTGACAAGTAATCTTGGAGTCTTGGTTAGTGTTAAAATAGGTTCGCTATAGTAATGTTGTTTTAAAAAGTTGCATCAATAAACCAGGGGCTCTATTGCATAGTTGGTGCTAACTTAACCAGAGCTGTTGTAAAGTAAACTTACCAGAGACATTTTAGGGCCCTATTCCTTAGAGAACACTATCTGCAGCATTCGGGTGAGTAAGTGTTAGTGTCAGGTTTAGTGACTTTAACGCATGCCACCCAGATTATCGTTGTAAAGCTAAACCATACAAAAATCTGTTAGCGCATCAGTGGTTGCGCTAGCTTGCGTGAGCTTTTTTTTTTTTTTGAGAAAGGATATTACCAGGAAGGATACATTGAGATTTCTCTCATTTTCAAGTATGTCCTGGGTGGCGAGTATGTACCGTTAGGTGTCTTGACCAAGGACACTTACTGGAGAGGTGCTCTTGCTGGGATTCAAACCTGTGTCTCCACGGTCTCCACGGTTATAGAGCAGGGATGTTACCTCTACTCCATCCAGCTGGTACTGCTTACTGTACTTTGTGCATGCTATACTTAACATGGGGCGTGCAATCAGCAATTAGCCTTAGGATAAGTTAGGTGCTACAAAGACCTAATGCTAATTACCGCAGAGATGTGGTAACAAAAATTTAACGTCGACTCATGGCGAGAACAGTGGCCCGATCCCATGCTTATGGCTTGCTTATAGTCCCCAGTCTCCCTCTGCGAATCAATCCGCGATCCTGCCGATCTTGCGAGAGTGAAAACTCCCATGTCTCGCAGCCCAACAGTGCAACCTGCAAAAGCGGTACTGCGAGTATCATCTATAGTGCTGCGTACTGGGGCAGGCTTTTGAATTAGTGCATGTCCCGGAATAGTGAGGTAAAATGTGGATGCTATGGTGAAATCTGCAGATAGGGCCCATAGTCTATTATAGCACCAACTTTAGAATATTGTCCTGGTTGTGTTAAAAAATATGTGTTTTTAATAATGATGCACAAATTGGGCGCATTTTCAATTTGGATGGGGCTTATTTCAAATATGCTGTATTTGCCCGTTTCTGAATAGAAGAAACATCCAATTCAACAGCAGCTGACTTAGACAATCAGGTCCAAAAAGGAGTGTCATTTTTGCTAGCTAGGGTTAGAAATCAGGGTCAGAGATACTGGTTAGGTTATCATTTGAGTTTCTTTTAGGGTTAGGGTTAGCTTTAGGGTTGGAGTTAGCAATAACCCAATCATTTCACTTAATTTTTAGGCAACAAATTCTGTCCCTTCTTTGAAAAAAGAATGGACAGAAACCCTTGTCTAAAAATAAAGCAAAAAGGAGCAGAATGTAAGGTTTAGGGTAAACTCTAAACCTTTCTTTAAAGCTCAAATGGTAACATAACCGTTATCTCTAAATCGAACCCTAATTTTTAACCCTAACGATAACCCTGATTTCTACCCCAAACCCTAAGCCTAACCCTTATATCTAACCCTAAAACCAGAGTGGCAAATTTGGGCGCAGCCGACTCATGTTTGGATTTTAAACGCATTCAATATGGCTGAATTTTGTGCATTTAAAACAGGCTGTTCCCAAATTGGAAATGCATCCAATTCAGTCAGGGTGCAGCTTTGTAAATTGTCTTAATTTGACTCATCAAAAAAAAAATAGGATATCATTACAATATTCCTTTATGGAAAATGTCATGGTAAAAATTCCATCTCCACAGTGTATTAGCAAACAAACATATCAATAAGGTTATCAACCTTCCGAATTCTGTCTGTTCCTAATTCAGTTCTTTTGTTGAGTATCCAGTGGGGGTTGTTTACTGTTGTTGCAACAATGTTAATCTTCAGCTGCACATACAGGGAAAGTCAAGCAGCACCAAGCAAAGTGTCATTGATGAAGCTCCTGCCTATCGGAAGACTTCCCTCTTCCGTTCCACAAAAATTATAATGGCTGCAATAACGGTAAACAAGTGCGTTTCGTGAATAACCCCAAGTTTAATCTGTCTGCCTTTACAATGTGACTACCTCTCACCAATGCAAAAGGTTTTGTAAAATGGTAATGCACAAAATGAGGATAAAAGGTAACATATTTTGACTTAAAATCTGAATTTCCAATTCATTGCGCCCTTGTAAAAATTTTAAAATGTAAGGGCTCAATGCTTTTTGTGAGCATATAAATGGGACTCAATGTTCAGTTCAAATGAAAGGCACACAAGTGACAGATATTTGGATATAGTAAGGTATATTTTAGGAGTTTGATATAGAGGTTTCGCAGTTCAGCTTTTGAAATAAAAAATTATGTACATAATCTTAAGAATACTGTTTTATTGGAAAGAAATGTCATCTAGTGTCTGACTTCAGCCTGTTATTAGAAAGTGGCTTCCTAGACTACCTAAAAAACTACCATTGTATAGACATGAATAGATTAATTTAATAGCATTGTTATGGAGTCTAATAGTGCTTGCGGTTTCCATACCATGAGGATCATAAGTCACCCAGAACATCAAATGTATCTGAAAACGCAGCAGAACATATGCTAGCAGAAAATCACTGGGAAAATCACTGGGAAGTGAAAGTATTGTAATCTTTTACACTAAATCCAAGTATGAAAAAAAACCTGTTTCATAATTTAAAGGTACTTAAAAATATTATGTAACTTAAAAAAAATAAACCACTCTGGTGTATGTTATCTGTCATCGTTATTTTCTGAAGCAGATTAGCTGTCCCAAAAAGCTTAAAAGCAAGAAACCAGCCATAATGACAGTTATCTACAAGTAATCAGGCAGATCCTTCAAATGAATATTAAGAAGCAACAATAAATTGTATTCCCAGAATGGTAAAAGCTTGACTAAAATAAAACAATTGATTGATATAACGAGATCTTGATTTTTTACATTTTGCAATGCATTAAAACATTTCTAAATCGCCTTCTTACATCACCTGTCAACATGAAATATAGATTTTTTTTTTGTTTTCAGTTTAATTTTTAATTTTATTTAATTATCTGTGGAACTCACTCATGTGACTGATTAAAGTCATATTTAAATCCCCAATATTTTCTTCTACTGAATCTAAATGATTGTTAAAAGGATTAGTTCAATTTATGAAAGTTTTGATTATAAAATAAAAGTATTGCAGTGTTCCAATATTTGCGTCAGACACCATGAAAAACAAGGATTGGCAACAAACAAGTAGGGCACAAATCCAAATGATACATTTGTACATAAATAATTAAATACTGGATTGTAGTGTAGCACATATCACCAAAGACAAGTCTTTTAACACTTTAAAAAAAGGCTCCAGTTTAATTCCTGCTAAGTCGCAAACTCCTCTTGCAGTTCGGGTGTTATGGCTACCTTCTGTATACTATCAATTTTTATACTTTGTATTGGAAGGGTGTTTTGGCGGCTTTGAGAATAATTATATATATATGTATTGTGTGTATATATATATTTATTTAAGTTGTGGTGGAGGGCAAAAAATTTGATTAAAAGCCTCTACATTGCAAGTAATAAAGTTTATTATTGCAGATATCCTTTACACATCACAGCAATTCAAAGAACTGCATCACAGAGCTCATGTTTTACATTCCCCATATGCAGCAAGGAACTCTGGGTAAGACATGCAAATGCTGTCTGCAATTTCCCATTTTTTTGCATCCTGGGTCTGTTTTCACACAGAACACTCCAATCAATGCCATGCCACAATAGATG
The DNA here is from genome assembly GCA_009667805.1 of Leptobrachium leishanense. Taxonomy (NCBI): domain Eukaryota; kingdom Metazoa; phylum Chordata; class Amphibia; order Anura; family Megophryidae; genus Leptobrachium; species Leptobrachium leishanense. The sequence continues at coordinate 261,687,811 of CM019067.1, read as the reverse complement.
ACTTTTTTTTTAGCAGAGATCAGGTTTATGCAACTGGTCAAAGTCACTCCTGGACATCGCTGTTTCGCGTTTATTGGACCCTCATCAACAGGAGCTAGGCATGATGACCAGTTGCAGTTTGATGTATATATATATCAGATAGCTAGATATGTGTGCATGTGCACTGCATGCGGCATATGTGCCAAAGTGTGAACACTCGATTGCTGCACTTTGGGATCCGCCCAAGGGGTGGTTTGAGGGTGTTTCAGATGGCTATCTTCACTAGCGAGCAAGAACTCTTGCTAGTAATTAAGGTTTGCTTAGGCCACGGAAAGCGCTTTTCCATTTCCCAAGCTTTGCAAACTTGAAGGTGGCGAGTTGGCCTTATATTTCTCCTCCTGCAATATTTTAACACATTTTTAAATAATGCAGGTGTTACCAAAGTGGTTTGCGGTGCATTTAAAGAGTTTATATTTTTTTTTTAAGAAAAAAACATTTATTTCCAAATCTTTTTTCATGCTGGGAAGTCCAACCGATGTAATTTTGGTCGCTAAGTATAGGGACATACTCTGCCCACAATTGTGAGTTCCTATACCTACCATTGTAGATCCATTCTGTTGGCTTACTGCTTGGAGAATTTTGCGATATTTTCACAGTCGCAAAATGCGATTTTCGAGAAAATCATTATTTACTAAATCCTACCCTTTGCCTAAAATAAATAACAATGGAGAATTTATGAATGATACAAATATCACAGGAGTTCAAATACATTCTTGATTATAACTATCATATACAGTGGCAAGAAAAAGTATGTGAACCTTTTGGGATTACGTGGAGTTTTGCATGAATTGGTCATAAAACGTGCTCTGATCTTCATCTAAGTCACAACAATTTGAAAAACACAGTCTGCTTAAAATAATACAACACAAACATTATATGTTTTCATGTGTTTATTAAACATAACATGTAAACATTCACAGTGCAGGGTGGAAAAAGTATGTGAACCACTAGCCTAATGACTTCTCCAAGAGCTAATTGGAGCCAGGAGTGAGCCAACCTTGAGTCCAATCAGTGTGATATTATTGGATGTGTTGCTGAAAGCTGTCCTGCCCTTTAAAAACACACACACCAGTTTTGGGTTTACTGGTTTCAAGAAGCACTGCCTGATGCGAACCATGCCTCGCAGAAACGAGCTCTCAGAAGACCTACGATCAAGAATTGTTGACTTGCAGGAAGCTGGAAAGGGTTACAAAAGTATCTCCAAAGCCTTGCTGTTCATGTGTCCACGGTAAGACAGACGGTCTACAAATGGAGAAAGTTCAGCACTGTTGCTTCTCTCCCTAGGCGTGGTCGTCCTGTAAAGATGACTGCAAGAGCACAGCGCAGAATGCTTAATGAGGTAAAGAAGAATCCTAGAGTGTCAGCTAAAGACTTACAGAAATCTCTGGCACATGCTAACATTTTTGTTGACACATCTACAATAAGGAAAACATTAAACAAGAATAGAGTACATGGGAGGACACCACGGAGGAAGCCATTGCTGACCAAAAAGAATATTGCAGCACGTTTGAAGTTTGCAAAAGAGCACCTGGATGTTCCACAGCACTACTGGCAAAATATTCTGTGGACAAATGAAACCAAAATTGAGTTGTTTGGAGAAAACACACAACATCATGTGTGGAGAAAAAAAGGCAAAGCACAGCAACATCAAAACCTCATCCCCACTGTAAAACATGGTGGAGGGAGCATTATGGTTTGGGGTTGCTTTGCTGCCTCAGGGTCTGGACGGATAGTTGTCATTGATGGAAAAATGAATTCCAGAGTTTATCAAGACATTTTGCAGGAAAACGTAAGACCATCTGTCTGCCAACTGAAGCTCCGCAGAGGATGGGTGATGCAACAGGACAATGACCCAAAGCATACAAGTAATTCAACAAAAGAATGGCTTCAACAAAACAAAATACGCCTTCTGGAGTGGCCCAGCCAGAGTCCTGACCTCAACCCGATTGAATTGCTGTGGCATGACCTTAAGAGAGCGATTCACACCAGACATCCCAAGAATATTGCTACACTGAAAAAGTTTTGTGAAGAGGAGTGGTCCAAAATTACTCCAGATCGTTGTGCAGGTCTGATCTGCAACTACAGGAAACGTTTGGTTGAGGTTATTGCTGCCAAAGGAGGCTCAACCAGTTATTAAGTCCAAAGGTTCACATACTTTTTCCACCCTGCACTGTGAATGTTTACATGTTCTGTTCAATAGAAACATGAAAACATATAATGTTTGCGTTGTATTATTTTAAGCAGACTGTGTTTTTCAAATTGTTGTGAGTTAGATGAAGATCAGAGCACGTTTTATGACCAATTCATGCAAAACTCCACGTAATCCCAAAGGGTTCACATACATTTTCTTGCCACTGTACTTAAAATGAATCTAATAAATTTCTTATAAAAAATAAGAATGACACATCTTGCAATGGAAGGATGGATGGAAACTAATTTCTGACATTTACTTAATAGATTGTTTATAGGCTAAATGAAACAGCATGTGAATAAATAAGTGTATTAGGTAGCAGTCACTTGCTTCCTGTATTAAACGTTAAGAATTATCACGCTAAGCAGCTGCTCGCTTTCAAATAGAACATCATCTTTCACACCGTGTAATGTATTTTTCTCGGTAAAACAATTCTATGAAAAACAAAAATTGTAAAATACAACTAAATTAAAATACCAGAACCTCTATAAGACAGCAAAATCATCATAAGCAGTACTTTGTTTATGAATGGTTTCTGCCAATTAGTGTTTATATAATATTTTTATATTTTTTTACTGTATTGCCAGCGTAAAGCTATGTTTTATAATTAAGCAGCTCTATTTATGTATTCATTTCTGACCTTTGTCTAAGTATTCAGGAAATAGTGTGAAATGTAGTCTTTACATTCATGCTTTTCAGCTCTCCTAGCAGAAAGGACAAGCTTTCATGTCTCTGGAATAACTGAGAGTTTTCATCTTTCACTGTCATTTTTAACCAAAGCTAGTAAAGGATTTAAATAAAATGTTTCGCCAAAGGAAAATTGTTACCATTGAATTCAGTGACATGAATAATTTTGTGTCAAGTGGAACCAACTTGAAAACTAAAGATATAGCACACTTTAAGAGAAGGACTATAACATAGACATTAAGGGCTCTATTAACTGCTTCGCGCAAAAACGCATGCGCAGCGCTATTTTTTTTGCACGCAGCGTTAAACGTTAATGCGCGTAAATGAACGCTGGTATTAAATTCCGAGCACATTTTTTCATCCGTCAAAAAATAACGCGCGTAAGAAAGATGCGCAAAAACACGCGCGCATTAATGCCGCGCGCAGAAATCGGTGGGCGGACTGTTTTTTCACGCGATTCAGACAATCAGAATTAAGAACCACAATTGTCTCCCGTTAAGTTTTTGCGCCTGTCAAAATCAATATGAGTATATATGTTGCAGCAATAATAAAAACACGCACAACTTCTCAATTTTATTGTTTGGGTATGTGTAGAATGTGTAACTATACTTTGCTGTATTTTTTTTTCAGGCTGATGTATTTGGGTTCGGCCAGGATGTTCAGATTTGCCATTAACACCAGCTTTTCAAAGACGTTAAAATTATACGAGCAAACGTTTTCCGTTTAAATTTGCGCATAGATTGTAATACCATCCGCGTACCAGCACACAAACGCATTTGCACTCACAATGTTAAGTATAGGACGCGCAAAGTACATTACACTCGCAAAGGGTTAGCGCAGGTTCACCAGCGGTAAACGTTAACGCACATTTTTTGCGTGGACATTGTAATACGACGTTCTGCTCAAAGGGTTTTTCCCCTTGCGTTAATGCTTTTTTGCGCACGCGTTAACGTTTGTGCGAAGTATTTAATAGAGCCCTATAGCTTTTCCTTAACTGTTCTTAATAAATGTAATACTTTGAATTAGCAGAAAGGAAGATTGTCTGTAAAGCAGGATGGTCAATATGTTTTTAAATTGCTAGATCACATGTGTTATGAGAATGTTCTGTTTTGCAACCCCTTCACTACCAAGTGATTTTCCAAAAAACACATTGTCAGAAAACATTGCTTTTTGTAAAATAATGTTTAATTAATTCTAAAGTAAGAACTATTTGAGTTTATACCCATTGTATTTCTTACTGTAAATAACCTATGTTGGCCAATAGATGGCGCAGCCTGCTGCCAAATTGACTTAGATGTTTGAGCGGCTGGTCTAGTTTCATCTTTTTCTCCTGCTTGATATTTCAGAGCTTTGAGCAGCTGATTTTACAGTTTTAGCTCTTCGGGCATTATGCCCACATTGCTAAAACTTCGGGGGCATCTTCTGCTGCCCAAAAGCAAACAACATTCTGCTGCAGATGAGCATACCGAGATATCTCAATATCGGGGCACCAGATGGTGCCCTTGCAGCTCAAGATATCTCGATATCGGTAGTGAAGGGAATAACTCTCTGTTTAATCTCTTCACTACTAAAATTTAGATAATTCTGGACTTCAAAGGCACCATCAGGCCCTGATATCGAGTTATCTTGATCTGCAGCTCTGAAGGACAAATGTAAATGAAATTAATTTGCTGCAAATTAATTTTGTTTGCTGCAAATGAATTTCGTTTGCTGCAGTGTCTGTATGGAGCTTGGGCAGCCAAAGGATCAATCAAAAGCAAAAGCAGAATTTAAGTGTACATGTCAAATCTCACTCAACAGTTTATTCCCATTTTACATGAAATGTAGCTAAAGTTAAGATAGTTATCCATGAAATTCAATGGCGTGCTGTCTTTCTTATTACCGATTTGATATTGCATATCTTTCTTAGAAAGAAAAATAGCCTGTTAACAGCTAGTTTTCTTGTGCTGTTGTAAAGCCATTAAATTGATTGATGATCTTTTAACGGGAAACTAAAAAATTCTGTTAGGATCAGAGCCCCTAGTAAGTGAGCAGCAGACTCATGGGTAACATAATTTAATTGGACTGTCATTATTACGCAAGGTCTTAATCTGTAACATTCAGCTAGAGCCATCCAGTCCACAGTTATAAGATATTTAGCCAATTTTCAGAGGAAAAAACTAATACAGTTCACACATTTTTTGCACACAATGGGCTATGTTACATTCTCTGCACAAAAATCCTCGCGCAAAGCGAAAAATTTTGCTCCAAGCGTAGAAGTTTTGCGCGCGCAAATCACCACTGGTATTACAATACTCGCACGTCTTTTCATCCGCGGATCAATAACGTGCGCAAACAGGACACGCCTGATATCGAGTTATCTTGATCTGCAGCTCTGAAGGACAAATGTAAATGAAATTAATTTGCTGCAAGTTAATTTTGTTTGCTGCAAATGAATTTCGTTTGCTGCAGTGTCTGTATGGAGCTTGGGCAGCCAAAGGATCAATCAAAAGCAAAAGCAGAATTTTTTTGCCCGTGCAAATCACCACTGGTATTACAATACTCGCGCGTCTTTTCATCCGCGGATCAATAACGCGCGCAAACAGGACACGCCTAAATGCTCGCACAGTACCGAGGCGCGCAAAAATGAGTGTGCACACTTTTTTTTGTCGCAATTCAGCCAATCAGAATTATGAACCACAGTTATCTCACGTTAAGAAATTGCGTCTGCCACAGTCAGTCTGAGCATATATGCTGCAGCAATAATACATGCACAGACAACTTATACCAAACCAATAAAATGGTTGAGTTGAATGGGCAACTATACTTTGCTGCATTCCTTTTTATGGGCTGGTGTATTTGGGTTAGGCCAGGTTGTTCAGATTTGCCGTTAACACCAGCTTTTAGGAGTTGCTAAAACTATGCGCGCAACGGCCATGCGGTAATTACCGGGAAATAGATTGTAATACCATCTTCGTACTAGCGCACATTCGCTTTTGCGCTCACAATGTTAAGTATAGGATGCGCGCAGCACAGTAAGCTCGCGCAGGTTCACCCGCGGTAGACGATTGCGCATGGTTGTTGCGCTGACTATGGAATACGGGATTAGGCGCAAATGGTTTTACATAGAAAAAAGAAGTCTGTATCGATGGCGCTACCTAGAGGAAATAGATGTAAAATGTTCCACAAAACAATATTTGCGTGTGAACAAAGTCAAGAAAATTTTAAATAAAATATGAAACAGTTCCTGGTTTGAATCAGCAGCTGTCTCTTTCGATAGGTGGTATATCCAAACCCACCGAAGGATAATAAATCAGACAAAAAGAAAAAGACGATCGAGTCAGCGCTTCCTTCAATCAGTGTTTTCTTCTTTTCTGTATACCTTTAAAATAAGCAGAAACGCTGCCATAGCGTAATAAACTAATTATATAGCTGGAAACAGTAAAGAAAAGGAACACTCACATTTTTTTTGTGTCTCAATCAGACACTAGATGCTCCAGGCAACCGGCAAAATTTGGATGGGAATGCCGGATTTCCCCCAGGATTCGTAGTCTTGCCGTTCCAATGATTGCTGGACGCCAAATATTGGTTTTAAAGGCAAAAAATTATTAAAATAAATAAAACAGGAACATGAATGTATCACCTAAACGCGTTTCGTGAGAAACCTCGCTTCCTCAGTAGGTTTTCAAAACCTACTGAGGAAGCGAGGTTTCTCACGAAACGCGTTTAGGTGATCATTCATGTTCCTGATTTATTTTAACGCGTTTAGAAACCTTGCTTCCTCAGTAGGTTTTCAAAACCTACTGAGGAAGCGAGGTTTCTCACGAAACGCGTTTAGGTGATACATTCATGTTCCTGTTTTATTTATTTTAATAAATTTTTCGATTGCTTAGTAAAACCTACTGATTTAGAAACGCGTTTAGGTGATACATTCATGTTCAATTTTAATAAATTTGCCTTTAAAACCAATATTTGGCGTCCAGCAATCATTGGAACGGCAAGACTACGAATCCTGGGGGAAATCCGGCATTCCCATCCAAATTTTGCCGGTTGCCTGGAGCATCTAGTGTCTGATTGAGACACAAAAAATGTGAGTGTTCCTTTTCTTTACTGTTTCCAGCTATATAATTAGTTTATTACGCTATGGCAGCGTTTCTGCTTATTTTAAAGGTATACAGAAAAGAAGAAAACACTGATTGAAGGAAGCGCTGACTTGATCGTCTTTTTCTTTTTGGGAAATGGTTTTACCCCATGCGTTAATGTTGTTTTGCGCCGCGCAAACGTTTGCGTGAAGATTGTAATTTAGCCCGTGTTTTTTATTACACCTGTGTCCTTCAAGGGTGTAAAACATCATATTAAAAGACATGACATGGGGAAATTGGCATTTAGGTTTCTGATATGTGATGTTTGTCTTTGTATTGTATGTATAAATCTTGATCTCTTGGAAGACAGCTAAAAAAAAATGACACATGACTAGAAGCAAAAATTAAAATCTTTCGTTGACATTTCTCTACGTTCCTCCAACGTTAAAGGTTTGGCACATGGTGAGAAACTGTGTTTATTGTGTAATAGAAAAAAGCTTTGTAAGCAAAAAAATATAAGACGTTTAGAAAGGCAAAAAAAAATATTTTTTATTTATGACTGAAGGTTCCACTGCCATTTATTGGACTTCAAAATAAATATCCTGCAGCACATATGATATTGTTCCATGAATTCACTTCCCATTAGAGGTGCTATCATTAGAGCTTGAAATTTCTTTATAAATGTGCCACCCCTGACTCTTACTTCACTTGACTCTTGTTAATATATGCTAATATCCTTCAGGATTCCTTTCAAACCTCTTAATAGACTTTATCTGCTTCAACTACTCACCCCAGTGTATAATGGTCTATTAATGTTCTGCTGCAATGTTTTGGCATAAGGAAGTTTTTAAAAAAAATCCTGAAAAACTATTCTGCTATTAGACTGTGAATAAGTAATATGTCCTTTAAAATTACATGATAGCCAGATTAAAAGAAGTCTAACAAGCTGTATGATAAGATAAATGTATTGGGAATTTCATTGAACATAATTTTTGATTTGGAAAATAAGTCTTTGCATTATTTTATGTCATGTAAATAATAAATAAGATACAGCAATAACCATCTATATCAGCTAAAATGCTTTTTTCCCAGTATTTTCATTTTCAACATTTTTACAAAACTGCCTCGAGCGAAGGGTTTTGCCAAAATTCGAAAAAAAAACACTTTAGCTACCATGATCATACAACATTAATTATGATATAAGATAATCATATTAATATAATAATATCTGGAGTTAAGTCCCGGTGTTGACTTCTCAATGTGGAATCATAACATGTGTATGAAATTTTTCGGGACTAATGCTGCTGTTTAGGATGCAAGATATAAGAATTGGTAATTATTGCCTTAAATATGGTGAAATTCTTCCAAATTTGAACTATTATCAGCATTAGAGATCCCAAGTAAAATATTGTGGCATAATGTAAAAACAAGATATGATTTGTGTACCACATAGAAAACCAGCTGAAAATGATGACTTGTCATGGATAGTGTAGGCCCAATAGCAGAGTATGTAAAATTATCACTAGCAGAAAACCTAACACCAGTCCACGTAGCTGCCAGACTAATAACAGGATGAAGGAGAACAAAAAGGAGTAGAGAGACAAAAAGGGAAGACCTTATAAGAGTAGCAAGGGATAGATACTGATTCTTATAATGGCCGATGCTAGGCAAACATGGAAGGCATATATAGAGTAGTAAGTCTGCAAGGTGAAGACAAAGGACAACAGAAGAAAGTGTAACCGAGGAGATAATCAAGGTGTAACAAATGATGGAGATTTAGTTACAAAATGTTAACCCATATTACGTATCCTGCCACTGTACCAATGTACCCCATAGTCGGCATTGGGTGGTGTCAACTCTGTACGCCAGAACGTAAGTGCACAGAATGATGCAGGTCTAGTTGCAACAAGGTGTTGAAAGTTGGTCACATTTCTCCAGTGACATCTGGATGACATAGAATAAGTAGATTTGGTAGCATGAGCGATCTGCTTCAAAATGAATGTTATCACGACATGAAGTGGTGTTGGCATCATTCCGTGGTGGATGAGGCTTCTGACATTGTAAGCTAAAATCAGAAACTCCTCTTGACTGCAAAGATGCTCACAGCATCGTTAAGAAAACTCCACCAGGAGTTGATTAACAGTCTTCCAGGTAGAGGTAGAATAATCCCCTTTGCTTTAGAAGGCAATTACAACCTGCAGGGACAGCCAAGAAGGGGTGGAGGGGGATTAAGTTAAATTGGTCTTGCTGGTTATATAGCTTCCTATTAATGCTTTCATCCTCATGAACTATGGTATTGAGGTACATATTCTGAAGGCTATGAATCATGCCACTGTTATTAATAGTTAATATATGAGAGCCAACACCATTATGTCACTATTTTGGATTTATCATTTTCAGGTGAGTGAGATAGTTTGCTTTTATGACCTGCTGATGATACATTCTATAAAATATTCCGCTGCATGAAGTTAATGATTAGCAAAGTTAATGCAACAACAAATGGAAATTGCAAAAAAGTAATAGATCAGTAGCTTTTAATGTCATGGTACGAGACATGGTGAATGAATTGTCTTGTTTTCCTCTACTTTATGTGAAATTCACCTCCAAACAATTTACTAAAGTGGAACATTTTATCAATGTATTTAAAAATAAAAACCTATTAGTTGAGCAAATTATTTGGATAAAGCCAACATGACAGACAAGTAAAAGGTACTATGTTGATGCATACATGGTCACAAATAATTAAGTGTTCAACTAAAATTTGCACAGTATTATTTTACAGTGATCACTATAAATAACTTAATATTCCAAATTGTAGGATATTTAACTGACTGGTGTACTGTTGGTAAATAATGATCATACATAACCTTTTGAGTGCCCACCACATATCAATTGGGGATACATTGATTAGGAACACTGTTAACCACCTACCTTTGGCCGGCCAATGTCTTATGAGATGTGTGGTTGACAATTCCCAGCTGTTGTAGTAGCTGCACAGTTAACAATTACTTTGTAAGGTAGGGATGTGCTACTATTTCCCACATTACACACTACACAATTGCTCTCTTTGGTTGCAGAGGAAATGAGTGACAAAATAAGAGCTTAGTAGATTGTGCCCTGTCTGTAGCTGTAATGGTCTGATTTGTGCAAGTCGTGTGCGCCACAGGAGTGGAGGATCCTTCTTATTAACTGCTAAAATTAATTCCAAGGATCTGTTCAGCAATAGAGTCCGAAACATTGTAGTTAATTCAGTTCTGCCTCCTAAAGACATAATTTCACTGGCTGCAACAAGTCAGGAAAAGCTGGAAATTAGATTAGACAGTAAAGGACCCAACACAATGTGGAGACTTCTCCTTTAGTTACTACTTTAGGGGGCATCTTTAATACAGTACAAATGCACAGCTTTAAGAAGAATGCTGAACCTGTGAGATAGTGAACTACCAAATGATACTCATCAGTAAAACAATGTGCCAACATTTTGTATTTGATTATTAAAATGGACACCTCCGCTGTTTGGATCTGCAAAGAAAGTGCTAACAAAACTAAAACCAATGTCACAACACACACAAGGGATGGATAGCCCAACAAAGGTAAACCACGCTATGCATTAACATACTAAATAGCCTCTCGACTCCCAAACAGACGCCCTACTCTAACAGACAAAGGAAGGAACTCCCTTCCACCTCATGACATGAAGAAGAAAGGCGTTGTTCCAGAACTGACTTCTTCCAGTTCCAGGGGTGAGGCCAGCAGAGATCTGGTTTAATGTGGCCCTTGGGTGCTAGATGGGATCATGGAGTAACATTTAAGACAATAAAACAACATTACAGCATATTCAACACAAAACTCTACAATATAGACATATAGAACAATACAACAGATCCCCTAGGTATAAATGGACATCGGGGAATAGGACCCAGGAAACACAGACAGCTGTGCCTACAAGGGGCAGAGGGTGACTTTAACATTCGGAGAGGGTTGGGGAATGATATATAATGTCAGTCCCACCAATACCTACAGTGTGACACCTCTCAAGAGCATCTCCACGTCTATGTACCCCAGGTCCCAAGGTAGTACAGTCACAGTAAATAAACAAACACGTTTCACTTTTCAAAACATATACATCTATGTGTTCATTTGGATTTCTACGAACCTTACACTAAACTGATTTTAGTGACCTTTAGTGCACACAAAATTCAAAACTACACTGGCAACAAAATGGATTAATTGTAATTCTGACCCATGCAATTATTGGTGTTTCAGTAATGTATATTGCAATCAATTACAATACTATTATAACTAAACTAATACTTGTACTTCCAGATAACACAAGCTAGCATCTCAACGTTTATCAGGTGTTTCAAATAACACATGACTGCAAAAAAACTCAATCTGTGTTGTTCCAAATTTCTATTAGTTACACCCAAAAAAAGTGTTGTGAGATTATTCCTTTCGCATATATACTTTTTCTGAAACATCAAGTCTGTACAAGCTTAGATAATTGCATTGTACTTTCAAAATCAGAAAATGCAACTGCCGTAGTTCACTTCAAGTGTGAAATAACATCCAAGAAGAATGCAAACTGTCATATATTTTGTGTGACCCACAAAAACATACCCTCAAATTGTAATTCTAGGAGAATAGAGCTGATATGCTTCATTGGAATGTCAATTTTTCATTAAGGGAATGTAAAGTTATTTAGAAAAGTTTATTTTACATTTTCTAGACGTTTTACTTTATCATGTACTAGGTGTTAAGCCTGCCCTGAGGGCAGTTTATTGTTGAGGATCTGGCTGCTCTCGGCACAGGGGGGAGGGAGGGGGAGGGAGGGGTGAGAGAGAAAGGAGGGAGGAAGAGAGAAAGGAAGGGAGGGGTGAGAAAGGGAGGGGAGGAGGAGACAAAGGAAGGGAGGAGAGGAGGGGGGAGAGAGAGGAGGGAGGGGGAGAGGAGGGGGAAGGGGGCAGAGGGAGAAGCTGGAGAGAAGGGGAGAAGAGGAGAGAGAAGAGGAGAGGGAAGGGGAGAAGAGGAGAGAGGAGGGGGAGAGAGGAGAAGGGGGAGAGAGAGAGGAGGGGGAAGAGAGAGAGAGAGAGGGAGAAGAGAGGGGAGGGGGAGAGAGGGGGAGAGGGGAGGAGAAGGAGGGGGAAGGGAGAGGGAGAGGGAGGGGAGAGAGGAAGAGAGAGAGGGGAGAGAGGAAGGGGGAGAGGAAGAGAGAGGGGAGAGAGGAGGAGGAGAGGGAGGGGGAGAGAGGGTAGAGGGGGAGAGGAGGGGGAGAGAAGGGAGAGGAGGGGAGAGGGAGAGGGGGAAGAGAGGAGGGAGAGAGGGAGGGGAGGAGGAGGGAGAGACAGTGAGAGGAGGGGAGGGGAGTAGGGGGATAGAGGGAGGAGAGGGAGAGAGGGGAGGAGGGAGGGAGAGAGAGGAGAAGAGCTGAGGAGGAGGGGAGGGGAGGAGGGAGGGGGAGAGGAGGGAGAAAGGGAGGAAGGGGAGAGAGGGAGGAGGAGAGGAGGAGGAGGAGAGGGGGAGGGAGGAGGGAGGGGGGAGGGGAGAGAGTGGGGGAGGAGGGGGAGGGGGCAGAGGGAGAAGCTGGAGAGAAGGGGAGAGAGAGAGGAAGAGGAGAGAGGAAGGGGAGAGAGAGGGGAGGAGGGGGAAGGGGAGAGAGAGGGGGGGAGAGGAAGAGAGAGAAGGGGAGAGATGGAGGGGGAGAGAGGGAGGGGGAGAGAGGGGGAGAGAGGGAGGGGGAGAGAGAGAGAGATGGAGGGAGAGAGGGAGGGGAGAGGGAGGGGGAGAGAGGGAGGGGGAGAGAGGAAGGGGAGAGAGAGAGGAGGGGGAGAGAGGAAGGGGGAGAGGAGGGGGGAGGAGAGGGGGAGGGGAGGAGGGGATAGAGGGAGGGGGGAGAGAGGGTGAGGGAGAGAGGAGGAGGAGGGAGAGGGAGGGGAGAGGTGGGGGAGAGAGAGGGGAGGGAGAGGGAGGGGGTGGGAGGGAGGGGGAGAGAGTGGGAGGAGGGGAGAGGGGGTGAGGGAGAGGGAGGGGGAGTGGGAGGGGAGAGAGGAGGAGGAGGGGGGGGAGAGGGAGGGGAGGAGGAGAGAGGGGAGGAGGGGGGGAGGGGGAGAGAGGGAGAGGGAGAGGGGAGGAGGAGGGAGAGGGGGAGAAGGAGAGAGAGGGGAGGAGAGAGAGGGGGGGGAGAGGGGAGAGAGGAGGGGGAGAGAGGGAGGGGGAGGGGAGAGAGGGAGGGGGAGGAGGGAGAGGGGGGAGGGGAAAAAAAGGGAGGGGGAGGGGGAGGGGGAGAGAGAGGGGAGAGAGGGAGAAAGAAGGGGAGAGAGGGAGAAAGAAGGGGAGAGAGGGAGGGGAGGAGGAGAGGGAGAAAGGGGAGAGAGGGAGGGGGAGGAGGACAGAGAGGAGGAGAGAGAGGGGGAGAAAGAAGGGGAGAGAGTTAGGGGAAAAAAGAAGGGGGAGGAGGGAGGGAAAAAGAGGGGGAGAGAGGGAGGGGGAGGAGAAAGAGGGGAGGGGGAGGAGGGGGAGAGAGGGGAGAGAGAGGGAGAAAGAAGGGGAGAGAGAGGGGGAGAGGGAGAAAGAAGGGGAGAGGGAGAAAGAAGGGGAGAGAGTTAGGGGAAAAAAGAAGGGGGAGGGGGGGAGGGGGAGGAGGGGAGAGAGGGAGGGGGAGAAAGAAGAGAGTTAGGGGAAAAAAGAAGGGGGAGGGAAAAAGAGGGAGAGAGGAGGAGAAGACAGTGGAGGAGAATAGAGGGGGAGAGTAGAGGAGGGGAAGTGTAGAGGGGAAGAGAGAGGGAGGGGAGGGAGAGAGAGTGAAAAGGAGAGGGAGAGAGGGAGGGGGAAAGCCCTGCCAACATAAACCCTCCTCCCATATCAGCACGGGGGAGAGAAGGAGGGGGGAGAGAGGGGGAAAGCCCTGTCAGCATTAACCCTCTTCCCTTATCAGCACAGGGGATCCCTTACTCTGTCAGTCGGGGGCTCTCAGGGGCCCACAGCAAGTCCTCTGCGGCTCCATTCACTCACTGCACACACGTGCAGCCAGAGCTCTACTTCCTTCCCTCCTAGGCAACTGGGAGGAAGTGTAAAACAGCCACTTCCTCCAGCGCTGCTGCAGAGGATGGAAGGAAAGCGCTGTGGGAAAGAAAAGAGGGCGTTTTCACTTGAGAGTGTGCACTCTGTGCGATCACATTGCACAGGGTGCACACTCTTAGAGATCCACCCTGCGGCTCCTGGTAATGAGTCCGGCTGGCTGCGGTGTGTAACAGCCGGCCCGTCTCATGAAGATAAATACAGCAGCGGCTGAAGACTGGCCCTACGCCGTACCCCCTACTTGTGGACCTGTGACAGGTTCCAACGAAACCATGGTGAGGCAGATGGGGCTGCGGATTGGGAACCGAGAAGACTGGCTGGCTGCAGGGCTCAGGCGGTGCTGGAGGAGAGGGAGGAATGGCACACACTAAGCATGTGGGAGAGTGAGAGGTGCTTTGCGCGCGCCTCTCCAACGGCTAGGAACAGCTCCTCCCCCACACGCATGCAGGTGTTTTCCATCTGTCTCTGCGCATCCGGTTTCTGTTGGATGCGCGCGCAGCCAACAGAAACCGGATGTGCGGCGACGGACAAACGAATTTATAGTTATAGATGCCGTATCCTATACCTTGAACAAGGTCTAAGTGGACATTGTAAGTTTATAACATATCTGTATGTTTGGGTAAATATTTTTATAATAATAATTACACTACTCAGCAAAATAAAACTTTTTTATGTTTCCTGAATGAAAGTAGTTAAACTTTACTAATTTTGGATAAAAAAAAAAAGCCAAGAAGCCATGCACAACACTTTTAATCCCTTCACTACCGGGATCAAGATTTCTCAGGCAGCAAAGGCACCATCTGGTACCCAGATATTGCGTTATCTCGATCTGCAACCCAAAAGCAAATTAAATTCATTTGCTGCAAACTAATTTTGTTTGCTTTTGGGCTGCAGAAGATGCCCCCAAAGGTTTAGCACTGTGAACATAATGCCCAGAGAGCGAAAACTGTAAAATCAGCTGATGAATGCTCTGAAATATCGAGCTTTCAGCAGCCGATGCAGGGGAAAAAAATAAATAGACCTGCAGCTCAAACCTCTGTAACTCAATTTGGCAGTAGATTTTGTAGATCTACTATCCAAATAGATTATATACAGTAATAACTATTTATTACTGTATAATTAAAAATGATTTTACAAAAAAACACTGGTCCCCGGCAATTTTTTTTGGAAAATCACTTGGTAGTGAAGGGGTTAAAGGTTTCCCAAGCTGGTTGCTCATTACCATGGAGGACTAGCTCGAAGTTTTCATCCACAAAAAGTTCACGAATTTGAGAACTAATGAAGATTCCTTCGGTAACGTTTTCCTCACCCAGCCGTGGAAATTTGTTTCTCAGGTACTTGAAAGCCTCTCCATCATTGTTCATCCCATTTACAAAGTTCTTCATAAGGCCAAGTTTGATGTGTAAAGGGGAAGAAGAATTTTGTTTCGATCAACCCGAGGACTGTGCTGGACATTCTTTTCCGCGGGTCACAGAGTTTCTCATGGGGACCAGTCTTTTCTGTTGTAGTGTGAGGATCTAGCCCGACTGTCCCACTCACACGGGAAACAGCAGTACTTGGTGTATCCCAACTGCATGCCGAGCAATATTGCAATCACCTTCAGGTGAAGCCTGGAGACCGGGCACGGAGGAAAGCAGGCCTGAAGCCTGGAGACCGGACCCGGAGGTGACCAGGCCCGAAGCCGAAGCCAAAGACCAGACCAGTGTTATTATTATTATTTTATTGGTATTTTTGTCCTCAATGAGTATTAAAAGTGTTTAGGTGAGATTGTATGGATATTGCAACCTAGAATTGCAGACTAGGGTATAAAATATTCCTGTCAATGATCTGATACCCAATTTGTAAACAACCTTTAGTATATGGTGGAGTCTGTCATATCTCTAGCTCCTGACGCAATTCATTTATGTCAATCAGTTGACAAAAAATATTAAAGAAGTTATTCAAAGCGCACAGAAATTGCACATAAATTTTGGTAATCTCTCTCGTTCGGCGCACTTCGGCGAGTTCAGTTCGCTGACGTTGCGGTGAATTCAGCATTAATAATGGATTCTTGGCTGCACTGATTTCTTAGGTAGAGTTCTTTGACTTTTTTTGGCCAGGCACTGTGTATGGTGTGCCTATATTTCTATTAAACATGTTGGGCTAGATCACAACCTGGAAACAAAACACAGCGCTCGGGCCATAGAGCATAACGTCTCAGCTTATATCTCGGATGTAGCAGCTCCTTAATGAACATTAATGTCTCATATACTTTATATGGCAGATGTTAATGTGCATCTCTAGCGTGCACCGTCTATTACATAAGGGTGTGCACCATGGAACATTAACTAATTAAAAACTTAGGGTTAAATTACAATCTTCGCACAACAACCTTCGCGCAAAGCGTGAATTTTGCGCCAAGCGTTAAACGTTTGCGCACGCAAATCACTGCTGGAATTACAATCCTCACGCGTCTTTTCATTCGTCGATCAATAACGCTCGTAAACCGGATGCGCCCAAATGTTTGCGCAGTACCGTCGCGCGCAGAAATCAGTGTGCGCACTGTTTTTTTCTCGTGATTCAGCCAATCAGAATTAAGAACTACAATTATCTCACGTTAAGAAATTGCGCCTGTCAAAGTCAATCTGAGCATATATGGTGCAGCAATAATACATGCACACACAACTTCTCCATTTTATTGGTTTGGTATGAGTAGAATGTGTAACTATACTTTGCTGCATTTTTTTTTTTGGGCTGGTGTATTTGGGTTTGGCCAGGTTGTTCAGATTTGCCATTAACACCAGCTTTTAGGAGTTTCTAAAATTATGCGTGCAACGTCTATGCGTTAATTCCTGCCCATAGATTGTAATACCATCCGCATACCAGCGCACAAACGCATTTGCGCTCACAATGTTAAGTATAGGATGCGCGCAGTTCAGTACGCTTGCGCAGGGTTTGCGCAGGTTCACCCGCGGTAGACGATTGCACGCGTTTGTTGCACTGACTTTGTAATACGGCATTCAGTGCAAAGGGTTTTACGCCTTGCATTAATGTTTTTTTGCGCCGGCGCAAGCGTTTGCGCGAAGATTGTAATTTAGCCCTTAGTTTTAAAAGATTTTGCACAAAATGCACATTTTTGATTAGAAATAACAAGCCGGTAATCAGAAATACTGTACATTAATTTGCTATGGTATTCATCATTTACAAGGTAAGGGACCCATCAAAAATTGTCAATGTAGGAGGTGAAAGAGGACTTCTTTACCCAACATTAGGTTGTGTCTGGGCACATCAGGCACACCCACTGCGCATGCCTAGGATGTTCACCTAGCATAAGAAGAACAAGCTATTCCATCAAGCTCATTCTCTATCTACGCCTGACATTATTCAGAAATGAATAACGTTTTTCACAGGCTGATGTTAAATGATGCACCGAACTGTGAAATTCCCCGTATGGTGAAATTTCAGAGCCATTCAACTATTCAAAAAGCAGGCAGTTTCCCAAATATTGGAGAATTGCCAGTGAATTACAGTGCTGTTTGACAGCAGTGAAATCCCCATAGAGAATCAATGGTTACTCTATTGAGAGAACACCGAACAGCAGAGAAATGTCAGTGAAATGCTCTGATGTTCTGTGGTTTCATTCGGCAGGTTTAATCAGGCGAATCCCATAGGTTTCAATGTTAAAAATATTTCTGGTTTTATAAAATATTTATTCAACCGTTTATTCTTTTCATTTGCAGTAAAAGTCTCTTTATTTATTTTTTAGGCATTTTTTGGCAAAAAAATTTCTTCCGATTTCTTTTAAATAGGGTTTTCTCTTTTTTCTGTAACAGACCTTTTTATTATCATTCATAGGACCTTATATATTAATTCCAGGCATTTTCATGCAGTAGTTTTTATGCAAACAGCTTTTAAAAGGTGCAGGGTTTTTTTCACCCCGTTTGTCAGCTTGACTGCTTTTTTCCCCGTGGCTGGCCGGCGCACTGTTCGGCGGATCGTTGGCTTTTTTCAGATGCATTCAGCTGTTCTGCGGCAGATCGCCGGGTCCATTCTGCTTTATTTCGGCAGGTTATCGGATAGATCCAATGTTTGCAATGGTTTTTCCGTTCGATTCAGTGGTTTTGCGGTAGTTTTTCAGATGCATTCGGCGGATTTTCCCTGCACTTTGGGGACCCTGGTGATTGCTGAATTCAGCGCAGGGTCGGGGAATTTGACAACACTAAGTGCAGGTAACGAAAGGGCACCGAAATTTTTGAATCAAAAGGGCACCGAAATTTTTTATAACCCTGTATGTTTTTGCAATGATCTCAGAGCTCCCCATGTCTTCAAGTATTCATATGTCAAGGAGACCTAATCATAATTTATTGATTCATTGTCTAAGTTTTGTATTATTGCTTCTGGTCTCTTTATTGGATCGTATAATAAAACTTAAATGAAAAAATCTACGACTCCAGTGGGAAATTGCTTTCTATATTTAGGATTTTTGACATCATGTCGACATAAAAAAATTAAGTTAAGTGCAAGGTGGAGTACAACATACTGTTGTCAAGATGACATCTCATGTTGTTAGAAGTGAATCAGAGTGGAATCTTTGCAGATGTAATTGGCAGGTTTCCTGAATTTTCAAGCAGCATACTCTGGAATCTGCAGCCCTCATCTAGTAATTGTCCTAAAGTGCAATTTTTTATGAATGGAAAGATCAGAGATCTGGATTTGAAAAAATTCTAATAGAAATTTATATTTTCAAGTTTCCAATTAGTCTAATCGTTTATGCAGCACTTTTTCCTACGATGACATCAGCAATGGTTGAATCTCACCTTGAAGTTGTTGTATCGACATCATGCAAGCAGTGACATCATGACATAAGTGATTCTTGGACAGGACAAATGATTTTCCTTCATGATACTGTCATACTTTAACTGTTATATAAAATCCACATGGTGATAACATCATATGTATTGATTAAAAACAGAAAATACAAATATATTTGTTTCAATGCAAAGAAGTGGGAAATTTGGCAAAGCTGGATAATATATCAACGGATTATAACAACCCCCCTCTAGGGAGACACTGGATAAAGCTGACCTGACACAATGTACCAGAAGATTTAAAAAACAGAATTTGCTTGTTATAGGTAGCAGTCAGGGAGTGGGCAGGGTGGATTGTTTTGGACTCGGTCCTGTACTCTATATATATATATATATATATATATATATATAATGTATTAGATAGGTATCTCCAATATGTCATGCACTCACGCTTCCTATGTTTAATGCCCGGCGCCTGCCATCCAGCTTGAACTGCATACAAGAGATGAAATATTCACGGCGGCACTCCAGGTCTTCATATAAAATAATGTTTCTTAATCCATAAAATAAAGATCGATGTTTCAGCTCCTATCCGGAGCTTTCCTCAGGACACATAACATACAATAAATGTACACGTTATTTATACAATTACAGAATGGCCTTTGAAATTACCCCTCCTTCTGACCAGCGTGCTAACACCACCAGTGTGCATGCGTGTGTGTACGCGACTGCGGAATGAATTATTAGGGTTGCCTAGGTGATGCTGGCATTACCCTCCCATCCGATATGCCGCGTGCGCTCGTATAGTGTAGGAGAGGCCATGGCAGCAAGATGCTGCTGTGTGAAGAAAAAGTAAAAGATATAATGTATCGAATGATAAGAGATACAAGAAGAAATAGCACTGTGTGTTTGCTGGATCCAATCCAGGTCTATATTAGGGCTACCTGCCCAAAACCATATTAACCTTGTCCACATGTGAGCTATCCGAGTGGGACATAAGTGCCTACAATCAAAGTGCCCATATACGATATAATGTACTATAAATACTGTCCAACAAATATATATTATTATTATTCTTTATTTATAAAGCGCCAGCATATTCCGCAGCGCTGTACAATAGGCACAGTATAGACAGGGTTACAATACATTGAACAACATTTGACAAACAGTACAGGAGGAGATGAGGCCCTATTCCCGTAGGAACTCACAATCTGGGAGGGTTGGGGTTGGATATATAGATAGATAGATAGATAATACACAAGGAGGGCAGGGCTCACCCCTAAGCACAAAGTGTGGGTGCTTCTCAAGACAATGCAATACAACAAACCAGGAACAGAGCACTCCAGTTAATACATTCAAAGACAACAGCAGCTTATACATTTAAACATTCAAAGATTTCACAAAATTTGAACCCTTCTATGCTTCCAACAACTATCCCCTCTTCCCAGAGTGTCACAGCAATAAAACTCACAGTAATGGGCGGTGCGTATGAGCGTATCACAGAGGTCCACATACCCTGGCCCACTGTCACACACATCCGCTCCACATTTTCACATACACCCACACACATCCACTCCACATACAGTCACATACACCCACACGCCTCCACTCCACATACAGTCACATACACCCACACACATCCACTCCATATACAGTCACATACACCCACACACATCCACTCCATATACAGTCACATACACCCACACACATCCACTCAACATACAGTCACAAACACACTTACACATCCACTCCACATAAGCCCACACAGTCAAACACACATCCACCCACACACATCCACACAGCCACCCACTCAAATCCACACAGCCATCCACACAGTCACACACACACAGTCACCCACACACATCCACACACAGTCACCCACACACATCCACACAGTCAACCACATAAACTTAAACTTACCCACATATCCCTGGTCGAGGCCTAGCTGGAAAGCTTGTTAGAGGCCTGGTCTTCGGGCCTGGTCTCCAGGCTTCGGATCTGGTCTCCAGGGATGGTCTCCAGGCTTCAGGCCTGGTCACCTCCAGGCTTCGGGTCTGGTCACCTCCAGGCTTCGGGCCTGGTCACCTCCGGATCCGGTCTCCAGGCTTCAGGCCTGGTCACCTCTGGGTCCGGTCTCTAGGCTTCGGGCCTGGTCACCTCCGGGTCCGGTCTCCAGGCTTCAGGCCTGCTTTCCTCCATGCCCGGTCTCCAGGCTTTGGGCCTGGTCTTCAGGTCCTGGGGGGGATTTTCTGGTGGTAAAGGGGGTGGGCACCAGGCCGCTGAGGTTTTGCAGCCCGCTGAGAGGGGCAGGCGCAGCCTGATTTTGCGGCCTGGTTTTGCGGCGTGCTTCAGGAGTGCCTGGCCTTTGACAGGGCAGCAAAATGCCGCTCCTGACAAAGGGCTGCCTGGAGCTGCTGCTCCATCCTGCTCCACGGACGGGCCGGCCCTGCTTCCAGTAAATAGAAGTCTTGTCCACAAATAAATGGAAATCAATGTTCCACGTGAAAATCATGAATGAAGAGGAATTCTGAACAATAAAAGCAATTTTTAATTTCAATATTCCTCCAAAAACAGTGTAGTGGTGGAAAGGAATATCAGATGTCAACTCTTCTCTGACTCCCATAAATTGGCACCTGAGGGTAAACACAGTATATTACTGTTTCAGAAAAATATAATTGTCTACCTAAAGGAATAAGCAATAAGCATTTGGTATTTATCACCTGCAATGGAATCAATGACACATAAAACCATAAAGAAACATTGGATGGATGGATGGATGGATGGATGGATGGATGGATGGATGATGGATGAATGGGTTGATGGATGGATGGACGGATGGACTAAATAGCTTTAGTGTAATTTATGTCGTTCTACACATTAAAAAAAATTACACTTCACAATGTTTCAAGAATCACAAGTACATTCTGTTCATGGCCACCAAATAGCCTTGAGGAAATTCAAAGAAGCTATCAAATACGAAAATATTCATGGAAAAACGGCAGAAACGCAAAATGATAGTCCTCATTTATCCTTACATATTGTATAGAGGTCGTTAGAGCATGTAAAGGAAGTGGGTGGTATACCAAAGCGTTTTAGTCTTGGCAACAATTACTGCAGCATATTTACAAATAAAATAAGAATGGAAGAAAGGAAGCATTCATTGCATTCCTTGTGAATGTTCAATTCTATTATTGATTTCTACAGCAAAAATAAGTAAAGAACAGCCAAGTTACATTAAGACTATACTTTAAAACTGTAAAGTTAAGAAAAAAACAGAATCTCTATGCCACCATTTTCCTTCTTATGTTATGCATCCTTGCCAAGGTACACTGATACAGATAAATACCCTCAAATCTGTAAGTAAACATGCTTGGAACATGTGGTCTACCTACCACATTATACAGGAAATTTGGCATGTGAAGAATATTTAACTAAGTATAAAAAAATATTTAATTCTAAGTCTAGATGGACTCCGTTTCTCCTTCAATGTAAAACAAACAGTGCAGCCTACATTATCATTTTTGTTAAATAGCCTCCACTTTTTTTTATCAAGATCCTTCCGTTGCAGAGAACTTTGGCTTTGAAAATATACCCCTGAACCTTTGTAGCATTATTTATAAAGCTGCTGCGTACATGTGTTTACTGGTACAGCCGAGTGAACATCTAACCAGTGAGGCGTTCTAACACCGAATCATTTCGTTTCCACATCTTCACCGCAAATCAAAATACCAACTGACAATGCCCAATGAAAATAACACAATAAACTGACATTTGTACAATTTCCAAAGCCCAGCATGCATGGATCACAACAAGTAGCCAACACTGATACGTTTTGATGCACCAAGATTGTTATTTAATGTGAAATGCAAAGTAGGGATCAAGAAACCTCAATTTTTATTGTCCCGTCCTATATGGCTTTTTAATATTTTCAATATTTTATTTTCTCAAAAACATTCTAACGTACAAAAATCTGCAATGACAGCACATTCTTAAATAAAACTATATTTGGAAAAAGCTACTTGGTCATCGACACATGAAAAGTTCATCCAAGTTTGAATATTTTTACAACTTTTTTCTTCTGCGTGCGATTTTTGGAGATATTGTCTCAACTCAACAAATGAATGTAAATATGCATTTAGTGAAATATACATCGCTATACATAGTACTCCTTAACCCCTTCACTACCGATATTGAGATATCACGGGCTTCAAAGGCACCATCTGGTGCCTCGCTATTGAGATTTCTCGATATGCTAATGTGCAGCCCAACAGCAAATGAAATTTGTTTGCTGCAAATGAATTTCGTTTGCTTTTGCGTTGCAGAAGGTGCCCCCAAAGTCTTAGCATAATGCCCAAAGAGCTAAAACTGTAAAATCAGCAGCTGAAACATCTGAAATATCGGGCTTTCACAAGCAGTCAGCAGCCGGAGCAGGAGAAATAGAAAAAAATAGATCTGCTGTTAAAACCTCTGCAATTCAATTTGGCAGTAGAGGGTGCCATCTACTGGCCATATAGCTTATTACAGCAATAGATTTGTATTACTGTACAATTTATTTAAATGATTTTTCAAAAGAGAAACTTGTGTTTCTTACAATGTTTTTTTTGGAAAATCACTTGGTAGTGAAGGAGTTAATGAATTATAAATTATATTCAGAAATACACAGAGTAATAATTGCATCACTTACTAAGGGGGTTATTCTGAGAGCACTAAAATTTTCGGTGCTTTCTCATTCAACGCACTTCGGCAAGTTCAATTCTCTGACCCTGCGGTGAATTCTGCATTCACCGTAGGGTCCCCGAAGTGCGTCGAAGGGATCCATCACCAATCAACCCGATGAACGCAGCCGATGATCTGCCGAGCAGATCGACAAACGTAGCCGACAATCTGCCGAACAGACCACCAAACGGCTATGATCAGTCACCGATCGCCACCGAAAAAAGCCGATCAACCGCCGAACATGGTTTAAAACGAAAAAAAACCACATGAAAATGCATGGAAATAATAAAAAAGGTCCTATGAATAATAATAAAAAGGTCTGTTACAGAATTTTAGCCCCTTAGGGACCAGGCAGTTTTACACAATCCGTCCTTAAGGCTAGGGTCAGACTGAGGCAGTGCGAACGCGCGTTCTGGCGCACTTAATCACGGCCGTGCTAGCAGCAGATGCCGGGCAATGACGGCCAATATACGAAGTACGGTCGCACAAAAGTCCGGCTGCGCAACGCAAGTGGAAAATGAACGCATTTTTTCGAGAACGTTAAACCACTAGTACTGACGTACAGAGTGCGCTGCGTCCGCTAGCGGCGTGTGTGCGTGATTAGGAGATGTCAGACGCTGCTAATGTCCGGCCAACATAACGTCCAGACGCAAGAAGTGTTTTATTGATGATCCGTACAAAATCATGGATGAAACTGCGCATAGTATGACCGCTATTGCGTATTCTGTGAAAAAATACGTCCATTCTTCGAACGCACATTTTCACGGACAACATGAAAAATGCGTTAGTCTGACCCTAGCCTTAGTGCCCGCTGCTGTTTTACGTTTCTGCGCTGCTCGTGTTTAGATCAAATTTTCCTCTTACTAGTTTATGCAACCCACACATATTATACAGGGTTTTTCCCGCCATTAAAAGGACTTTCTAAAAACACCATTATTTCCATCATATCGTATAATTTACTATAAAAAAATATCAAATATGATAAAAAAATGGTAAAAACACACTTTTTCATAATTTAATTCCCAAAATCTACAACCACCAAAAAATACCCCAGATAAATAGTTTCAAAATTTTGTCCCGAGAATAGAAATACCCAATTTTAACCCCTCAGACAATTTTTTTTTTCTTTTAATTATTTTATTCATTTTTTTTATTATTATTTTTTTTAATTTTATTTTTAAACCAAACCTGGTCATGGTTGGTATCTTTGAACCTTGTGATCAGGCCACTGATCGGGAGATAAGGGGATCCAAAGGATCCCCCTATCTCCACATGGCAGCTAGGGGGTTAACTGGCCCACTGACATCCTCACACATATGGTGAGGTTGTCAGTGGGTAGGGGGGACCTGGAGGCCTGGCTGACATCGAAGATGTCAGCCCCCTCCAGGTTTGAATTGCGATTCGATGCCGATTTGTGCCGAATCATGATCTGGCAGCGAAAATGTTGATGCTATGCACCGCTGAAAAGGGGAGACTCCCCTTTCCAGGGGTGCAAAAAGCATCACTGTAAATTAAATGGTTGGGGAGATAGAGGGCTCCGAATGAGCCCTGATCCCCTTCCTGGATTTTCCCTACCGGCGCCTTTCCGATGACGTCATCACTCAGTGTGATGACGTCATCGGATCTGCCGGCCCCCAGGAAACGGCAAGGCAAGCTTCCAGCTTGCCATAGATGCTGTGGGAGCCAGTGAGGGAGGTGAGTATCAGCGGGAGGGAGGTCAGGAGCCCGCTGACGTACTATGTACATCAGCGGGTCTAAGAGAGACCCGTGGACAGGACGTACATGGTACATCAGCGGTCAGGAAGGGGTTAAAAAAATGCCATTTAAAAAAAATCAGAATCAAAACTTTTTCTGAAAACATCCAGAAAAATTCCTACAAAATTCTAAAATATAAATAAATAAAAAAGGCTTTTTGCTGCAAATGAAAAAAATGAACGGTTGAATAAAAAAAATTTATGAAACCTTACTTTTTTTATTAACCTATGGGATTCGCCTGTTTAAATATGTCGAACAGAAGCACTGAAAATCTGGGCTGTTCGCCAACATTTTGGTGCAGTTCAGCGTTCTCTGAATAGATTAACCCTTACATCTCTATAACACATTTTCACTGCGACCGAATTGCAGAAATCTGAGGCAAAGTGTGTTGTATTTTGGCTGGCATTTTTTTTTTGGGGAGAAAGGATTTTACCAGGAAGGATACATTGAGATTTCTCTCGTTTTCAAGTATGTCCTGGGTGGCGAGTATGTACCGTTAGGTGTCTTGCCCAAGGACACTTACTGGAGAGGTTGCTCGCTGGGATTGAACCCATGACTCCACAGGCTTTCTCCATGCAGAGCAGTGATGTTACCTCTACTCTAGGGATGTGCGTTTCGGATTTCAGAATTTCGGAATTTTCACGAAATTTCCAGATTCGTGTTTTCGGATGCGGCCGAATTTCCGAAAATTTTTAGATCCGAAAATGTCAGATCCGAAATGTTTTCCGAGCCGAAACGAAATATTTTCGGATTTTTCGAATGGACTTGAAATGTGTCAAACGAGGAGAACAGATGTTCCGAAAAACAAAATTTTTCCGAAAAACGAAATTTTTCCGAAAAACGAAAAGTCGATACAAAAAACGAGCAAAATGACACGAAAAATACGAAAAATGGTCGATATTCCGAAAAATGTGCAATTCGGAAAAACGAAAATTTCCGAAATCACGAAAAGTCGATACAAAAAACGAGCACAGTGACACGAAAATACGAAAAATGGTTGAAATTCCGAAAAAAAAAGTACCCGAAAAACGGGCCGAACCGAATCGAATCGAAACCGAAATCGGTCGAAACGAGCCGAATCGAAAAGTTTAAAAATCCGAAAAATCGAACCGAATCGAACAAAAAAAAAATAGGTGCACAGGTCTACTCTACTCCACCCGGCCAGTATTTGGCAAATTGACAGCTTTCTGAATACCTGAATTGCCTCGAAATTGCACCGTATGGTGATATTAACCGTTCGGTGTAATTCGGTGGCAAATTCGGCACTCTTTGAATAACCCCTTGCATGTTACATTGGATTTGAGCTGAAAGTATTTTTCTGCTTAGCTAAGATATTCTGAACATTACATTGATGTTAATTACACTGAAAATTATGTTATCCCACTTTAAAAATAACAAAGAGCAGCAGAATTTGAGGTGGGAGTTGTGAAATGCAATTCGGAAGCAAGTGACCTACTGACCCATTCACTACCAACACTATGTATTCACAGATGTCAGAAGAATGCACCATTTCAGAACATGTATGGTGTACAGAAAATCCAATTCAGAATACCGAATGCTATATGTTTTACAGTTTAACATAATCACAACCTGTTTGTGTTTACTGGATGTGATTCCTCTGTCAGTATCCCAGAGGCTTACTTGATAGCATGCGATGTTATCAACAACTGTTAGGCAAAAATATTTTTCCATCTGTTTATAAACAAGAAATGTAGATTAAGATTAACAATAAAATTAACTACTTCGATTAAAATGTTCAGTAGAGCCGTTAAGGCACACAAATCCATATATAAATCAAGCAAGACATAGTGGTTTCCTCAGAACTCTAGGGGACCCCAACTCACTGATGATCAATGAAAGGAGAGGAAAGCCAGTCACATCTTTCTCAAATTGCAGAGCTGATTCTATGTACAAGAGTGCAACCTCTCGACTCAATGCTTGAGCCTTTATCAAGCATTGCGCCCTTCTACATAAAATCACCAATTTGAGAATGGTGTGATTGGCTTCTCTCTCCTTTCTATTGATTAAAATGTCAACCATTACACTATGTATATTTTTAATTCATGTTGAAATTGAGACAGTATAAAAAAAATGCAAGGAATAAAATACACATATTCAAGAATAATGTACTTTGCATTTGAAGTATTGCCTGTGGGGATATTCTCACGAAGATTTATGAGGGCCTTTTTCCATTGTTGTCCATAAAATAGTTACAGGAGATTATACATATGACGTCTCCTGTAGTTATTTTATCACTGAGAATCGCTATTCCACTCTTGCCACAAACTTGGCTTGCAGCTCGAGTATTGTGATTCCCTATACTTATTATGGGCGACGATAATTTGTACCTCCTAATGGAAGCGCAGGTTATTCCAAAGTAGTTTATGCCTCCACCTTGGAGATGGTATTTCACTGAGAAATACCATCTACTCAAAGCTGGTGTTATGTGATTTTTCATTAGCAAAATCACTTAATACAATGTCCTAAACCCCCCAAAAATCCTTACTCACCTCTCATCCCGAGGTGGAGAGTGTGGCGGGATCTGCTGCTTGGTCTTTTCAGGAGCAGAATGAGACTGGGAACAGATAATTCCTAGTCTCCCTCTGCAATTCCTCTGTGGCACTGTGCAATCTTGTGAGAGCGGGCTCATGTACAGCTCACGACTGGGACACGCCGGGCTCCATAAAATCCTATGGAACCAATACCGACATCAGTGTGCAGCGACACTGCCAGGCGCTAACAGAGTGTCTACTCTGAAGAGGAGGGACTAAAATGGAGACAGTAAGGAAAATCTGCAACCGCAGCTTTTCTTACCTACTGTCTACGTTTTAGCAACCACTATGGAATAGGGCCCTGAATGTGTAGTAAAGGGACACTCTAGGCATCATAACCATTGAATGTAAATTGAATGGTCACCGTAACGTAAGTTTCCTCCCCCTCTTGCTGTGTGAGGATACCAAAGGGTTGATGTAGGCCTACAAGTATGGGGGAAGTATTCTTTCCACCCAGAATCCAGTGATCAGCTATTGCTGATCTGCTGTCCAAGAAATAATTTGTAAATGTATGTTGATATCATCTGAGCTAGTGAACAGCTCTTAGCGTTTCCCCAGTTTACCCCCAGAGTGTCCCTTTAAGTCATCTGTCACGGACCTGGAGACCCCCCAGAGATTTAAAACTTTTTCTCTCCTTGTGGGACGTTTTCTTCCCTGTGGGTTTCCCCTGGATTGTGACATTACCCCAATGTTTCCGTGATGCACCAGACTTGTTTGGACCCGTTGGGACTACCCAGTATTATCCCGCTGTCCTCGGGATTCCCCCTTTCCAGAGTGACCCCAGTGTCCGTAGGCACAAATCTCTGGGCCTAGCCACTCCGTTCCCCTTCAGGATTCTCTTTGGGGACAACCTACGGAACACTATTGACTACTTCCCCCTCGAAGCTTGAGGGGAACATCCCTGGGGAACCCCGAGATTGGGATCCTGAACTGGCACACGGTGGCAATCAGCCCCCTTTGGTGCTATCAGGGTGCTTTTTGGACTATTTGTTCTTGACATTCTGGGCTTCCTGTAAATACTGAACCATCTTGCTGCGCCTCTGGGTAGCCCCTGAATTCTGCTGTTTAATCTACAACTCCTTCCTATATATATGAACACTGGGATTTTCCCAGTGCCAAAAGGTCTAGCACCTTCCATTGTTCTTGTTAATCCTATTATGTTTATCTGATCGTTTGTAGGGATATAAGAGAAGCTGCATCTCTGTACCAAATTTGAACCTGTTTGGATGGTCTCAAAACCTGTGTCCCCTGGTTCTTGTGAAAAGCCCTGCAATAAAGTGTTCTTTTCTCTGCTGTTTCACTAGCGACGAGGCAAGGCGGATAATATTCAATCGGAATATTACAGTTCCGTCACATCATCGATACAGAAAGAACGGATGCTATTCTCATTTGGATGGATCCCAATCCCGAATGCATGAGACTTGAAATGTCTTGTGAAAAAGAGATACAACACCCACATTTACCTGCGTGGGTCATGTTGTCACTGCAGCTCAAATCTGGAATAGTGATCTAGGGTGAATAAAAATATTGAAACGTAAATGAAAATGTGAACATAAAAGAATATCCCAAACACAATATCAGCATAAAATAGCAACCTAACTTAATGGCAAGTATCATGTATGCAAGTATATTGTGGGAACAATGGAGTGTCAGATGTTCATCATAAACAATGAAGGAAACGTGTATTGTATATGTGTAGATATGTGAATATGTGAAGCTGTGTTAGTCCAGATGCCAAAAACACCAGAGTATAAGAGTACGGAGTGATACATTTCTTTTTTGAGCTATAGCTTCCAGACCTGAAGAAGAGAGGTTACACTCTCGAAAGCTTGTCTTTTCAATGTAACGTTAGTCCAATAAAAAAGGTATCACTACGTACTGCTATACTTTGTTTTCTTACATATTTGTAATACATGGAAGAATGATCATTTGATATGATCAGTTAGCCATACTTTGATGCTAGCTGTCTGCCTCGTAACACAAAGAACAAGATCTAGAAGCGATGATTTCTCTGTGAGCCTTCAGCGACAGAAGGGATTTGCGTGTTGGATATATAAAAGAATGTCTCCGGTGAGCAAATCTAGCTGCAAAAATGCTAAATAACTAACATTTCTGTCAGCACAGAAAAGAAAAGACACCGGTGTTTTTCATAAAGAATGTATACTGTATACTCATATTTACTAACTGGAAAAAGTGTAAACACATTTCATACATAAAGGATTATTCTACTGTTTTTCACGTAACCTTAACCCCTTCCCTGTCAAGAGGTTTTAACATAATCACTGTCAGGACCCAGTGGTTTTATGGAAAACTTTCCATTACCTGCTCTGTATGTAATACATTTTTACGGATGTTAAGCTTGCTTGCTGGCCTAAAAGCGCTACCACATCTATAAAATATAATAAGCTCACTCGTCAGGTTTTTAGAAAGAGAAAAAGAAATCCAGTCATGTCTGATGTGTTGGAACTTTAAGGGCACATTCTGGATCTCATTTGCAATCGAATTTAATTTGCAATAAATTAAATTCCTTTGCATTGCTCCAGAATATGATAAGATCAATTTACCTCGACAACCTACGGGTGCTTTTATACATCATGTTAACAAGATCATGATATTGAAGAGGATAATGAATCCAGTCTTCTAAAGGCAAACATTTGAAAGTTTAAGTTGTTTTCTCATTACAATGACTTAACCACTTCGCTGCGGAGGATGCTCTCAGCTGAGCGCGTCCTCCCTTTGCAGCCAGCGATAGGCCGGATTCCGGCCGATTGCCGTGCCCCCCGGTGTGGGCTGACATCCTTGATGTCAGCCCAGCATCCGGGACCACTGGGGGCACTAATAGATGTCATTGCGGCGGCGCGATGACATCTTTTACAGGCGTCCCCCCGCGAGTGCGGGGAAGGTGCCTGGAAGGGAGGGGGGTTCTTTGGAACTCTCTCCCTCCCCTTCCGTGCGGGGCAGCAGTCAAAGTCAGGCACCGTTTGGAAGGGCACAGCCTGCCCTTCCAAATGGTGGTTGGCTTTAACCCCTTGGGGG
Source organism: Leptobrachium leishanense (assembly GCA_009667805.1). Taxonomy (NCBI): domain Eukaryota; kingdom Metazoa; phylum Chordata; class Amphibia; order Anura; family Megophryidae; genus Leptobrachium; species Leptobrachium leishanense. The sequence continues at coordinate 261,656,913 of CM019067.1, read as the reverse complement.
CCGGATCGCTATTTGACGCCAAAAAGCGCCAGATCACGATCCTCTCGGAGCTGGCCGACATCTTGGATGTCAGTCAAGCTTCCGGGATCTCCCCCTGATGACTGGCGTCACCGTGCATAGCAATGATGTCAGTTTTAGAGTTAACCCCTAGCTGCCACCAATGGTGGAGATAGGGGGTTCCAATGAACCCCCTATCTCCCAGCTCCGTGGAAGCTAGGGGTTAATGTTTGGTATTGATGGATTGGCCAGAGCATGGCCTTTCCAACGATACCAAACATGACCATGTTAAAAGCTAAGAAAATAAATAAATAAATAAAAATAAAAATTTGTTTTCTTTATGCAGGAATATTGTTCCCATTTCAATTATAATGTGAACAATGATGCTGCACTAACGATTTTTGTATGGGGCGCGTTTGTTAAAAATTGCGTAATTTTCCCCGACAAAAAATTTAACGAGTCCCCATTTCTAATTTTTTTAACAAGCGCAACCCATAGAAAATATAACCGCAAACGCTCGCATGTTAAAATGTGAACAAAAAACACTTCACACGTTAAATTATTGAAAATTCTAATTTCATTGCATTTTTTGTTATAATAAACAGACAGGACATGACGTATACATATAATAATGATATATTATGAATCTGCCGAGTCTGCCGGAAAGAACGATATATATTATGTCTGGGTCACATAATAAAATGTGACTTCAAATCGCGTTTAAACATGATGAGCGAAACCGGTAAAAATGAGCTCAGCACACAGGTGTGAAATGGCTCAGCAGCGAAAGGGTTAAGCCTATATATCCAGTCTGCGGACTTCTGGTTGCCAGAAGAGGATAGGAATTATTTTCACTTTGGTCATTGTTACAAAGGAATCAAGATTGAGAACATTTTACACAGACAGAATGTGGATCAAAACAAGCTGAAAGTGCAGAGTATTAAACTAATAAGGAAGTGAATTATCTGGTGAAGCAAAACCTTTCAAGGATTGAAAGAAATCATAATACACATTGGAGAAATATCAAAAAAAAAAAAAAGAATTCGACATTTGTTCTATCTCAGATACAGTTAAAGAGTAGAGTAAGATAGATTCAAAGAGAATTCATTAAAAAATTTGCTTAAAAAATGCCTCGATAATAAATATACAGGGTTATTCAGAGAGCGGTGAAAAGCAGGAGAATGACTGGAGAATGAAAAATTCTAGGTCAAAATAGCCAAAACAGAAAAATTCTCCCTTTCATCTCACTTTCCAAATCGGCTATTTTGACCTAGAATTTTTCATTCTCCAGTCATTCTCCTGCTTTTCACCTCTCTCTGAATAACACTGATAATCTGTTACACAGTATTTTGAATCTGCCTTTGCCTTACATTTACTATGTTTAGATCCATACAGTGGTTTAAATAATATAAAAGATAGAATAAAATATTAACATTTAGCAATTAACATTAGCAGTAAACATTCTCTATCCACTGCAAAGCGGAAAACAAATTAAAAATTCTAATTTCTGACTCCTCTGTATAACTAGTGGATCTAAATGAGAGACAGTTGGTCTGGGTATTATTATTCTTTTGTATCATGAGTAAAAAGTATTAAAACTAGACACGTGCAAATGTAAAAAAATGTGGTTCTTACTTTTTGGTTCATTTAAAAATTATGATCACTTCCCATTTGTCTGAATATCATTGATTCAGTTCTGAAAATTGAACAAATGTCTTTACCTTGAAATTAAGTAATTCCTGGTAGATTAGCCTTTGTACATGCGCAAAGACTGAATACTGCACAACAAATTAATTATTTATTTACCCGCCACCTGCACTACCAGCCACTGTATTAGTGTATCAAATCGGATTATCTTGAAGCCGGTCATAGATACCAGCACTGGCACAGTGCTCCACCACTGGTATCGGTCTCTGGAGTCGATTTTAAACCTGTGTGAGATGGCATAGTAGGACACCAGGAACTCGCGGGGCCTGGGGTTAGTTGAGGATTTTATGATGGGTTTAAATTTCAGTGTTTAGTAATTTTGTAAAGCACTCAACACCAAACTTTGGGCCAATTCACATACTTGGCGCTAACGTTAGCGCTCCCCCCAGTTTTCCCCCTAGCGCCTGCAATTTAGCGCTAGATTACAAAGCAGGCGCTAAAAAAGCTGCCTGCATTGTTTGCGGGCGCTAAGCCCTGGGATGCGCACGGCAGCGCTAAGCGCAGCCGCGCGCATCCGAGCGAATCCTCTCAATGGAGTCGCAGTCAATATGTCCAACGATCATGTTTCTATCATGTATTTGAATGTATAGGAACAATGATATTTTTATGCTTGGAGGTATTACTAGAGGATTGTCCTCATGGACCTTCTTTTAGTTGAAATCTTATGATTCTACAGTTATCTTGGGGTGAGGGGTTGTTTTTACATGTATTGTCACATATTTTAGTCGCAAAAGAATACGAAACGAAAAGCGCCCGAAACAAAACGAAACGAAAACGATACGACAAGAACATGCGCCCGAGACGTCGGAAACGTGATGACGTCATCCATGCGCGACGGAAGAAAATGCCGCAAATTTGCCACTCGGTTATTAGAGCAGGACTGGGAGGACTATATAAATCACTGAGAGAGGCTGTTGTTATTATTATTTATTTTTTATCCACTGATGAAGCCTATCTGCTGAGAGGGTGAAACGCATTTGGACTTTTTTATGCTCATTTTTATTCTTTATTAATTTATGTTGGTCCATGGGGATCGAATAAAGTTGTTCCTTTTTGATACATACGACTGGACATACGTCTATTTTTGGATGGGCCTTTCTAGATTTGACCTGAATAATTAAACCGAAGGCGACAGTACTGAGAGCCAGGTTATAGGCTCCAGAGGGGTGAGTGTGTTATTTATCTCATCTAACTGCGGTGTTATAAGACTTGATTGTCTGCACTATTATCTTGCCTCTGTTTCCCCGAGAACAAAAGATCTTCAGAAGAGAAGATCTATGGGCATATTCTGAAAACGCTTACAATTACTTTGAACGGATTGTCATGTACTTTTCATATAAGCTGAGTGTCTAATTGTAACATCACTTTGGGTGAAGGCTCACGGGAGCGCTGCACTGTACACTATATCTATAATGATGTTTTTTAATTACATTTACATTAGATGTTCAATCAAAATGTCATGTGAAACGTAATCAGTTCTAAAACAGGAATATTTTCCTGGAAATGTTATGTTTCTGTCTCAAATAAAAATAACAGATGCTATCAGTTACATGTTTGATTTTGATGGAATATTTGAATAAAGTCCAAGACCAGTGATGGCAGAAAATGGCACTACAGATTGAGGAAAGCATCTGCAAGCATACTCAATCAACAGGCATCAAGTCCAAAAAAAAAAGTGTGGGAACTCACCAAGATTTCTGTCCTCCATTACCAATTATTATCTCGCATTAGGCACAAACACACACTCAAATCTGATATATTTATGCAAATATGTGGATTTCATCAAAAATATATGATAAATCCTATATTTATTGTGACTTAAAAGGGAAAGAGATGATTTAACAGATAAGCTTTATAGTGTATGCAATCAAAGGGAATGGAGTTCCTTCTGCAAACATAGTGGAGGAATTGTGTTCCCCTGACTTGATCCCTATCAATCAACCTGAAATCATTCAAAATGTTACCAGTGTTGGTCATCACTCTCTTGTGTTACCCATTGTGTAGTTAAATTGCTACATTTCATGAATATTACCATATTCATGAAAAGCAGTAGAGACTAATTTCAACATTCTAATGGTAAATTAATCAGTCTTGTTCTTCTAAAGGTCAACATCTATTTTTATTACTCCAAAAAATTTTACACATTTTTCGCTGTATTTTTCACATTTTACATTGATCTAATGCATTCATTACATAATTACAAATTATCTATAGAATAATTCTAAATCTTTATTATGTTGTGCTTTTTTCAGTGTTCTAGCTAGCTCTTACACTTATATTAGCTTTGTTTTCAGTAAAAAGTAATGTAATTTTATACCATATAAATTGAGTATCTCCAAAAAAAAATATATATATATATATATATATATATACAAACATTTCTGTCACTTTCCATAGCAATTGCAAACATTTATTTAAAAAAAATGGATGTTTATTTTTAATGGGAACGTAATCTATCCGAGTTTTTCAAAGAGACCTGAACTGGCCACCGAATTGCATCGAACAATGAATTTCCCCATAATAGCCATTCGGCTATTCAAAAATCTGTCAGTTCGCCAAATAATGGCGAATTTCCAGCGAAATACGGAGATCTCCCCATGGAGAAGTAATGGTCAAACTATTCAGAGAACACCGAAACAGCACCAAAAGTCAGTGAAATGCCTTGATTTTCAATGCAAAAAAAAGTTTTTATCAAACATTTATTCAACCGTTTATTCTTTTCACTTGCAGCAAAAGGTCTATTGATTGACTGATTGATTAGGATGTCTTTAGGCATTTTTCAGGATTATTTTCAGCGAAATGTTTTTTTCCGATTCTTTAAAATTCCGTTTGTTTTTTTTCTCTAACAGACCTTTTTATTATTATTCATTAGGACCTTATATACTATTGCCAGGCATTTACATGCAGTAGTTTTTTTGCAAACACCTTTTGAAAGCTGCAGTGGGCTTTGTTTTCTTTTCCCCCATTCGTCAGCTTGTCGGCTTGTTCCAGGGGCAGGTCACTGGCTTTCTTTTGGTTCAATCTGGCAGTTTGGCAGCAGAGCGCCGGATACATTTGGCTGGTTTTCGGCGGTTTATGGATGGATTCAGTGTTTTTTCAGAGGTTTTTCTGATCGATTCAGCAGTTTCACAGATCGATTCGGCAGTTTTGTGGAGGTTTTCCAGTTGCGTTCGGCGGCTTGATCCCTGCACTTCGGCGACCCTGCGAGGGACGGCAAATCGGACTAGCCTAAGTGCGGGGAAAGGGAGAATAACCATGAATAACCCTGTATAAGTGTTAAGCAAAGTCATGAATAATACAGCACAGCATTAATGCAATAAGACTTGGTAAAAACTATTTCTGTGGAAAAGGTTTATAATAACATGTGAAGAGATTTTATGTCAGGAAACACTGGACATAATTATGCAGAGTGCCCTAAAATTACACTAGGAAGAAATATAATGGGCAAGCAAGTCTACAAAAATGAATTATTAGGCCAGATATATTATAAATGACTATGCGGAATCCTGTGCAAAAACATGGCTGAGGAATAAAACGGAATAAATCAATTTGGTATTCCACATTTAGTCTTGTCAAAGTCCTATTAATGATGAATATAATCAAGACAGGGTTATGCATGTTGTTGTTTTTTTTATAATTATACCAGAATTGTGATCCTTTTTATTTTAACCCTTTCATTATCAAGTCTTTTTTCCATCAAACCATTGATAAATGAATGTACCCTTCATATAATATATTTTAGATAAGTGCAAGAGAAAGCAAATTGGGTGACATGTCCATGGTGATGAAAATTTGGGGGCACATTCTGGAATCCATTTGAAAAACATATTTCTTTTGCAGTCAATGAAATTCATATGCCTTGCTTCAGAACATGACCTCATGGAATTTACTTGATGTTGCCCACCTGCTTGAGCTTTTGAATGTATCCTTCCTGGTAAAATCCTTTATAAATAAATAAATAAGTATAGTCGGACATACAGTTGTGTTCAAAATTATTCAACCCCCAATGCTGTAAAGGGTTTTAGGGAATTTAGTGTACATTTGTAATTGTATTCAGAATGAAATCCTACAAGGACTTTATAAAGAACCATATGCAACTAAAATGACATCAATTGGTTTTGTAATATAGTAGTAAATGTTTCTTTTGTGAATTCTTCATTGATACAATTATTCAACCCCTTAAAGACTACCACTCTGAAGAACAGAGGTTCATTCAAGTGTTTTCAATCAGGTATTGAAAACACCTGTGGATGTCACGGAGCAGCAATAAAGCATAATAAGCACCAATTAGGCAGCTTTAAAATGACTGCGATAATCAGCTCCTTCTTGACATTTACTGGTGTGGTTACAAACATGGTGAAGTCAAGAGAATGGTCCAGGAAGACAAGAGAAGAAGTGATTACTCTTCACAGGAAGGGCAATGGCTATAAGAAGATTGCAAAGATGTTAAACATACCAAGAGAGACCATAGGAAGCATCATTCGCAAATTCAAGGCAAAGGGCACTGTTGAAATGCTACCTGGTTGTGGCAGAAAGAAGGTGCTGACTTCGACTGCTGTGCGCTACCTGAAGCGTAGAGTGGAGAAAAGTCCCCGTGTGACTGCTGAGGAACTGAGAAAAGATTTGTCAGATGTGGGTACTGAAGTTTCAGCTCAGACAATACGGCGCACACTGCGTAATGAAGGCCTCCATGCCAGAACTCCCAGGCGCACCCCCTTGCTGTCTCCAAAGAATAAGAAGAGTCGACTGCAGTATGCCAAAAGTCATGTGGACAAACCACAGACGTTTTGGGATAGTGTTCTGTGGACTGATGAAACAAAATTAGAACTGTTTGGGCCCATGGATCAACGCTATGTTTGGAGGAGGAAGAACATGGCCTATGAAGAAAAGAACACCTTGCCTACTGTGAAGCATGGCGGGGGGTCAATCATGCTTTGGGGCTGTTTTGCTTCTGCAGGTACAGGGAAGCTTCAGCGTGTGCAAGGTACCATGAATTCTCTTCAGTACCAGGAGATATTGGATGACAATGTGATGCAGTCCGTCACAAACCTGAGGCTTGGGAGACGTTGGACCTTTCAACAGGACAATGATCCCAAGCATACCTCCAAGTCCACTAGAGCATGGTTGCAGATTAAAGGCTGGAACATTTTGGAGTGGCCATCGCAGTCACCTGACTTAAATCTGATTGAGAACCTCTGGTGGGACTTAAAGAAAGCAGTTGCAGTGCGCAAGCCTAAGAATGTGACTGAACTGGAGGCTTTTGCCCATGCCGAATGGGCGAAGATACCCGTAGATCGCTGCAAGACACTTGTGTCAAGCTATGTTTCACGTTTAAAAGCTGTTATAACTGTAAAAGGATGTTGTACTAAGTACTAAGATTGAATGTCACTTGGGTGTTGAATAAAACTGATAATGATGTGAGCACAGAAAAGAGATTTGTGGTTATTTCATTATAAATGTTATGTTATATTTGTCTGACCTACACGTGCCTCTTTGATTTAATTGTAAGCAAGATGACTGAATGATCAAAATCAATGTCAAACTGGCCAAAACACTCAATTTCAGTGGGGGTTGAATAATTTTGAACACAACTGTAGCAGAGAAGGGGTTACAAAGCTATGCACAATTTGATAGGAAAAAAATATAATGAATTTATAGATTCATGCTGGAAATGAACAAGTTTAAAACTATAAAACAGTATGAGCGCTGCTTTTTGCAGGTTTCGAGTATCCCCCACCTTTTGAGTTGGAACACAGGGTTGGTTTGGGCAAGCTATACTGAGTTGCTACCGCCGCTCGCTCTGTCCACTCTTGTTGGCCCTGGACCACCCCAGCCATGTGGCCTCTTGTCAGGCCCTCGACTGTCTTCGGGTAGTCAGGGCGAGCCGACTACGCCGCGCTACCCTAGACAGTTCCCCTCATCCCTACCCCCCTTTCTGTTTAAGGGGGTGTTTTTTTTTTTGATCACCCGCTCCCTCTCTTCTTATGACTATGGCCCTGTCCCTGACCTTTGTTACACCTCCTGCTCTCTTATTCCTTGTTGCCCCCCTTATTTTTCTCTTTTTATTATTTTTCATTGTTGTTGTATCGGTCGGCTCCTTTATACGTGTCATTGATGCTCTCTTGTTGTTGATCTTTGAGCCTGTTATATGTGGCCCTGTACGGCCTTTGTATTTGATTCTGTACCGACGACTCTTTCAAAATAAAATATTTAAACACAAAACTATAAAACAACTTTATAATTGAATATATAGAGCAGTAAGACCTGCGAGATTAAACCTAAGCAATAACCAATGCTAGATTATAGAACATTTACCGAAAGATAATTATATAGTTAGGGTAGTGCTGTGTGATTTCTTCTTTAAAAGCAACAATGCAAATTTAATTTGCAATAACAGTAATGTTTCTGACCAGCTATGTTAATTTTTTTATCACTACAGGATGTCCTGTAGAAATGACAATGGATTCTTCATTTTCAAAAGATACAGCACTGGAAAGAACAATGAGGCACTGTTGTCTCCTGTTGATCGTTATTCTGATTGTAAGTACTTCAATTCAGTGATACTGTCAAATGCTTTACTATCAGTTTATTATTCATGTCCTTATGGTAATAAAATGAAAAGTAAAACTTTACAATGCACTAGACAGACTTAAAATTAATATCATTTTCAATTAATAAACTGACAGAAGATGCGATATAACACCGAGACTAATTTTTAAAACGCTCAAAAAATATACGATTATGTTGCATAATTGGAAATAAGTGTATTCTGTTAAAAAATAATTTACGGATAGGTGAAGTTAAAAAACGTTTGCTGGATTAATTAGACTATTTCATGAAGTTTGACCATGAGGAGAATAAAATGATCAGACACTAAAGTTGGTTGCTGATGTTAAAATTTCTTAGCAAGATGTTAAAATTGGGTGGAGCAGTGAAATTAACGGCTGGCGCTACCGAAAGTGGATACGCATGAAGCTTTCAATAGTTAAACCCCTGTGTCTGTATTTCAGCCGCGGTTTAACCCCATAAGGACCACAGATGTACATAGTAGGTCCTGGGGAAAATTCCCTTTAAGGACCATGAACGTACTATGTACGTCAAGGTCCTTTAGCCCCCCTCCCTCCCTATACTCACCTCTCTGGCCATGGTTACACATCGGTCTAGCTTCCTTGAAGCCAGCCTGACGGTTTTATGGGCCCCAGCTGTCGTGATGACATCATCGCCTTCATTTTCAGGCACCCCAAATATGAGCAGTTCGGGTTTACGCCGATTTGAGTCTTGCACGGTTTATTGAAGATATAGTAAAATTTATCTTGGTAGTATATCTAAACAAACAACATAAAAAAACCATATAGGGTGATATCCCACATAAACACAGGTTTGCGCAGATAAATTGGCCGCTCACGGAAGCATGACATTTCATGCTTCCTTGAGTGGCCAATTTATCTGCGTAAACCTGTGTTTATGTGGGATATCACCCTATATGTTTTTTATATCAATCTTGGTAGTGAAGGGATTAATGGAAACATTTATCCTAAAAGGACTTGTTAACCCCGTTCACACTAATAATTTTGGGGAAACTGATTGGATCCTCCTTGGCCTTTATTTATGTATGATACGGCATTTAAAGAATGCAAAAGGGATGTCTTAGTCTACATAAGGAATAATCATACAGGTGAAAGGCATACTGACCATCAACTGTTTAAACCCTCAACCTACAGCAGCTGTTGTCTAAGTAATTATTACATTGATATTTGCTTTAAAACAGCTCTTAATGAATATTGTTTCACATCTCATGGTTTAGTAAACTCACCTCACTCATATTCTAACTTTATTTCTACATAGACTATGTGGATTTAAAGCTACATTGGATCATGATGATTAAAGAGATTATCAGGGTTATTCAGAGAGCGGTGAAAAGCAGGAGAATGACTGGAGAATGAAAAATTCTATATCAAAATAGCCAAAACAGAAAAATTCTCCCATTCATCTCACTTTCCAAATCGGCTATTTTGACCTAGAATTTTCCATTCTCCTGTCATTCTCCTGTTTTTCACCGCTCTCTGAATAACCCTGTATGTGTTTACTTGGATATTTATTTATAAACATACTTTCAACTAATTGGTGCACTTTACAGTACTATTTAATATATAACGGTGGTATTCAAAGGTTATTTAACTTAGAACTACATGTTGAACAATCTGAACCAATTTTCTTTGTAAAAAAGAAAAGCGGAATGAAAAATAAATTCACGCTTGACATTGGCCAGAAATTACCCATGGGAAAAATATAGAATTGTCTTTCAAACATTGCACACTATGACTACTGTGTTTTCAATTTTGCTTGACACATATTGCTAGTAATAAAACAGTAAATAAAAATGAGATTATTTTACAGAGAAAAGGCAGGAGAACCCCCTACCCAAGACACTGTAGGGCATGCTACTAAAATGATAAAAGGAATCGTCTTAGTTTGGCAAACCTTTTAAATAATGTAAGAACAGTCACAGTGTGATTGAACAAAACCATACTATCTATTTATTTAGTTCCCAGGTTCAAGGTCTGCAGAACATAGCTGGAAAAAATGTTTAATGAATCTTTTGCTTACCTCCCATCTTTGTGGAAGCACTCATCATTAGTGTCAGGACAAATTCAAATGGCACACTGACCGCAGGCACTTCTCTCAAATATCTAGGTATGTGGTTAGACCCAAATCTATCCTTTGGCCCCCACATCGAAAAACTCTCATCTAAACTTTACCCCAAACTAGGTGCCCTGTACAGAAACAAATCCTGCCTGAACCCAACGGTAAGAAAGCAGATTTTGCAACAAATGCTTATGACGGCTATTGAATACGGAGATGTAGTGTATGCAGCCGCCCCACAAACACCTCCAGAAACGTATTACATTGTATAACTCATTCTGCCGCTTTACGCTACAATGTAACTACATGACCCACCATTGTGACGATTTAAAACAGCTAAACTGGCTGTCGCTGGAATCCACCTTTCCAACCTGGTGTTTAAGAGCTTTTCTGAGAAGCTACTACCCTACCTGAATAGGCTGCTTCCCCCAGCAGTTCCCTCCTCCTATAACCTCCGATCCAGGACCTGCACCTTACTTACAACACCACAATACAAAAAGGAAGTGTCTCGATCCTCATTTTCCTACAGAGCGCCGCAGTTATGGAATAACCTCTCAGACATCATCAACAGGGTTATCCAAAGAGATTCGAAAAGTCACCGCACGTTCGGTGACTTTTCGTTCTCTTCAATTCGGTTCCTTTTGCCGATTGCATTTCGGTGACCCTGCGGTGTATTCAGCAAACACCACAGGGTCCCCGAATTGCAGGGAAAAGCTGCCGAAAACCTGACGAAAACTAACCGAATGCACTATGAAAACAAGCAAAAACATCTGGATTAACCTTCGAAGAGGAGCCGAACAGGAGCCGAAAAGGAGCCGAATCACACAGAGCCGAAGCAGCTGTGACGTAGAGGAGGCAGTGAATAAATTAGAAAAACCATTTGTATGAATCTGGGAGAATGAAACGCTGTTTGCAAAGAAACTACTGAGCGAAAATGTCTGAAATTTTCACAGGAGGTCCAGGGAATGATAATAAAGAGGGCTGTTACAAAAAAAATAAGCAAACTGAAAAAAAAAAAAAAAAAAAATCGGACTTTTATTTTTTTTTTTTAAAAATTCAGAAAAATGCTTAAAGTATCCTAAAAAATCTATAAATAAAGAGACTTTTTGCTGCAGAATTTTATAATGAACGGTTTATTAGATATTGAATTAAAACGGGAATATTTTTAACATTGAAGTCTATGGGATTCTCCTGAATAAATTTGCCGAATTAAACCACCGAATGGCAGGGCATTAGGGGAACCTTTCACTGCTGGTTTGTGTTCTCTGAATAGCCGAAGCAGTGCATTTTCATGGGGATTTCACTGCCCTCGAACAGGGACCGAACAGGCACCGTATGTTCAGGCAATTCGCCAGGATTTGGCGAATTGCCTGCTCTCTGGATAGCCGAATGGCCAGGAAAGGTAACCGAACGCTGATTTTCAGCGTTCGGTTACCTTTCTCAAGCAATTCGAATCTCTTTGGATAACCCTGAATATCTTCGCCCAGTCTAAGCGGTCACTCAAGAGCTCCCTATTAACATACCTCAATACTTCAGCACCTGTAAACATGTAACATAATGACTATTTCCTACATATTTATTTTCTGTGTAAATCTGTATTTGTGTTTTGTTTTTTAATATCTTGCATGTTATTAGCATTGTAAGTCTCGTTTTACTGCAGAACCAAGCAAATTATATATCTGTTCCAGTCTCAGACCCAAAATATGCTACGGTTGGCATTTGATATTCTTTGATCTGGTCATGATGGGGATCAAGTGCAATGCAAGTGATCCCATTCTGTGCCCGGTGCTAAAATGGGGAGGCTATCAAACCTGCATCTGCAGGTTTCCCTGTAGCATCCTCGTTATAGCATCATATTCCGGGGCAGGCGCTAATTCAGCACGCTGCCCCGGAATGCAGCGCAACCCTCCCTGATACCCACAGTAGCACGTTTGCGCTACTGTAAGTGTCACCATCTGGAGTTCATAGGACTCTATGAAGGGTTGCACTGTTGGGCTTGTGCAGCGGCATGGAGGGAGACTGGGGACTGTTTATCCCCAGGGCCGGATTTACCATTAGGCAGAGTAGGCATGTGCCTACAGGCGCCTGCCACAAGGGGGCGCCTTGCTCTGTGTGTAAAACTTTTTTTTTTTTTTTTTACAATTTGCAATAATTTAGACCACTGTATCTCTGGAGCCCTAAGGGCTAGAGGGACATATGAGGTATCATTGGAAAGGTCAGCTTATAGCCTTTCCAGTGATACCAAATATAAGCAGGTTAGATTTATGTAAAAATAAAATATGTTTTAAAATAATATTTTTCTCTTTTTTCTAACACGGCACTATTATTCAGTTTACAATTCTAAAGTGAACAGTGATGCTGCACTAACTCACCTCATTTACCATAATGCCAGCAAGGACATACTTGAAAACGAGAGGAATCTCAATGTATCCTTCCTGGTAAAATCCTTTCTCCAAAAAGTGTATATCTGGTGAAGCAACGCATTGTTTAATTCAAAACCTAGACCGTGGCGTTGCAGTGAGGAAGACAGGGGAACTTTGGAACCTGCATCCCTGAATTGTACAGCACACAAGGTTAAGTGAAGTGTCATTGGAAAGGTCAGAGTCTAGTCTTTACTTTGATACCAAACATGACCATGTAATGTGTAAAAATAAAAAAGTGAAAAAAGTAAATGCAAAATATTTTTTTGTCGGTTCTACAGCAGAGGCAATATATGCTTTTACATATAAAACAAACAATGCTGCTGCATTCACTGCCCTCCTCCTCCTTTAACCATTCTACCCCACTGACTCCCTCACTCCCCGCCCCCTCTTCTACTATGTCTTCCTTTTCTACAGTCTCAGAGGAGGATGTAACTGAACTTCTTATGTCCTCCTACCCGACCACCTGTCCACTTGATCCCATCCCCTCACACCTTATTCGGCCTGTCCTACCAGTTACTGTCCCTGCTTTGCTTCATATTTTTAACCTCTCCCTCTCCTCTGGAATATTCTCCTCTGTATTCAAACGTGCTTTGATCACCCCCCATTCTAAAAAAGCCATCTCTTGATCCTACCTCCCTCTTGAACTACTGTCCCATCTCTCTGCTCCCCTTTGCCTCCAAAATCTTAGATCGTCTGGTCTATAACCAGCTCAACAGCTTGCTGCTAACTCTCTACTCGATCCGCACCAGTCTAGCTTTTGCTCCCAACAATCTACTGAGACTGCTTTGACCAAGGTGACTAATGATTTAGTTGCTGCTGAAACCAAAGGTCACTTTTCCCTCCTTATTCTTCTTGACCTTTCCGCTGCATTCAACACTGGTGATCACCCTCTCCTGCTCCTCACGCTGCATCAACTTGGCCTCAGTGACATCACTCTCTCCTGGTCCTCTTGCGGTCTCTCTTCTCACTCCTTCAGTGTCTCCTTCCCTGGTGTCTATTCACCACAAGTTCCGCTTTCAGTTGGGGTACCTCAAGGTTCTGGTCTGGGTCCTTTACTCTTCTTGATCTATACCGCCTGTTTGGTCAACCTCATTTCTTCCTATGATTTCCAATATCATCTCTATGCTGATGAACCCAAATCTACCTTTCCGCTCACGATCTCTCATCTCCGGTGTTGGACCGTGTTACAGCCGGCCTATCAGCTGTCTTCGACTGGATGACTTCCCGTTTCCTAAAGCTCAACCTTTCTGAAACTGAACTTCTCATCTTCCCTCCCTCTAAAACCTCCATTCCTGCGCCAGTTTCTCTTCAGGCGAATGGTGCCACCATTACTTCTACCTCTCAAGCTCCATTGCCTCAGGGTCCTTTTGGACTCCGATCAATCCTTTACTTGTCACATTCAGTCTCTAACTAAATCCTGCTACTTCCACCTAAAAAACATTGCGCGCATCTCTCCCTTTCTTAATCCAGACTCTACAAAACTGCACATCCAAGCTCTTATTATCACCCGCCTTGACTACTGTAACCTCCTTCTCACTGGCCTTAAGAGATCCCAGATTCTGCCTCTGCAGTCTGTAATGAACACCTGTGCCAGACTCATACTCCTCACCTCCTGCACCTCACGTCTCTGTCAATCTCTACACTGGCTCCCTGTTTAAGTTAGAATCCAATTCATTATACTGGTGCTCACATACAAAGCTCTCCATAACCGCGCCGCTGCCTACATCTCTTTCCTTATTAGCAGGTATATCCCCTCCCGACGACTTCACTCTGACAATGATCTGATGCTATATCAGCTCCACGTACCCGCACCCCCCAACATTCGTCTTCAGGACTTCTCCTGAGCTGCCCCCTTTTCTATGGAACTCGCTCCTCCGCAATATCAGACTCACCCTTCTGTCCAGTCCTTCAAGAAGTCTCTGAAAACGCATTACTATAGAGAAGCCTATCAGCTCACTCCATAATCCCCCACTGTCATTTCCTGCTCCATCTTCCCATTCAGTCCTCATGCAACCCGCTACTTCAAATACCCTATTCACCCTCACCTAATGTGTCACCCCTCTCCTCTTAGATTGTAAACTCTTGAGCAGGGTCCTCCCTCCTTCTGTTCCGTGTGTGTAACATATATGTATTTCTGTTATTCTGTTTCTCCCATTGTACAGCGCTAAGGAATTTGTTGACGCTTTATAAATACTTGTAACTGTAACTAATTCAACTAAGGCAACAGATTCTGCCTCGTCTTTTGATTTGAGCACACAGAAAAACAGTTTTTCAGTTTTTTAAAAATTGTATTGTTTTAGGTTTTTTGCCTCCAAAAAAAATTTAAATGGTAATTTTGACATGTTTCTTTTTAATGTTGGGGGGGTAGGGGCCAGTGGCGTAGCGTGGGGGGGCAGGGGGGCCGTGGCCCCGGGCGCAGTTTTGTTAGGGGCGCATAATTTCTTTTGAAATTATGCGCCCCTAAAACTTGTGGCCCGACTGACCCGCCGGGCCCTCGGGCGCGGCCCAAGGGCCCGCGGGTTGAGGGGACCCAGCTCCCGGGCAGCGGGAGTGCCTGCCGGCTGCCCGGTCCTGAACAGTGAGTCGAGTCCGTCCTGTTGATTGAAGGGGATGCGGCTGCGTGCAGGCGCAGGTCACGTGGTCCGTCTAATCAGGTGGTACAGAGACTCAGTACCACCTGACTGGCCGGACCGCGTGACCTGCGCACGCACGCAGCCGACTCCCCTTCAATCAACAGGATGGACTCGACTCACTGTTCAGGACCGGGCAGCCGGCAGGCACTCCCGCTGCCCGGGAGCTGGGGCAATATCCAGGTGAGAGCTGGGGCATATCCATGAGCTGGGGGCATATCCATGAGCTGGGGCAAATCCATGTGCTGGGGGGCATATCCATGAGCTGGGGCAAATCCATGTGCTGGGGGGCATATCCATGAGCTGGGGCAAATCCATGTGTGAGCTGGGGCAAATCCATGTGTGAGCTGGGGCAAATCCATGTGTGAGCTGGGGCAAATCCATGTGTGAGCTGGGGCAATATCCATGTGAGAGCTGGGGCATGATAACGTGTCCACAGGTTGGGGGGGGGCGCACAATTCTTGGCTGGCCCCGGGCGCTGACAACCCACGCTACGCCACTGGTAGAGGCGCTCCGCATTTCTGTGCCTACAGGCTCCTGAGGTGCAAATCCGGCCCTGAATGTGTAACTTTACTGTGCTGTATTTTTTTTTTCGTGCCGGTGTATTTGGTTTCGGCCAGAACGTTCAGATTTGCAGTGACCACCATCTTTTAACAGATGTTAAAATTATGCGCGCAAATGGCGTTCGTAAAAATGTGCGCATCGATTGTAATACCATCCGCGTACCAGCGCACGAACGCATTTGCGCTCACAATGTTAAGTATGAGATGCGCGCACGAACTTGTGCTCGCGCAGGGTAACTCACGTTAGACGTTAACGCGCATTTTGTGCGCGAACGTCGTAATACGACGTTCAGCGCGTGGGGTTTTTCTCCTCGCGTTAATGCGTTTTTGCGCACGTGCAAAATTGTGCGCGACCAGTGTAATAGGGCCCGTTAAGTATGGGGTGCGCAAAGTACAGTAAGCTCGCACAAGCTAGCTCAATCACTAATGTGCAAACTGATTTTTTTTAACCTGTTAGCATTAGGAAGGTAATCTGGGTGGCATGCGTTAAAATCACGTATCCTGACATTAACACTTACTCACCCAAGCGCCTCAGTTAGCGTTCACTAAAGAATAGGGCCCTATTGCATATAGCTAAAATGGAAGCTTATTGCTAAGTGGTGCAAGGTGAAGAAATCAATTCTTAATGTGAAGCCCTGCAGAAACTGTTGATGCTACGGTATATAAACAATGATAATGATAATAACAATAATGTTTCATATTCATAGCTTGAATACAGATGTTCCTCATATTATAGGAAATCTTGGTGATCCAATAGCTGTACAACTTAAAGAAAATGCGAACGTCTGCACAAGAAATTGATATTTTCAGTAAATGAATTTCACTAGAGGATGTAGGTGTTGGCAGCTGCATTAGAAGTCATTTCTAAATAACATGATGCATTTTTCAAGCAATAGTATAATGTGTCGTTGCAAATGATTGTATCTAGGGGGATGTCTGAAGAGTTTGCCTAGAGATAGATTATTTTTTGTCATGGGCTTTTTATTATTATTAACTATATATTATTTTGCAATTATTTTTTTTTCCAAATGTATTTGTGTATTTGCTACAGTGTCCTTTCAGCATTAGATTTGAATGTTTCTTTTAAGGACAATATTCAGAATACCAAAATAAAACAGCAATGATAAATCAAATATTTTTAAAACAAGTGAGATATCTTAATAGTTAAATAGAACCATATTTTTTTAACTGTAGTGGGAATTTCTATAAAAAGGGCCATCAAGAACATAATCTAAAGCAGTTGTCATAGCAGCCAGCAAGTCAACACAATAAACGTACACAAATAGTATCATAAAAATAGATTGAAGCAATACTTCGAAAGGCAACCAGTGTGTAAATAGTACCATGCAATATTAATATAAAAAAGGAAAAAATCTAAAGGTGAGTGGAAATTGAGTTGTGATATGCTCCGACAGCCACATAGTACGTGCAGCTCACGAGTACTGGAACATTGACAAGGGCTGTAAATCCTATAATTACAACTATATAAAGTATCAGCAAATTCCATAAACTATACAATGGGTAGAAGACAACAAACCAAATTAACATAGATAATTAACAAGTTAGACATATGAAGAACAATAGGAAAAGAGGATCCTGCTCAAGAGCTTACAATCTAAGAGGAGTGGGGTGACACACAGAGGTGAAGGTAAATAGCAGAGTATGAGAAGTAATGGGAAGTATTGGGGTTGTGTGGGAGATACGTCAGGAAAGGTGCAATGGAGGGGATTGTAAAGTGAGCTGATAGGATTTCCTAAAGTGATGTGTTTTTAGAGATGTCTTGAAAGACTTGAGGCATGAGGAGAGACAAATGTTTTACGAGGTAGGGAGTTCCATAGATAGGGGCAGCTTAGGAAAAGTCCTGAAGTTGAGTGCAAGGTGTGCAGGTACTAGAGAGAGGATAATAAAAGATAATTACTAACAACAGAGTCAGAGACCTCCTAGAACTACAATATAAAGAATCCATGTCAGAGCTATACATTAGGGGCACTACCAGCTGCCCCTTGCTAAAACCGTGATGCAAAGGGGAAAAATTTGCTTCCCCTTTGCGTCCCAGTTTCCTCAGCAGATGCCGAGTCCAGCAGCCTGCCCCTTAGCGATCACTAAGCTCGCAGATGCTGGGGCAGCGTTACAGCGCCGTCCCCAGCATCCCCTCCATGGCATCCATATGACTCCATGGAGAATCGTGCTGCTGGGTCACATGACCAGCAGGATCTCGCCTCTTGCGAGATCCTGCTGGTCAGCGGAGTGATTGCAGAGGGAGACGGGACTTTCTTCCCCCAGTCTGCCTCTGCTCCCGGCGCCAGAAGCAGCGGATCAGGGCGCCATTCTTGCCGCGGGAAGAGAGGGGAGTATGTGTTTTGGGGGGGTTTGCAGCAGCGCAATCCGTTACCTACACCTCTGAGCTGATGGTAATTTTTTCATTAGCACCAGCTCTAATTAACTAGCGTTAGGACCAAGTGATCCTAACACTAGTTAATCTTTGCTTACACTTTGCGCTCCCCATGTTAGGTATAGTGAGCGCAAAGTACAGTAAACTTGCGCTATGAATCGTAAGTTAACAAGAGCTAACAATACGGCGGTTTTGCGGCAGATCATCGGATGCATTCGGCGTTTTTTTTAGGTCGTTCCCTGCACTTCACCTGAATTTTCTGAATTCGTTGAATTTGACTCAAAGTGCACCAAACAGGAGAGCACCGAAATGTCTGACATTTCGGTGGTCTCTGAATAACCCTGATAATGTATCCTTCTCCATGAGTGAATGGCTAGCTTGTCTTTTTATCTCCTTTTACCCATGTTTCAAATCAATATTATGCTACAATTTTAAAGAAAAGTCCTTGGTAGGGACAGCGTTCAATAAACACGCCAAATACATAACACCTAATGGACAATAATGAGGAAATGGAAAGCATTAAGTTCTCATTTTGGGTTTCATTGTTTATGTGTTATAATGTATCAGGTTGTTTACTTGTTGAAATGTATCTATTGAAATGGAAAATAACTGCACGGTGATTTTTAAATTAAATAGACCGTGAACCTCTCATTCAGACTTCAAACAACCCTGCAGGAAAATATAATAAATTATATGTGTATATACTTATTTCATCTTCAGGTTTAGGATAACAAAAGATATAGTTTAGTTTTAATTTGGATTGAAAAATAAACAAAGCCAGTAGGCCTTTGCAGAGGGCTGGCGCACTACAGTCATTTAATGTTTTTTTCTAGTACATTGGATTTGACAATGTTCAAAATGCTCATATACATCAAAGGATGTATCAAAATATCATGACTCAATACACATTTACACAATTTCAATCAAAATACACTTGACAAGTAAAGATCTTAACATGGATTATACAGACTAACAAAGGATTACTCTGCATCTTAAGCTTTTCACTACAAAGTTGTTTCCCTTAAAACCACTGCCAAGATCCTGTGGATTTATGGAAACCAAATATGAAGCATACATTAAAAATGAGGATCTCAAAAGCACATTTCCAAGCCATATGCATTATTTCACAGACAAAAGGCACCATATGCTGGCCCATAGTTGCTTCGTCATCTCTTTAACTCCATCACTGCTGAGCCATTTCACCCCTTTACTACCGAGATCGAGATCGGCTTCAAAGGCACCATCTGGTGCCCTGATATCAAGATATCAGGATATCAAGATATCTCGATCTGCAGCTCTACAGCCCAAATTAATTGGGAGTATTTTTAAATAGGTTATACATTATAACTAATTAAAAACGATTTTTAAAAAAAAACACTGGTTCCTGTCAATGTTTTTTGGAATATCACTTGGTAGTGAAGGGGTTAAATGCGATTTGAAGCCATGTTTTTTGATCTCTTCTTTTTTTCAGCAGAAGCGACAGATTCAAAATATATTATTATTTTATGTGTATATCATGTCCTGTCAGAATGCTATAACAAAAAATGTTAAAGAATTTAAATTTCAATTCAGATTTCAGTCATTTCCAGCGTGTAAAATATTTGTCTTCACATTTTATCATCCAAACCTTTGTGGTTATATAGTCTATGGGGCACTCTTGTTAAAAAAAAAAAAAAGAAAAGGGAACCTGTTACTGCCTTTTTTGAGAAAGTATGCAATTTTAACTAAAACTGAAAAAAACAATATTTTTCAATTATATTTTGCTGCATTGTGTTTTATGAATAATATGACTATATATAAAACCTTGACATTCCTCGATGCATGAGAAATGAGAAGGTGAGTGATGGCAGTGGTATTGCTCATTTTATGTGTGAGAAATGGACAATGCCATTGCCTTAGAACAAAAATATTTTTTGTTTGAGTGTTTTTTTTTACATGTACGTGATTATTACATTCCTCACGCAAAAACGCACGCGCAACGCGTGAATTTGTGCACGAAGTGTTAAACGTTAACGCGGATAAATCAATGCTGGTATTACAATCCTCGTGCATTTTTTCAATCCGTCAAAAAATAACACGTGTAAAACGGACATGCACAAACACGCGCGCAGCAACATTGCGCGCAGAAATCAGTGTGCAGACCATTTTTTTCACGAGATTCAGCTAATCAAAATTAAGAACCACAATTGTCTCATGTTAAGTTTTTGCACCTGTAAAAGTCAATCTGCGCATATATGCTGCATCAAAAAAAAAGCACGCACAACTTCTCAAATTTATTGGTTTGGTATGTTTAGAATGTGTAACTATACTTTGCTGCGTTTTTTTTTTGGGGCTGGTGTATTTGGTTTCGGCCAGGTTGATAGAATTTGCCATTATCACCAGCTTTTAGGAGTTGCTAAAATTATGCGCGCAAAGGCTGTGCGTTAAAAAATGTGCATAGATTGTAATACCATCCGCGTACCAGTGCACAAATGCATTTGCGCTCACAATGTTAAGTATAGGACGCGTGACGTACAGTAAGCTCGCGCAGCATTCGCGCAGGTATACGTGCGTTTGTTGTGCTGACATTGTAATACGACACTCAGCGCAAAGGGTTTTGCCCCTCGCGTTAATGCGTTTTTGCGCTTTCAAACGTTTGCGCAAAGAATGTAATAGGGCCCTACATGTTTGGTATCATTAGAAAGGGCAGACTCTGACCTGTCGAATGACACCTAACATGACTTTGTGGGGTTTAACAAATCAAAATAGAGGGGTCCTATGGTCTCCTTGCAATGGTGAAGCGGCTTGTATTTTAGATGGACCAATAGGTGGTGCGCCACCACCTCCACATTTGGTCCTGGCATGGGAAATGTGAAGGTTAGTGAAAGAAGCAGCAAAAATATATTTTTTTACAATTAATTTTCTTTTCTTTTTTCTATTTTTACACATAGTGGGCCATGATACATAGTTGGTGCTAACTTAACCAGAGCTGTTGTAAACTTCCCAGAGCCATTATAGCCTATGGAGGTTTTAAGTTTACAACAGCTCTGGTTAAGTTAACACCAGCTTTGTAATATAGCCCAGTGTCTCTTATTTGGTATCGTTGGAAAGGTCAGACACGGACCTTTCCAATGACACCTCACTTGACCTTGTGCAGTTTTAAGATTAGAGATGAAGGGTTACAAAGGGCCCCTGCGACACTCACAGCAGTGCACCAGTTTAGATTTTCGATGAACCAATGAGTAATAATGCCATCGCCTTGCTCTGGCCTTTCCAATGATAAATTGGAGGTCCCTCTTCCTTTTATGCTTCAGGAGATACAGGGGTACAGGGGATCCCTGTATCTGCATCATTGGGAATTCCCTGCCCAGCCAGGGGGAAGTCCCTTTCTGACGTCATCGCGCCCATGTGCAATGATGTCAGTGGGCGGGGGAAGGTCACAGAGGCATTCATCCAGGATGTCATCCCAGGGAGAACACCGCATTTGGCACCAAGCCACTGGGCAGAGCGCGCCCTCCGCAACCAAGCGGGAAAGCAGAGGAAGCACTCAGCGCGTCACCCGCAGCCAAGTGGTTAATACAGTCTGGGATCAGGTTGAATCATTGAAGAAGGAAAACCTGTTTCCAAATTGTTTTGACACCTCAAAGCGATAAAAACCTTTGAAGCACATTCTGGAGCTCATTAGCAAGCAAATAAAATAAATTATTTTGCAGTGCTGCAAAATTAGACCAAATCGAGTATATGCAATATCAGAGCTCCAGCAAGAGCTTTTGAAGATCAAGTATACTCGATCTTTGTAGTGAAGGGGTTATCTATTAGTTTCTACTTCAATGTCTGCCATTAAAACATACTGTATAATGCAATAGATATTAAAAATACAGACTGCCTGTTCCTAGCCTGTTGTGACCATTAACAAAGTTGATGAAGGTTTTTATAAATTAGTACGTGCTTAATTGTTTAATATTTTACTTTAATTATAATGATCTAACAGGGTTCATAACCTGCTGTGATAGCTTATTTCCTGTTCCTACTAAATTCACGAGAATGATAACAGAATGATAGAGCTGTAGTTGTATATTTTTTAAATGTCTTTTATTTATACTGTTAAGAGTTTGTCACTAATCAGTCTCCCAGTTGTTGTTGTTTTTAAATATAATACTGGCATGATGGATAATGCAAGGCTCATACTGATTACATTGACTTGTGCAGGGATAAAGGATTGCATAATACTACAACTCATTTCTTTTTTCTGCCTTTTTGGGTGAATTCTTTCTGAAAAGTACCAGACATCATAAATCATTTTGTATATTGGTTTTAACTTTTTGTTTGGCGCAGTCTGAAAATTTCAAGTTCAAGGATGTACCAGCTGAATTTGACTAGTTTATTATACATTGTAGTCATTAACGAGATTGTCCTTCTTTTTGTGAATTTTCAGTTTTGAATATTGATTCACAATATTAAAGAAAATGTAAACAAAGATAACATTGATGGAATGAAGAATAACAGTTAAACATGTTTGTCTGATAACACAATACATTTCTTTTCAGGTAATTATAAAATGTAACGCATAATATAAAAACTGCATTTTTTTATTATAGCCAAGGCTCTTCAATGGAAATATATTCGTGGTGGCTTAGTGGTCGTATGTATGACGTCATTTACTTGGTCTTTTAGGAGTGACATCATATGTACGGCTGCTAAACTGCTGCATGAAACTTCTTGGGAACTATTTTTCATGCATTGATATTTGTTATATTACTTTGTCAAGCCATTTAATGAAGCATTGTCATGAACATATTGTGTAACTAGGAAAAGATGTTACATTAGTGAAATTGGTTATATAAAAGTTATATGTCAAAGGTCATCTAGATTGTAAGTTCCCAA
Source organism: Leptobrachium leishanense (assembly GCA_009667805.1). Taxonomy (NCBI): domain Eukaryota; kingdom Metazoa; phylum Chordata; class Amphibia; order Anura; family Megophryidae; genus Leptobrachium; species Leptobrachium leishanense. The sequence goes on along the minus strand of CM019067.1, from coordinate 261,633,695 downwards.
GGGAATAGGGACCTCAATTACTTCTGTATCTGTTAGTGAAATATTGACTTGGCTTTTTTGGTGTATTGCACCAAATTGAGATTGCATCTCAATTTAAATTGTATCTCAATTCAATCCACTGTACCTTTACGGAATGTATTGGGGTTTAATAAATAAAAATAATAATAATAATAAAGCAGATATTTAACATACAGGCTGTAATAAAAGAAGAAAATCTTGGTAGATTATACTTGCAGATACTGAATATATTGACGTTTGTCAATAACTGTTTGTATTGCCTGTTATTTAGCCCAAAATAAAAATTAGAAAATCATACAAATTTAGAGTAATTTACACATTTGTTAACTTTTCCCCAGTTCTACAGTACAGATACAAGGTGCTACAGTAATTTCCATACACAGGCATTATGGAGGCACCTACAGATATTATTTTTATATTCTATTGGTATTTTTTGGAAGCTGCATTGCTAATAATCTCATTATGATCTATTCAGACACCCATAAGCTTGAGAACTCACCATTTTGTTATCTATCTACATCACTTTTACTGTGTTTGACACAAATTACATTCGGTTTGCTAATAATGCAGACCCTGTTTAAAATTGAGCATATGAAGGAGTCCATCCTATGTCTAAAACTTTTAATTCCAGCAATATTTCTGTTAAGGATAAATATATAAATGAAGAATTAAAAATGTGTGTAAGTGTGTTGACAATATTTATTCCTTTCTAATTGTCTCTGAACATTCTATACACAATTTTTTTTCCCATTGCACAGCGCTATGGAATTTATTGGCGCTATATAAATACTTGTAACCAGTGCTTTTTTTCAGCCAGTACTCACTGGTACTGAGTACCGGCACCTACCAGCAGGAAATGTCACACTGGCTTACTGGGAGAAAACCTGGTAGCTAGTAACATGCAGGGTTGCTGGGGTAGGGTGACCATTCATCCCCAATTTCCAGGGACAGTCCCCGGATTGAGGAGACTGTCCCGGACAAATTATGTCCCCGGAATTAAAATGATGATAATTTATTCACTGCACTGCTGCAGTTCCTTGACTCTCCACTAGGAGTAGTGATGGCTGATCCATGAACGAACCGTTCTTTTGATCTGGATCTTTTCCACTGAACTGATTCAGCTCAGACTGAATGATTAGTTTGTAACAGTTCAGTCTGTGAAGCATTAACTGCAGGTGTAATCTGATCCTAGAGTGAGTGGCTTCTGCTGGCTCTGCCTTGCAATGTGTTACAATGTAAACAGTACAATGACTCAGAGATCAGGTTCCAACAGTTCTTAATCTTAACAGCAGAGCAGAACACAAATACTGGGATATAATCTGTGCCATGTGAGGTACCCATTAACCCATGTTGGAATATAATCTGTTCCCTGTGAGCTGCCCATTAATGTTATTGCTATGGATTCTGTAATACGCTCACACACACCACACATTACTGGGAGTTTTATTGCTGTGGATTCTGTGATACGCTGACATACAAACCACTAATTACTGGGAGTTTTATTGCTGTGGATTCTGTGATACGCTCAAACACACCGCACATTACTGGGAGTTTTATTGCTGTGGAGCTCTGTGATACCCTCATACACACTGCACATTATTGTGTGTTTTATTGCTCTGGAGCTCTGGGATACGCTCATACACAGCACACATTATTGTGAGTTGTATTCCTACATACCCCTGGGGTGTAGGGGATATATGGATATGTATGTGAATGTGTGTCTGTTTGTGTAAATGCATGTATTTGTCTTTAAACAGACTGCTTTGTGTAAAATCTGCGCCTGTGTCCTTCTCACTGTCCGGCTTTGCCCCCTCGCCCTGCATCCAAAAGGAAGGTATTGGTCCTAGAATCGCCACATTATCTGCTGCCTGCACTCCACTAAGTAAGAATGACAGCTGGCATCTTGGCAGCATCGTGAGGTACACCTTGGGTGCACTTAATATGAAAGAGGTTAATTATAAATGAACAGGCGAATAACTGAAATTCTACTTTTAGAAGTGTTCCGAACTTCTAAAATTGCCTCTGTCCTTAAAGGGTTAATAAAGGAGTATTTATTAGGACACCAAAAATATTCATAATAATCAGGTTTTTTCCAGGGTGTGAGAGTACCCCACCTATTTTTCCAGAAAAAAAGCACTGCTTGTAACTGTTACTGTGACTGTTATTTGCATATAGATTATTGATTTGAGACAATTAAAATTTGCATTACGTGTTAACTGTGCAACCCATGTTTCAGATTAATGTTACAAAGCTATTATTTTCAACAAAAAGCACCTGGTAGTGAAAGGGTTGAGAAAGAAGCTACTTTTTTGTAGTGTGTTTTAAATAAAAGAAACACATTTTTGGTAAAGAAAGATTTAACCCTTCGCTGCTGAGGCTTTTTCCCGCCTCTGTGCTGAGGTCATTTTTACGGTTTTGCTCATCATGTTTAAACGTGTTTTGAAGGCTTATTTTAGTATATGACCCAGACATATTATATATCGTTCCTTTCCGTCAGACTCGGTAGATTCATAATATGTCATTATTATATGTATACGTTATGTCATGTCTGTATATTATAACAAAAATGCAATAAAATATGTATTTTCAATAATTACAACGTGTAAAGTTTTTTTTTCACATTTTAACATGCGAGCAATTGCGGTTATATTTTGTATGGGGTGCGCTTGTTAAAAAAATTAGAGATGGGGTCTCGTTACATTTTTTTTTGGGAAAATTACACGATTTTTTAACAAACGCACCGCATACAAAAATCGTTAGTGCAGCATCATGTTCACATTATATATTGAAATGGGAACAATATTGCTGCATTAGCAAACCAAAAAAAAGAAAAAAAAAATTTATTTTTTTTTATAATTTTTTTTTAAAATATATTGTTATTTTTATTTTTAATTTTTTATTTTTTTTAAAAAACTTTTTTCACAGTAGTGTTTGGTATCGTTGGAACGGTCATGCTCTGGCCGATCCAACCATACCAAACTTTAACCCTAGCTGCCACGGATCAGGAGATAGGGAGTTCCAATGAACTCCCTATCTCCACCGTTGGTGGCAGTTAGGGGTTAACTCTAGGACTGGCGTCATCGTGCTATGCACGATGACGCCAGTCCTCAGGGGGAGTTCCCGGAGGCTTGGCCGACATCCAAGATGTCGGCCAGCTCCGGGAAAGTATCACGAACCGGCGCTTTTCAGCGCCGATTCGCGATCCAGCTCCCCAGGGGTTAATGCCAGGCACCATTTGGAAGGGCAGGCTGTGCCCTTCCAAATGGTGCCTGGGTTAACCCCCGCAACGCCGCTGATCAGGAGGGAGAGAGGTCCGAAGGACCTCCCCCCTCCCTTTCAGACGCCTCCTCCGCACATGCGGGGGGGGCGCCTGAATTAGGTGTCATCGCGCTGCCGCGATGACACCTAATTTCAGCGGTGGCGGTTCCGGATGCTGGGCTGACATCGAGGATGTCAGCCCGCACCGGGGGGGCCAGCGATCGGCCGGAACCCGGCCGAACGCTGACCCCAAAGGGAGGACGCGCTGAGCGCGTCCTCCGCACACCAGCAGCCATGCGGAGGACGCGCTGAGCGCGTCCTACGCATCGAAGTGGTTAATATTCTAGCTTCCTGTTTATTTTCTAAAAGGAAATACATTGAGCCAGATTACAACCCTCACGCTAAAATGGGGTTGCTAACGGTGAAAACCTGCACCCGTAGGTTACCCCATAGTGTCCCCATTTTTTGGTGATATTCCAGGGCAGGCGCTACTTCAGCACCTTGCGCGGAACGAAGCGCTACCCTCTGTGATACCCGTGATGTAATAATAAGGGATGTAATTTAGGGATGTAATAATAAGTTTAGGAATGTAATAATAAGGCGATAGTGTTTACATATCTGAACACTGCATTTACCGTTCAGTATGTAATCTAGCCCATTATGTTTTGCAAATATATTTCTGCCAATATTTTTTCAATCTAATACAAACTATTTTGATTGGAGGATTTAGCTTGATATTTGGAATTATATTCAAGAAACATCTAAATGGAAAATATGTAATATGCATGCAATGAAGTATGATGTAAGTAAATGTAACTCTTGGCTATTGGAGATGTACTTTAACTAGGAAAAAATTGTAAATACTTTTATGAGAATAAAATACAATTTCTAAGAATATTTTGTGCAACTTCTCATGTACTTATTTGTATCCAAATGTTGCCTTATCTTGGCTTTTATATACCTTTTACTTATCCCCTTCTCTATCAAGTGATTTTCAAAAGAACACTGTCAGGAACCAGTGTTTTTTTGGAAAATCATTATTAATTAATTATACAGTAAGAAATATTTGGGAATATTCCCAATGTATTTCTTACTGTAATAAAGTTACAACACCTCTGAGCTTCTTGCAGGATCAGTTGGGGAGATGTCATTTAGACATATTCAGAGCTGATTTTTTAAAGTGTTAGCACCTCAGGGATTATGCCCACTTCAACCAGTCTTTGGGCTAAATTACATTCTTAACGCAAAAATCCTTGCGCAAAGTGAAAATCTTTGCATCAAGTGTTAAAGTTTTGCGCGCGCAAATCACCATTATAAGTCGCCTACTGATGACCGAGTCGTACGCAGGGAGACAATAAATACTCAACTGTGGAATAATACAGGGCTCAAAATTTCAAGTTCCGAACTACTAGTCAGGCCTTAAGAGTTACTCGCCACCAGTTGCCCCACCTACCCTGCACTTAACCCCGCCCCTAAACACACCCTCTTTAATGTTTTTTTCAGAATAAAGTTACAAAAATAAATAACATTAATACCCAGACATCAGACCCCAGATACATGTATACCAAGAAGACAATTATGTGATATAGATTGCAGCACAGGTAGGGCTGGGTTTTCTGATTATACACCTGCTCTGCTCTTACAAGCAATGTGGTGATCATATAGAAAATCAGATCATTACAGTAGAAAGAAAACGTGGGTAGTAGTAGTAGGAATGTTTCCTGTGTGACAGAGCGCTTAGGGTGGATACTCAGAGGAACTCTTACACACGTCATGTAATGTTCAGGTGCTGTCAGGAGACGCTGTGCGTGCTGAAGTGATGCATGTTGACAGTGCTTTTAGGGTGGCAAGGGATGCTGTCTGACAGTCCGAACATGTTGCAGTAACAGAGGCTGGCAGCATTGACCCCTCCCTGGTGCTGCTCAGTATTAATGAGGGCCGCGGGCTGCGCATGGGGCACAGGAAGGACAGTGTGTGCGCAGGGCTGCCATCAGGATTTCTGGGGCCCCACGCTGAACCCCTGGTCAGGGTCATTTGTAATAGACCAGGTAACAGTCTAAAAATTTGAGTACATTGAATTTTTACCCATATATTCAACAGAATTCATTTGGAAATTGGGATTTTCTCATTTTGGGTGTAAAGGGATCTGTACCAAACACATGAAACTTTCCTTTAATCAGCAAAAGCATAATACAGATGAAGATATGGTGTCCAAATAAAAGCAATTAAAGGTGAATTATTTTACTTACAACTAAAAGCACAAAAAAGACATCTTTTAAGGAGTTTTTTTTTTTTTAAAGCAAAGCAGGCACTTACTGAAGAATCAGCTGGACTCAGCAGCGGATGGTGTGCTCAGAGTCAGCTCACTCTATGGCTGTCAGTGTGCACTGACCCATAACTTTGTAGGTGAAGCCAGCGGAATGCAGGGAGGTCGGGAGGGATCTGTTTATAAGAGCAGTAAAAAAACGCTGGCTGTGCCTGCCATGTGTATACCCTCCAAACATGATCTGTGCTCTGCAAATCCCTGTTGTAGACCAGGACTACTCCTGCTCCTGCTGTCTGGGTGCTGGACGCTCAGTAGTGATGTCACACTGTCTGACTCACACTGAGAGCACCCATTTGTGATTGATGGCAGGTTCCCGGTCAGAACACTTGAAGTGGAGATCGTAATCTCCTTCCACAAAGGGCATCTGGACAACCAGGGAAATGGCAACACACCACAGGGGCCCAGACACCTGGCAACAGTTTGCCTAAATACCCCCGGTTTTGCAGGAGCCAAGCCCCCCCCCCCAGCACTATCTCCGTGTAGAACGCTTAGGGCTGGTAGCAGGGAGCAGCCGAGATTCCCCCACCGAGAGAGGACAGGAGGCTCCCGTGCACTGATGCCAGCTTGCCTGTCAGAGAAACGGGGAGTCTCCCACCACACACATAACTGGGCAGCAAGGGCTGGAAACACTGCTTTCACAGGGCGGGTGCAATGCTTGGGGCCAATCAGAGCGGGCCGCCGGCCATCTTGGATTTTCCGACCGGCGGCCAGGCTTAAAAAAAAAAAAAAAACACGGCCGCAGCCTGACTATGCAGCATTTACATTTCCACTCGGCCAGACTTAATTTGCACTCGCAAAATGCGAGTGGGCGAGGGGAAATTTTGAGCTCTGGAATAATATATATATTTATTATCTGTAAACAATATATATATTTATATCTGTAAACATGTAACCTACTGACTATATTTCCTACATATTTATTTTCTGTTAATCTGTATATTTGTGTTGGTTTTTTTTTAATATCTTGCATTGTATTACTTTGTATTTCTGTAACTGTAACACTTCAATGTTCTTGAACCCAGGACATACTTGAAAACGAGAGAAATCTCAATGTATCCTTCCTGGTAAAATTCTTTATAAATAAATAAATAAATAAATAAATATAGGCCACAGCTAAAAACTCCACACAATAAACCCACAACCATGACATAACAATTCCCATAACAAAATAAAACAATAACCCAGTGCTGAAAGAGGACTCCCCACAACCACCACACACCTCCAAACCAACCAACCAACCACAAAAACTTCCCAACTCCCACCATCTGACCAAAATTATCCTAACTAAAAAGGAACCCCTAGCCAGCACTGCCTACAAGCCCCCGCCGTGACAAAAGGAGCCCAACAAAACTAATACTCTACCGAAAAAACCAACCCAACCCGGAATTAAATAAAACAGGGTGGGAGGGTGGGGATTTTCACAGCTCTACCTCAGGAGAAAAAGGCGCGCAGAGCCTCTCCACACGCGCCTTAAGTACCCTCCTGGTGACTCCTCGCACACCACTCCCGCTCAATCTCCTCACACACTGCAAAACCTTTCTAGAAAAATCCTCCCTGCGTCCTGGCATCAGAGGCAACTTAAGAGCCCTACACCTTAGGTGCTTCAGGCCTTCATAAGTCGCCTACTGATGACCGAGTCGTACGCAGGGAGACAATAAATACTCAAAAATACACAAACACATAACTGTGGAATAACATATATATTTATTATATATAGGCCACAGCTAAAACTCCACACAATAAACCCACCACCATGACATAACAATTCCCATAACAAAATAAAACAATAACCCAGTGCTGAAAGAGGACTCCCCACAACCACCACACACCTCCAAACCAACCAAACACAAAAACTTCCCAACTCCCAACCATCTGACCAAAATTATCCTAACTAAAAAGGAACCCCTAGCCAGCACTGCCTACAAGTCCCCGCCAAGAGCTACTCACATAACCCCCTTATGGGAGAGCTCCCCCACCAAGAAAAAACAGGGCTTGTTCAATCCCCTCCTTGAGTCCCAGGATGAACAGATCCTTGCCCACATCATTTAGGTGAACGCCTCCACACCATCCTTGGCATCACCACAGACCACAACACCACTGTCCATGGTGACCACTCCCTCAACTGCTGCAGATTCTCCTGCATCTGCTCCAGCAGCTTTCCATGAGGGACCACTCCCAAATCCCTCAGCTGCTGCAAATCCTCCTGCATCTGCTCCAGCAGCTTTCCATGACGGACCACTCCCAAATCCCTCAGCTGCCGCAGATCTGCCTTCATCTGCTCCAGCAACTTTCTGTGAGGGACCACTCCCAAATCCCTCAACTGCCGCAGATCTGCCTGCATCTGCTCCAGCAGCATACCAAGAGGGACCACACCCAAATCGTTCCCTCCCATGTGTACCACCAGCACATGGGGAACTTCACCGTGCCTAAGGGCACTCAAAATCATCGGCTTAAACTCCTCCTATAGGAGTCCACGGATCCCGAACCACCGTACCCGTGATGCCGACCCACGCAGAACCATCTGTACTCCAGATGATCGCACCAACGTCCTTCTCCTTGCCCAAAAAAACAGCGAGTCTCCAATGATCCTCACAACTCTTGAAGGATCTACAAAAAACTAATTACCAACATCTCCACCACACAAACTACTTTAAAAAGAAAAAACTCCCCACCAAACCACCACACACCCCAAATAAACCATGTCCATACCTGTAAAGATAAACATAACATAAACAATAACCATGCTCCTCGCCTCCAAATTCTCCAACCCCCAAACTCCTCCACAAACAACAAACCAATATACATAGATAAAATAGAATAAATATATATATATTCCGTAGAAAAGATATAAATTCATATTCCATATAAAAGTTTTATATTTTTCATATTTCAAAATTTCCTTATTATTTTTTTAATTTTTTTATTATAAGACAAAATTAACAGAACAGATCATACAGCAACTGTTCTCCACATTACCTCCCAGCATTAAGAAGTGTTTCCAAAATTCATAAGATAACACCAAACCAGGACGAACGTAGGACTGAAAAGCCCTGGAGATCCACATTCACAATTCTTTAATTTCTGTTGCCGACAAATCCAACCGTGCAGCTTCCGTTGCTGCCCCAATACTAAAAGAGTGAAAACCAAATTCCTTCGGATTTCTCCCTAAACTCAACAAACCCTTCTTAAAAATGGAAACAAACTAATACCTTGATAAAGCCGACCCGTCCGCGTGACATAAAAAGGCCACACCAGACTCCACCCGTACCTCCAAAAATTCCACTCGAAATGCCCCAAAAAAACCAAACAAAAGCCGCCCTCATAAGCAGAACCCCATAAGGTGAAGAACAAAAATTCCCAACAAAATTCCATAGTCCCTCCAAGAATTGTTTCAAAACTGGACGCCGAGCGTCTACCCTGCACCTCCCCTTCACATAACCCCGAACTGCACATCTGATAACAAAGTCCTTAGTGACATCTCTTTTCCCCGATACCTGAAAAAGGAAAGCCAAGGCGGCTAAAGACTGCCATACCACTCCAGGAGATGCCCCTGACTCGAATATCCGAATGAGGTATGCCCTAAGCAAACTTTCCTCATCCAATCCACCCACCAAAACGTACCTGAACCATTCAGCCAATGCGTCCCAATCCCTTCACACTCGCGAGTAGGCCTTCCAAGAGGACTCAGACAAAGAACCTCTCACCCATCTTCCAAAAATTCCAAGCCTAGCTGCCAAAGGCCCTCTGGACAAAGGGTGCCCACCTCCTCTGCCAACGGAGCCAGGGAATGAAACCTGTCCCACTGCAAATGAGACAAAGCATCTGCCACTGAGTTAAGGCGACCCGGCACATGACGTGCCTTGCATAAAACATTAAATTTCAGACACAGCAACGCAAACCTCTTCAACAACCTGATGACTGGCAATGATGAAGCCGACAAAGAATTAACCGCCGAAACCACCGCCATGTTGTCAGAAAGGAACAGAATCCTTCTCCCATCCAGAGCACCTCCCCACAGCTCCAAGGCCACCACTAATGAAAACAACTCCAAAAAAGCCAAATTCCACACCAATGAAGATGCCAACCAACTATCAGGCCAATGAGAAGCACACCAACGCCCCCCAAAATATACCCCAAAACCAACACCTCCCGAGGCGTCCGTGAAAAAAATTCCAGTTCCTTCGCCAAAACCTCTTTTGAAGGGAATATGGCCACCCCATTAAACAAAACCAAAAAGGATCTCCACACTTCCAAGTCTTCCTTCATGGCACCAGATATTCTAAACAAAATGATGACCTTCCCGAATACCCCGTGTCGCCAAAGCCAATCCACGTAAAAAGATTCTTCCAACCGGAATGACCCTGCATGCAAAATTCAAACGACCAATCAGCAATTGCAGCTCTCTCAACTGCAATTTCTTAACCGACAGGGCCCCCTCCACTTGCCTCAAAGCTTCCACCACTTTCCTCACAGGTAGACGACACTCACCCTTCACCGAATCAATCTCAATTCCCAAGAAAGTGATAACTGACGCTGGACCTTCCGTTTTATCAGAAGCCAAAGGAACACCAAATCGGTGTGCCACCCACTGAAAAGACCTAAGAATGTGCAAACACTCTCCTGTCCCTTCCCTTCCCACGCACAAAAAATCATCCAGATAATGTGTCAGCTTATCCGACCCTGCCACTTCACGGCCCACCCATTCCAAAAATGTACTGAAACACTCAAAAAAGGAACAGGAAATGGAACAACCCATAGGCAAACATAGATCCACATAAAATTTGCCTTCAAACCAAAATCCCAGAAGATGATGACACGAAGGATGAATAGGTAATAGCCGAAAACCCGACTCAATATCCACCTTAGCCATTAAAGCCCCCTGTCCTGCATCACGGACCAAACTGACCGCGGAATCAAATGACACGTACGACACCGAGGCCAATTCCTCACCAATATCGTCATTCACCGATCCCCCTCGTGGAAAGGATAAATGATGAATCAAACGAAACTCTCCTGCCTTCCGCTTCGGCACAACCCCCAAAGGGGATATTCTCAAATCCCGCACCGGTGGAGACGAGAATGGACCTGCCATCCTACCAGCCCCAATCTCCTTAAACACCTTCTCCCGAACTACCTCCGGATACACTCTAGCCGACTTTAAATTTCTTAACTTGCCACCCCCTGGCCTTACCACAAAAGTCTTCTAAAAACTCTGCATTCCTATGTCTTCCGCAAAGCCTTAAAACATCTGGACAATGAATGCAATCCTCCACAATTTGAACATTCGTGCTTGAACCTGCACCCAGTACCAAACTTGCACTGACCCTCGTTAAACTGCCAGCACGATCTCTTTTTAACACCTGCCGGTGGGGAACTGACCCCTCCCCCACTGGCTCCCCCTGGAAAGGGCAAAGCCTTTTGTGCCCCCATCAAACGCAACCACAGCGTTATGTCCATTTGATCCCACCCCATCCGTGGGTGAGCCGTCAAACGCTGCCTAAACTGCTCATCGTATTTCCACCACGCCCAACTACCATAAGTCCGATAAGCCTCCCAAATTCCATCCACATAACAAAAAAGACCCGAACAGTGCTGTGTGCTCTTCTCCCCAACCACACTTGCCAAAATACAAAAAGCCCGGAGCCAATTCCCGAATGACTTAGGAATCCTCCGAAACTGCTTTTTCCTTTTCTCCTCTTCCTTTAAACCGTCCTTAGACGAATCATCTTTTACCCTAGCCACTTCATCCAACGGAAGCAGGGAAAAAAGTTCCACATACTCACCCCGCCATACGCCTTCTTTAACCTCCTGTTTAAAATGAAACCCCAAAGGCCCAGAAAATGACACGTAAGCATTCCTCCTTGCCACATCCGCCAGCTCTGCGGACTCACCGAGTGAACCCAAATCGCCACTCGGCCCTCTTGAAGCCATAGCTTCACCACCAAGAGCTCCACCAGCTCTCACAACTGGCCCACCTGCACCCTTCCATGCTTGAGTCAAATCCACTCCCTGGTTCACACCCCCTGGTGAAACCGACCAAGCCTCAAAGGCCCCCTGTAAAAAAGACATGAAAGAACTCACATCACCACCATTTCCATTACGTGTTGCCACACGAGGTCCATCTGAACTTCCTGGAGCCTCCTGTGTCACAGTTTCCAAATCCCCTCCACCAACTCCAGCAGCCTGGAAACTACCAACCGGTTGTGGACTCTTCTCCTGAACCATTGGAACTGTGGACGAAAAACATTTGTGCGATGAGCCCCAGAACCCGAAGAACCAAAATCATTAACTCGCTCCCTCACACCAAAATCCAGAGCCCCATCAGCTCCACCATCTGAACACCAAGTTATTTCGAGCGCCTGAGTGACCTCATCCCGCACACCAAATCCCTGTGCCACACCACACCCCCCACACCCCCATCCACCAACTGTCTTACTGCCGAAACATCAGTCCCTGAGACAGACCTTTCTCCACCTCTGGGACCCCTGGCGGACCACCGAACTCCTCTTCTCCCCGAGGAACTCCTCGACCTCCGCACTCCTCTCCTGGTAGAGCTCACCACACCACCGACCAGAAGGATCCTTAGCCCCCGACACCGGCCTTGAGCTCCTACCTTCCACACGTCTGGAAGCGCTCACGCCAGCCTCATTCCCAACTGCGTCACCACCAGCTAACATCCGCTGAACCAACCGTCCTCGGCCTCACACAGCCTCCAATCTCAACCTCTCAGCCGCCGATTCGCCACTGGATTCGCCTCCCGGACTGAACCGCTCCGGAGGCCTCGAAATCCTGTCAGGCCGAGATCCCACTACCGATTCTGCCGCCAGCACCTCCGACGGGCTTCTTCTGGCCCACTCCACACCACGATGCCGAGCCGCCTCCCGCACTTCCTCCAATAGCGACTCCAGTTCACCGCCTTCCACTGAAGCAATTTTTTAAGGAAAAAGCCGAAAAAACACCGCTCTCTGACGCAGCACAGATTTTCACAGCTCTACCTCAGGAGAAAAAGGCACGCAGAGCCTCTCCACACTCGCCTTAAGTACCCTCCTGGTGACTCCTCCCACACCACTCCCGCTCAATCTCCTCACAGGCTGCAAAACCTTTCTAGAAGAATCCTTCCTGCGTCCTGGTATCAGAGGCAACTTAAAGGCCCTACGCCTTAGGTGCTTCAGGCCTTCAGTATTCCAATCCTCGCACATTTTTTCATCCGCCGATCAATTGCGAGCACAAACAGGACACGCCCAAAATACACGCGCAGTACCGTCTCGCGCAAAAAATTTTGTGCGCGCAGTCTTTTTTCGAGATTCAGCCAATCAGAATTAAGAAACACACCTGTCTCACGTTAACAAATTGCGTCTGCCACTGTCAATCCGAGCATATATGCTGCAGCAATAATACATGCACACACAACTTCATCCGTTGTATTGGTTTGGTATGATTTGGATGGGCCACTGTGCTTTGGTGCATTCCTTTTTATGGGCTTAGATATTTGGGGTTAGCCAGGTTGTTCAAATTTGCCATTAGCACCAACTTATAGGAGTTGCTAAAATTATGCACGCAAAGGCCGTGCGGTAATTGCAACGAAATAGATTGTAATACCATACTCATTCCAGCGCACATTTGCATTTGCGCTCACAATGTTAAGTGTAGGATGCGCGAAGTACAGTAAGCTTGCGCAGGGTTCGCGCAGGTTCACCCACAGTAGACGATTGCGCGTAGTTGTTGCGCTGACCACGTAATACGGGATTCGGCACAAATGGTTTTACCCCATGCGTTAATGATTATTTGCGCCGGCGCAAACGTTTGCGTGAAGATTGTAATTTAGCCCTTAAATGTTTTAATTCTAATCTCTTTCCCCCTTCGCACCTACAGTATTTCCCTAACCCCCGCTAATGTCTTTCTTCCCACTTCACCTCGGCCCCTAATATCTTCATTGATTTTCACTTACCTCTTACAGTGTTGCCCATTTACAACAGAGATGCCAATGCATGGGCAGAGATTAGATGACATTGACAGAAACACACAGGGATACAGAAATGGACGATGACAAACACACACAAATACAAACACTTCTGATACAGGGCCCCAAGACTCGTTAGTCTAGTCCCACTAGCTGACTAACCCACCTCCTTCCTTAATATTTTCAAGCTCCACCTGACACCTTTCTACATACCCCTCACCCTTTTGTAGATGGACCTGTCTACCCTCAGCTACCATTGATACTCTTTCCTGCTTCCCCTCATTATATTGCAACTCCCCATGGCCTCTATTCAGCTCCCATTGATCCCCTTCGTAGATCTCCTTTACCCTTGCCAGCTGAAGGAAATGCACACTGTGTTGCTTAAGGCCGGAGGCACATTAGGCGTTAACTTTTGCGCACTAACGCGCGTTAAAAACGACGCCCCCGTGCATTAAAAATGACGGAAGAGATGGTAGACGCCAAACGATGCGTTAATTTTGACGCACGTTGTAAAAACGTGTCTTTTTGAGCTGGGAGAAAAAAAAGCTGGGCTGGCATAAAAGAAATTTTAATAAAGTTGAAAACAATTATGTGTTGAAATAAAAAAAGCGTGTTGTGGTGAGGTGTTTGTTGCAAGATGGACGGGAGAGATGCAGTTCTGTTTACTCTGTTGGCATATACGTATTCGCAGAAACTAAAGAAGAAAAGGAAGTGGTGGGTTCATCCCATAAACTCCTTGAGAGACACTCATGGACATTTCCATACGCTGTACAAGCCGCTAAGAGAGGGAGATCCGGTGAAATTTTTTAATTACCTCTGGATGTCCATAGTCTCCTTCGATGAACTGCTGGCCAGTGTAAAGAAGCCACTGACCAAGATGGACACAAAAATGCAGGCGCCATATCACCAGAAGAGATGCTGGTCATCACCTTACGGTAAGGAAAATGTTTGACCAACAAGGAGTGGGAAATGTTTTATCACCAACAAGGAGTGGGAAATGTTATATCACCAACAAGGAGTGGGAAATGTTTGATTCAGTCTCAAATAACTTATGAATCCAACAACAAAGTTTGATGCCTAAACTTTTTATAATTTTTTTTAAAAGGCAAAAGAAATGTTTTTTTATACAACTAGAAATAAGATTTCAAATTTATTTTTTCAGAAAAATTAACAATAAAATGTAAGTTTATAAATTTCTATACTCCAGCACATCCTCGTCATACGGCACGGGTGGCGGCTGCTTATGTCCTGCAGCATACGGGACGGGCGGCGGCTGCTGATGTCCTGCTGCATAGAACAAGGGTGGGAGTTGGGGGTTCAAAATACTATATATATTGTGCATGGTTTGCATCCTAAAATAAATGTTTTGATTCGGCGTCATCTGACGCACCAGAGGCAGTATGGAGTTGAAGAAAGCAACATGATCGTCGTCTTCCCTATTTGCTTGTTCTGGACGCATTTGTACCTCCATAAATCTTAGGATCGCCTGCTCCAAACTAGTTCCCCTTTGGCGCCTGGAAGATGCGGTCGGAGTTGCAGCAGCCTCCGCTCCTTCCACCACAGCCTCCGCGCCTTCCACCAAAGCCTCCGCTCCTTCAACCAGATCCTCCGCACAATGGCCCAGATCCTCTGCTCCTTCCACCAGATCCTCCAAGTCTCCTTCCGTTGCCTCTGTGTTTATTGACAGGTTCAGTGTTGGTGGGGTGGCTCCTGGGTCCTGTGAGCAGGATGGTGTCGCATCTATGCTGCTCACAGGTTTGTCTTGGCACTAGATTTTTCTTTAAAATAGAGAGCTGCTCAGCAAATATATAGGAACGCACCCTCTTGGCCCCTGAGCCGGACTGTCCACATTCGATTTATTTCTGGTTGCGGACATAGTTGTCCTGCACAGTTCGCCATTTTGCCATGACTTCTTGTACTAGAAAGCAAAAAGCATGACATAATGAATGTTAATTGGAAGTACTCATAACCAAAAACATCTAATTTTTTCTTACAGGTATCTTGCCTGTGGCTGCAGTCTGCAAGATTTTCACTTCAATTTCAGGATTGGACGAACAACAGCGGGCAAGGTGGTGCGAAAAGTGTGCCAAACGATTTGGGACACCCTGAAGGAGAAATGCATCCCTACACCAAATGAAAATACATGGGCCGATATAGTGGAGGGGTTCCAAGATAGAGCCAATTTCCCTAACTGTCTTGGGGCAGTGGACGGGAAACATATCCGTGTTGTGAAGCCAGAATTGAGTGGTTCTCAATACATGAACTATAAACATTTTTTTCAATCAGACTCCTGGCAGTTGCTGATGCCAACTATAGATTCACATATGTTGAAATTGGATCATATGGAAAAGACTCTGATTCAACAGTATTTCGGAACTCAACACTCTGGCAACAAATACGGAACAATAGCTTAAATATTCCCAAGCCAAAGATGTTGCCTGGTACAGACATTGCTGTCCCTTTTGCTTTCGTGGGGGATGAAGCTTTTGCGTTATCAACCAATTTATTGCGACCATATGGAGGGAGACAACTAAGTGAAAAAAAAGAATATTTAATTATCGCCTGTCAGGAGCCAGAAGGTATGTGGAGTGCTCCTTTGGCATTCTATCCAACAAATGGCGAATTCTACATAGGCCATTAGATGTGAATGTCGATTTTGCTGTGGATATAGTAAAATGCTGTTGTGTTTTACATAATATTATACGTGACCGCGATGGGTACAATTTTGGTGACTCCCTCAGCATTTTGGGTTTGGAAGACCATGATGACACAGATCGTTACTAGAAGCCTCAATCGGTTCAGAGATGCCTTAGCAAACTATTTCTGTACTGCCAGCGGACAAGTGCCATGGCAGCGTGGGAGAATTTAAAATGTCAAACTTTGTTCTCACTGTTTGTACATTCTTACAGAACATGTTGTTGCTAAATACTTGTAAATTGTTGTATATAGTCATTGTAAATTAATTTTTTCCCCACTTCTGTTAAACAAATAAAAAATTATTAAAAGGTACATACTTTTAATCCTTTTTTCGGGGTCCGTCGAGGTCTCAAAGTCTGGGAAAGCCGCCTTGCAAATGATACTCCATGCCTTTGCCTTTTTATTCTTATGTAGCGCTGCTTTGAAAAGACTGTGTTCTGCTGCTTTTACTTATATTGGCCACCAGAGGGAGACAGCGCATTGTAAAGTATACTGGACACAATGGGAATACGTTTTCCAGCATGCTTTGGGGCAGAGACAGGAAGTGGGTAGGGAAGGAGTAAGGGATATCCGCAGCCTTGTGCGAAGGAGAGCCAGTGTGAGCCGAGCGGTGAACAGAGTAAGACGCACGTGAGACTGTGAGCGATTGTTACCAGGCCGGAGAGCAGGCGCTGCCTTGCCGACGCTGGGGATCGATACAGTGACTTGTCAGAGACCTAGTAATCCACCGCTGAGAAGTTTTGCACAGACACAGAGTTCCAGATTGGACCCCGAGTAAGGAGACCGCGATGATACACTGGGAGTGCAGGCGGTAGGCCGTAGATCTTGTTGTAGCAGACGGACAAGCAGGAGAGGCGGATCCAGTGGCACAGGGTCCCAGTATAATCCAGCGGAGAGACGTCCTTGATCGGGCAGTGGAACAGATTGTCTGGCGGATGGGTGAGAGGCCTTCCAGGCCACAGTCAAAGTTTAACGAAGCACGCTGCAGTATTGCTTAAATCTACAGGGCCCCAACGTGACTAGTCGAAGATTTATTAAATCCATTCACTGGCCAGTCGAATATAGTACCTGGGTACCTGAGCTCACACACACACACACTTTTTGGGACATAACCTGCACAGGACTTACACTCCAGAGACGAAGGGGTTAAACTTTTCTTTTACCGCTGCGCGTTTCTCGCATTACGAAATCCTGATTTCTATATACCGTGCTTACATTATATATGCCGTTTTATTGAGACCAGTAAAGTATATAATTTATAAAATCCAGAACAGTGCTGGTGTATATTTATTCCCTAGTGCGGAGAGACTAACCCGAGGTTAAATTCAGCGGCTCCTCCGGCAGTGAGCGCTACACTTATCTTTATAGTCCACGTGTGCGGTGTCCCACAACACGGGGTGTTCTTGCACAGCTGCAATGAGTAGCTCCACATCCATGTTATAATAAAGTGTGGGGGGAACCAACAGAAGCACTTCAAAAACAGCAGGCAAAAACAACCACACAGGCCAGCCTTTTTCACACTTGTCTCCCTCTGTCACAGCTTCTAGTGCACAGGTGCGCTCATTTGACGTTCGCACGCGGCCATTGTGCGCATGCGCAATGTATTTGCCGTGCCAACGTTGCGTCCATCCTAGCGCACAAGCAAGGTGTTTCCATGACGGACTTCCCTCATCGTGCGTTAAGTGTAGCGCGCGGTAAGCGTGCGTTCTGCTCTATCGGTGTTAACTATATGCGGTGACGCACGCCGGTAACACGCGTTAGTGTGCAAAAGTTAACGCCTAGTGTGCCTCCGGCCTAAAGGTGCAGCTTGCAGCTCCAGTATGCCATGTTTGTGACCAGTCACTTGCAGGCAGCGTCTGCAGGAAGTGGGAATATGATGAATCCTTTACTTGCTGCTCACTTGTTGGCCCAGCAGTGCCTGTTCAATTAGCTGCTCACTGTGAGACTGCTGAGTGAATTCACAGAAGAGGGTGCTCACACTCAGAGCAATCTCACTGCTATCTATTTGTGCTGGACTAATTCAGGGAGGGTGCTTCTGCAAGCTCCATGTTAGCACTACACAGGCAGAACATAATCATGGGATCTATGGTACAAGTTAGCTCAGCACAGAGTGACGATGCCCCTCCTAATCGCACCGTAGGCATCTGCCTAATTGGCCTTATGGATGTACCAGCCCTCGGTATCCAGTATGTATTCTGTTATTCCAAAATTACATTAACCAGCCAGGAGATTTGTATTGGTTTTTATTTTTAGGCATTTATTTGAATAGAGTCTTCAATGTCCACTTCCAATGTCTTCGGATTTCCTAAAAAAAATAAAATAAAGAGAACAGAAAATAGTATATCAATCTTCAACATAGTTTATTGAATGCACATCATATCAAAGTACATCTCTTGTATACAAACATCACCCTGTCTTAGTATAATAATTCATACTATCTTACAAAAGGCACAACATAAGCATCCATTTTTTCTTTTTTAACATCACTAAAGAAAGAGCATAAAGAAAGAGAGAGAAAGAAAGTGAAAAAAAAAAAAGGGGAGAAAGAGGCTCAGCCCAAGCCAGATAACAAAAATAACCCACATCTAAATATATAATATATATACATCCGTATACACATCTATAATATTATTAGACATATATATATAAATACAACCCAAAACAGAAAAATAGGCAAAATAAAAAACATAAACCCGCTACAGTCCTGACTCCAGCCATGGCCCCCAGGTTTTATTATACGAAGGTAATGTCAAGTGGACCAACGCAGTCAGCTCGTCCATAACCCGGGTATCCCTAATCTTAGCATAGACTTTAGCCATCTTTGGTACTTGTGGCTGTCGCCAAACCTCTGCCACCGCTCGTCTAGCAGCCAATGTGATTTTGGCCATTAACCTATTCTCATGAAACGTAAACCCTGTGACCGATCTGGAGAGCAGGAATGCCCAAGGGTCCAATGGAACAGATTTATGCAATATTGACTGCAGCAAATCCTGTATTTCCCTCCAATATGATACCATAAACGGACAGGTCCACCACATATGAAAATAAGAACCGCGCATATCACATAACCTCCAACAGACATCTGGGATATTTGGGTTCATATTCGCTATTTTATCCGGGTAACATACCATCGCATAATAGTCTTAATCGACTGTTCTTGTAAGGAGGCACATACAGACACCGAGCATGACCTGTCCCATATATCCAGCCAGTCCTCTGGGTCCAATGTTTCACCTATATCTTTTTCCCATGCACGAATATATGATAATACTCTCCAGTCCAACAACAATGTCAGTTCTCTATATATAATAGATATTAGTCCCTTCGGATATGTGCAATTCTTACAAAGGCGCTCATAAAATGTTGGATTAGACACAGCTGCTGCTTGGACATGGGGGCGCGTAGCAAAAGATTGTAATTGCCGCAGATGCAAGAATGATAGCCCTCTCACTTCTGATCTAGTAGCCATTTCGTCTATAGAGATTAGTGACTCATTGGGGTAAAGTTGGTATGGTCTGCACACACCTAGGTCCAGAAAGTGCCGAAGCGGTCCTATAGTAAGACCCGGCACAAATTCCTTATTACCAAAAATTGGGGTTAATGGGGATGGAAAGGAGGTTAAATTGCATTTCTCTGCTAACTTATACCAGATGCGAAGAGAATTCTTAATCGCAGGACAGGCTGTACATAACAATGGGCGGTGTTCCCGATCTATCCATAACCATTGATCGAGAGCATTGGGCCTCATAAGGCCCGACTCCAAGTCCACCCATCTTCGAGAGCCTCTCGGGGAATGCCATGCTACAATTCGGGCCAGTTGGGTGGCATAATAATATGAAAGGAGTGAGGGCAACCCTAGCCCACCCAATGCTCTCGAGCGATAGAGTGTATGTCTCGCCACCTGACGGCGCCTCCCGGCCCATACAAACTGGTCTATTGCACGCTGTAACATATCGAATTCAGTAATAAGGAGAGGAATAGGTAAAGTTTGGAAAAAATATAACAACCGAGGAAGCACATTAATTTTGATGCAATTAACCCTCCCTATCGACGAAATATTGTGTTTATCCCAGGACTCAAGGTCCTTTTTTATATTCTTTATTAATCTGGGGTAATTTGCATCATACAGTTTATTTGGGCATGTTGGTAGACGTATTCCTAAATATTTAATTTCTGACTCAGCCATTTGTATCGGAGTAGAGGCAGTGATATCAGACAATACGGACGCGGGAAGCGCAACTGGCATAGCTTCCGACTTCCCCACATTGATTCTATATCCCGATATCTCTGGGAACTCCTGCAATCTTTCCATTACCCTTGGAACAGACTTCTGGGGGTTCGTCAGAGAGATAAGAACATCATCTGCATATGCTGACAGTTTAAATTGTAACTCTCCCACCCCGAACCCAGTTATGCCCGGATCATCCCTAATAGTCTGTAAAAGAGGTTCTAGAAAAAGAACGAATAGAGCCGGGGATAATGGACACCCCTGGCGGGTACCATTCCAAACACGAAAGGGGACCCTCTCTGTCCCAGGTATCAATATCTGTGCTCCCGGAGAATCATACAGGGCCGATATAAGCCGAATAAAAGATGGAGGGAACCCCTGATGTGCTAACAAGGTAAATAGAAACCACATTCAGCCCTATCAAAAGCCTTTTCCGCATCCAATGATATAAACGGTGAGGGTATGCATTGCTCATGAGCCAACCAAATAAGATCTGCTGCTCTACGCGTATTTTCATACGCCTGTCGTCCCATAACAAAACCCACCTGATCTGGTGAGATCAATAAAGATAGGTATGGGTCCAGGCGTAGAGACAGGATTTTCGCTAACACTTTTATATCAGTATTTATAAGAGAGATTGGTCTATAATTAGCTATACCCTCAGGATCCTTCCCTGGTTTAGGGATTAGCACTATTGAAGCCAAGAGAGACTCTGCTGGGAAGGGCTTCCCTTCCCTGGCCTCATTAAAGAGACGGCACATAAAAGGTGACAAATTAGGCATGAAAATTTTATAATATTGTCCCGTAAAACCATCCGGTCCTGGGGCTTTCTGAAGCTGCATCGAACCCAGTGTCCTCTTTATCTCCTCCTCAGTGATAGCCACCATGGCATTGCCTATCTGCTCTGCACTAAGAGAAGGAAGAGCAAGGCGGTTTAAATATGCATCTATTTTTTCTAATAATAAAGTATTCTCTAACGTATGCGTAGGAGAATGCCTATACAAATTTTCAAAATACGCCGTAAATGCGTCCCTAATGGACCCCGGAGACCGATGTACCTTACCCTGCTCATCCCTAATCACGGGAATCATCGTTGTAGGGTGCCTAGGGCGTAATATCCTAGCCAACATAGTATCTGCCTTGTTGGCACCTACATAACACCGATGTTTAGACCAAAGTAATGAACGGCCCACATCATCTAGTAGAAGACTATTCAATTCTGCTCGAGTGCGGGCAAGTCTAGAATAAGTGTTATCCGAAGGTATGTTTTTATGCAAAATTTCCAAACTCCTTAGAGTAGCCTGTAAGGTAACTATAGTCTGCAGCTTTTTAACGTTTGTGATAAGAGGCCTGGCTCAAAAAAAAAAACCTAATCACTGCCTTATGAGCATTCCATAGAGTCTGGACTGATATATCCGAGGTATCATTAGTCTTAAAATATGTGTCCAGAGCATCCCGAACAGCCTCCCGAACCCCCGTTTTTGATAAGAGTATGGGATCCAATCGCCACTGCCCTCTTCCCCCATGCGTAAAAATGTGGACGTGCAGCACCAGATCTGCATGGTCAGACCACGTAATAGAACCAATCGAAGCCTTAACAACTATAGGAATGCAATCAGGAGATACAAAAAAGTAATCAATTCTCGAATAAACATGGTGGACTGGGGAGTAAAAAGTATAATCTTTCACTGATGGGTTCTGTACCCTCCATATATCCACTAGGCCCAACGAATGTACAAGTGCATGCAGCTGGCGGTCCTGACGGGACAACGTAGGGGTTATAGCAGAACATGAAGAACTTAAAGAACGGTCTAGTGGTGGACATAAGGTTGCATTAAAATCCCCACCTATTATGATTCGTCCCTTCGCATACAGTGAAATTGTAGAGGAAAGGGCAGCCCAGAACCCTGCTTCTGGGGCATTAGGTGCATAAACCGACACAAATGTATACCTCTGGGAGGAGCAGGTACCCTGTACTAGCACGTACCGCCCTCCAGTATCCTTATACACATTTTCTATTTGGACGGGACATGAATTATGTATCAATATTGCGGCACCATTCCTTTTTAGGACTGCGCAAGAGGTAACAACTCTGGTGTAGGAAGGATCTGCCAACCGACAAGATGTTAGAAAGGAGAGTCTCGTCTCCTGCAAGAAAGCAATAACTATTGATTTACGCTTAAGGTCTCAAAATAATAACCGTCGTTTCCGTGGGGAATTTAAGCCCTTGACATTCAAGGACATCATTTTAAAATTAGGCATCATCCCATATAGTAAAAAAATTGACTACAATTCCGTCTACACCGAGTCCCTGCCCTGAGCATTGTTACAAGGTCAAATAATATTTAAGAACCATAAACATAAGGCCGGGCCAGACCACAAAATAAAAAGAAGAATGAGAGGAAGAAGAGAGAAAAAAAAAAAGAAAAAGAAAATTGAAGGTAATGTCCCGAACGGATGGGCTTACCCATGGTACGGAATTAGGAGGACAGAGAAAACCAAAGAAAGAAACCAACAAGCGACAGAGATTTCCAGTCGCTGTATCCCCAACCCACCGCCCCTAAACATACAAAAAAAAAACACCGCAGCTAAAATGAAACCACCAAGCATTTCAAACAATTCAGACCCCAAAACGGAAGGTTTTTGTTTTTTTTTTTTTGTTTTTTTTTAGATGCAACACATACAAAGGATATTTTTTTTTTCCTCCCCTTTTAAACATGCAGCACATACAAAGGAAGTTTTTTTTTTTTTAAATATGCAACACATACTATATTATGTAGTCTCCTGCTACCACCCCGCAGACCTACACCAAAAACTCATAACCAAACTAACGGTGACCTGTTCCATTTTTAGGTGTAGACCATTCCCTCTGCAATCTGGGAAGGGGGCCAGTAATTACCAGCCCTGCTACACCTTCTGGGACCTCCAACCCTAACTGGCGCAAGAAGTCCTGGGCTTTGTGCAGGTGTGTGCAGGAGTACGTATGATCTTCTCGGATGACTATAATACGAAATGGAAAACCCCAGGTATATCTGATGCCTTGGGCACGTAGCAACTCTGTAACCACACGCCATTCTCTACGCTTCGCTAATGTAGAGGTTGCCAGGTCCTGAAAGAAGGAAATCTTATGTCCCTCATATTCCAGTTGCTTATCAGCATGTCGATCTCGTGCTGCTCTCATTAATGCCTCCCTTGTGGAAAAGTAATGCAGCCTAGCCACCACATCTCTTGCCTCACGTGGTACCACATTCTGACCTCTGCGTATCCCTGGAGTGCGGTGAATTCGGTCTATTAAATACATAGAGGGCTGTAGTGTCGGTAGTAATTGCTTCATTATGTCCACTAAGATACAGTCTAATTTATCCGAAGTTACGGTCTCTGGGAGACCACGAAGCCTGATGTTGTTACGCCTCGACCTATTAGAGAGGTCCTCCAATGCGTCCTCCACCGCACCCACTCTTGCTTCCATTTTTTCAGCATGAATGGCAATCATATTACAACAGTCTGTTATAGCATCAGACTTCTCCTCCAGGCATGCAGCACGAGACCCCACAGCCTGGATCTCTGCTGTTAATGCCTGTGTAGTGCGTGCCAACTCTGCCGCAATAAAAGTTTGTAAGTGCTGTATATCAACTCGAGTCGCAGGGCCTACCTCTACATCCACTGCTGGATTTATTTCTTTGCTCCATTGACAGGTTTGGATGAATTTGCATGCTTGGGAGTTTGATTGTCACTTCATTGAAGAACTGGGACAAGGTGTTTAAAAGAGGGGAGAATAAGGTTAACCCTAGGTAGAGTAAGAAGCATAGATTGAGAAGGATAGATAGGGAATGTGTCTGATTACTGGGGATGAGAGTGGGGAATGGGTCTGAATACTGGGGACAAGAGTGGGGAAAGGGTCTGAATAGTGGGGGGCGAGCGGTGGGAATGGAGCAGAGCACTGGTTAAGGGAGGGGAAGGGGTCTCTGATTTTGAGATTAAGGCCTCTTATTTTGGTGGAAAGGGGATGGGATCCCTCGATCTGGATGAAGGGAGGTTGATGAATGGGGCCACTCACACTGGGGAAGTGAGGGAATTAACCAACTCAGTCTGGGGGCCTGGTGACCCCTGTTTTGAAGCCTGGGGAGGCCTGTGAGACTTATTTTTTGGGTCCTGAGTGGCATAGGGTATGTCCTGAAGCATGGCAACCCCTGTTTGAGGTCTTGGATGACCTGTGGGATTTCAGTTTTGGAGCTTGGAGGCCTGTCTTGAAGCCTGAATATATGGGGTCCACAGTTTTAGTTTATTTTTGTGGCATGTATTTGTGCTTATCTGTGTGTGTGTGTGTGTGTGTGTGTGAGTGTCTGTATGAGGGTGGGGGGTTGACTCAACTATTAATTCAGTAAGAGACACAAGGATTTCCTATGGCAGTCCTGGTTAAGCCCTGGTTAAGGAAAACAAATCCAGCAACCCACAGGCCTTCATTCAAGAGCCTGGTCTAGCTCTGAGTAATGTGCATTTAACTATTGAGAGAATTGAATATAGTGCATGCATTGAAAAATGTTACTATGTTTATTTCTTTTTTTGTTCTAAGGTGTGTTTAAGATTGTATATCAAGATTGCTGTATTTTTAGAGATTCCTCTGTCTTCCTGATACTTCTTGAACCACAAGGTTAATATATACTGGCAAACCATTTGTGGTACAGTACTATATCCTTTTTGATATAGAAGTCACGGGT
Organism: Leptobrachium leishanense; assembly: GCA_009667805.1. NCBI lineage: Eukaryota > Metazoa > Chordata > Amphibia > Anura > Megophryidae > Leptobrachium > Leptobrachium leishanense. The sequence continues at coordinate 261,608,490 of CM019067.1, read as the reverse complement.
GCCTTTACCATTTATCGTGTTTATATCTAGCAACCTTTTGGGATGAATCAGCAGGTGCAGACTCACCGTGTTTCAACATGATACATAGCATTTGAAAAGACCAGCTGAATATTCACAACTTTATTTTGCTGCAACAAAGTTATCATCAAGGGCCATGAGAGTTGACATGTATCTTTTTCAGACATTTGATGAAACTCCCTTCACAGCCCATGAGGGGAGAATTCTATCTCTTGTATGCCTGTGGGAGGTTGATGAACGCCATCTCATTTGATACTTACAAGGTTATTCAGAGAAAGGAGAAAACCAGGAGAATTGGCAGGATAAGAGAACAATCTAGACCAAATAGCCGATTTGGAAAGTGAGATACTGTAAATGGGAGAATTTTTCTGGTTTGGCTATTTTTGACCTAGAATTTTCACTTCTCTAGTCATTCTCCTGAGTTTCACCTTTCTTTGAATAGACCTGTTAGTGTCACACAGATATATTTATGATATGTAGAAACAGTCTATATCTACAAAGATATGCATGACCCTTGGGTACTTACATGAATTGTTTGAAGATTATCTTTGGGTTAAAGAACTTGTAGATCAAGTAAACAACAATTGGCAGCGCAATCAAAACGATAACTGCAAAAGACCCAAAGTAAGTATATTGGAGCTATCAGAGAACTGAATGATAGAAAAGTTTGTTTAATTAATATTGACATACGTACCTATTCCATACCAGGGGTGGGACCCATTGCTGCCCTTATGTCGAGAACTAGCTGATGGTTTTACTGACTCGTGCTGTTTTTCTGGAGATAAGAAGGAGGCGGTTACAGTTTAGAATTAGAGGATAAAGGTGATGGGCAATACCGAGGAAGCAAAAGGATGAGGATGTTAGGGAATACTGAGGAGCAGAAAGGATGTAGGTGATGTGGAATTTTGAGGGAAAGGAAGTGTCACGATTCCCTATAGGATCTATAATGCTGGCCCCTGTATGCAAACCATTATCTAGTCTTCCGATCCTTGAGAGGTTGACAAAGCTACCTGTTGCCAATGACCATACAGAGGTATACACCTCTAGGTGAGATTTTCAGCCATTTCCCCGGTTGGTACACAGAGAGAAAGTCAGCAATATGCTTTACACAGTTGTGAGGGTCGGTACACAAAGAGAGAGAGTCAGCCTTGCCAGGGTCGGTACAGAGAGAGAGAGAGTCAGCCTTGCCTGAGTCGATACACAGAGAAGTCAAATCAAATATAAGAGAGCACAGAGAGGATATGTAAACCACGTCAGGGCAATTAGTGATGTGATATGCGGGGCTTTAAGCCCGGTGGGCGCTGCCTCATCACGTTGCACCCTGCCGGCGTGCCCGACCTGTGACCGTGAGGACTCCTGATATCAGTCGGCACCCAGCCAGCGGGCAGCAAGGAACGTGCTGCTAGGCGCTAGCAGACCCGAATGGCGTGGGACATGATGAGGGTCATGGGGATTATTGCGAAAAGAGAGGATGAGGGTCAGGTTGACTTTTGAGGGGGTGAGAGAATGAGGGTTTTAGGGGAATACTGAAGGTGGTAGAGGATGGAAGTGATAGGGAATATTGAAAAAGAGAGCATAAGGGTGACAGGAAAAACTGAGGAGGACAAAGAATACTGGAAACAGAGAAGGAAATGTTTGAATAGAAAAGGGGGGGACATGATGGCAGGAAGAGCTGCTGGGTTTATGATTGCAAAAAGGAAAAGAGAAGTACATGATAGGGCAGCTAGGTTAATACTATGTATATAATACATACCTGCCAGAGCAATTGAAGTGGGCCTTCGACGTATATAAATTTTCTCATGGTCCTGCAGGTTGCATTTTATTTCTTGAGCTGTATGGTAACAGTGATAATACACTAATGAATGATTCACTAACAGGGTTATTCAAAGAGCACCGAAATTTCCCCTGGAATTCCGGTGCCCTTTCGTTCCCTGCACTTCGGGAAATAAAATTCCCTGACTCAGCAGTGAATTAAGCATTCACCGCAGGGTCCCTGAAGTGCAGGGGAAATCTGCCGAACGCATCCGAAAAACTGCTGGAAACCAGCTGAAAAAAAAATAAATCTAACTGATCAGACAAACCTCTGAAAAAAAGCCGAACACACCCGACTATCTGACGCAAAACCGCATCTGAAAAAAGCCAACGTTCCACCGACCAGAGCGCCAATCAGCTGCCAGAAATAGCCGACAAGCTGACGAACGGGTAAAAAAAACAAAACACTGCAACTTTTAAAAGTTGTTTGCAAAAGCACTACTGGACAGAAATGCCTGGAATTAATACATAAGGTCCTTTGAATAATAGTAAAAAGGTCTGTTACAGAAACAAATGCTATTTAAAAACAATATTGGGAAAAACATTCACCAAAATAATCCAGAAAAATACCTAAAAAATAAATAAATAAAGAGACTTTTTGCTGCAGATTAAAAGAATAAACGGTTTAATAGATATTCAATATCGGGAATATTTTTTACATTGAAACCTAAGGGGTTCACCTGAATAAACCTGCCCAATGAAACCACTGAACAGCAGGGCATTTCGGCAACTTTTCTGCTGTTCAGTGTTCTCTGAATAGATTAACCATTGCTTCTCAATGACGGATTTCACTGCCGTCAAATGGCACCATATTTTGCTGACAATTCACCAATATTTGGTGAACTGCCTGCTTTTTGAATAGCCGAATGGCTCCGAAATTGCACCATATGGGGAAATTCACTGTCCGGTGCAATTTCAAAGCCAATTTGGGCTCTCTTTGAATAACCCTGTATATAGTATTATCAGGTATGATTAACACATTACATATTGCATTATGTAAACTGTATTATTAGAAAGATAAGGTTTGTATAGAGATTTGTGTAGAATAAACAAAGTTTTAGAAGTCGGGAGTAATATTCTAGGAGCAAGTGGTCCTTTGATATGTCAAATGTGTCTTTCAACTGAACTTTCCACTAAATTGATTAGTCTGCTACTACCAGAGACCTCTTAAAGCTTGTGCAGAATGGAGGCCTGCCAAGGACATAAAATGTGTAGGAACAATTTGACGGAGGAGAAATTACAGCAAATTCATGTCAAGCAAGAATGGTTGAGAATGTACCCCAATATATATATAGCATAAATAGATTTCCCATTTAGCTCACAGTCTGTGCAAGTTTTGCTTCTTTGTCCAATCCTATATTCCCTTGTTAACTCATAAGAAATTTATTCTGAGGGGGAGTTTCATTTAATTTATTATATAGCTATCGCTATGATATAAACAATTCTCTAATTTGATAGTGGCTTAAGGGCCGTATGCCAGATTGACTGATACACAGAAAGTGGAGTTTCCGTATGTGACTTTTTTTTAGGATTAGACCCCAGGTTTATACACAGAGAAACACTACTGTCTAGGTCACATACATATATCTATATTAATCACGAAAATAAAGGCTGCATTTTACCGAAAAGTGCAAAAGACATGATTAAAAATAAACCGAGTAGATTTGGAAACTTCTCCATTCTGGACCTTGCAGAATTTTGATCTGGTGTAATCCAAAGGCTGCTGATTGATTGATGATCAACAAAGATTTCTCCCCTGGCAACTGAGCCTATGACATCACAATCAACCTCTTAGTGGCCTTAGTGACCTTCATTGACAGTAAAATACATTATTTTGATTCCTGCTTACTTTTACTCTTTACCCCTTGTGTAGCCTAGGTCAGGCTCGCCCAATTTGATCCTGTTGTTTGATTTCATATCTCACTACAGGTGGCGAAAGAGGGACACTTACAATTTAAGGAATGTTTGTCGGATATAATCTCTGCACGTGAATACAACACGTTATATATATTGGACTTCTCAGCCAAGCTTCCAATATGTCAGGGATTATTATTTCATAAGAAATTTATACGAGACACAAATATCAATCGTTTATATTTCCTAGAAATTCTCCTAAATTATTTTAATTGTCTGTGTTTTGCTTTGAAGAATACAATAATCAATAATAGGATAAAAACATAAATATATTTATTACGTATACAAAAAAGTTTCAAATCTCATATCATAAACAAAATTTTATAAACCACAGTCCATCAGCATATAAAAACTAGCTTCACAATATATGTATCTCCGGTTAGTAACTGCATATATGATTAATATCATTTACCTTATCAGTTAGTAACTAATACACAAATGGTTAATAAACATTTCTGCTTAATACAACATACATTTCCCAGCAAACAATGTTTAACCAGCCAGCTCTTATAGAAATATATATTTCTCTCTATACTACATGGATCAACAAAAGATAAGCTAATTTAATGATAAGTAATAAAAACGTATTTAGTGAATCCTCCCCTAATCTCAAGAATTAAACTTCTAATCTTTTGCTTTTTATTTTGTAGTTATATAATTCTTTGCTTATTAATTATAATCACAGTAATTTCCAAATTCAATATATATTGGTATCAATCTTACAACATTTCTTTTAGGAATAAATCCTTATATCCACTTCTTCATATTTCTATCTGCAGAATAGAAATACTTAGAATTTTTGGAGTTACCCAGTATCTGAGAAATCTCAGTCTACGTTGCAAGAATATCTACAAATATATATAATTACATTAATTCCTTAATTTCATACATTACCTGTCCAATTTGGATTTTGATAAGTCTGCCTTGGAATTCCTGATGTAATATTTTTGGAATGTGTGAAGATTGTCGATATCAGATAATCAATGCATGTGAGTTAGAGATTTTGTGAGAGTCAGAGTTTTGGTGAGAGTCTTGATTGCCTCATGTCCTGGGATCTGCCTGCATCGTGGTGTGAGTCTGAGTGTTGGAATCTTGGACTCTCAGAGGATCATATGTAATGCATTTTGGTGTGAGTCTCTATGCTGGAATCTCGGACTCTCAGAGTGTCATGTGTACTGTACGTCTGAATGCATTGCGGTGTGAGTCTGAATGCTGTTATCTTGGACTGATTTGCAACCAACATTGCTGCTTATTATAGTCAATTTGACGTCACTGGCAATATTATTGGTATATCAAATATAATATTTACTATCCTCTAGAGGGCAGTATTGCACTTCTTAATTAATTCCACCATTTCTTTTTAATATTCTTATCTCGGGTCAAAGTTCAATCTGACTTAACAAAGACTCTCTCTCAGTCACTATAGACACTGTGTCTCTACCTATCATATCTAATTTATATCCTCACTCCCTTTTGGTTACTCACTGAGTCCTATCAGCTGAATTCTTTTCTGGTTATCTCAACAGAATCTATTCTTTAGTAATTTTTATTTTTTACCAATTATATACTTTCTACAATATTTATTGGAGTATATATTTCCTACTGTAACTATAATAAAATATACCTTGATTATAAACATATATTTTGTGAATATAAATCTATATTACAGAGATATTAACTCTTATTCCTATACCCAAAAGACAAAATATCTTTTGTTTTAAAAACTTAAGACAGACCAATAAATTTAATTATGACACGTCTTAGCATTTAACTCTAGCATTATCACACAAAAACATTCTAGGTTCCTTCATGTCTGGCACTTCTAAAAAAAATATAAAAGACTTCACCCAGGAATGAACTCTGTAAAAAAAAATCTCGTTCATTTCTAAACCTAGAGAAAATTGAAAGAAAAAAACTGTCTTTAAAAACAAAATGGCTACAGACATCCATTTTAATTTTTCCTTTCTGTAATATACCCGACATGTTGCTGGAGGCAGGGCCCGAGACAAAACTTTTCAACTACTCAGATGAATAGTGAAGTATATGTGGAAGGGAGTTCTAGCAATATTAATTATCATTGGGAGATGCTTTGTTAGGAAGTATTTTTGCAGTTTATACCCCAGGACGCACTACATAAATATTAAGAATCCTTAATTAAAGGAACAGTAGAATAAAAAAGGAAAAGATGGTTTGAGCCCACAGTAGGGAATCCCCCTCCATAATAGGGACAGTTGGAAGGTAAGTTATGCAAAGTAAAACTGGAAATCTTAGGGAAAGGAAAGGGTAAATTGTGGTGAGACTACCTGCTTTCTTTCTGTTTCCACTGTCATGACCAATGCACTCTGACCCCTGGCAGCCCCGTTCCTGCCCTGCACATGCAGGATTCTTGTTCATTGTTTTTCCTTCAGCTTATGTCATATGCAGGTTCCTGGAAACCCTCTTTGGATGCCCTGCTCATGCAAAGGAGCCTCTGGTCTACTACACCCCCCCCCCCATTCCCAATGAGGCCTCCTCAAAAAGAAACTATGCCCTCTGCTAAGGGCTCCAACATTAAAGTCTAGTCTGGTTTGATGAATAACCCCTATAGTTAGTTACAAGTATTTATGATTATGATGTGCCAACAGGTTCCATAGCACTGTACATTGGGTGACATAAAAAAATACATACATAGAACAGTAGGAGAGGAACCTGTTCGAGAGCTTACACTGTAAGAGGAGAAGGGTGACACATTAGGTGAGGGTAATAGCAGAGCATGTGAAGCAGTGGGGTGCATGGGGGCTGTGCATGAAGATGGAGCAAGAAATGTACACTGGGGGATTATGGAGTGAGCTCATAGGCTTCTCTAAAGTAATATGTTTTCAGAGACTTCTTGAAGGACTGGAGAGACGGGGAGAGTCTAATGTTGCGAGAGAGGTAGTTTCCTAAAAAAAGGGTGAGGCTCTAGAGAAGTCATGAAGGTGAGATGTGGGGATGCGGGTACGGGGAGATGATAGCATCAGAGAGTTTTGTACGTGATTTTTAGGTTACACTGAAAGGCATATGATCTAGAGAATGGAATGTGGTCTACTTTTACATGCTAGCTATTTGGTTCCTCTACTGAAGAATTCTGCTATTCAAGAGACCTTTCCAACTCATTTTTTATACTGCTACTTCTACTCTTAGGTATGCGTTTTACCATTCTTTCCCTCAGGTCCATACTCAACAATGCCCCATAGGAAGAGTAAATGGAATAACTCCTAGAAATCCAGTTTAAAACATTCAGTTTACCAAGAACGTATCACTCTCATGGAAACTAATTATTTCCAATGATGGACCCTAATGGGACTAAAATGTACTAACCATGTAATGGCAAACAGATAAAGATGTTGCAAAATCAATGATGAATGAGAAACAGCATTCTTCATGAAATATGGAAAATGAAGAGGGATAGCAAAGAAACGGAATCCTTTAGGAATGTGATGAATGCATGAATCAGACATTCTTCTCCAGGAAAGGAATATTTATGGCTATCTCTAAGTTGTGCAGAAAGAAAGAAAATAAATATAGCTACAAAGAAATATATATTGGAAAAAAGACTTAAGCCTTTCAAGTTCATCCTTTCTCACATACCTGCATGTGGTGTTGATCTACGAGAGGTTGAATAAAATTCATATAAATGTTAGGGATGTGCGTTTCGGGTTTCGGAATTTCGGAATTTTCACGAAATTTCCCGATTCGGGTCTTTCGATGCGGCCGAAATTCCGAAATTTTTTGAGCCGAAAACGGCAAATCCGAAAAGTTTTCGGAACCGAATCGAAAAATTTTCGGAATTTTCGAATGGACTTGAAATGTGTCAAATCAAAATCTATTGCTTTGAAACGAGAACAGACTTTCCGAAAAACGAAAAATTTTCGAAAACTGCAAATCCGAAAAGTTTTCCGAGCCAAATCGAAAAATTTTCGGAATTTTTGAATGGACTTGAAATGTGTCAAATCGAAATTTATTTTCCCTCTATTCATGATTTCGGTTCCATTCGGGATTTCGGTTCCATTTCGGTAATTCTGAACATCGTTTATTTAACTATTATCGGTTATATCGCTGATTCTGTAAATTTTGTCTGTAAATGTGCTGGGGCAAATCAATGAGCTGGGACAAATCCATGAGCTGGGGCATCCATGTGCTTGGGCAAATCCATGTGCTGGGGCAAATCCATGAGCTGGGGCAAATCCATGTGTGAGCTGGTGCAATATCCTATGAGCTGGGGCAAATCCATGTGCTGGGGCAAATCCATGAGCTGGGGCAAATCCATGTGCTGGGGCAAATCCATGTGCTGGGGCAAATCCATGAGCTGGGGCAAATCCATGTGCTGGGGCAAATCCATGTGCTGGGGCAAATCCATGAGCTGGGGCAAATCCATGTGCTGGGGTAATATCCTATGAGCTGGGGCAAATCCATGTGTGAGCTGGGGCAATATCCTATGAGCTGGGGCAAATCAATGTGCTGGGGCAAATCCATGAGCTGGGGCAAATCCATGTGTGAGCTGGGGCAAATCCATGTGTGAGCTGGGGCAATATCCTATGAGCTGGGGCAAATCAATGTGCTGGGGCAAATCCATGAGCTGGGGCAAATCCATGTGCGAGCTGGGGCAAATCCATGTGTGAGCTGGGGCAAATCAATGTGCTGTGGCAAATCCATGAGCTGGGGCATCCATGTGCTGGGGCAAATCCATGTGCTGGGGCAAATCCATGAGCTGGGGCAAATCCATGTGTGAGCTGGGGCAAATCCATGTGCTGGGGCAAATCAATGTGCTGGGGCAAATCCATGAGCTGGGGCAAATCCATGTGTGAGCTGGGGCAAATCCATGTGTGAGCTGGGGCAATATCCTATGAGCTGGGGCAAATCAATGTGCTGGGGCAAATCCATGAGCTGGGGCAAATCCATGTGCGAGCTGGGGCAAATCCATGTGTGAGCTGGGGCAATATCCTATGAGCTGGGGCAAATCCATGAGCTGGGGCAAATCCATGTGCTGGGGCAAATCCATGTGCTGGGGCAAATCCATGAGCTGGGGCAAATTCATGTGTGAGCTGGGGCAAATCCATGAGCTGGGGCAAATCCATGAGCTGGGGCAATATCCTATGAGCTGGGGCAAATCCATGTGTGAGCTGGGGCAATATCCTATGAGCTGGGGCAAATCCATGTGTGAGCTGGGGCAATATCCTATGAGCTGGGGCAAATCCATGTGCTGGGGCAAATCAATGTGCTGGGGCAAATCAATGTGCTGGGGCAAATCCATGAGCTGGGGCATCCATGTGCTGGGGCAAATCCATGTGCTGGGGCAAATCCATGAGCTGGGGCAAATCCATGTGTGAGCTGGGGCAAATCCATGTGTGAGCTGGGGCAATATCCTATGTGCTGGGGCAAATCCATGTGCTGGGGCAAATCCATGTGCTGGGGAAAATCAGTGGGCTGGGGCAAATCCATGAGCTGGGGCAAATCCATGTGTGAGCTGGGGCAAATCCATGTGTGAGCTGGGGCAATATCCTATGAGCTGGGGCAAATCCATGTGCTGGGGCAAATCCATGAGCTGGGGCAAATCCATGTGCTGGGGCAAATCCATGTGCTGGGGCAAATCCATGAGCTGGGGCAAATCCATGTGTGAGCTGGGGCAATATCCTATGAGCTGGGGCAAATCCATGAGCTGGGGCAAATCCATGAGCTGGGGCAAATCCATGTGCTGGGGAAAATCCATGTGCTGGACTGCTGGGGCAATAGAGTTAGACAGCTTTGAAACGAGGAGAACAGATGTTCCGAAAAAACCGAAAATTTCCGAAATAGCGAAAAGCCGATAACCAAAAAACGAGCAAAGTGACACGAAAATACGAAAAATAATCTATGTATACCGAAAACCATGTACAATTCCGAAAAACGAAAATTTCCGAAATAACGAAAAGTCGATACAGAAACCGAGTAAAGTGACCCGAAAATACGAAAAATGGTCGATATTCCGAAAAATAAATGTACCCGAAAAACGAATCGAGCCGAACCGAATCGAAACAGAAAGCAGTCGAAACGAGCCGAATCGAAAAGTTTAAAAATTCGAAAAATCGAATCGAATCGAACCGAAAAAAAAAATCGGTGCACATCCCTAATAAATGTACAGAGCCTGAGATTGCCACACGACTTCCTTCAGTACTGGACACTGGCATTTTTTAGTAGCAGGATATCCAAAACAATATATAGGAGAAGAATGTTTATCTAGCGTTATGAATAAAAATGTATTTGTTTCAATGGGTATTTAAAGACAGAGTGGTCACAAAAAATATGCAAAAACAAAGAGAAAATCAGTCTCTGTGTCGCAATCCTAGTAGCATGTTAGGGGCGCAGTAGGACCCATGCCTGCACTGGCTCTGCAGGGTGACCTAACCTTGCCAGTACATTTCATGTCTTGAATTTCAGACCGCTGAAGAGTACAGGCCATGTTTTCCGCTGATCCACCTACAGCAGGTGTTCTCTGGACTTGATAAATAAGGATGTTGCCTCTCCATGACACTATCAGGGTTATTCAAAAAGATCCGAATGGCTGCCGAAAGGGAAACAAACTCTGAAAATCAGCGTTCGGTTACCTTTCTTGGCCATTCGGCTATCCAGAGAGCAGGCAAATTGCCAAATCCTGGCGAATTGCCTGCACATACGGTACCTGTTCGAGGGCAGTGAAATCCCCATAGAGAAGCAATGCTTCGGCTATTCAGAGAACACAAAACAGCAGTGAAAGGTTCCTGAAATGCCCTGTCATTCGGTGGTTTAATTTGGCAGGTTTATTCAGGCGAATCCCATAGGCTTCAATGTTAAAAATATTCCTGTTTTAATTCAATATCTAATAAACCGTTCATTATAATATTCTGTATTAAAGAGTCTCTTTATTTAAAGAGGATATTTTAAGCATTATTCTGGATTGTTTTTTAAAAAAAATCAGATTTTTTTTTTTCTTTACTTATTTTTTCTGTAACAGCCCTTTTTATTATCATTCCTTGGACCTCATATGTAAATTTCAGACATATTCGCATAGTAGTTTCTTTGCAAACAGCGTTTCACTTTTCAAACATTCAAGCAAACAGTTTTTCTAATTTATTCACTCCATTCGTCTGCGGTGTCGGCTTTTTCTGGCGGCTGCGCTGCGTGTGATCGGCTCCTGCTTGGGTTTTTCCTGCGTTTTTGGCGAGTTAATCCAGATGTTTTTGTGGGTTTCGGTGTGCATTCGCCGGGTTTTTGTGGTGAGTTTTCGTCGGGTTTGCGGCGGCTTTTCCCTGCACTTCGACGGCCCTGTGTTTGTTGCTGAATACACCGCAGGGTCACCGGAATGGAATTGCCGAATCGCCCCGAATTGAAGAGAACGAAAAGTCACCGAACGTACGGTGACTTTTCGATTGTCTTTGAATAACCCTGTTGGTGTCTATGGTGCAGCCTGCAGCTAGAGTATGTTCCTTTTTGACATACCCTTGCCTTACTTGTGTCCTTACCACATTGTTACCGTGTTCCTGTGTTCCCCATTGTAACTCCTGACATCACTGTTAACCCATCAGTGATCTCCCATTTGATCATGTTGTGTTTATGTTCTGTTCTTGTCTTGCTGGTCCCCCTAAACCAATATCAATAAATCTGCATTCCTGTTCATTATTGTGCTGTTTGTCCAGTGCATTTGGGCTCTAACCTGCCACTGGGCACCATGATAATGACACTCTGGGACAGCAATGACAGTGTTTATCAACTATGAGGCAAAGTTTCAAAACCAAAATCACAGTGTATAAAATTATAAACTAGTCATGTTGCATCATGATTGGAAAACAGTTACCCTTGAGAATTCTCAAGGTTTCCCAACTAGTTATGGTATTTGGTTCCAGAATTCTGCCTGGACCCTAATAGACATTAGTCATTGACAGCCTTTGAGTGACCACACACTCAACCACTACCAGCCCTACCACTGTCAGACCCAATCGAAAGACCCAGTCCAATTCTATTGACCAAATGATATTGATATATCATTCCAAGACCCAGCAGTGAATTTGATTTGGTCTAGCTATAAATACACTTTGTATTTAGTGTACATTGAAAATTGCAGCCTTTAATAATATCTCTTTAAACAAGACACAACAATGCTTGCTTGTGAATAAACATGGCTTGTGTATCATTTTATACATATTGAAGTAAATGCCAGGTACTTGTGCTGAAAAACAAAACACTCATAATGCTGAAGGGCTGTAAGATATCTGAGAGTCTCTGTTTATGCTTTCCATATCAATCTACAGTTTGCACCTTTGAAAAATCCATTTCAGTCCAGTTATGCGGTGATGCAGTGCATAGCATATGCTGATCGTTCTTCCTATATAAAGTGGCCACTCTAAAACATATTCTGACTATAAAAAAAATTATCAAATCAAAGAAAAAGCTGTTATTAGCTGAAAAATTAACGTGACATGGCAAATTCAAGTGTTAACTGTACTATCTAAGTATCTAAATAAACAAGAATTGAACAGATAAAACAGTTTATTAAGTGACATTAACAGAACTCAACATTTCAATCTGACCTGGGAATATGAAGATATATGTGTGCACAAACCATGCATATATGTAATATAACATTTCTTTATTTACATTTTTCCCTTTCTGCGCTCTCCATACAGAGAATGGTTCCCAGCTATGCCTCAACCGTCAAGTATGCTGATCCGACATTGATGCCAACTGTGAATGAAGAATCTATTAGAAGGCAGAAAATATTAAATGAACAGTTCAAATGTTATGAAAAAATGAACAGAGATACCCCTTACTCAAAACCAGGTGACACATCTCATTCCGTACAATAATGGTTAATGTATGTTCTGTGTGTATAGTTACTGATTGCCTTGGTGTCTGCTGAACTCCAATCTATGTCGACTGCTTCAGAAGGCTCACAAACAACTATACCAGGGCGACATTACCACCCTGCTTTACTTTTTACCTAATCTTTTGTTCCTTTATTGTTTTCTATCTTATTTAGATGTATTTTATATTTTAAAGGGAGTTTTTATGTTAGTGGTTCCCTCTTTAGCAACTATCAAGTGGCAAGGTGACTGCACCCCTCTCACCTTCCCATTGGGTGCTGGTGGGTTGTGACCACCTTCCAAAGTGGAGGGTGTCACCCCCCTGGAAGGCAATCAAATAACTTGTGTACTTGACAAAAGCTAATAACATGGTGAATATTGCCACAATTCCCATTGCAATAAACCTGTTTGATTGAACCACCTCCGGAGTGCTGTATTCCTCTATTCTCTTTAAAATCAAGCCACGATAGGCAGCCTTCCAGGGTTTCGGACAGCAATGACCAACTAGTAAGCCATGCCTGTCAATTCAGAAGCATTGTGCTGCACTGGATTGACTGAACGGTTGGCTGAGCATGCTGTTCAATGTCATGCTGCTTCAAGGACGAGGGAGACCCCAGCATAGAGACAAGGTAGCCACAAATTTAAAAAATAAAGAATCTTACCTTTTAAAAGATATTCTAAGCAGAAACGTGGTGGGATGGGGTTAGGGGGGATTATGGGGTCCCTCGCCATGTTTTTAAGTTAGAGTATCTCTACAGAGTTTATATATTCTTAATTTTTCAGTTATATTATATTAATAAATATAACTGCTCTGGATTTAATGAATATATTTATTTAAGTAACTTGTGATTTTAAAGATTTCATTCAGTTAACCCTTTCGCTGCTGAGGCATTTCCCGCCTCTGTGCTGAGGTCATTTTTACCGATTTTGCTCATCATGTTTAAACGTGTTTTGAAGGCTTATTTTAGTATATGACCCAGACATATTATATATCGTTCTTTCCGTCAGACTCGGCAGATTCATAATATGTCATTATTATATGTATAAGTCATGACCTGTCTGTATATTATAACAAAAAATGCAATAAAATATAAATTTTCAATAATTTACAACGTGTAAAGTGTTTTTTTTTTCACATTTTAACATGCGAGCAATTGCGGTTATATTTTGTATGGGGTGCGCTTGTTAAAAAAATTAGAGATGGGGTCTCGTTATATTTTTTTTGGGGAAAATTACGCGATTTTTAACAAACGCACCGCATACAAAAATCGTTAGTGCAGCATCCTTGTTCACATTATAATTGAAATGGGAACAATATTGCTGCATTAACGAACCAAAAAAAAGAAAAAAAAACTTGCTTATTTTTTTTATAATTTTTTTTAAAATATTTTTTTATTTAAAATTTTAAAAAAAAAAACTTTTTTCATAGTCAAGTTTGGTATTGTTGGAACGGCCATGCTCTGGCCAATCCAACAATATCAAGCAATAACCCCTAACTGCCACGGATCGGGAGATAGGGGGTTCATTGGAACCCCCTATCTCCACTATTGGTGGCAGTTAGGGGTTAACTCCAGGACTGGCGTCATCGTGCTATGCACAATGACGCCAGGTCTCAGGGGCATTCCCGGAAGCTTGGCCGACATGCAAGATGTCGGCCAGTTCCGGGAAAGGATCACGAACCGGCGCTTTTCGGCGCCAATTCGTGATCCAGCCCCCATGGGGTTAATTCCAGGTACCGTTAGGAAGGGCAGGCTGTGCCCTTCCAAACGGTACCTGGATTAACCCCCGCAACGCTGGCGATCGGGAGGGAGAGAGGTCCGAAGGACCTCCCCCCCTCCCTTTCAGGCGCCTCCTCCGCACATGCGGGGGGTGCCTGAATTAGGTGTCATCGCGCCGCCGCAATGACACCTAATTAGGGCGGCGGCGGTTCCGGGTGCTGGGCTGACATCGAGGATGTCAGCCCGCACCGGGGGGGCCATCGATCGGCTGGAACCCGGCCGAACGCTGGCCCCAAAGGGAGGACGCGCTCAGCGCGTCCACCGCAAGGAACGTTACCTGCGGATGGACGCGCTGAAAGTCCGCAGCGAAAGGGTTAATTGGTTTTCCATCCCCTAAGGTAAATCTTTATCGGAAAAACAACTTTATATTTAATATGAAAAAAATATAATAAAGAAGTAAATATATCATTGATAATTAAAATTATATCATTATTACATGCAAGGCTGGATTAAGATCTTTATGGGCCTAGAGCTGAAGATTTTGGTGGCTTATTTTTGGAACTGATTAAATGAAAACATGTTTAATTTTATATTGCTGGGCAGCTAGGTGTATATAACCAGACAGATATATATATTTTTTAATTTAATAAAAAAAAAAATTTGTTCCCATTGGTTTATTGTAAAGCGATGCAGAAACTACTGGCGCTAAAGAAATAATAAAAAATAATAATAATATAGTTTGCCAGATACAGTTGTGTTCAAAATTATTCAACCCCCAATGCTGTAAAGGGTTTTAGGGAATTTAGTGTACATTTGTAATTGTATTCAGAATGAAATCATACAAGGACTTTTTAAAGAACCATATGCAACTAAAATGACATCAATTGATTTTGTAATATTTTGTAAATGTTTCTTTTGTGAATTCTTCATTGACACAATTATTCAACCCCTTAAAGACTAGAACTCTGAAGAACAGAGGTTCATTCAAGTGTTTTCAATCAGGTATTGAAAACACCTGTGGATGTCACGGAGCAGCAATAAAGCATAATAAGCACCAATTAGGCAGCTTTAAAATGACTGTGATACTCAGCTCCTTCTAGACATTTACTGGTGTGGTTACAAACATGGTGAAGTCAAGAGAATGGTCCAGGAAGACAAGAGAAGAGGTGATTACTCTTCACAGGAAGGGCAATGGCTATAAGAAGATTGCAAAGATGTTAAACATACCAAGAGAGACCATCGGAAGCATCATTCGCAAATTCAAGGCAAAGGGCACTGTTGAAACGCTACCTGGTCGTGGCAGAAAGAAGATGCTGACTTCGACTGCTGTGCACTACCTGAAGCGTAGAGTGGAGAAAAGTCCCCGTGTGACTGCTGAGGAACTGAGAAAAGATTTGTCAGATGTGGGTACTGAAGTTTCAGCTCAGACAATACGGCGCACACTGCGTAATGAAGGCCTCCATGCCAGAACTCCCAGGCGCACCCCCTTGCTGTCTCCAAAGAATAAGAAGAGTCGACTGCAGTATGCCAAAAGTCATGTGGACAAACCACAGAAGTTTTGGGATAGTGTTCTGTGGACTGATGAAACAAAATTAGAACTGTTTGGGCCCATGGATCAACGCTATGTTTGGAGGAGGAAGAACAAGGCCTATGAAGAAAAGAACACCTTGCCTACTGTGAAGCATGGCGGGGGGTCAATCATGCTTTGGGGCTGTTTTGCTTCTGCAGGTACAGGGAAGCTTCAGCGTGTGCAAGGTACCATGAATTCTCTTCAGTACCAGGAGATATTGGATGACAATGTGATGCAGTCCGTCACAAACCTGAGGCTTGGGGGATGTTGGACCTTTCAACAGGACAATGATCCCAAGCATACTTCCAAGTCCACTAGAGCATGGTTGCAGATTAAAGGCTGGAACATTTTGGAGTGGCCATCGCAGTCACCTGACTTAAATCCGATTGAGAACCTCTGGTGGGACTTAAAGAAAGCAGTTGCAGTGCGCAAGCCTAAGAATCTGACTGAACTGGAGGCTTTTGCCCATGACGAATGGGCGAAGATACCCGTAGATCGCTGCAAGACACTTGTGTCAAGCTATGCTTCACGTTTAAAAGCTGTTATAACTGTAAAAGGATGTTGTACTAAGTACTAAGATTGAATGTCACTTGGGGGTTGAATAAAACTGATAATGATGTGAGCACAGAAAAGACATTTGTGGTGATTTCATTATAAATGTTATGTTATATTTGGCTGACCTACACGTGCCTCTTTGATTTAATTGTAAGCAAGATGACTGAATGATCAAAATCAATGTCAAACTGGCCAAACCACTCAATTTCAGTGGGGTTGAATAATTTTGAACACAACTGTATATGGCTGTGTTGGCAGATATACAGCACAGAGACCATAGCTCAAGCATCACAACTGTCAGCTGCTTTTGTTTAGAGAGAGTTTTAGAGAGTGAAAAAGCAACACTTTACTATGATTTTAGGTGTTATTTGCAAAATGCTTGATTGCAAATTAATTGACAGTTCATCTCCAATGTTTACTTGGTTTAGAGACTTGTATATCTATGCAAATTTGAGCAACTAATTTAAATTTTACTGCCAGTTCCCAACATTTTATGTTTATTGACTCCGTCAACTAAAAAAATAATGACATGAGAAATATTATAGGCGTGAAATGAGACTGACTGTATAGAAAATAAAAATTAGCAGGTTCAGGAAAATTTAATGTAAGCAAAGGAAAGGCCATCTAAGGAAAACAGAAGGCGAGAGTTTAAAGGAGGTGATGTTTTATTTTGGATTGTTAGAAAATGTTTATTAATAGTATAGATCCCACTTATACTTGTACATCTATCCCCATAGAAGACCATATTGATATAATGTTCTTCTCCCATCACCCACTGGAACAACAGTCCTATGTTGTGGATTAAATGCCGTGGCGTTCTATGATGTCAAACAGGCAGTGTAAGGATTAGCAAGGTTCGTCCAAAATTCTCCCACTGATGGAGCGCTACTTGGTCTTTTCAATGTTCTTTTAGATCAGATGGCCTCAAAGAAAGCACAAAAATATATAGTGCAAAACTGTTAAACACATAGGGGCTATATTACAATCTTCGCACAAAAACCTTCGCGCAAAGTGAACATTTTTACGCCAAGCGGTAAACTTCTGTGCGTGCAAATCACCGCTGAAATTACAATCCTCGCGTCGTTTTTCTTCCGCCGATCAATTGCGAGCGCAAACAGGACGCGGCCAAATGCTCGCGCAGTACCGTCTCGCGCAAAAATCAGTGTGCGAACAGTTTTTTTCTCGCGATTCAGCCAATCAGAATTAAGAACCACAATTATCTCACGTTAAGAAATTGCACCTGCCAAAGTCAATCTGAGCATATATGCTGCAGCAATAATGAATGCACACACAACTTCTCCATTTTATTGGTTTGGAATGAGTAGAATGTGTAACTATACTTTGTTGCATTTTTTTTTTGGGCTGGTGTATTTTGGTTCGGCCAGGTTGTTCAGATTTGCCATTAACACCAGCTTTTAGGAGTTGCTAAAATTATGCATGCAAAGGCTATGTGGTGATTACCGCGAATAGATTGTAATCCATCCTCGTACCAGCGCACATTCGCATTTGCGTTCACTATGTTAAGTATAGGACTCGCGCAGTACAGTAAGCTCGCACAGGTTCACCCGCGGTAGACGTTTGTGCGCGGTTGTTGTGCTCACTATGTAATACGGGATTAGGCGCAAATGGTTTTACCCCTCGCATTAATTTTTTTTTTTGCACCGGTGCAAACGTTTGTGCGAAGATTGTAATTTGGCCTATATGGTTTCACAGAATTAAAGGCAAGTCCCATTCACGTGGTTAAAAACCTAAATCTGACAGGGTTCAAATATTAGCATTTTTGGATCCATACAGGCGATCCCCCCCCCTTGTTCTTTATCTTCCCTCCTATTCTTGGAATCTTCTCCCATAGGAGGGTTATATCCCTCAAAGATACAGAGAGAATTCTTAGTGCAGACAGTCTGTATCTTAACAAGGGGTGCAGAGTACAGAAAAGTAGATCACTCCAGGGACGTGCAGTCAGGGGTGGCGGAGCCTCCCCTGCCATTCCAGTAAATTAATGTGCTCAATG
Organism: Leptobrachium leishanense; assembly: GCA_009667805.1. Taxonomy (NCBI): domain Eukaryota; kingdom Metazoa; phylum Chordata; class Amphibia; order Anura; family Megophryidae; genus Leptobrachium; species Leptobrachium leishanense. The sequence continues at coordinate 261,590,058 of CM019067.1, read as the reverse complement.
TGCTGTAATGATGTGTTTGTGTGTATTTATACTGTAAATAAATGATTATTTTGAAAAAAGTTCTCATACTCACCTCTCCACGCTCCCTCGCTGTGCTTGCTTCTTCTCTCTCTCTTCCGCTTTTTTTTCACTTCTCTCTTCCGCTTTTTTTTCACTTCAGTTTGCCGGCTGCTGTGTGTGTGTGTGTGTGTGTGTGTGTGTGATTCACTACACAGACAGCAGGGGCAGCACTGAGCCAGCCTAGGCTACACAATTTGCGCAGCTCTATGCTACGCTGACTGTGAAGCCCAAGCTGGTGGCAGGCACTCTCTCCTGGGCCTCCAGGCACGGAGAGCACATGATAGCTTCAGCCAATGGGAAAACGTCACCATGGGAGGCAGAACTCCTCATGGTTTGATTGACGCAGGACAAAGCCCCACTTAACACATTTCATTCCTAACTTTGGCACATTCCCCCCAAGTTGGATGCTCTTAGAACTATAAAAAAAAAAAAATGCGAACTTTACTTTATAAATAGTGAAACTCTATTCTCCTATATAACGATAATCAAATGCTTAAATTGCGACTGCGTAACCCTGTGTATATCTGGCTCTGATACTAGCCAGTGCCTCACCAGCCACTGACCTCACCGCACGTCACTGGATCACTCACATGTTAAAGTGCCTGATTCGGCACTTGTTAGCAGCCAGTAATTTGAGAGAGCACTGGACCGCTAAACAGCTACGGCCACCTCTTCAATTAGTTCCACTAGTAGTCACTGGCTGCCTGCTAACAAGTGCCGGGACAGGCACTTTAACATGTGAGTAACCTACTTTTCTGTACTCTGCACCCCTTGTTAAGATCCAGGCTGTCTACCCTTGTCTTGTATTGGTGTGCATGTGAGAACAAGAATTTATATAATTGATATTAAAGGTTTATGTAAGGCTGGGACTGTAAGTGAACTTGATAAATATCCCACATAGAAATTAATGGCCACCTATACTTTATGAATTTTGTTTTTAAATGCGAAGGGTGTAGGGTGCACAATATTGTGGTTAATTTGTGGTATTTGTGTTGACCGTGTTTTCTTGTTTTATATGTTCATTAAAAGTTACATTTTATTTTATATCCCAGGTAGACATTTGTATCCTGCTGGTGTATTCCAGCAGGATAGTTGTATCCAATTGTAGCCACTGATAAACCGTTAAAACTAGGCTTGTGCACCGATTTTTTTTTCGGTTCGATTCGGTTCGATTTTTCGGATTTTTAAACTTTTCGATTCGGCTCGTTTCGACCGATTTCGGTTTCGATTCGATTCGGTTCGACCTGTTTTTCGGGTACATTTTTTTTTCGGAATTTCGACCATTTTTCGTATTTTCGTGTCACTGTGCTCGGTTTTTGTATCGACTTTTCGTTTTTTCGAAAAACTTTCGTTTTTCAGCAAATTTTTGTTTTTACAAAATTTTCGTTTTTACAAAATTTTCGTTTTTCGGAAAATTTTAGTTTTTCGGAATTGCACATTTTTCGGCATATCGACCATTTTTCGTATTTTTCGTGTCATTTTGCCCGTTTTTTGCATCGACTTTTCGTTTTTTCGAAAAATTTTCGTTTTTCAGAAAATGTTCGTTTTTACAAAATTTTCGTTTTTCGGAACATCTGTTCTCCTCGTTTGCCACATTTCAAGCCCATTCGAAAAATCCGAAAATATTTCGTTTCGGCTCGGAAAACATTTCGGATCTGAACTTTTCGGATCTAAAATTTTTCGGAAATTCGGCCGCATCCGAAAACACGAATCGGGAAATTTCGTGAAAATTCCGAAATTCCGAAACCCGAAACGCACATCCCTAGTTAAAACACAGATTAGTCCGTGATGACATCCCCTTAATATTAGCGTGCTGCTTTGGGAGGCTTGCATAGAGAGAGGAGGAGGCAGGGGGCTTGGGAGATATTTTCTTAGTGCTGAGCAGCTTGTCTCCATATTAACCTGTTTATAATGATTGTTTTATGTCTGTCTGTCTAGATCTCTCTGTCTACATACGTCTGTCTGTCTACATGTGTCGTTCTATTCAATCCCCCTTTAACTGAACAAGCCCTATTTTCATAGAAACTTTACATTAACCTCTTAATGCCCAGAGGGATGGGCAGTCCTTTGTGCCACAGTTCCCCAGAGGTTTCCCCATAGGGGTTTTTATTTTCAGCCAGGTGAAGGACGACTCTCTGTCCAGAGGATACCTAAAATATGGATATTTTAAGGCCAAATCTATAATAATATTTATGCTTTGTTATGGCTCATAAGTCCCATATCAATCTGTTATATGCTACAAAAAATACGTATATTGTCTTAAATTTACTTAATAAATGTAGCATTAATTAAAATATATGTGTCTCATTGTGATTTTTTTTTAAAAAAGGGAAATGAGTCTGAGTTGATTGGAGATGGTTTAGAGATACAATGTTTTTTCTGGGGCGGGTTTCTTAGGAAGGAGGCTCAGGTTATACGTTTATGCTGTACTCACACAATACAGTGAGTATGATATTTCCAACAGGGGAAAATACTGTATTTCAATGCTAAACAGAATGCCAGAGGAATGCCAATTTGTTCACCTACAATTCCCAGAATTGTTGATGAACAAATTGTAGATGACCACACAATTCCCAGAATTCTTTGAATTTAAAAAGATGGCCAGAGAATCATGGGTGTTGTAGTCCAGAAACATCTGGGGGGGCAGAGTTTGATATACCTGTGAAACAACAAGAGATGGTAGATCGGTGGATCAAAATACTTGTTGATTGTTAAGAAGAAGAGGCCTCAGTGTCAAATAATTCCAAGATTGGGAGATTGGTATGGACATGGAATTTAGATTGCAATGGTAGGAGGGACAATAGATGAAAAGAGAAACAAAGGTTTGGGGGGAGTGGAGAGAACAGGAAGATCAAAAGAAAATATGCTTCTCTTCATTGCTAAATGAGCACAGAATTAACTTACATTTCATTAATGGAAATATATATAAGAAAAATCTCTAACCTTACAGGTCTTGGGGACTAAATTACTACAAATTTACATTTGGCCGGGGTTAATTGTCCCATGCCATGCTTATATTCTGCTCTGTGTACCAAGGAGCACCTTGTATTGTGCTTACAAAAGGGAAATTAAAATCTCCATGAAAGATTCGATGAAGTGAAAAGATAATTAAGCCATCCCTGTACATAGGCTTTGTTCAACTATTTAAATGAGAAAACACAGCCATGATAGCCCTGGGGTAACAGACTGATAAAGTGCACCCACCCCTGCATGGTAAGGGCGGCCTTGATAAAATTCAGAACTCATCACACTCTAGGGGAAAAAAATTCATGTGCTGCCCACCAACAGCTTTTATTTATGTGTTAGCCTAAAGTGGAATTAAAATAATTACTGAAAACTTTCATTGGTCTGCGAGAGTGTTCCCTAAAAATGTAAATAGAACAGAATGTATCCAAACGATTTGATAAGAGACCGGTGATACAATGGAGAAACTTATTCCAAAACTATAAATTATTGCCGCACTCCCAAAGAAATACACGGAAGCCTAGTTTCTACAAACATTTGCCTTTGTGTAACAATTTCTTATACAGACATATAATGCCACATGAAGTGGGGTTGAATACTAAAGGGCAAGTGGGAGTAAAGTGCTGAAGGGAATTTAACCACTTTGATGCGGAGGACGCGCACAGCGCATCCTGCCGCATCGGCACTTGGCTGCGGAGGACGCGCTGAGCGCAACCTCCCTTTGCAGCTGCGATCGCCCGGGATTCTGACCCAGGCTGGCACAATAGACATCATCGCGCCAGCTCGATGATGTCTATTACAGGCACCCCCCCGCCAGTGCTGGGAAGGTACCTGTAGGGGAGGGGGGAGGTCCTTTGGACCTCTCCCTCCCCATTCGTACGGGACACTGCAATAAGGCATGCACCGCTTTGAAGGGCACAGCCTGCCCTACCAAGTTGTGGTTGCCTTTAACCCCTTGGGGCTGGATCGGGATTCTGCGCCAATAGGCACCGGATCGCGGTCCCCTCCCGGAGCTGGTTGACATCTCGGATGTCGGCCAAGCTTCTGCAATCTCCCCCTGCCTACTGGCGTCATCGCGCATAGCACAGTGATGTCAGTTCTGGAGTTAACCCCTAGCTGCCACCTATGGTGGAGATATCGGGTTCCAATGAACCCCCTATCTCCCGATCCGTGGCAGCTAAGGGTTAATGTTTTATATCATTGGAATGGCCAGAGCATGGCCTTTCCAATGATGACCATGTTAAATGTAAACAAAAAAAATTAAAATTAAATTAAAAGAATAATAAAAAGTTGTTTTTTTTAAAAAAAACTGTGTTTTTTTTGTTTTGTTAATGCAGCAATATTGTTCCCATTTCAATTATAATGGGAACAATGATGCTGCACTAAAGATTTTTTCTATGGGGGGCGTTTGCTAAATATCACGGAATTTCCCCCAAAAAAATCTAACGAGTCCCCATTTCAAATTTTTTGAACAAGCGCACCCCATAGAAAATATAACCGCAAAGACTCGCATGATAAAATGTGAAAAAAAACACTTTACACACTGTAGATGATTGAAAATTCTAATTTTCTTGCATTTTTTTGTTATAATATTCAGGCAGGACATGACGTATACATATATGATTAAAAGGTCCTTTAAATAATAATAAAACGGCCTGTTAAAAAATAAATAAAGTCTTTTAAAAAGAATGTTGTCTAAAAATTACAAAAAATAAGAATTAAGAGTCTCAATTTTTTTAAAGAAACAATATTACTTTTTTTGCATTGAAATCGGATTCCTGTTTACCCCTGCCAAATTTCAGTGCAATTCAGCGTTTTGTGAATAGAAGACAGGACAGTCGTCTATGGGACAATTTCAGTGCTGCGGCGGGGAATTGCACCATATTTCATGTTCATTTCGCCTCTAATTGGAGAATTAAGAACCTTGTGAATAGACAAATTGCCAGACCGTTCGGTGCAATTCGGGGCCAATTCGGTGGTTAGTGAATAACCCCTTAAGGCCCTATTACACTCTTCGCGCAGCGCATTTGCGCGAGGAAAAAACCATTAGCGCATAACGTCCTATTACGATGTTCGCGCAAACGATGTGCGTTAACGACCAATGCGAGTGACCCTGCGCAAACCCAGCGCGAGCGCAAGTTCCTGCACGCATCCTATACTTAACATTGTGAGCGCCAATGCGTTAGTATGTGTATGCGCGCATGGTATTACAATCTTAGTGCAAAAAAAAATACAGCACAGTACAGTTACGCATTCTACACATACCCAAACAGTAAAATTAGTAAATTGTTTAATTTTTTATTTTTGTTGCAGCACATATACGCAGATTGACTTTGACAGGCGCAACAACCGAAACCTAGCAAATGGTGGTTCTTAATTCTAATTGGCTGAATCCCGTGAAAAAACAGTCTGCCCACCGATTCCTGCAGCATCCGGCCGTTTGCGCCCGGCTTTGCGTGTCGGATTTGCGCTCGAAAAAAGTTGAAGGCTGAAAAACTGCGCTCGGATCGTAATACCATGTTAATTTGCGTGCGCTAATGTTTTATTCCGCAAAAAAAATTGCACTGCGCGAGCGCATTTGCACGAACCGTGTATTAGGGGCCTAAGTGTTTTTAAAAATACTTAAATGACACAGAAACAAACTTGCTGATACTAGAGCTGAATTGTTCCACTGTTTTCTAAGGGCCCTATTACAATCTTTGCGCAAAAACGCTTGCGCAGTGTGTTAATTTGTACGCGAAGCATTAAAAGTTAACGAGCGTAAATTAACGCTGGTATTACAATCCGCGCACATTTTTTCATCCGTCTAAAAAATTTGCGCGTAAAACAGACACGCAAAAACACGCGCGCATTAACGTTGCACGCAGAAATCGGTGTGCGGACTGTTTTTTCACACGATTCAGCCAATCAGAATTAAGAACCACAATTGTCTCCCGTTAAGTTTTTGCGCCTGTCAAAGTCAATCTACGCATATATGCTGCATCAATAAAAAGACACGCACAACTTCTCAATTTTATTGGTGTGGGTATGTGTAGAATGTGTAACTATACATTACTGTATTTTTATTTTTGGGCTGGTGTATTTGGGTTCGGCCAGGACGTTCAGATTTGCCATTAACACCAGCTTTTAGGAGTCGTTAAAATTATGCGCTCAAACGCTTTGCGTTAAAAACTGCACATAGATTGTAATACCATCCGCGTACCAGCGCACAAACACATTTGCGCTCACAATGTTAAATATAGGACGTGCGCAGTACAGTACGCTCGCGCAGGGTTCGCGCAGGTCCACCTGTGTTAGACGAATGCACGCGTTTGTTGCGCTGACATTGTAATACGACATTCAGCGCAAAGGGTTTTGCCCCTCGTGTTAATGCGTTTTTGCGCAGCGTTAACGTTTGCCTGAAGATTGTAATAGGGCCCTAAATGTTTTATAAGGCCTGTTGGATTGCAGGACCTCTAACAACCTGTCATAGGCCTATTTCAGGCAGTGGGCCTGGAGCTCCAGCTCCAATAGCCCCTATGTTAATCCAGCCTTGATTACATGTACAGTATATATTACCTTGGCTCCTGTAACAAGGTTGCTGCCATTTTTGCACCTCAAGCCCCACCTCTTCTTTCCATCATTTTCCCCTCTCTAACCTGATTGGATAAGCCATTTTCCCATGCCAATACATTGTAATTCCCATTCATTATATGTTTTTGGCGTGTCTATTACTCAGTCCTCATCATACAGGCTCTTCAGCAGCACCAATCTGTTAATCTGACAATATTTTAATAGTGCAATGCATACATAGATATTTGAAATACCATCATGTGAGCCGAAGTAAGCTTAACCACAATAGGCTCACTTTAGGCTGGGGTCAGACGAGCGTTTTTCAGAGCGGAAGGAACGTCCGTGAGAGTGGACGTTCCCTCCACTCTGATGCCATCTGGCCACCTCGCTGAGTGCAGTTAGTGTGCTCAGCACGGCAAAGCTCCATCCTCCTATGGAGGATGGGCTTTGTGGCCCCATCGAATGTGCGTCGTGACATTTTGACGGGGAGGCTTTCAGAACATCCGCAGCATGTCCGCTGTAGTGCGTGCACTTTGTGTGCGGCTACAGCACGTGACCGGCCCCGTCGAAGTGTCACAACGAGGCGACGGACGCCAGGAGGCACATCAGTACGGGCGCACGGAGTGCACTCATCTGACCCCAGCCTCAAGGTGAATAAAAGTTAAAATAAACTTTTTGTTTCAAAAATGTAAGACTTCTCTGCTGAATATGGCTTATCAACTGACAATGATAACCTTTACATGCAATAAATAAGTGATGTGAAATGAAAGATCCTCAAAACGTAAGATTTTTTTAAGCTTAGATAACAGCTCAGTCTCGTTTTCAAATGTCATGAGAATAATATAATGGATGGTACAATACCCAGTGGTTTTTTTCCTAGCTTTTTAGCTGTCAGTCATGTAACAGATCACGTTTTATCCGTGGGTCTGTAAAACACTGGTTCATGTTAAACTGCCAAATAAAAGAACTTATGTGTCCTGGACAGTCTTCCTTGTCATGATGTGGACATTGTACAAGACTGTATCGTCAAAGTCGAATAACGGTCAGAGTTCATATTACAGGACGGTGGGAGCTCGTGTCTGCTTGGAAGTATTTTAACATTATTAGCACATTTTGATACCGTTTTGTGAAATTTCATTACATAAACCTCTCTCTTATTGGCTATTGATACAAAAGGAAACTGGCTACGTTTCGAAGACTTCCTTTTCAGATCTTCTAAAGCAAGGGTTCCCAACCCTGGTCCTCAGGTACCCCTAAAAGGCCAGGTTTGCCAGATATCTGAAGCACAGCACAGGTGATATGATTTGCTTCTCAGTGATTGCAGGATTCAGGCTGCATTTACCCAAGGTGATCTGCAAAATCTGCTATGTTAGGGGTACTTGAGTACCAGGGTTGGAAACCACTGATCTAGTGAATTAACAATAAAGATACATAGGAGGTTATTCAATTGTTAAATCTAAAAAGCAACAGGAGAAGCTGTAATGCGAAGCCTCTCCTGCCGGTTTTTGGATTAAACATTTGTGAACAGCGCATATCAAAGTCTCAACACTGGCGACTTTGACAAACACTGGCAGACCTGAATAACCCCTGTAGTAATTACTGAGCTAGTTCTAACCTCTAACCTCATTTGCAGTACATTAGGCATGTATAAGGAACACTGAGAGCTCCATTCACTAAAGGCCAACAAGTGAAACTCAGCTTGTTAGCACCAGTTCAACTAATCATAACATACAGGGTTATTCAAGGAGAATGGAAAAGTCACCACACGTTCGGTGACTTTTCGTTCTCTTCAATTCGGGCCAATTCGGCGACCCTGCGGTGTATTCAGCAAGCACCACAGGGCCGGCGAAGCGCAGGGAAAAGCTGCTGCAAACCCGACGAAAAGTCACTGCAAAAACCCAGCGAATGCACACCGAAAGCCGCAAAAACATCTGGATTAACCCGCCGAAGACGCCGGAAAAACCCGAGCAGGAGCCTGTCACACACAGCAAAGCCTCCGGAAAAAGCCGATATCGCAGACGAGTGAAGTGAATAAATTAGGAAAACAGTTTGCTTGAATGTTTGAAAAGTGAAACGCTGTTTACAAAGAAACTACGGAGCGAAAATGTCTGAAATTTACATATGAGGTCCAATGAATGATAATAAAGAGGGCTGTTACAGAAAAAATAAGTAAACTTAAAAATGCTTAAAATTTCCTAAAACATCTATAAATAAAGAGACTTTTTACTGCAGAATTTTATAATGAACGGTTTATTAGATATTGAATTAAAACGGGAATATTTTTAACATTGAAGCCTATGGGATTCTCCTGAATAAACCTGTCAAATGAAACCACCGAATGGCAGGGCAATTCGGGAACCTTTCACTGCTGATTTGTGTTCTCTGAATAGCCGAAGCAGTGCTTTTTTATGGGGATTTCACTGCCCTCGAACAGGCCCCGAACAGGTACTGAACGTGCAGGCAATTCGCCAGGATTTGGCGTATTGCCTGCTCTCTGGATAGCCGAATGGCCAAGAAAGGTAACCGAACGCTGATTTTCAGCCATTCGGATCTCTTTGAATAACCCTGTATGGGAATGTTTGTTGAACAGGGGTATAATCCAGCATTTCCTTATGTTGGGCTGACGCTGGTAAGGGCAACTCTAGTTAAGTCTAGTTGTATTGTCAGTATCTACTCAGTGCTAAGCGAACGGAGACATTAGGGTATTTGTTAAAACAACGTTATAATAATAATTATAAATTGGCACAGTGCAGCAGTTTTTTTTATTATACTTTGTGCTATTTGGATGCACCACATTTAGGTATTGCTTGTAATATCACATTAAACAGTTTGTTTATTTATTTATTTTCAAAATATTTTACCAGGAAGAGTACATTGAGATTTCTCTCGATTTCATACATAACTCTTTGAGTGCCCACCACATATCAATTGGTGATACATTGATTAGGAACATTATTAACCACCTACCTTTGGGAGGCCAATGCCTTACGAGATGTGTGGTTGACAATTCCACCTCTGCTGCAGTTGTTGTGGTAGCTGCAAAGTTAATTACTTACTTTGTAAGGTAGGGATGCGCTACTATGTCCCACACTACACACTGCACAATTGCTGTCATTGGTTGCAGAGGAAATGAGTAACAAAATAACAGTTTAGTAGATTGTGCTCTGTCTGTAGCTGTAATGGTCTGATCTGTGCAAGTAGTGTGCGCCACAGGAGTGAAGGATCCTTATTAACAGATAAAATTAAATTCCAGGGATCTGATCAGCAATAGAGCCCCAAACATTGTAGTTAATTCAGTTCTGTCTCCTAAACCCATGATTTCACTGGCTGCAACAAGTCAGGGGAAGCTGGAAATTAGATTAGACAGGAAAGGACCCAACACAATGTGGGGACTTTCCCTTTAGTTACTATTTTAGGGCGCAGTACAAATGCACAGCTTTTTGAAGAATACTTAACCTGTGAGATTGTGAACTACCAAATGGTTGATTGATTTATTTATAAAGGATTTTACTAGGAAGGATACTTTGAGATTTCTCTCGTTTTCAAGTATGTCCTGGGTTCAAGAACATTGAATTGCTACAGTAGGTACAGAAATACAAAGTAATAAAATGCAAGATATTAAAAAACAACACCGCCAGCGACAGCCAGTTTAGCTCTTTTAATATGTCACAATGTTGGGTCATGTAGTTACATTGTAGCACAAAACGGCAGAATGAGTTATACAATGTAGTAAGTTTATGAAGGTGCGTTTGCGGGGCATCTGCATACACTACATCTCCGTATTCAATTCCTGGCATAAGCATTTGTTGTGCTTTCTGATTTTTACCTCGGGGCTCAGGCAGGATTTGTTGCTGTACAGAGCACCTAGTTTGGGGTAAAGTATAGATGAGAGTTTTTCGATGTGGGGGCATTTAATATAGCTACATGGTCCAGTACATTATACGTTACATTTGCACAATTATTTTTTTTAAGACACACCAGTTTCATATTCTTTGCACTGATAGAAAAAAAATGAAGATAGAAAATTCTATATTCTTGTAATTTCAAATGCCTTGTCTTGTTTGCATCATACAACTTTAATACTCACATAATAATGGCATGTGCAATCCTTGTTTGAACAGGACTGTATTGTAATCGTACTTGGGATGGATGGCTATGCTGGGATGATGCGCCTGCTGGAAAACTCGTTATGCAAAACTGCCCAGACTATTTTCAAGATTTTGATACAACTGGTAAACTTTCTTTTTATTATTATGGTTATTTCACTGCTATTTCAACAGGGAAAAACCTGTCTGTATTTGTTTTGCATGCTTCAATATGTTTCAAACCTTCTGCTCATTTTCAAGGATCATTCTTAGAACCTTTCATAACCAGCAAAAACATTTGTGTAATTTCATGTACAAATAAAACTCATTGGGCTCTATTACATTCCCAACGCAAATCTTAACGCGTGTACAAAAACGCATTAACGCGAGGGGCAAAACCCTTTGCGCAGAACGTCGTATTGCAACATCCGCACAAAAAATGCGCGTTAACGTCTAACGCAGGTGGACCTGCGCGAACCCTTTGCGAGCGTACCATACTGCGCGCATCCTATACTTAACATTGTGAGCGCAAATGCATTTGTGTGCTGGTACGCGGAGCGTATTACAATCTATGTCCAAATTTTAACGGACAACGTTTGAGCGCATAATTTTAACGTCTTTGAAAAGCTGGTGTTAATGGCAAATCTGAACGTCCTGGCTGAGACCAAATACACCAGCCCGAAAAAAAATACAGCAAAGTATAGTTACACATTCTACACATACCCAAACAATAAAATTGAGAAGTTGTGCGTGTTTTTATTATTGCTGCAGCATATATACTCAGATTGATTTTGGCAGGCACAAAAACTTAACGGGAGACAATTGTGGTTCTTAATTCTGATTGGCTGAATCACGTGAAAAAACAGTCCAAACACCGATTTCTGCACACAGCGTTAATGCGCACGCGTTTTTGCGCGTCATTTTTACGCACATTATTTTTTGACGGATGAAAAAATGCTCTCGGATTGTAATACCAGTGTTAATTTACGCGCGTTAACGTTTAATGCTTCGCGCACAAATTAATGCACTGCGGAAGCCTTTTTGCGCAAAGAATGTAATAGAGCCCATTGTATGGTATTTATGGCTATAGATATTTTTTTAAGAAATTACTGCATACAGATCAATTTCTCCAATGAGATTTTATTTTAAAGACATGCAGGTCTATTCAAAGAAAGGTGAAACTCAGGAGAATTGGCAGGAGAAGAGAACAATCTAGACCAAATAGCCAATTTGGAAAGTGAGATAAATGGGAGAATTTTTCTGGTTTGGTTATTTTGACCTAGAATTTTCATTTCTCCAGTCAATTCTCCTGAGTTTCACCTTTCTTTGAATATACCTGATTATTTTATGACATGAGTAGTGTGGGCTAAGGAAATCATGAAATTGGTTCCTACTTAAGACAAGGCTCGAATACTAAATGTAGGGATTCCTTCACTAATCTGCATTGTTTATTATTGTTGCAAACAACAGTGAAAGTCATCTTTGTTGCTACCATGAGAAATCTGGCAATCCAGAGATTGAAATTAAAAAAACAGTAGGTGAGGTTTCGTCAGCACTTTTACACTTTTTATACATTGTCTCTATACTTTAAACCAGTGGTTCCCATCCCTGGTCCTCAAGTACCCTTAACAGGTCAGGTTTGCCAGATATCTGAAGCACATCACAGGTGATATGATTTGCTGCTCAGGAATTGCAGGATTCAGTCTGCATTTCCCAAAAGGAATCTTTAAGATCTGGCCTGTTAGGGTTAACTGAGGACCAGGGTTGGGAACCACTGCTTTAGACACTAGATGCAGCGTTACAGGTGATGTAAATGTATCAAGTGATTTACTACTTGGGGCATAATCAGAGCAGCCTGCCCTGCATCTTTTTTGCCACTGGGAGAATCAGTAGCAGATCTGCTAATTTCGGCAGATTTGGGTGGATTATCAAATCAAACCCGATTTGATAAGCCGCCAGGAACACACCAAAATTATCAGATTTGATAATTTCGGCAGTATGGCAGAGTTTTTTAAAATTCCACCTAAATTATCGTATCCGATCCGATTCGTTAAATTATCGGACCGGATCCAATTTGATAATCCATTGCAATCCGTCGATCCATGTCCAGAAAAAGCCAACAATCCGCTGAACACAGTCAAAAAGCAGACGAATGGGGGTAAAAAAAATAAAAAAGAACGATTGAAAGAAAAAAACAGGAATATTTTTAACATTGAAGCCTATGGGATTCGTCTGATTAAACCTGCTGATTGAAACCACCGAACAGCAGGGCATTTCACTGACATTTCACTGCTGTTCTGTGTTCTCTGAATTTATTAACCATTGCTTCTCTATGGGGATTTCACTGCCGTCAACCCAGCATCATGTTTTGCTTGCAATTCACCAAAATTTGCCAACTGCCTGCTTTCTGAATAGCCGAATGGCTACGAAATTTTACTTTACGGTGAAATTCACTGTTCGGTGCCATTTCGGGGCCAGATCGTCTCTCTCTGAATAACCCCTATAGCCTAATCCCTGACCAGATTCTTTGGGTTAAGCACCCCTTCCCTTCCACACTTGGCTACTCACTTCTACGTCTAGCATCTTCCTGTGTTATCAATAGTCTACACACAGCCCCTAGTGGTTGCATTGAGTTATTACGGTGTATCTTCCATAGTGGTAGCTCCAATTGCTTCTTAATGACTATTTTTTCAGATTTTTTATTTATGGCATAGATTATATTACTCATATTTCACTCAATCACCTCAAAATACCATTTTTATATTTATGTACTGGCTAACACGTTCTAGATGAGAAGTTATTACGAACTGGCAATCTTTCACATGATTCATGAAAATGCATTTTTAATTTAAGTATTCAAGCCAACTGGCAAGTATGTTTATAGCCATTTGTTTGATCCATTATGCTATACATAAAGGATTTTTCAACGTATACTTTGGGATTGTAGCAGCCTGCTTCTGTTAAACTGTGCTGCATTCTGTTCTTCATTTAAATTTATAGTATTCCTTCAGTTTTGTTCGACTGGTTATTTGGTATGCGTGGAAGATTCCTAAAGTGATACGACTGCAGAAGTAGAGAAAATCCAATCAGTACAGTTACTTGAATAAGCAGTGAAAAAGTGAGGTTTTCTAGACAAGGTTATATTGAGAAATTGCAAATGGTTGAAATGGCTCTTCACAGTATGTCTCTTATTTGGACATGAATTCCAATGTGTTCATATATTTCCAGTCCGTAATGCTAAGTAACTTTTATGTTTATAAATGCTTGTAAAAAGTTAAAGAGTGTAAAAAAAGTACCACCATTTACACATATTCTGTCTGCGTTTGCTACAGCATCTTGACTCAACACTACCTTTGCTATATTACATAAGCATCAATAAAAAGAGGAAAAAAACATAATTTTAATATTAAACTAGTAGAGTCTGTACCATTCTTTCCTCAGTCATGTAAGGATAAAGTGTACTTGAGCATTAGATTGTTTACAAAGCAGCTTGTGAGTGGTCGTACCCAATGGTTAAGTTGAGCAGGAACTCATTGAAACTCCGTTCCTCCACTGTTTTTGCCGGGAGAACTGTGTTCCCATTTGTCCCATACACTAAAAGGCTTTTATTTAGGTGTTCAATCATAGTTTTAAGCAGTGCTTTTTTCTGGAAAAATAGGTGGGGGTACTCTCACGCCCAGGGAAAAACTGATTATTATGACGATTTTTCGTGTCCTAATAAATACTCCTTTATTCACACTGGATATATTGCCCCAGCTCACATGGATATATTGCCCCAGCTCACATGGATATATTTAGGGCATATGTGACCAGCTCACATGGATATATTGCCCCAGACCAGCTCACATGGATATATTGTCCCAGCTCACATGGATATATTGCCCCGGGCCAGCTCACATGGATATATTGCCCCGGGCCAGCTCACATGGATATATTGCCCCAGACCAGCTCACATGGATATATTGCCCCAGCTCAGCTCTGCCAGGCCCCTCTGAGTCATTGCTGGCCGCCGCATTCTTTCCTTCTACGAGCGGCCGCCTGCATGAATATCTGCCACTCGCCTGGGAGCCATCCACTAGCCACCACCGTTATCTGGAGGATGGATCCCAGGCGAGCGGTAGATATCCATGCAGACAGCTGCTCGTAGAAGAAAAGAACTCGGCGGCCGCTGGATCCGCCCCTGCGCCGACCAGACAGCTCCAGATTCGAACTCCGAGAGTCCGATACCGGAGCTGTCAAAAATTAAAAAGCAAAGGGCGGCTGGCGATGAGATGCCAGTACGGCGTACCAACGCATACCGCCTCAAAAAAAGCCCTGGTTTTAAGTCATACAGGATTATTCAGAGAAAGGTGAAAACCAGGAGAATTGGCAGGAGAATAGAACAATCTAGACCAAATCTGGAAAGTGAGATAAATGGGAGAATATTTCTGGTTTGACCTAGAATTTTCACTTCTCCAGTCATTCTCCTGAGTTTCACCTTTCTTTGAATAGACCTGATAATAAATTTAATTGTGTGATTGGAAGCAGAAATCTTGTAGTTCCCATACTTATATTTTGGATTTAGCCCCTGGTTGTATTTTTGTATCTAATGATTTAGTGCCAGGAATTTGGGCAGGAAGTGATTGTTAGTGGAACAACTATTGCATTTGGTGGCTAGAATCAGGGAAGATAAGCAAATATCATATCCGACACTGCCATTCGTTCTGTCGCACCTAATCTATATCTATTATCTTCCTGAGATGTGATGATAGTGTGCCTTATGCAAAATGTTCTTGATATAATATTTATTTATTTATTTACTTATAAAGCATTTTACCAGGAAGGATACATTGAGATTTCTCTCGTTTTCAAATATAATAATCACAAAAAAAAGAAATCCCAAAAGCAAAGAAAATTAATTAACAGTCATCGGAATGCCCTTAGGCTAGGGTCAGACGAAAGCAGTTTTAACGTGCGTTTAACCGCACTAAATCACGGCCGTGCTAGCAGCAAATGACGTCCAATGCCGGGCTGCATATGAAGAACGGCCGCACAAAAGTGCGGCCGCGCAACGCAAGTGGCAAACAAACGCATTTTTTCGAGAACGTCAAACCGCTAGTACTGACGTACAGAGTGCGCTGCGTCCGCTAGCGGCGTGTGTGCGTGATTGGGAGACGTCAGACGCTGCTAATGTCTGGCCAACATAATGTCCAGACGCAAAAAGGGTTTTATTGATGATCCGTACAAAATCACGGACGAAAATGCGCATCATATGACCGCTATCGCGTATTCCGTGAAAAAATACGTCCATTCGTTCAAACGCACTTTTTCACGGACAACGTGAAAAATGCGTTAGTCTGACCCTAGCCTTACATTGGATTGTTTGGACGCTCACTTGGGTATCTGGTCTCCCCATGGTCACGTGACATGCTGCGTCTTACCACAACTGGCACAACATCATGTTACAATAAGTGCCGAGGGAGCCCGGTGCTGGAAAGCATGTGAGTTTAAAGTCAAACCTAGGACATACTTGAAAACGAGAGAAATCTCAATATATCCTTCCTGGTAAAATCCTTTAAAAAAATAAATAAATAAAAGATTAAAACAGAAGGGGGTCGTGGAAGGAGTAAGAAGGGGTTAATGTTTAACCTTTATGTCCCCATCCTATTTTAACCACAACGTGTCCTTTGAATGTCTTTCAATATAATGCGCATATGTTTTCCTTTGGTAAAGAATATACAAAAGTAATGGAAACATGTAGGTTGAAATTTACAGTTTATCTGATAAAGTTTACATTGTTTTATTCTGCTCCTTTTTTAGTCACCATTTATTTAGTTGCACATCATGGCAATACTTTACTTCTAGTTCTCTGAATCTTCTGTAAGTAGCGACTGTACCTTGCACCATCTGTCATACTCTACAGTGCACTATAAATTTTGGATTTTCCTAATTGGTATGTTGAGGTAGTTCACGATCGGAAACCTAAAAGCAGCATAATAAATGTAGTTGCGATTGCATGTATCATTTATCCCAGTGAAAGGTGCATTTTGCGGTAAAGTGAGAGCATTTATGTTTGTGTTCCATTTAAAATTGTATTAGATAAATTTATTTATCTAATTAATTTTCCCACCTGGAATGTATAGTGTGACGCTTAAATATAAATTATTTGCTTGCTGCACAGGTATTGTTGTAACAGGTTTTGGATGATAATTTATAATAACTTACAGATGTGTGAAAAAACGATGCAGGCTTGCACGCAATTAAGTGGTATCAAACTTCACAATCCATCACTGGTCTCATATATAGAGTACGAGCATGAAAGAGATTTACCAAATGAGAGTGACTGCTTGAACACAGGGGGGGTCAATATCAAAAGTAACAGTCTGTATCTCGAGTGGCCTATGAGCCCTCAGACCAGCCTCTCTCAATCTAATATGGATAGTCTAGCACTGATGGAGGTAAAGTGCAATTCTGGTGTAAGCCAAGCACCTGTTGCTGCTTCCTGTATCTGTCCCACAGGTCGGATAAGAACCTATCCTGTGCAGGTGTTGTTACACGTGGTCTGCCACCACAAGGATGATCAGCTGCACTTCCTGTCTCCTGGTAGCGCTGTTTTAAGTGTTGCACCATACGAAGATTGCAGTTGATTGACCTGGCCACTTCTGCAGTCCTCACGCGTCTCTGCCTATGGCAGTTCACGCAGGTGAGCAGACATCCTAGGCATCTTTCCTTTGGTATTTTTCTGAGTCAGTAGAAACGTCTCTTAGGTGTCCTAAGTTTATTTAACTTTTATTTTAACCTTAATTGCCTATGATCTGGAATCTCTTGGGGCACTTTTCCCTAGTTAATGCTAACATTAGTGCCTTAATATATAAACATTACCGTTAGGATAAGTGACTTTAACGCATGCCCTCCATAGTACATTCCTGACACTACCACGTTGTCACATATACAGTCGCCGGCGCCGCAGGAGAAACAATCCCGGCACTGGTTTATTCATATTTTAATAAATCCACCCCTCCATACCTTCAGTTCTGTTCCTAGCCTGCAAGAGGTGCAGGTGCTACTCATCAAGCCTGCATCTCCCTATAAAGAAGCAAAGCACCCACAATGCTTTGCTTTAGCATTGGCTGCTTGCCTACCTGTCTGTTCATTTCTGTTCCTGACGCCCAAACTGCAATAAGCCTGCCAAGTGTGGAAATGAAGTTTGCTCTGTGTGTCTGTGTGTAAAAAAGGAAATTAGCACAGACAAGTGTCTAGGTGTCAGAGGCTTTTGTAATAGGGGGAGGGGCACTGGTGAAATACTATGTAAAAATGCATGATAGGACCTGTCAAAAGGTGGGATACATTGATGCTGTTGGCAGGCTTAAGCAATCCATGCCATTTATTGTGAACCAAATTTCCACCATTTTCAACAGAGCTTAGGGTTAAAAACCTTGTAAATGCCCTCTTAAGGCATTGTCCTGGCTTCTCCCGTGGCATGTTCCCCTACCCTCTAAACTGGCCCCAACGGTGGAATGCACGCTTCGGTACTGGCTTCGTGCCCGGCCTCAATTTGCTCTTTCCTCTTCGCCCTCTCCTCTACTACCCCGTCACATAATCTGCCACTTTCGGGTGGGGTCCATGCCTCAGTCCGCCTCCGCTTCACTCCGTCCTCATGTCTCAGGGCACATCATCTTTTCACGGATGGACAGTGGGTTCAGCTGGCAGCGGGAACAGAGGCCTCTGCGCCGACATTCACAGAATTATTTAACTGTACACAGTTACGCCCTTTCCTCTGTTCTCTGCCTGATAAATCAGGTCTCTTGCGACCTTTGACCCAGTTTGAGCAGTACTGCGCGCTGGGAATCTCCCTGTCTCACAGCCTCTCTTCCCTATATTCCTTGCTCCAAAAGTTGTTGTCCGACCTGCTGACCTATGTAGGAAAGTGGGATGTCATGTTAGTTGAGATCATTCCTGAGAAACACTGGTCAAAAACATTTTGTTTTGTGGTGTCTAGCTCCAGAGTCTCTAGACTGCGGGAGACTTCATACAAACTGATTGCCTTATGGTACACCACTCCCACGCAGACCGCACATTTCTGTCCCTCCGCCACTGATTTGTGTTGGAGATGTAACTCTTGAGGCACCTATCTCCACATGTGGTGGTCCTGTCCCCTTATTCGCCCCTTCTGGGAGGCTATCCGGAGACTAGCTTGTCACCTAACCGGCCTTGATTTGACCCTAGACCTGCTTGGCCAGGCAGCTTTGCCTTATAAATCCCTTAGGCAGTCTATCCTACCTTGTCTCTTGCTAGCGGCAAGGTCTGTTCCACCCCTGTTCTGGAAATGCCGCTTCACACCCCCTCTGCGAGAAGTACTCCATAGAGTGGAGACCATCAGATCGGCGGAACAGCTACTGTTTCCCGGGGACCGCTGGGATGCCGTCTTCCGCCGCACCTGGTACTATTGGTCGGAGTTCCTGTCTTCTGTCTTCGGCCTTCTACACTGCTTCTGTACTCTACTTTCTCTAATTTTCCCTCTCTCTCCCATCTCCCTTCCTCTCCGTCTCCTCTGGCGTTCTCGTCTTCTCACGGGGCTGTTTCTCTCTGTTTGACCCTGCCCCTTTTCCTCTCTGTGATATTTTCTATGTTGTTGGTCCGTGATATGTTCCCCTGTGTGGTCTCATGTCTGCTGGTTTTATTTGCTATGCAGGTCACTTGTTTGCCTCGCTTCGCCACCCTTCCTGATCTCTCCTGAGTGCCCCCCTTTTTTAGGGTAGGCCATACTGCACTTTCCATTTGGATTCTCTGTCCCTTGGAGTGGTACCACGGTTCAGGGGGGTTGAGCGGGAAATACCTATTTTTATTATGCTATGTTATGTACATAACACCTGAGGCGCATTCATTAGATGCTACTGATTGATGTCATCACTCTGGTTTGTTGTGACTGATATACCAGCTTTTTTTGTCTTGTGGTATTTGTTCTTGTGTAATTTCTGTGTGTTACTTTGAAAAATAAAAAACTTTTCATGCAAAAAGAAAAAACACTTGTAAAATTTCTTAAATGGGTTAAGAACTGTTGTAATTCTGAAGGGGGAAAAATTGTTGGAAGCTTTGAAGGGTTAAAATCTGGAAAAATTTTGAAAATATAAAGCTGCTGTTGTTGGTTTCTCAGTGTTGACTGGAGTGCTCCCTTTTTGGTTTGTTATATACAGTGGCAAGAAAAGGTATGTGAACCCTTTGGGATTACGTGGAGTTTTTCATGAATTGGTCATAAAATGTGTTCTGATCTTCATCTAAGTCACAACAATTTGAAAAACACAGTCTGCTTAAAATAATACAACACAAACATTATATGTTTTCATATGTTTATTGAACATAACATGTAAACATTCACAGTGCAGGGTGGGAAAAGTATGTGAACCCCTAGCCTAATGACTTCTCCAAGAGCTAATTGGAGCCAGGAGTGAGCCAACCTTCAGTCCAATCAGTGTGATATTATTGGATGTGTTGATGAAAGCTGTCCTGCCCTTTAAAAACACACACCAGTTTTGGGTTTACTGGTTTCAAGAAGCACTGCCTGATGTGAACCATGCCTCGCAGAAAAGAGCTCTCAGAAGACCTACGATCAAGAATTGTTGACTTGCATGAAGCTGGAAAGGTTTACAAAAGTATTTCCAAAAGCCTTGATGTTTATGTGTCCATGGTAAGACAGACTGTCTACAAATGGAGAAAGTTCAGCACTGTTGCTACTCTCCCTAGGCGTGGTCGTCCTGTAAAGATGACTGCAAGAGCACAACGCAGATTGCTTAATGAGGTAAAGAAGAATCCTAGAGTGTCAGCTAAAGACTTACAGAAATCTCTGGCACATGCTAACATTTTTGTTGACACATCTATAATAAGGAAAACATTAAACAAGAATGGAGTACATGGGAGGACACCACGGAGGAAGCCATTGCTGTCCAAAAAGAATATTGCAGCACGTTTGAAGTTTGCAAAAGAGCACCTGGATGTTCCACAGCACTACTGGCAAAATATTCTGTGGACAGATGAAACCAAAATTGAGTTGTTTGGAAAAAACACACAACACTCTGTGTGGAAAAAAAGGCACAGCACACCAACATCAAAACCTCATCCCCACTGTAAAACATGGCGGAGGGAGCATCTTGGTTTGGGGCTGCTTTGCTGCCTCAGGGCCTGGACGGATTGTTGTCATTGATGGAAAAATGAATTCCAGAGTTTATCAAGACATTTTGTAGGAAAACGTAAGACCATCTGTCTGCCAACTGAAGCTCCGCAGAGGATGGGTGATGCAACAGGACAATGACCCAAAGCATACAAGTAATTCAACAAAAGAATGGCTTCAACAAAACAAAATACGCCTTCTGGAGTGGCCCAGTCAGAGTCCTGACCTCAACCCGATTGAAATGCTGTGGCTTGACCTTAAGAGAGCGATTCACACCAGACATCCCAAGAATATTGCTACACTGAAACTGTTTTGTGAAGAGGAGTGGTCCAAAATTACTCCAGATCGTTGTGCAGGTCTGATCTGCAACTACAGGAAACGTTTGGTTGAGGTTATTGCTGCCAAAGGAGGGTCAACCAGTTATTAAGTCCAAAGGTTCACATCCTTTCTTCCACCCTGCACTGTGAATGTTTACATGTTCTGTTCAATAAAAACATGAAAACATATAATGTTTGTGTTGTATTATTTTAAGCAGACTGTGTTTTTCAAATTGTTGTGACTTAGATGAAGATCAGAGCACATTTTATGACCAATTCATGCAAAACTCCACGTAATCCCAAAGGGTTCACATACTTTTTCTTGCCACTGTATATTACAGGTAAAAGGGCTTGTGTGAAAGTATAAAAACACTGCTAATTAATAATTGTACATATATTCAGATTACTAAGCACTAATATTTTGCACTTTGGTTCTGGTATCATTAACACCCTACACTTTTCATTTTGCATCTTTTTAATTACTTTTCCTGTAGATCGTTAACATATATTAAAATATAATAATGTTCTATGTTTGTCCTTATTTTCCATTGCTTTTGTATCTAATACGATACTTACAGTATATTGAGTGAGAAATATAGTGCTCTTCAACATCAGGTGAGCCTACTGTGATTGGTGGGGTATTAGGATTTATCTATATGGGGTGGTGATGCGTCTGATCTATGCAGAGACAGTAAATAGTAGAAGTAGATAATTTTGGGGGAGAAAGGGTAAAAAATGCTAGAAGAGTAAAAGAATATTTATCTTTGATATTTATAATCATAACATTAACTCAGAGATAAAAGATCTAGGGCCCTATTACATTCTTCACGCAAAAATGCACACGCAACACGTGAATTTTTGCGCGAAGCGTTAAACATTAACGCGCGTAAAACAACGCTGGTATTACAATCCTTGCGCATTTTTTATCTGTCAAAAAATAACGCGTGTACAACGGACGCGCAAAAACGCACGCGCAGTAACGTTGCGCGCAGAAATCAGTGTGCGGACTGTTTTTTTCACGCGATTCAGCCAATCAGAATTATCAGAATTACCACAATTGTCTCACGTTAAGTTTTTGCGCCTGTCAAAGTCAATCTGCGCATATATGCTGCATCAATAAAAAAAACACACACAACTTCTCAAATTTATTGGTTTGGTATGTGTAGAATGTGTAACTATACTTTGCTGCGTATTTTTTTTTGGGCTGGTGTGATTGGTTTCGGCCAGGTTGATAGAATTTGCCATTAACACCAGCTTTTAGGAGTTGCTAAAATTATGCGCGCAAAGGCTGTGCGTTACAAACTGTGCATAGATTGTAATACCATCCGCGTACCAGCGCACAAACGCATTTGCGCTCACAATGTTAAGTATAGGACGCACGACATACAGTAAGCTCGTGCAGCATTCGCGCAGGTTCACCCGCGGTAGACGTATACACGCATTTGTTGCGCTGACATTGTAATACGACGTTCTGCGCAAAGGGTTTTGCCCCTCGCGTAATGCGCTTTTGCAAGATTGTAATAGGGACCCTACTTTACTATTCCTTAAAGTCTGTGAAAGGTTTTCCTAAATAATATAAGAGCATTCAGACGCGGAGCATATTTTTTATAATGACAGACAGCTAACCCAATAGAGTATATTTGCTCCATGAAATAACATAGCAGAGAAAATCTTTATATTCATTCAAAGTGATTTCTAAAATTGCTCTGTCCCTTGAGAATTAGGATAGTCATTTTAAAGTGCCCTTATCGTTTCTTTCAGAGGCACAGTTCTACTTCCTATTTAGTGCCAAGCAAGTTTTTAGCAAAGACTTAAATTTAAGCACATTAAAGATTTGAAAGCTCAGTGTATTAATTCTAGGGTTTCTATCTCTGTTTTTGCATTTTTATACAGACATACAAATCTGTAGTGCGCAAGTGTTGTCTCTTTTATCAATGTGTTTCTTTGTTGCAGAATACCAAAGCATTAATTGTAAAAAGATATAAAATGCAGGGTACCTGCTCAAATGTTTATTATTCACATTATCTGTATATCGCTACATACAGGGTTATTCAAAGAGATTCGAAAAGTCACCGCACGTTCGGTGACTTTTCGTTCTCTTCAATTCGGTTTGTTTTGCCGATCCCATTTCGGCGACCCTGCGGTGTATTCAGCAAGCACCACAGAGCCCCCGAATTGCAGGGAAAAGCTGCCGCAAACCCAACGAAAACGAACCGCAAAACCCAGCGAATGCACGCCGAAAACCCACAAAAACATCTGGATTAACCTGCCAAAAACCACGTAAAAAGCCCGAGCAGGAGCCGATCACCCGCAGCCGAAGCAGCCGAGACCGCAGACGAGGCAGTGAATAAATTAGCAAAATAGTTTGTGTGAATGTGTGAAAATGAAACGCTATTTGCAAAGAAACTACTGAGCGAAAATGTCTGAAATTTACACAGGAGGTCCAGGGAATGATAATAAAAAGGGCTGTTACAGAAAAAAGAAGTAAACTTAAAAAAAAAAACATCGGACTTTTAAAAAAAAAAAATTATTAAAGTATCCTAAAAAATCTATAAATAAAGAGACTCTTTACTGCAGAATTTTATAATGAACGGTTTATTAGATATTGAATTAAAACCGGAATATTTTTAACATTGAAGTCTATGGGATTCTCCTGAATAAACTTGCCGAATTAAACCACCGAATGACAGGGCATTTCGGGAACCTTTCACTGCTGGTTTGTGCTCTCTGAATAGCCGAAGCAGTGCTTTTTATGGGGATTTCACTGCCCTCGAACAGGCACCGAACAGGTCCCGTATGTGCAGGCAATTCGCCAGGATTTGGCGAATTGCCTGCTCTCTGGATAGCCGAATGGCCAGGAAAGGTAACTGAACGCTGATTTTCAGCATTCGGTTACCTTTCTCAAGCAATTCGGATCTCTTTGAATAACCCTGATAATAAAAACAAAAATCGTATTTACTGACTGCTGTAAGGCCAGGGACTTTTCAAGAGGATGTCATTGAAATTGACTTTGGCTTTTGTTGTGAGAATGCTGTGATTCTGACAATAGACAGGAATGAAGATCTTCACGGTGAGACTATTTATGTCACTCTTCACCTTGAGCATTATCATATAAAAGGAAATGTCCAATTACATTCACACAAATCACTTACGTGATGACACCTCAGCCGTTTGACAAATGAATGCTGAAGGTGCAATTAATTTATGGGGAGCACAGTCAAATGGAAGGTTCAATGTCAAAATAAATGAAGGAAGATTGACAATGCTGGCAAAGCAACTCATCGAAATGCATTGCTGACTTATGATCTATTCAATTAGAAAAAATACATTTTTGAGGGTGACTGCGTACAACTGGGACTGGGAAGCGGCATCCCTGAAATAGCAACATATTAATGAACACCCACAAACAAATACTAGCTGTGTTGTCTGCTTATTTTTTCTTTCAACACAAAATAAAATCAGCATATCAAATGATAAAAGTAGACCTTCAATAAAGTCAACTTAGCCAAATTGACTCCAGCCCCCCAGATGTTTGTGAACTACAACTCCCATGATTCTGTGGTCATCTATTATATTCAAAGAAGTCTGGGAATTGTAGACAATCAACATCTGGGGGTTGTGAGCTTGATAGCCCTGATGCAGAGGAAGATAAAAGAAGACATTAAATAATAATACCGGCTGGGTGGAGTAGAGGTAACATCACTGCTCTATGACCATGGAGACACAGGTTATAATCCTGCCAAGAGCACCTCTCCAGTAAGTGTCCTTGGGTAAGACACCTAACAGTACATACTCGCCACCCAGGACATACTTGAAAACTAGAGAAATCTCAATGTATTCTTCCTGGTAAAATACTTTCTCTAAAGAAAAAGAAAATTATGCTAGACAAATAGAACCATATGTCTAATGTCCACAAATTAAAAGGATTTGTCTTTTCGAAAGAAATAATAAAAAATGTTGGGGCCATATAACATACTTGGTGCTAACTTAACCAGAGGTGTAGTAAACTTCCCAGAGCCATTATAGCCAGTTACCAACAGCTCTGGTTAAGTCAGCAACAACTATGTAATACTGCCCATAGATTGCAATAAAATGACCAATATAGTAAAATTATTTTTAAAAAACGAAATTCCTTATTAAAACTCCAATATTTCTTTGATATTATAAGGAGAAATCTAGGATTGCGAGCACATTGACTAGTGAGCAGTACTGGCTCTAGAGAAACCCATCGCATCAAACCAAACTGTTCCAAGCAACATTTTGCCTTGAAATTAGTAAATTTTAGTTTACCATGGATGGTGTTGAGTTGAAAGGAGATGTTTATTATGCTGTGCATTACCAGGCGTAATCACATCTCACAATCAGTCCTCTCTATTTAATGAAATACAGTCGTGATTTATATCTTTATTCATTCCTTAGTCATATTATTGACTGGGATAATTAAAATCCATAACAATAAAGTTGAAAGACATTATAAACAAAATAAACCATTGAAAATGGATATTACCACCAAATAAGGTTAAATTCTTTTTTAATATTAGCATATAGGTAAAATTCATTGCGAAATCAAGTTTGAAGATCAGTAAATATAACCAGCTTTGCTTAATTTATTTATTATTTAGAATTACCTATGCATAATATCAATCTATAGTGTGACAGGGTAATTAGGGGCAGAGTAATAAATCAGCAATGTATAAGCAGGTAGCTAGAAAAATCGCTTTCCCCTGCTTATAGGGATAACCAGCTGCTTGCTAATTATACTGCCCAGCCCTTTATAGTGTGATGATGTTCTTTTCTGCATGTGTCAGTATTTGACTGAGACCAACAGAGTAAGATTGTGACCTTGACTACAGTGGAAAGTAAGGAAACATTTTCTTTGAATTTATTGTTTGGATTGGTAAGCAGCTTAGCTTCCGAGTGCTGGTAGAGAGAAAACCCATTTATGTATAGTTAGTCTCCTAGAAAGGAGTAAGCTTTTATTTGTGTTTTACATAGTTACATAGTTATATAGGCTGAAAAAAGACATGCGTCCATCGGGTTCAGCCTCTCCCACATAACCTACTGCTGTTGATACAAAAGAAGGCAAAAAACCCAGTCTGAAATATGCAACATACTGGGAAAAAATTCCTTCTTGACCCCAGAATGGCAGTCAGATTTCTCCTTGGATCAAGAAGCTTTTACCCACATATTAAATATTATAACCCTTAATATTCTGTGTCTGCAGGAAGTCATCCAGTCGTTTTTTAAAAGTCTGTACAGACTCTGACCCAACCACCTCAACAGGCAGAGAATTCCACAGCTTTATTGTTCTCACCGTAAAATAACCCTTCCTATGCTTTAAGCTAAATTTTCTTTCTTCCAGTCTAAATGGATGACCCCTTGTCCTATGTATAGTCCTGTTAATGAATAGGTTATCAGACAATGGTTGATAATGGCCCCGTATATATTTATATAAGGCTATCAGATCCCCTCTAAGGCGCCTTTTCTCTAAACTAAACAGGTTTAAGCTTGTTAGTCTTTCCTCATAACTTAACCCTTCCATCCCCCTTATTAATTTAGTTGCCCGTCTCTGCACTTTTTCTAGCGATATAATATCTTTTTTTAAGACAGGTGCCCAAAATTGCACGGCATATTCAAGGTGCGGCCTGACCATTGATTTATACAGAGGCAAAATTATGTTTTCATCCCGTGAGTGAACTCCCCTTTTAATGCATGCCATTACTTTGCTGGCCTTGGCGGCTGCTGTTTGACATTGCACATTGTTACTTAGTTTGAAGTCTATGATTATTCCCAAATCCTTCTCCTGCTTGGATTTCCCTAACTCCATACCATTTAGGGTATAAATTGCTTGTGTGATCTTCACTCCAAAGTGCATAACTTTGCATTTATCTAGATTAAATTTCATCTGCCATTTAAGTGCCCAGTCCCCCAATCTATCTAAATCCCTCTGCAGCGAAGTAACATCCTGCTCACATTGTATTACTTTTCCTAGCTTTGTGTCATCTGCAAACACTGATACATGACTTTCAATGCCTATCTCAAGGTCATTTATAAATAATTGAATAGTATTGGTCCTATAACAGACCCCTGAGGGACACCACTTACCACTGGTGTCCATCTTGAAAATGTACCATTTATGACCACTCTCTGTACCCTATCTTTTAGCCAGTTTTCTATCCAAGAACAAGTATTTTCATCTAGACCATTTTTTCTTAATTTAAATAGTAACCTTTTGTGTGGAACTGTGTTGAAAGCTTTGGCAAAATCTAAGTAAATCACATCCACTGCGACCCCCTGATCTATACTTCTACTTACTTCCTCATAGAACGTAATTAGGTTAGTCTGACATGATCTGTGTTTCATGAAACCATGCTGATTTTTGCCAATTACATTATACCTCCCAATAAATTCCTGAATACTATCCCTTAGTAACCCCTCAAATACTTTCCCAGCCACAGATGTTAAGCTCACAGGTCTATAATTCCCAGGCACAAATTTTAAACCTTTCTTAAATATAGGGACCACGTCAGCTTTTCTCCAATCCTCTGGTACTATTCCTGAAAGAAAAGAATCTTGAAAGATTAAGAACAGAGGTTTACATATTTCAACACATAGCTCTCTCAGTACTCGCGGGTGAATTCCATCTGGCCCTGGGGCTTTATTAACATTCACATTGTTTAATTTGTGTAAAACCTTGTCCTGAGTCAACCAGTCACTTTGTATTAGTAAATTTTTATTAATGAATTTCATGTCTCCTGTTATAGGTTTCTCTTTGATAAATACTGAAGAAAAATAATCATTTAAAATTTCTGTCTTACTTATCCTGATCTTCAGTTAACAATAACCCTGACTCAGATTTTAGTGAACCTACATTTTCACTCTTGGGTTTTTTAGAATTTATGTACCTAAAGAATCTTTTAGGGTTGGTCTTGCTCTCTTTGGCTATTTCTTTTTCATTTTATAGTTTAGCCCATCTAATCGCATTTTTACATGCTTTATTGGCTGCCCTATATGCTTTATAGGATGCCTCAGATTTATCAAATTTAAAAGCTTTAAATGCCTTCTTTTTATTTTTCATTTCCTTAGTTACCTTCCTACTAAGCCACATTGGTTTCAGTCTGTTTCTTTTATATTTATTAACCAGTGGAATATATTGTGACGTGTACTTTTCTAGTGTTAGTTTAAAGATATTCCACTTATCCTCAGTGTTTTTCCCGTGAAAGAGTTTCTGCCAGTCAATGACATTGAGAGCTTCCTTTATTTTAATAAAGTTGGCCTTTTTAAAATTATATATTTTAGCATGCCCCTTATGAATGTGTTTTTTTGAGTTTATTTCAAAAGTCACCATGTTATGGTCGCTGTTTCCCAACTGTTCCTTTACATTAATATTTGAGAAAAGATCCACATTATTTGTTATAACCAGGTCCAGACAGTTATCCTCTCTAGTTGGTGTTTCTACCAGTTGTGACATGAAGGTATCATTTAAAATGTTCAGGAACCAGATTCCCTTTGCTGAATTACTAGTCCCACTATCCCAATTAATGTCCGGGTAATTAAAATCTCCAATAATTAAAGTGCTACCATGATGTGCAGCCTTCCTAATTTGCTCTAACAGTTGTTCTTCCTCATCATTATCTATATTAGGCGGTTTATAGCATATGCCAACCAATAATTGACTTCCCTGTTTATTCCCCAACAAAATATTTACCCATAAGGATTCCACATTTCCCTCATCGCTTTCCAGTTGTGTAATATTAGGCTTTAAATCCTGATTTACATATAAACACACTCCACCCCCTTTCTTATGTTTCCTATCCTTTCTAAACAATGTATAACCGTTTAAGTTTACAGCCCAGTCATGTGTTTCGTCCCACCACGTTTCTGTTATTCCTATAATGTCGTATTGCTTAGTGTGTGCTATTACCTCTAGTTCCTCCATCTTGTTATTGAGGCTCCTTGCATTAGCAAGCATACATTTAATGTTGTCTCTACCCACACATGCTGAATGCGACTTTACATTACATGCCTCCACTGTCCTGACATTACCCATCCCCCCGGCTCCACCCCCCTTAGTCTGAGCTAAAACCCTTGCGCTATCTACTCTGTCTCCATTTTGTAAGATACTGTATCCCTCCCCCCCTTCCACTAGTTTAAAGTCTCCTCCAACCTTTTAACCATCCTCTCCCCTAGCACAGCAGACCCTCTTCCATTCAGGTGCAATCTATCACAACTATACAGATTGTACCCCAGTGCAAAATGAGCCCAGTGCTCTAAAAACCCAAAGCCCTCCTTCCTGCACCAAGCTTTAAGCCACGCATTGACCTCCCTAATCTCCCGCTGCCTTTCCACTGTAGCACATGGCACAGGTAGGATCTCTTTTGTTATTTTCTCTTTGACATTGTATCCTGAAGCTGTTGAAGATGGGCACTATAAACATTCCTTCAAGCACTTAAACCAGGCCTGTCAAACTCACGGGCTCCCCAGATCATGCTTCCCAGAATTCCTTCAATGCAGCAGATGGCCAGGGAATCATGGAAGTTGTAGTTCAGAAACATCTAGGTCAGCCGGAGTTTGACCTCCCTGACTTAAACAGTGTCTGCAGTGGCCATATCACATTAGATTTAAGCAGTATAAGGTCAGCATACAAGAAACTAGTTCCTCTAAATATTAGCTCAAACTTATGTTAAAATTATTTCATTTTTATTGGTGTACTTGATTAGGAAGAGACAAAAAAATGAACCGTATTAAACTTTGTGACCCTGGCCCAGAGAGCTCACCTCATGTAGACAGTGTGTTCTTCAGACTGCAATGTTGTAATGAATACCAGTTATTTTGGTCAGAAGTTTTCAGCTTTGCATCTCGATTATATAAAGAGCATTTTAACTTTGCTTAACCAGATTTCACAGAAAGTCCATCTATTAAACCTGATTCTAGCTAGATGACCTTTTGTATTCAAAGTGGCTCATGCATACACATCTGCATATCTTATTTAAATATAAATGAGGCCAGGCCATGCCAAGTCAATGCAATGGAGAAAATGTGCCATCGTGGGTAACAAATACTTTGAAAAGTTCAGCATTCATCTTTCTGTTAACTAATGAGACAAAATATATACTTTCAGCTTTTTTTTTCTCAATTTATAAAATAGAAGAGAACGAATTGGCTGCGCTGGAATGATTATCCAAATGGTGCATTTATTTAATCTAAATAATTTCTGTTTATAACATGTCATATTCCAGAACCATAAGCAGACTTTTTCTCAGAATTCTCCTAATTTGCTTTTCTATTTCATTCAGCATAAAGCCCCATGGATGCATAATATATGAATCATTACACTCCGTCTGAAGTTAGGCATATAAACATTTGTAATATATCAGTTTCGTATGCTTCATTAAGTTAGTTTAGATATTTTACGCTGGCAGAATGTATTTCTCTATATGCAAAACAAATAACCACTGCTACATCTGGGAGTAATGTACTAATCATTTTATCACTTTTGTAAAGTATTGTATGTGTTACTCAATTGTATTTCTTATGTGTAGTATGATGGAAAATTGTAAATGAGCTCTCAAAAAAATGATCAAAATATACATATGTATTTATAATGATGTCTTTGTACAGAAATATGAAATATCAATCTTAAAAAGTGATTGGGCTGTCGGTGAGTTTTTACAAGATCTGCAGTTCCCTTGGTGTCTAAATGTACCTTATTATTTGTAATGCTGTACTGAAATGTATTTCAGATTTTACTTAAATTAATGGGGAGCTTTAATAATTTAGATCCTATTCTATATGTATTGTTGTATGGTTATTTTTTAACATTTTATTAATTAGTAACTATCAGGGTTATTCAAAGAGAATCGAAAAGTCACCGCACGTTCGGTGACTTTTCATTCTCTTCAATTCGGTGCGATTCGGCGATCCCATTTCAGCGATCCTGCGGTGTATTCAGCAAGCACCACAGGGTCCCCGAAGTGCAAGGAAAACCCGCCACAAACTCGACGAACACTCAACGCCATCCCACCGAACACTCACTGCAAAACCCACCGAACACACACTAAAACCCACAAAACAGCTGCTGCCGAACCCTGCCGAACACGCCAGAGAAACCCGAGCAGCCGCCGATCAGAGCGCAGAGCAGCTGCCGGAAAAAGCGACACCGCAGACGAATGGAGTGAAAAAAAAAACAAGTACACTTGAATGTTTGAAAAGTGAAACGCTGTTTGCAAAGAAACTACACAACGAAAATGTCTGAAATTGACATATAAGATACAATGAATGATAATAAAAAGGGCTGTGACAGAAAAAAGAAAAAAACGATTTAAAAAAAACTGAATTTTTTTGCAACATAATCCAGTAAAATGCCTAAAAGATCCTAAAAAAGCTATAAATAAATAGACTTTTTACTGCAGAATAATATAATCAATGGTTTATTAGATATTGAATTAAAACAGGAATATTTTTAACATTGAAGCCTATGGGATTCTCCTGAATAAACCTGTCGAATGAAACCACCGAATGGCAGGGCAATTCGGCAACTTTTCCCTGCTGGTTTTTGTTCTCTGAATAGACGAAGCATTGCTTCTCTATGGGGATTCACTGCCCTCGAACAGGCAATGGAACAGCCACCGTATGTGCAGGCAATTCACCAACTTTTGGCGAACTGCCTGCTCTCTGAATAGCCGAATGGCCAGGAAAGGTAACCGTATGCTGAATTTCACTGTTCGTTTACTTTTCGGCCACAATTTGGATCTCTTTGAATAACCCTGTATATTTTAATTTATAACTTTTTCTCTGTTTTTGAAGCTGTCACAGATTATGTACGTTCAAGTATAATTTATGTTTTTTTATATTTCAAACAGAAAAGGCATCAAAATTCTGTGATGAGAATGGAAATTGGTTTCAACACCCTGAAAGCAATCGGACCTGGTCAAACTATACGTTGTGTATTTCTTTTACAACGGAGAAGCTCAAGGTAAGAAACTGTACTAATTAGATGTGACTATTGTGCAATAATGTCACTAGGAATGCCAGACACAGAAGGTTACTCTTAATAATGGTATTAAATATTAACATTTCTCTTCTAATGTCACTGTATCATTACATGTACACATCAGTTGCAGGCACCATACAACTCATAGTATATAGCTTGATTATGGACATCACAAAATGAGTGGTTTGGTGTATACAAGGCGCTTGTTATTTTCTGTATATCTATATTATTATTATTATTATTATTCTTTATTTATAAAGCGTTAGCATATTCCGCAGCGCTGTACAATGGGCACAATATAGACAGGGCTACAATACATCGAACAACATTTGACAAACAAGTACAGGAGGAAACTAAGGTCGTATTCTCGTTGGAATTTGCATTCTAGAATGGTTGGGGGTAGAAACAGGAGGAGAGCACTAAAATATTAAGTTAAAATATTTTGCAAAATTGAATTAAATAATAAATGAAAACCATTCAATTTTTACATTCTTTTAATTTTAGGGTTACTTTTGTCATCACAGTCACATTAGTTTTAGGGTTAGGGTTAGAGGTAAGGTTATGGTCAGGCTTAACACTAATGCAAAACCGTAACATTACACATTCTGCTCCATTCTTGCTTCATTTTTAGGCAACGTACTTTGCTTTTTTTGACACCTCTCAAATTTGTTTAGTTTGTGTAACAGAGACTCGAGAGTGACCATGTGTTTTATTTTACTTTAAATAATATAAATATACACAGTATTTTTGCATCAAGTTAAAAAATGAATTTAAGTACAAGGAAGCAAACTATTGTGTTTGGATGTCATTTTATGTGGCGTAGTTATATATCTCAACATTATGTCATGATACTTAAAATGTGAAATAAACAACTAGACCACACATGCTGAACATGTCTTACTATTGTAGCCAAATATACTGTTAGAACTTAGTGGAAAGCTGGATTAATATACTAGAGAAGCACTTATTGATACCGATCAGGACCTAAACAGTTTACATAATTTAGGAAAGGCTCAGTACTCTCACAAGGGTATTCTTGTAGTGTACACTTCAATCAATCACATCATGATTCTCTTTAAATCTTAGAACAGACTTGCCAAACAATGACATTTATTATCTTTATAGCAGAATGATAGTACAGCTGATGCTTCATTTGTATTTTACAACAGAACTTCACTTCTCTCTGTCCCTTGACCGATTTTCCTAATCCTCCACACTTTGCTTTAGCTCCAACATTTGGACGTCTTAGTTCATTTCTCATATTTTCCAAGACCTCCCTCTCCGACTAAATGCTGACTGCATCATTTACAAGCTAAAATAACGTTGACATAAATAATTATAAATTCAACCGCACTTGGTGCTTGAAATTAAATGTTGCTTATCTGGAGGCTGCAACCTTCTGCTGAGGAAATGTGGTCAGTAAAATATCATCTTAAATGCCATATGGATCTATTGTAGATAATGGTCGATTTATCAATCATAAATGTATTTTTTTATATAAAGTGAACAAAACTATCAATATTAAAGTTCAGACGACGTTTGGGGTTTCGGTTGTGGATGTGATGTATTATAAAGGCCAAAGGGGTTGATAAATGCCATTCCTGGCTGAAACATTAACACTGCCACCAATGTTCATCCAATAAAAGCTACAGTGATACCTCCATTGAAGTGCCTAGATTCCCTTTTTTTA
Organism: Leptobrachium leishanense; assembly: GCA_009667805.1. Classification (NCBI taxonomy): domain Eukaryota; kingdom Metazoa; phylum Chordata; class Amphibia; order Anura; family Megophryidae; genus Leptobrachium; species Leptobrachium leishanense. The sequence continues at coordinate 261,556,253 of CM019067.1, read as the reverse complement.
GACACAAAGCAGTATTGGAATTGGCCAGCCAGGACTCTCAAGTAGCACCTATATATGAATTGGAAAAATCTATTGAAGTTGTGAGGGGGTTCAGAGTGCCTTGCCTCCTTGTCTTCCTATTTCTCATCAAGGCAGTATTAGGAACAGTGATACTGACCAAAGCATTGCATCCTTTATAATTAAAACTACTTATTTTACTAGAGTGTCTAATACCCCTCTTCTTTGTTAGTATTAGGAACATGGTCATGTGCAGTTATTCACGACTCACTGTTGTGGCACCAAAGTTAACCGTAAATGCAAATAACAGGAATCACGGTAACCACTGGTGCAAAACTTCAGATAAAAGTTTCTAGAAACAACACCCATTGGTATTCTTCTGTAAAGCTGCGGCTATTCTCCGTTTAGACTTGTTTTACTCTTGTTTGCAACACCAGTGAATATATTTCAGTGGTTTTAGACTAGGGTCAGACGAACACATTTTCACGTCTACCGTCAAAAAGTACGTTGATGCGTCCGAACGCATTTTTTCACGGAATCCTCGGTAGCGGTCATACGATGCGCAATTTCGGCCATGATTTTTACGGATCCAAACCAGGAAACTTTGGGTGTCTGGACGCTATGTTGACCGGACATGAGCAGCGTCTGATGTCTCCTAATCACGCACACACGCCGCTATGCGGACGCAGCGCACTCTGTACGTCAGTACTTATGGTTCGACGTTCTTGCGAAAATGCGTTCGTTTGCCACTTGTGTTGCACGGTCGAACTTTCGTGCGGCTGTACTTCGTGTGTGGCCTGCGTTGGACATCATTTGCTGCTACCACGACCATAATAAAATGCGCCTAAACGCACGTTTGCACTGCGTTCGTCTGACCCCAGCCTTAAAGTGCAAGTCTTCATTGAACTCCAACAGGAATTATGGTGAAAGTACAGTAAAACCAACACTCAACATATTTACTGAACCCATGGCAAAAACTAAGATGAGACTTTGTTGAACAACTTAGAAGCTATGGTGGAATGAATATTTGTGTCCCCCCAAGAATAAATTGGGATGACGCAGAAACAGGTAGAAGCATCAGCTGTGGTTATGTTTCCACATCTGGAAATTCTAAAGCTAAATAGAATACACACCATAGTTGATCCATCGTAATTTGCTGAAGTTCACCTAATGTCATACCTGAGTAGGGTAGAGGCTAGTGGGAGTTTGAACTCAGGGCAAGGGGACACAGAGGACAATCCGAAGCGAGGTATCCGAGAGGGGCAATTCGAAAAGAGAGAGAGTGTCTGAGGTCAGGGCAGATGGTCATGCTTCAATAGCGAGGAGCAAACCAAGGGAACTGGTACACAGGCTGAGAAGAATGCTGGAATCAGGATGCTGCAAAACGCTGAAGCAAAGAGAGACTGCCTGTCTGACAATATATATGGTGGGGTAGAGGTGGACATACCCCCACTGGGAGGGCTCCTGCAAACCATTGGAGGACCCAGTCGAACCTCCGGGAATGCCCCCAGCCAGCCCACACCCGGTCCTTACACCTCCTGAGCTCTGATTGACCCGGACGCAGCCTGATAACATCTTGGTCTTCCTGGGGCAAGCGAGCACTACAGCAATCCAGACACTCCGGCTTACTCGGCTACCAGAGGAACCGCCGGGCGGCGAAACCACAAGTGCCAATGCCCTTCGTCCACTGCCAGGGAGAGGAATAATAGCACATGCCTGGCTCTCAAAGTCAGGCTGCCGCAGGAAGGAGGGCTGACCTATCGGAATGTGCACCCAGTGGACCGATGCTGTACCCCGGTGGTGGAGAACACCAGCAGTAGGTCATGACACCTATGTAAATCCACCATTATTTCATTATATTAATGGTGGTTACTGAATAAAGCCTACTGTCTGTGTGACATTTTTAGAAGTTTTGTTCTATAAAAACATAGGTCTATAGTTACAAAGATACTATAGCCGAACATATTGTAGCGCTGCTGATAATCTAAATCCCCATGAATGATCATTTATTTAGAAGCGTTGGTATTATTAGCGAAGTGTTGCATTAAGCCAGATAGTTTGGATTCAAATATGGGTAAACAAATACACATTAATATGATGTTCTTGAGTACTACATATCAGAGTACACATGATATGACTCATGATTGTACGACACTAATAACTTTTAGTTTGTCACCAGAGAGTGGTTGCATTTATATTAAATGCAGCAGATCTGCTAGTCATTTATTTTTAAAGAACTATGTAGTAGATGCATTTTAAGTCACACTAAAAAATGATAAAATATACATGTCACTCCTTTCCTTGGGTTTCAAGAAATAAGCTGCGGGAATTCCTGTCAACCTGATAGAATCAGTGCTGAGTGATCTGTATATCTCTGTTTATGTTCAACTATATTTCCAAAAATAAACAACAAACCCCACTGTGAGTACATTTGCCAGGCTTTATAAAGTTGTAATTCTAAATTAGAGACCTGCCAATCATGGTGGGAGTACATGGAATCTCAACATATCTATCGGATGACTTAATGTCTCATTTCTGCTGTCCACTAAATTAGGTTAAATTAAGTGGCCTATACTACCTGGAGTTTCTGCTCCTATGTCCAAGTCACTCTGTGCCTGTAAGGGTACAGGGTGTCTGTGTTATATCATGTTAATATTGTTAATATCTCTATTGGTAATGGTTATGTGTTTTATTATTGTTTATGTATTATTACAGTGTGTGTCACTACAGCCCTTTCCAAACTCCAGGATCTTTCCTAAACTAGTTCTCCCTGTCTCCCTTGCTTTAGCCTTTGTTTCACCAGTGCGTGTGTGTGTGGGGGGGGGCTACTGGAAGGCTCTTCAGTATGGAAACGCTGGGTCTTGTTCTCCATTGTTTTCTGTGCATCATCCTGTGTGGGCTTTTACAACTGTAAACCCTGAACAAAATTCATTCCCAGTTTTGTTTTCACCTTGCAAGGAGTTCCGGCTATTGACTGGGTGGGTTTGAGCCAGAATCAGTACTCCTTCCGGATACTGACAGCGAGGGGAGCTTTCCGCACGTCGTTGCGGGACCCCACATTACACTGTTTTCCATTGTGAAGAGCCACCCAATAGCCTCCCACCTCCCACACACACGCAGAAATTCCTGGTAACATAGACCACTACAACCATGGTCCGTGACACATACTAAAGAGTTTATTCAGAGAGCACTGAAATGTCACCGACTTTTCGGTGCCCTCTTGTTCGATGCACTTCAGCAAGTTAAATTCACAGACCCTGCAGGGAATTCAGCATTCACCGCAGGGTCCCCGAAGTGCGTCGAATCAACCCGCCGAACGCATCTGAAAAACCTCCAAAAAAAAACTTTTAATGGATCCGACAAATCATTCCGAAAAAAGTCGACGACCAGTTGAACAGAGCGCTGACCAGCCATTTAAAATACAAATACTGCATGAAAATGCCTGGAAAAAAACTGAGGTCCTATGAATAACAATAAAGAGGTCTGTTACAGACTAAAAAAAAAAAAGTGTCATGTACAAAAAAAAAAATCGGAATTAATAATTTTGCTGGAAAAAAATGCCTAAAAAAACTCTAAAACATACAGACTCTTTTTACTGCAAATGAAAAGAATAAATGGTTGAATAAATGTTTAATAAAGACAGGAATATTTTTTACATTGAAATCTATAGTGTGCTTAAACCTGTCAAATGAAACCAACCGAAAATCAGGGCATTTCGCTGACATTTGGTGCAGTTCAGCGTTCTCTGAATAGATTAACCATTACTTCTCTATGGGGAATTTCACTGCCGCCAAAGATCACTGTATTTCGCTTGCAATTTGCCGATATTTGACTTTCTCAATTCTGGATTGTTCTGACAGAATAGGACCAAAACACGGAAGAGGACACGGAAAAGAATGAGAGAGTTCATAAAATGCCAAAGAGGAGTTCTAGGATTCGATTGGTAACATAGGGCATATAAATTTTGTTCAGTCCCATGATAATGTGTATCTGTGCCCTGGTGTTGGCAGGACTGGGAGTTATTCAACCACTCCATGTTATCCCTCTCCAACAAAGCACCTTTATAATGTTGCAATAAGCACTTGAGCGTATTACAATTTACCATACTTTTAATGTTAAAGCATACCATTTAAATGTTTCTGTAAAATACATTTTCTCCTTTTCTGAAGCCAGTGAAAACCGGTTATGGCTGTTTGAAAGTGAAGATAATCTGTTAATCAATGGTTTGGAGGGAGTGAAAGATTATTTAGGGTTTGCAGAAATTGCAGCATCTTCCACGACTACCCATGACCTTGAGTAAGTTAAAGGGTTTTGGTAGTTGGAACCCATGGAAATTATTACCATATGTTTTTGCAAATTATAGCAAATCTGTCAGTTTGGCTGGGGTTTTAGTGCTTACTATAGTGCACTGGATGTCAGTATGTGACAATACAAAGCTTAAGAGACTAGTGTAAGAATAGGTGGTGACAAAGAATGAAAAAAGAAAGGTAATCAAAGGGGCTGTAGTCCAACTGGTGTAACGTAACCAGAGCTGTTATAAAACTATCACCTCTGTAGACCATAATGGCTCTGGTAAGTTTACAACAGCCCTGGTTAAGTTTACACCAGGGTTGGAATAGATCTTCAGGTGTTTTACTTGTCTGGAGAGGTAGCGGAATTTAATATAAACCTACCTCTCTGCTGTAACACTAATGGGTGTTATGATGGAAAATTAGAACTCATTTCTGCTTCTCAACTGAAATTCTATTTTTTATAAATACAAACTGCGGGACAGAGGTCTGAAATCAGCACCATCCCACTGGATGCATATAAAATGGTCAAGATACTTTGAAAGTTAGTATTTGTTCTGGATGTGTTCGAAGGCTGTTTTAGTTTGCCTAAATTGTACAAATTCCATTTTTAATCCGTGGTCTGTTGATTTAACCAGAAGACCTCTAAGTGCTGCATTTGCGGCCTGTTCAATTTTTCATAATATTCTAGCCATAAAAGCAATGCATGCATTTTACATTGTTAATATATATATATATATATATATATATATATATATATGTTTATTATTGTAGAAGCCATTTGCACATCACAGCAATTCAAAGAATTGCATCCCGGAGCTCCTGTGCCACATTCCCCATATGCAGCAAGGAATTCTGGGTAGGATATGCAAATGACATCTGTCTCACTTTTATGCATCCTGGGTCTGTTATTACACAGAACCCTAAAATCAATGCTATGCCACACCGTGGCTTTCTAGCAGAGATAAGGTTTATGCAACTGGTCAAAGCCACTCCTAGGACAGCGCTGTTTCTTGTTTGTTGGACCCTCATCAGCTAGTATTATAGCGTGGAGGCTTTTTATCTCACTTTTTGCCCTCCACCACAACCCTTATATATATATATATACAGTATATACACACATATGTACAATAGCTTGATATTAACAGAGAAAACAATTCTGCATTTTTTTCTACTAAATTATCTTACTAGTTTAGATTTAAGCATTATAGTTGGAATTTTACACACATATATATATATATTCCAACTATAATGCTTTAATATAAACTAGTAAGAAAATTTAGTAGAAAAATTACAGAATTGCTCTTTCTGTTAATATCAAGTTATTATATAATACCTTACATACCAATACTAATGGTGTTGAGTTTTTTTGTGGTGTTACAATTTCTAAAATTATTCTTGTCATTTCTTATTCTTCCTTTACCTTCCACTGACCTTGCAGTAATTTGAGCAGATCATTTGCTCTAATTGTTATGCTTTCCAGAGTTTCCATACTTTAATTCATGAAGTGCTTAACTCTAAGATAAACAATGTCATTTGAATGAAATTAGTGCATTTCTTATTGTTTTATCTATGCAAACGTAAGCTGGAGAAAGTAGGGTCTGAAGCAGGGATGATAAATAGTGTCAGTGGAACAAATGAATGAAGATAATCAATATTTAGGAAATAATTGTTTATGCTAAACAGGGAAAGATGTGCATTGTTTCTTCTAACCTTTATTACATGAAATTAGCTTTATTTATTTAAACCTGATATAGGAGTAAAGTATTGCAGAACATTGCACACACCTATTCAACCCATATCTTCTATTACCAGTCTAGGTCTTATGTGTTACATTTAGCAAATGAATAAAATACCTAGCAAGGTTTCTGGGAGGAGGCAAACATTTAGCTTGCTCGTGGTGTCTATTTAGGTATCAGCAATACCTTTCAGACAAGTCCTAAGAAGTAATCACAGGGGTTGCTGTATCTCTCGGACAGAGCAGATATCTTTAGCATCTCAGCTTTGGCCACCTCGTCAGGGTAATAGCAATCTGATTTGCATATGAAATCAGCTTCTCCATAATGGCCTCATCAAGCTAAGACTTTGAAACCTGAGCAATGCCTCACCAAAAGACGAGCCACTTGTGCCACTGCCCAATCTCTATGCTCTTATAAACTTGTTTTTGCTCTCCGTGCACTGGTGATAGGTTTATAGGGTTCTACAAAATGTTTTCCATAAAATCCCTGGTTCCTGACAGTGGTTTTATGGAAAAATATCAGGTGGTAAAGGGCTTCATCATAATATCTTAGTCAGGATAGGTTCCATAATTGAAAGGAATATTGTCTGTTCTTTAATCCTTTCCCACCATGGGGCGTCCTATGCTGTCCCTGCGGCTGGTGGACCTTGAAGCCACGGGGTGGCATAGTAGCTTGCTTCAAAGGGTCTCCTTCACCCCGCTCAGCACGTGCTGCGCACCATTGGCTGTCGTGGGATGGACTGAATTTAGGCTGTTCCCCTTCAGCTGATGACAAGCGGCACGCGTCAGCTGCATAGGTGGGCCAAAGGAGGGGCACGCCGCAGCAGTCAGCAAGTGGGGAGTACTAGTACATTCCGCCGGCTTTCCAGCCCCGTCACCGGGCACAACCCACGTGGCGACAAAGGGTTAAAAATAATGCTAGTCTTTGGGGTATGTCCTGTTTAAGGTTAAGTTTATTATTTGTGGAAACCTAAACAAACAATAAGAAATAGCGCTGTTTAACCACAGCTTCAAATTATATACTGGGATGCGTACACAATTTCTGAGGTAGTATTACCCCCTCTTTTGATGCAGCTCAGTGCCTAATTTTCACATTTTCTGGTAATATATGCAAAATGTTTGACGTATTAGTCTATTTAGGAAGGATTTTAACTCTAAAATATATTTCTTAACAAGAGCTAATTTATACTACAGACACACTTGATGCACATATGGAATACTATATCAAGAGGGATAATCCTCTCAAAGTGATTTATTTTTCATTGGGGATAGGGCCTTTGGCATTGCTGGCTCTAGGGGGGGATTTAGAATCTGGAGTTCCTACAAGTATGGGAAAATGGCATAATAATGCTATTTGCTTTAGATCAGGAATCTCAATTTCTGGACCCACCAGATGTTGTTGGACTACAATTCCCAGAATACTTTAAATGCAAAAGATGAGAAATGAATCATGGGAGTTGCAGTTCAGAAATATCTGGGGGGCCGGAGTTTGAGATGTGTGCTTTAGAAACACTTATATATTTAAAAAAAATCAAAAATACAGTTCTGTATTTGTAAGTAATGATACAGATCTGTTCAGAATATTCCATGACCACCAAATAGATTAAATTTCAGTATCATTCCTTTTGATATTTTTTTTTATATACCGTACTTCATTTCTAAACTGGATTGGTTTAGATGACATCACATTCATAAATGCATACTTTTAATATATAAATTGTGCAGACACAATCACCAGTTTATGTAGCCATTAAAAATATGCTTACTTAGCTGGTAAGCACATTTAAAGAATAAAAGTAATGCTTACTGTGCTAAAAAAACATCCAAGAATTATGGAATGCTGCTGTCTCTTGGAGTGGAGGCAAAGGCTTATGTATAGTTTCCTTTCAACGTCGTTTTTTCTAATCTTTGCTAAGTTATGAAATCATGGGGGGGTGTTACTATTATAAAACCAAAAAAAAATCACATTACATTTCGATTATTATTTCACCAGTGCCGCCATTTTTCTTGACAGTTCCACTTTTATAAACATATACGGTAAATACAGTATATAAGGTTGCCTTCATTCTTTCTAAAAGTTTCTAAAAACAGGCAATTTTTGAGCAGACAGAGTTTACTTTCATCTTGACTTTAAAAGGTTTGCAGTGCTATACATCAATTACTTTGATAAAGGCTGTACGGGATCTGAAACGACGGATGATACATTTAGAATGAAGGCAAAAAAAATTATCTAGTTTTACTTTTGGAAGACCTTTAGTGTGTCAATCTATTGGTTTGAGCATACATACTGTCGCACCAGGGCATCTTTGGGACTTTTTTTGAAGAGGCGAGTGAAGGATTTCTGGATTGTTATATATGGATAAAAATATTGGGACACACCTCTTAATATTTAATTCAGGTGTTTCAATCAGGCCTATTGCCATAGGTGTATTTAATCAAGCATCTAGCCATGCAGTCTGCATTTTCAAACATTTCTGAAACAAATGGGTCGGTTTGAAGAGCTCTTTTTCTATTCCAGTGTGACTGTGCCCAGTGCACAGAAACATGGTCCATAAAGACATGGTTGGATGAGGTTGGTGTGGAAGGACTTGACTGGCTGCTCAGAGCCCTCACTTCAACCCCACTGAACACCTTTGGGATGAACGGAGATTGTGAGCCTGTCCTTCTTGTTCAACATCAGTGTCTGACCTCAGAAATGCTCTACTGGATGAATGGGCATAAATTCCCTCAGAAACATCCCAAACTCCTGTGGAAATTCTTCCCAAAAGTGTGGAAGCTGTTATAGCTGCAAAGGGAGGACAAACAGATTAATGACTATGCATTTCAAATGAGATGTCATAAAAGTCCTGGCCTTAATACAAACTGAGCGCTAGCATTAGCCCTCAGCTATGTAAGTGTTACCGCAAAGTTAACCACAGCTAGGAGCTGGTGCTGCTGATTCCGCTTTTGCTGAATCATTTAGCACCAGCCATAAACCCCCCAAAAATCAGATACTTGCGTCTCATCCCACAGCAAGAACAGCGGCCCGATCCGCCGCTTCTGGCTGCTGGGAGCAGAGTGAGACTGGGGAAATAAAGTCTTCCACAATCACAATCACTGTGGAAATAAAGTCTTCCACAAAGTGAGATCCTGCAGGTCACGTCACCTGGCAGCACAAGCCTTCATGGAGTCCTGTGCCGTGAGTAGGCAGGGGCTTATCGCTACATTACGGGGCAGGCTGCTGAATCAGCACCTGCCCCGTAACATGATGCTAAAATGGTGATGCTAAGGGGAAACCTACAGGCACAGGTTTTCCACCTTAGCATCCACGTATTAACGCATAGAACGTAATACTGCCCTCTGTTGGGGTAATGTTCAGGTATCCCAATACTTTTGTCCATATAGTGTGTATATGTGAGAGAAAATATGGAAATTCATCTTGAATGTGCAACTGATCAAAGCTGCACGGGATAATTATTTTTTCTGTGAAGTAAAACAGAATGTAAGAAAGAAGGAGTTCTAAATCAGTTTTGTAGTTTCGAGGAGGTCAAGCAGTTGAGAATCACTATTGTTAATAATGTTATATTACCTTTTCTCTCAACATTTAACAGTTTCGTGGCACATTACAAATAAAACAAAATAGCACTTTTAAAAAATATATACATTTTTGCTTCTACTAAACAAAATTCATAACTGAATTGTATAGAGATAAAACATATCTCCTACATTTTGTTGACACAAACACATAAACACATGTATGTAGATGTACATATTTATATTGGTGTGTGTTGTGTGGTCAGTATAACCAGTTATCATTATTATAATGTCATTTTACAGTTTTGCAGAAGTCTTCTCTTGTAACACATTTAAAACAACTAATTTGTAACCGCTGGGAGACAACGTAGAGGGATTAGAAATGCTTCAGAATTATAAAATACTATTTAAATACATCACCTCTGTTTATATAGTTAAAGATATCATTATTATTCAGCCGGATGGACACCACCAGTTCCTAATCATGAATTTAGATTAGCTTGTAAATGTTTTTCACCCATCAGGGGATAATTTTCCTTAGGATCATGGCCAGATATCTAAGAATCGTTATTATTTTTTGTCCTTCGTCATTTATCTTTGCTTTTTACTTCTAGATGGCCTATATTCTATATTACATGGCAATCGTAGGACATACCTTGTCAATCGTTTCACTGCTGATTTCCCTTGGAATTTTCTTCTATTTCAAGTAAGTGTCACTGGAATTCATAAATCCAATGTTAATTGTAGTTGATATGCACAGTTACAAGGGAAAGGAATACAGGTGAGGAATGCTGATTTGAATAGCAGGTACACTGATTCATGTGAGTCACATCTTGCGTATTACTAACGTTGAAACCTCAATACACAAAGCTATAATTTTATAATGAAATGCATTATGTCATCTTCATAGCCACATGTATAAAGCTCTAAAAAACTATGGCATTTATTAAATCACTGGTTTTAATTAACCCCTTTGTGTGTAACCTGAGAAGCATGACAATGAGTGTGGCGTTTTGGGAATCAAAGGTGTCAAACAGTCAATTGTACCTCCTGATTCTAATAAGATTCATGTGTATAAACAAAGGATTTCATTTATATTCATTAGAAGCCCTGTGCATGTAAGCTGTGTAAGTACTTTATAACATACAGTATATTTAAGGCAGGTATTAAATTTGTAATCTAAGTAAATTATATTAAAATGCATTTGACTAGTTTAATAGTAAAACATGATAAATTGAAAAAAAAATGCTCAATCCAGACATTAATACATCAGATAAGTATCATGATTGGGATAGGCATAAGGCTATCCTAAACAAAAGCTAAATCCAGGTAAAGTATCCATGTAATTGGGCAGACTAGATGGGCCGAAAGGTTCTTATCTGCCGACATTTTTCTATGTTTCTATGTTTCTAAGTGAGCTACAAATACTGATCAGCCACAACATTAAAACCACTAACGGGAAAGTGTTATTCACTTGATTATATTGTTGCAATGGCACCTGTCATCCTGTCAATTTTTGGTCAAGTGAAAAAAAGGGCCAATAGGGATGGCGGGATGGCTGGATGGCTGGGTCAGAGAATCTCCAAAACGGCAAGTCTATTTCTGAAAAATTAAATGTTGGCCATGGTAAAAAGGTGTCAGAGCACAATTGACATGTATCAACTTCCTAGAGGATGTTACATACCAGGTACTCCTCTTCATGGCAATGGTGGTTCCTGATGGTAGGGGTCTATTTTAGCAGGATAATGTGCCCTGCCATACTGAAAAAAAATGCTCAAATGTTTTACGGAACATGACAACGATTTTAACGTGTTGCCTTGGCCTCCAAATTCCCCAGATCTTTATCTGATTGTGTATCCATAGAATGTGTTGGGACAACAAATCCAATCTACGGAGGCCCCACCTTTCAGGACTTAAACGATCTGCTGCTAATGTCTTGGTGCCAAATCCCACAGGACTCATTCAGAGGTCTTGTGGAGTCCATCTCCATCTTGTGCACTCTCTTGATGCATCAGAGCTGTTTTAGCAGCACAAGGAGGACCTATAATATTAGGCAGGTGGTTTTAATTTTATGGCTGCTCAGTGTATACTATGAAGTGCAAATGCTTTCTATTGCATGTTTCTGTACGGATCACAGAAATATCAAGCCTGGAGTTTTTTCTACACCAACATTTTTGGCCAAATAAGTAAGTAAATGCAAGTGTTTAAGAAACTAGAATGTGAAAAGAAACTTACACAATAGACATTTACTGAAATCAAAACACAAATGAGACACAAGGCAGATAAAGCAGTCAGGAATACTATAGGGGTTATTCAGAAAGCATTAAAATTTCAGTGAAATTTTGGTGCTTTCCGGTTCGGATCATTTGGTGATTCCATTTCGTCGACCCTGCAGTGAATTCATATTCACCAAATGGTCCCCCGAAGTGCGCCGAACGTGGAGCTGCTGAACGCTTCCTTAGACTGCTGAACCCTGCCTAACTGCAAAAAAAACCTCTGCTATTCCTCTAATTGGTGTTTGAACCAATTAAAATGCATTAAAATGGGGGGGAGCTGACTGCCCAGCGTGTGTGGTCCCATTTTGAGGAGCTATTTTATTTCTTTATGTGGATTCTTGCGACCCACCGCCGGCTGCCATGCTTTGTTCGGTAGGGGACTCCATTGCCGACCTGCTGTCCTGCTCCCGCACTTTCACGCTGTACATAGAGCGCTGATCAGGGTGTTTTGTGGTGTCCGGCCTGCTCCACGGCCTACTACTGGTGCCGTCTTGGAGACCTCCCCCTGTTTTGGGGCACACTATGAGTCCGGCCGCTCCTGTTCCGCTTTTCGGTATCCTGCTGATTCATTCGCTGGTGCTCCCTTACCTGTTTGTTGACGGGCCGGACTATGTGAATGGAGGGCCCCCATCTGTCACCAGCTGAGTATCTCCTGGCAGCGGGAGTGGCTGGTGAGTGCAGAGTCCTGCTCGGAGATGACTTGTCTCCCCCTCCTGAAGGCTTGAGGGCCGTAAATACGAGCCTGGATGAGTATATGGAGTTGCTGCTGGGGGAGGATGACCAGCCGCTTACGAAAGGTGACCAGAGCAGACTGATGGCCACACTGCGGCACTACCGAAGAGCGGAGGTTTCCTATGGCAGCCTAGCTGGAGGAGCTGTGATGGCAGCCAGTGTGCCTGGTTGTGGAGGGGGACAAAGAGCTATGCCCCAGGAGTGAGGCCTGAGACACAGTGCAGACGCAGTTGGGAGCCATATCTGTGGAGGGACCACTGCCACTGTATGAAGACAATGTTCATGGAGCCGTATTCATACGTTCAACACGTATTTCTGCTATCATGGATATTTTGTGGCCTTATCCCCCATGCCGATGAGTATGTCTTCCTGCACCCCCCTCCTGTTTCTGTGGCTGTCTTTTTCAATGCTGATTTTTCTCCCCCCCCCCATTCCCATTTTATTTGTGGACTCTACTTTACATCTCCGGGATGTGTTTTTTTTGTGTGGCGGTTCGGGTGTTTGGACCCACTTTTTTTGGTGTGCGGGACATTGGGTTGCTATGGGCAAGCCACTGGAGCAGATACCATCGCTCTGACTGCTTCCTCTGGCCCCAGGTCAGCCAGCCATGTGCCCTCTTTCACGGCCTCCAATTCCCTGTGAGTCCGTCTGAGTTTATTACAGATTATTACGATATAAATAGACATTAATAGGACAGGCACGGATGCTATATATGTCACCTCCGGTGATAATTTCTTAATTTTTTTCATTTATGTTTTTCATTCTATCTTATTATACTTTTGTTCTGACTCAGTTTATTTTATATTTATATGTTTATTACCTATATGTTTGTATGACTTTAAATAAAGGTTTTTTAGATTTTTATCTTGAGGTACCTGGGTGTGGGGAGATAGGCTTGTGGCCAATAGGCCTTTCTTCTCTCCTATTTTTCGTACTTGCGGTTTATAAAAATGTATGTTCAGGACAATTTAATTAATGTTTACTTGTTTTTATAAATCCAGAAATATAATAATTTTCAGCGACACTAACAGCTGAGCTCCACCAATTTGCCTTCCAGACCTGTCTTATTTGCAAGTGTATAAGTTATGTTATGTTAAATCATTTGGCTAAACTTCAAAATGAATAATTTCTTAGAACATTACATACATCAGTAAAGTGGAAACATCCATACAACATTTTTATCTTAATTCTTATTCATTCAATTCGTAAGTAACTATTAATCAGTAGAATGTACAAAATTATTTTATATAGTAACTTAATGGAGAGAATTTTAGCCTGTGATATATTTTCCACTATGAAATAGTGAAACAGGTAAGAATAATACAAAAAGCATGTTCATGCAAAATAAACTGTATTATATTGTTAAAAAAATCAAAAGGTGCATAAAAGATATTTTAAATCTTACTTATCATACACTGGACTTTAAAGTAAGTGTTATATATAGTTGAAAGAAAGTTTTATTCGTCTGCAGAAAAAAAAGTGTATAACTATATAGAATAGATTATGAAGAAAAATAAACAAAGTAATATACAGTACTGGATTTTTAATGCTCACAAAAAAGGAGTAGATTTAAGTGCTACTCAGACAGAATTTACTTTGGGAAAGATTAATTCAGTAGATGGCGTTAATGCTCATATTCTCTACAAATCAGCTTTTAAACAATTAGTAAAAAATATAATATAAACACTTCTGTATACCGAATCTTAATCTGAGCCATGTAACATATTTATCATTTGGAATAAAATGTATATGATCTTTTGGATATTGCAACTATCATCGACCCATGTTCCAAAAATGCCGCTCGCCTCACTGCACTTCTTTTTCTGCTGTCTGGTTTGGTTGCCTCTTCTGGGACCTGCGTTAGGAGGAAGAATGTTTACGCCTGGATGTGTTTTATCCCCATACACGCTATTGTTTCATGCTAGTAGGTAGTCTTTCTCAAGGGTGAGAAAAACAAACACGTTATTTGTTTTTATCATAAAAGAATTTTCACACATTGCAACATTTAAATACATTTGTTGGCGCCTTAGAAATAATTTTAATTGTAGATAGTGCTGCTTGATCCACCATGGTTTTCTGCACACATGTAGAAGTCTTTACCTTGCTTGTAGCCAGGGGCGTAACTGCTAGGGGTGCAGTGGGTGCCATGGCACCCGGGCCCATGAGTCAGGGGGGCCCACGATCAGTCGCCAGGGCCTCACATGGGTCCGGGGCCTCGCCTGGGCTCTTCCATTGGATGAAGAGGAATTCAGCCCCCTCCCTGCAAAGAAAGTTAAGAAAGGTAACAAATATATATTTCTTAATAATATATATTATGTTAATAGAATTTTTTATACTTATCTTAATTGTATTCAAATAAATTAAATATTTTAATATATTATTTATTTTAATACTATTTTATCTAATACTTTACTTTGGAGCTCATACACTCATACACAGGGCACATTACTGAGTTTTATTGCTGTGGAGCTCTGTAGGGGCCCAATGTATGATAAGGGGGATATGTTTTTGGCTGGGGGGGCTTCATACATCCCTGCACCTGGGCCCTGAGGTTTCTAATTACATGTCTGCTTGTAGCTTCAATAGGAGGAAACTTGGTTACCTACTCAAGGCCGTTAATTTGCGATTCCACCTTCATTACTGAATTGAAAACCTATCAGGAGCATATCTATTCTACATACTGTATGACATCACAATCCAACTGCATGTTTGTATTATAAAGGACAAAAAACAAGGGCCAAACCAATGTAAAAACAATCTGTACATATGGGCCAGGTCCCTGTCATAAACTCACACTGAAACCTTTTGGATTAAAGTCTGGATATGTTATTCTGAAGCTCTCTGTTTGATTTTTTTTATAGTATTAGAAGCTTAGTTTAGAAGCAGTGTTTTTTTTATTTTATTTTAAAAAAGCTTACAGGGTTATTCAAAGAGATTCGAAAAGTCACCGCACGTTCGGTGACTTTTCGTTCTCTTCAATTCGGTTCCTTTTGCCGATCCCATTTCGGTGACCCTTCGGTGTATTCAGCAAACACCACAGGGTCCCCGAATTGCATGGAAAAGCTGCCGCAAACCCGACGAAAACGAACCGTAAAACCCAGCGAATGCACGCCGAAAACCCTCAAAAACATCTGGATTAACCTGTCGAAAACCACGGAAAAACTCAAGCAGGAGCCGATCGCACGCAGCGAAGCCGCCGGAAAAAAAACGAGAAAGCCGAGACTGCAGACAGAGTGAGGTGAATAAATTAGGAAAACAGTTTGCATGAATGATTGAAAAGTGAAACGCTGTTTGCAAAGAAACTACTGAGCGAAAATGTCAGAAATTTACATATGAGGTCCAGGGAATGATAATAAAAAGGGCTGGTCCAGAAAAAATAAGTAAACTTAAAAAATAAAAAAAATTAAAAAAATCGGACTTTTAAAAAAAAAAAATCCTGAAAAATGCTTAAAATATCCGAAAAAATCTATAAATAAAGAGACTTTTTACTGCAGAATTTTATAATGAATGGTTTATTAGATATTGAATTAAAACCGGAATATTTTTAACATTGAAGCCTATGGGATTCTCTTGAATACTTGCCGAATTAAACCACCGAATGGCAGGGCATTTCGGGAAGCTTTCACTGCTGGTTTGTGTTCTCTGAATAGCTGAAGCAGTGCTTTTTCATGGGGATTTCACTGCCCTCGAACAGGCACCGAACAGGCACCGTATGTTCAGGCAATTTGCCAGGATTTGGCGAATTGCCTGCTCTCTGGATAGCCGAATGGCCAAGAAAGGTAACCGAACGCTGATTTTCAGCGTTCGGTTACCTTTCTCAAGCAATTCGGATCTCTTTAAATTACCCTGATAGACTCTATTCCAACCGAGCCATTATGAAAAAGGAGCGAGCCAATAAATATAACATCCTCAGTACCATACGTTAATCATCATAACATCTCCCAATCCTATCCCAACCAATCTACAAACTTCACTTTGCGGTCCAACTGCTGCGCCACTTTACTGTACAAAACTATTTCCTAGGCTTTAATTTAATATATAAATTTTGCATTCCATTATTAATCTGAACATATACTTTGTTTTACTAATAATTAATTTAAACTTAAAGCAGTCATAAAGCATCTGTATCTGAAACTGTTATGAATATTTGCAAACAATTTTACAAAATCAGTGTATGTGTCTTATGCTTTATATTACAGGAGCCTGAGCTGTCAAAGGATAACACTACATAAGAATCTGTTCTCATCGTATGTGATGAACTCTATACTTACAATTGTTCATCTTATTGCCATAGTGCCAAATTCAGACCTTGTGAAAAGTGATCATGTAAGTGTTTTGGTGTTTTTCTTTTTAATTTTTGTACTCTGTGGGCTCTATTACTTTCCTTGCGCAAAAAAGCTCATGCAGCGCGTTAATTTGTGCGCGAATCGTTAAACGTTAACACGCGTAAATTAACACTGGTATTACAATCCGAGCGCATTTTTTCATCCGTCAAAAAATAACGCGCATAAAAAAGACGCGCAAAAACACGCGTGCATTAATGTTGCGCGCAGAAATCAGTGTGCGGACTGTTTTTTCACGCGATTCAGCCAATCAGAATTAAGAACCACAATTGTCTCCCTTTAAGTTTTTGCGCCTGCCAAAATCAATCTGAGTATATATGCTGCAGCAATAATAAAACCACGCACATCTTCTCAATTTTATTGTTTGGGTATGCGTAGAATGTGTAACTATACTTTGCTGTATTGTTTTTTTCGGGCTGGTGTATTTGGTTTCGGCCAGGACGTTCAAATTTGTCGTTACCACCAACTTTTAAAAGACGTTAAAATTATGCGCACAAACGCTGTGCGTTAAAGTTTGCGCATAGATTGTAATACCAACCGCGTACCAGCGCACAAACGCATTTGCGCTCACAATGTTAAGTATAGGACGAGCGCAGTACAGTACGCTCGCGCAGGGTTCTCGCAGGTTCACCCGCGGTAGACGTTAACAGCATTTTTTGCGCGGACATTGTAATACGACATTCAGCGCAAAGGGTTTTGCCCCTCGCGTTAATGAGTTTTTGCGCACGCGTTAACGTTTGCGCAAAGAATGTAATATAGCCCTGTGTATTTTGTCTTTTGTTTGTCTTTGAAATTATATAGGTAGTTCTGGAAAATACATAACTTTATATATTAAATTATTTAGATATATTAAATAAATTAATATATACACATATTTATATATATATATATTATTATTATTATTTTAACTCAGTTTTTCCAAAAGAAGGACCAAGCCCCAGCTGAATTATATATGTAGTAGTACCTTTTAATTATTAGCAGAACTACTTATAAGCTTCTATTTTACTACCATATTCAGTTCCAGTTTTACTACAAGTTTGTGCACAGCATACTTTAGATTCTGTCATGAAAGTAAATTAATTTACTGTTTACAAAGGATAACGACTGAAGAGTGCTTTCAGCTTCCATGCAGTTAGCGTACCACATCGCTGACACCAGATTTAGCGTTCTAATGATATCTTTAAAAGCATAGCTGTGAATGAACGTAATTATTGCCACATTATAACACAACTCGACTGCATTATAAACAGGTCTAACACACAGCTTAAAAATGTGTCACTTATCTTTTGTTTACTACAAATTAACAGCAATAGTGTACAAAGCAAGAAAATTAGGCAAATCTGTACAAATTCATGACCAAATAATGTTTTCCAAAATTTAGGACAGCTGTTCAGATATAACCAATAACATTTATGTCAACAATGTTTTTTGTTTTATTTTTATTTATTTTTTTACAAACAGGGTTATTCAGAGAGAGTGAAAAGCAGGAGAATGACTGGAGAATGAAAAATTCTAGGTCAAAATAGCCAAACCAGAAAAATTCTTCCTTTCATCTCACTTTCCAAATCGGCTATTTTGACCTAGAATTTTTCATTCTCCGGTCATTCTCCTGCTTTTCACGCTCTCTGAATAACCCTGAAAGAGTACACACATTGCCACCTTCACCTTCAGGGTTATTCAGAGAGTGTGAAAAGCAGGAGAATGACTGGAGAATAGACTTGTGCACCGATTTTTTTTCGGTTCGATTCGGTTCGGTTCGTTCGTATTTTGTAAATTTTTGTTTCGGCCGATTTCCGTTTCGGTTCGTTTCTTTTTCGTTTCGTTTTTCGTATCGACTTTTTTTCATAATTTCGGAAATTTTCGTGTTTTTCGGAACGTCTGTTCTCCTCGTTTCAAAGTGTCTATTCGTTTTGACGTAAACTAATGGTTTTTCGGATCCGATATTTCTGTCGATACGATAATTCTGTCGATACGATAATTCTGCCATTGAGATTTCTCATGTTTTACAAGAAGGATACATTGAGATGGGAATGATACAAAATTACAGAATCAGCGATATAACCAAAAAATATGTTGTCCGAAATTACTGAAATGGAACCGAAATCAGGAATGGAGCCGAAATTACGAATGGAACGAAAATGATTTTCGATTTTACACATTTCTAGTCCATTCGAAAATTCCGAACAAATTTCCGTTTCGTTAATGTTTCGTTTCCGGAAAATTCGGATCTGAAAGTTTTCGTAAAATCGGCTGAATCCGAATGCATGAATCGGGAAATTTCATGAAAATTCCGAAACCCGAAACGCACATCCCTACTGGAGAATGAAAAATTCTAGGTCAAAATAGCCAAACCAGAAAAATTCTCCCTTTCATCTCACGTTCCAAATTGGCTATTTTGACCAGAATTTTTTATTCTCCAGTCATTCTCCTGCTTTTCATGCTCTCTGAATAACCCTGCTTGTCTTTTTTAATTCATCACACGGTTAGGCTTTTGTTATTTTACTATGTTACAACTACTTGCCGGAATTATTTGTCTAATTTCCATTAGTACTGCTTGATTTTATTCCAATTACTAAATTTGTCAGAATATGATATTTTCAAAATACTGCAAAAATAATGTATGTATATGCGCTAAATGCAAAATATAGACCAACAATAAATTAGTCATGTGCCCCATCAAATTCCAGTTACCCTTCTGGGCTCATTCCTCTCTTCTATATTCTGTTTTCCTTCATTCTACCACAACCTACTTTAACCTCTCATTTCACTCACCCACTCCTCGTCTCTCTAGGTTGAGGTTAATCATTGTAGCTGCCTACTTTATTCACTCTCCTTTGTCCCTTCTAATTAAAATTTTCACATTGCGTACATCATCTGTCATATTTGTTCCATTCACATTTTATACCTTCCTTTCTTATAGCACCTTTCCCTGGTCTTATTTCAACCTTTCAAAAAATGCAAAAGGATTAACACTGTCCATACCTGCTAGCAGGTGTTATGTGAGTAAACTCAGTTCCTACAGGAGTTCCATTCATCTTTCCAATGGATGGAACTGTTAGGGTAGCACCTAGCATCCGCCATGGTGGAAATTGCATGTCAAGGGTTCAAGTCCAATGTGCGAGATACACAACAGGTGCAGACAGGAGTTTTTTTTAAACATGGATAAGAGGTACAGAATACGGAAGGACACCAGGCAGATAAATATCAAGCAGTGTATAAGTCTCTGGCCAAGAATAAGATTGGGCAGGCAGGAACTTGCAGTGAACCCAGCAACTGATGGTTATGAACACTGCAGCTGGCACCAACAATGGACCCAGGGCACAGTCTGGTAAAAGCAGTGGACTCACAGCAAACAAATACCCTGGGTGACATAAGATTCTCAGGAGCAATAGAAACCACATCCACAAAGATGACACAAGAACAGAGCAATGACTAAGGGAGTCATACCCCTAAATTGTGAATCAGGCCTAGCTCAAAACATGAAGCCTGTGCAGGTCCTGAGGGGCAGAAAGTATTCTGCCTCCCTAGCAAAGCTGTGAGGTGTGGGTGCTTGAGACTAACTAAGTCTGTATTGACCAGTACTCACACGATGAAAGCTCAGCAGACAGTGTCAACTAAGCAAAACTGACATGTAGAAAGATGAATCCAGTTGAAAACTTTAATGATCAGACTGACAATCTTTGTAGTAGTGTACAGCAATGCTTGTGAAAAGACATTAGTTCTGTCCAGCATTGAGCAAAGATGGCTGCTAGGTGACCAGTAAGTACCTCAGAACTAGACTGAACAAAAAGGGGTGGAGCTAGCTGGATACAGCAAGGCTAAGGGAACCCAGCAGGATCAAAATAGCTATGAAATAATAGCTGCAAGCAGCAAAAGGCAGATTCCACACATAACATTAAAATATACAAATAAACCCTGAGTCATGGGGCATGTCAGTAAGGAAGTCCTGGCCTGGATACAGGAAATGGACGAGATGAGTGGAAGAGCAGGACTGGATCGGCTAGATATGTGTCACGGTTCGCGCCGCAGACGCGGTAAAAAAGGCAAATGAAGTGCAGTTCCAGTCCTGATTTTGCCATCGCCTGGACTGGTGTCCAGGTACTCAGGGATCTCTTCCTGATTTTCCCTTCACCTCTCCAGCCTTAGGTGTGGGCTGGGCCTGCAATGCCCATTTAATCCAGCCTCACCTCTGAATCAGGGCTTCTGCATCGTTTATTGTACCATAGAACGACTCATTGACCTGTGTGCTATGCACTGACCTGCCTGATGCTCAGCTGGCACCCTGAGAACCCCTTTTGTTTGGCATTCTGAGAGCCCCTTCGTCTGGCTTTCTGAGAACCCCTTCGTCTGGCTTTCTGAGAACCCCTTCGCCTGGCTTTCTGAGAACCCCTTCGCCTGGCTTTCTGAGAACCCCTTCGCCTGGCTTTCTGAGAACCCCTTCGCCTGGCTTTCTGAGAACCCCTTCGCCTGGTATCCTGAGAACCCCTCCATCTGGTATCCTGAGAACCCCTCACCATTACTACATTCCTTAAGGACTCTATTATCCTACTTCTTATTGATCAATCCGTGTATGACATTGGATTCTGGACTCTGACTACTTCTATGCCAGCCGCCTGCCACCGACCTAAGCCTGATTTAACCACTCTCCAGTCATAACCCTTCTGATACCGCGCCTGATCTTCTGTTGTCTTTTTGCCTTCTGTATCTTTTGATCCTCTACCCTCTGTACCAGTAAGTGTGTTCTTTTGTATCTGTTTCCCATTTTATGTTCAGTCACCTCTGATTTGTATTTTATTCTTTATTCAGTGTTCAGTTCCTATCCTCCTGTGTTTATTCTTTATTCAGCGTCCAGTACCTGTTCTGTTAGCCCTATTGTGCTATTCAGTGTCCTGTCCTGTCTACCCCTTCTGCTAAGTGTACCCTGTCCTCTGTATATATTATCCTGCCCATCCAGCTCCTATCTATTGTTATTAGTTATTCAGGTTCCCCTTCTTGGGTTACTTCTGTTTATTTAATAAACCTATTTTCTGGATTACAACCTTCCCTTTCTGCCTCTTCATCTGAGTAACCGCATATTGGGCTCGAATCCTTAACCCCTGCAGTGAGCCGTGACAATATGAGATTATAGGCTTTAGGGCCAGATCCTTGACAGGAACTACTGTTGGTTGAGCTAAATATTCCATAAATCTTTGCTTATTAGAAAATAAACTTTACAAGCTCAGCCACCTTAAGCCACAATGAGGAGTAGCTCTGATTTGGGCAGATTGTATATAGTAAATACAGAGAATATATATATTGTAACTGGTATACTTATATCTCACCATTCAGAATATGAAATTATTTAAAATAATATAGTTTTTTTTCTTATATTTAAAGAATGAAGTGTTATATTCTAATTAAATCGTTAGATAGACTTTATTTTTATGTAATAACATTATGGGAAAGAACATTACGTGTTTTTTGAACATCTCCAAACGATCTACCTGTTGTGTTAGCACAGTGTCTAGATAGAAAATCAAAAGCTGAAAGTAAACACAAAATAAACTTATGATATAAAACATAAGATTGAGTGTTAAAGCCACTCAGCCATGAAGCTTATCAAGCTTTACGTATAATATATTTTCTTTGCAAAAATGTTACAAAAAAAAAATAAGTAATCAATTTTATTCTCCTGATGGGAAATTAAAAAGCTTAATGCATGCGCTCAGAAAAATGGAATAGACTGTTAAGAAATTATATTATCATTACACTGCTGAGCAGTAGTTATATTACTTAAGGAGGAACTGTCCTTGCCTCTGAAATGTTGCATCAAACATAAATGACAACTATCCCTTATACTAAACATTTTTGATTTAATCCCTTCACTACCAATATCGAGACATCTCGGGCTTCAAAGGCACCATCTGGTGAGATATCTCAGTCTGCTGATCTGCAGCCCAAAAGCAAATGAAATTCGCTTGCTACAAACAAATTTCGTTTGCTTTTGGGCTGCAGAAGGTGCCCCCAAAGTTTTAGCCATGTGGGCATATTGCCCAAAGGGCTAAAACTGTAAAATCAGCTGCTCAAAGCTCTGAAATATCGGGCAGTCAGCAGCCGATGCAGGGAGAAATAGAAGAAAATAGACCAGCCGCTCAAACCTCTAACTCAATTTGGCAGTAGACTGGACCATCTACTGGCCAAAATAGGTTATTTACAGTAAGAAATACAATGGGTAGAAGCGCAATTATTTCATACTTCGTAATTAATTAAATATGATTTTACAAAAAAAGACTGGCTTCTGACAATGTTTGTTTTGGAAAATCACTTGGTGGTGAAGGGGTTAAAGCTATTTTTTTACAGTTATCTGTTAAATCAAGAAGAACGATTGAATAAATTATTTCACAGCTTTGTTCAACTATAGGAAAAGCAGAGCAAGCTATTATTGCTTTATATCTGGCCTCCTGCACAGGACTTATTCCTCTTTTGAGCCCTCCCATATATCATGTATCCCATCCTCCTCACACCCAGAATTGTAAGGAGGAACTTGTGATACATTCGGGGGTTAAGTACAACAGAAAGAAGAGTGGGAAAGCACTAGACATGTGCATTCGTTTTAGTACGAAAACGATTTAGTCCGAATTTTGGGATAATTTAGTTTTCGTATGACTCAAGAGAAACGAAACTGCTCAGTACAAAAAATGAAAGAAACTAAAATAAAATGCACTACATTTTAGTTTCAGTCCTTTTTGTGATATTACATTGATGAGTGAAGGAGACCAACAATGAAGAGCGCAACATCGCAACATCTGAAGTTCTGCACCCTCCACATGCCAATGCAGTAGGATGTTCTATACAGAGAGGGGCATTAATTAAGGCAGGAGGGTGTTCTATACATTATACAGAGAGGGGTATTAATGCAGGAGGATGTTATATACATTATACAGAGAGGAGCCTTTTTTTTATTTAGCCCTTTAAATCCAGTGGCTGTGAGCGCTGAGATCGACTGCTTGTTACATTATCTCTCAGTACAATGTATCAGGCTCAGCTGTTACAGTAACTGACTGTAACAGCACTCAGAGTTTCAGTAAAACAAGGAATTAATATTGTTGTAACCTCTTATATATAAAAATATTATTTACTAGTTTTACTGAAACTCTGAGCGTTGTGATGCAACGTCAGTTACTGTAACAGCTTTGTAATATGGCCCACATTGTGCTGAGAGTGAGAGATACTGTAACAAGCAGAGATCTCTGCCCTCTGAGGAGCCACTACAATAATAATTGTATCCACTGGTTTTCGGATGAATGAAATTAGTTTTCATACTAAAGAACTGAACACGAATTTCTTTAGCAACTAAATAAATTGCATTTTAGGACTAATCCATTAGTTCAAAACGAAATTTTGTGCTGTGCACATGTCTAGAAAGCACCATATTTCTGTCCTCTTCCTTCCATGTAATCATTTTCATCATATTGTGAGTTAAAAGATAAGAAACAATTGAAAGCTTAAAATCTAAAGGGCCCTAGTACAATCTTCGCATTAAAACACTCGCGCAAT
This sequence comes from Leptobrachium leishanense, assembly GCA_009667805.1. Classification (NCBI taxonomy): domain Eukaryota; kingdom Metazoa; phylum Chordata; class Amphibia; order Anura; family Megophryidae; genus Leptobrachium; species Leptobrachium leishanense. Next base: position 261,531,829 of record CM019067.1, on the reverse strand, counting down.
GCGTGAATTTGTGCGCCCAGCGTTAACGCGCGTAAATCAACGCTGGAATTACAATCCTCGCGCATTTTTTCATCCGTCGAGCAATAACGCGCGTAAAACAGACGCACACAAATGCGCGCACAGCAACGTTGTGTGCAGAAATCAGTGTGCTGACAGTTTTTTTCACGCGATTCAGCCAATCAGAATTAAGAACCACAATTGTCTCACGTTAAGTTTTTGCGCCTGTCAAAGTCAATCTGCGTATATATGCTGCATCAATAAAAAATGCACACACAACTTCTCAAATTTATTGGTTTGGTGTGTGTAGATTGTGTAACTATACTTTGCTGTATTTTTTTTTTGGGCTGGTGTGTTTGGTTTCGGCCAGGTTGATAGAATTTTCCATTAACACCAGCTTTTAGGAGTTGCTAAAAATATGCACGCAACGTCTATGCGTTAATTCCTGCGCATAGATTGTAATACCATCCGCGTACTAGTGCACAAACGCATTTGCGCTCACAATGTTAAGTATAGGACGTGCGACGTACAGTAAGCTCGCGCAGCGTTTCGCGCAGGTTCACTCGCGGTAGAAGTATATGCACGTTTGTTGCGCTGAGATTGTAATACGACATTCAGCGCAAAGGGTTTTATCCCTCGTGTTAATACGTTTTTGCGCCGGCGCAAACGTATGCGCGAAGATTGTAATAGGGCCCTAACTCTTTAGGTCATGGGGCAACAGGAGCTCCATTCACTTTGCAAAAAAAAAATGGAGGAACTCCATTCCCACAAGTTCCTGCTTGCTTTGACCCCAGGATACACTCATAAAAATCTACTATGCATCAAGAGCAAAAAAATAAATAAAGCTGCACTAAGCCTCTCGTTGGTAACTATTATAACTCATATATTCCAGTAATGTAGCTTTATTATATCACTGTTGTTGGGTAGTGGTCATTCTCCAGTGTAATACAAGTTTATCTCTGACAATTATGGGCGGAAGGAGGAGGAGGAGGGCATATATAATTTAAAGGAGGACTCGAAGGAGGAACCAAGCCTATTCAGGAGGGCTTCTGCAATGTAGCTGTAACATCATTCATCTAATCTTTATTCTTGATTGAAAAGAAAATAGACCCTTATTATCAAAAATCCATAGATTTTTTTCATATTTTTTTCATTTTTAGGTGATTTTACTCACCTTTTGTCCCTCTCCGCACATTGCTCCTCTTTTGCCACTTTTGATGTGGATAATCTTAATCGTGCCACTCTACACACCTCAACCTAACCCCATCAAGGCCATGAGACTTGGCTTTATTATTTCTTCTCCATTTGACTATGGATTTTTTTTCTGTCAATAATGAGAGTGATTTCAGATGATGCTTTCACCATAGTCATCAACTGATCACTTTTTTCTTAAAAAATGTTTGTTGTCCCTTGAAAGAGTCTTTCCTTTTATCTAAAAAAGTTTGTTCTCATTACGGAACCAATTTGATACTCTGAAATGTTATACAGTTGTGTTCAAAATTATTCAACCCCCACTGAAATTGAGTGTTTTGGCCAGTTTGACATTGATTTTGATCATTCAGTCATCTTGCTTACAATTAAATCAAAGAGGCACGTGTAGGTCAGACAAATATAACATAACATTTATAATGAAATAACCACAAATGTCTTTTCTGTGCTCACATCATTATCAGTTTTATTCAACCCCCAAGTGACATTCAATCTTAGTACTTAGTACAACATCCTTTTACAGTTATAACAGCTTTTAAACGTGAAGCATAGCTTGACACAAGTGTCTTGCAGCGATCTACGGGTATCTTCGCCCATTCGTCATGGGCAAAAGCCTCCAGTTCAGTCACATTCTTAGGCTTGCGCACTGCAACTGCTTTCTTTAAGTCCCACCAGAGGTTCTCAATCGCATTTAAGTCAGGTGACTGCGATGGCCACTCCAAAATGTTCCAGCCTTTAATCTGCAACCATGCTCTAGTGGACTTGGAGGTATGCTTGGGATCATTGTCCTGTTGAAAGGTCCAACGTCTCCCAAGCCTCAGGTTTGTGACGGACTGCATCACATTGTCATCCAATATCTCCTGGTACTGAAGAGAATTCATGGTACCTTGCACACGCTGAAGCTTCCCTGTACCTGCAGAAGCAAAACAGCCCCAAAGCATGATTGACCCCCCGCCATGCTTCACAGTAGGCAAGGTGTTCTTTTCTTCATAGGCCTTGTTCTTCCTCCTCCAAACATAGCGTTGATCCATGGGCCCAAACAGTTCTAATTTTGTTTCATCAGTCCACAGAACACTATCCCAAAACTTCTGTGGTTTGTCCACATGACTTTTGGCATACTGCAGTCGACTCTTCTTATTCTTTGGAGACAGCAAGGGGGTGCGCCTGGGAGTTCTGGCATGGAGGCCTTCATTACGCAGTGTGCGTCGTATTGTCTGAGCTGAAACTTCAGTACCCACATCTGACAAATCTTTTCTCAGTTCCTCAGCAGTCACACGGGGACTTTTCTCCACTCTACGCTTCAGGTAGCGCACAGCAGTCGAAGTCAGCATCTTCTTTCTGCCACGACCAGGTAGCGTTTCAACAGTGCCCTTTGCCTTGAATTTGCGAATGATGCTTCCTATGGTCTCTCTTGGTATGTTTAACATCTTTGCAATCTTCTTATAGCCATTGCCCTTCCTGTGAAGAGTAATCACCTCTTCTCTTGTCTTCCTGGACCATTCTCTTGACTTCACCATGTTTGTAACCACACCAGTAAATGTCTAGAAGGAGCTGAGTATCACAGTCATTTTAAAGCTGCCTAATTGGTGCTTATTATGCTTTATTGCTGCTCCGTGACATCCACAGGTGTTTTCAATACCTGATTGAAAACACTTGAATGAACCTCTGTTCTTCAGAGTGGTAGTCTTTAAGGGGTTGAATAATTGCGTCAATGAAGAATTCACAAAAGAAACATTTACTACTGTATTACAAAACCAATTGATGTCATTTTAGTTGCATATGGTTCTTTAAAAAGTCCTTGTAGGATTTCATTCTGAATACAATTACAAATGTACACTAAATTCCCTAAAACCCTTTACAGCATTGGGGGTTGAATAATTTTGAACACAACTGTATGCATGCATCTGTTTGAAGTGCTGCTCTACATTTCATTTTTCTTGAACTGCAACACACGTTCCACAAATAAGGGACACGGGCTTCAACAAATTCCCAATCTTAACGTAATAATTAGACATGTGCACAGCACAAAATTTCGTTTTGAACTAATGGATTAGTCCTAAAATGCAATTTATTTAGTTGCTAAAGAAATTCGTTTTCAGTTCTTTAGTATGAAACTAATTTATTTCATTCATCCGAAAACCAGTGGATACAATTACTATTGTAGTGGCTCCTCAGAGGGCTGAGATCGCTGCTTGTTACAGTATCTCTCTCTCAGCACAATGTGGGCCATATTACATAGTTGGTGCTAACTTAACCAGAGCTGTTGTAAACTTCCCAGAGCCATTATAGTCTATGGAGGTTTTCAGTTTACAACAGCTCTGGTTAAGTTAGCACCAACATTGTAATATTGCCCCGTGTCAGGCAAAGCTGTTACAGTAACTGACTACTGCTCATCACAGTGCTCAGAGTTTCAGTAAAACTAGTAAATAATATTTTATATGTAAGAGGTTATACAATATTATTTCCTTGTTTTACTGAAACTCTGAGTGCTGTTACAGTCAGTTACTGTAGCTGAGCTGATACTGTACTGAGAGATAATGTAACAGCAGCCGATCTCAGCGCTCACAGCCACTGGATTTAAAGGGCTAAAAAAAGGCTCCTCTCTGTATAATGTTTAGAGCATCCTCCTGCATTAATTAATACCCCTCTCTTTATAATATATAGACATCCTCCTGAATTAATTAATGTCCTCTCTGTATAGAACATCCTCCTCAATTTATACCTTTCTCTGTATAATGTATATAACATCCTCCTGCATTAATACCCCTCTCTGCATAATGTATAGAACATCCCCCTGCATTAATTAATGTACCTCTCTGTATAGAACATCCTACTGTATTGGCATGTGGAGAGTGCAGAACTTCGGATGTTGCGATGTTGCACTCTTCATTGCTGGTCTCCTTCACTCATGAATGTAATATCACAAAAAGGACTGAAACTAAAATGTAGTGTATTTTATTTTAGTTTCTTTCGTTTTTTGTACTGAGCAGTTTCGTTTCTCTTGAGTCATACGAAAACTAAATTATCCCAAAATTCGGACTAAATCGTTTTAGTACTAAAACGAATGCACATGTCTAGTAATAATGTTCTTCTCATTCAGATTTTAACTCCCGCAGAGCAATATCCTCTTTATTCTACCTTTTTGAACCACAGAGCCTGCTCATAGCCATATTCACAACATCGCAAATAATACAGGTCTAGGACATCTGAGGGAAAGAGCCATGGGTGTCCACAAGGGGGGGAGCAAGAGGGGACACTTGCCCCTCCCCTGAAATTTCAGTTGGGCCTGCTGGAGTAGCAGCAAGGAAGGGAGAAGTATTAGGCTGTTTAGGGTAGGATAACAAGACACAGAGTAGAAAAAAAGCATCTAGTAGGTAAGGAAGTGCGGCAAGAAAAGCTTTTATTTAACTTCATACACCCGTTGCTGTGGTTTAATTTGCACTTCCCCTTTAGCCTAGTCTAGGGGCAACTTCACCACAGGTTAAAAGGGATTCCTGGCCTTGGTCCAAATACACTGCAGGGGTCCACTGAGTATGCTTCTTGAGCCCTATAGTTTCTGCCTCCATTTTTCCATACCCTCCCTTTCCAGAGTGGAGGAGACACAGACAAAGTGGTTTGCAATACTATTTATTTTAGTCTTTCTCTCATAAGAAAAGAAGGAAAAGGCAAAGAGATTGTTAAGACAGTAGAGAAATGGTAAGCAAAACTTAACTTTTATTAGTATCAATGCTCTAAAAAGTCCAAAATAAACAAAAATAGCAAAATGAAAAAAACTAAACTCACAAACTGATACATAAAATCATACTGGCGTTTTGGGGACAAAGTTCTGACGCCAAAACCAGAAAGTATGGAGTGGTGGCAGTTTAGGAAAGCAAGTCAAGCACACAATCTATTGCAGGTTTAACTGGACTATGTGTAGAAATTCAGACTCTACTTACCTCTAATTTCGATACCCCAAACTCTGACGGAGAACTCCCTGCTCCACCACAGACCTGTAGCATCCTAAAATATGTGAGCCTTCTTTTTTAGTTCAGTTCCTTCTCTTAAATCATCCTCGAAACAGAAACATCCCCCGAAAAAAGGAAACTCGGATGGGGTTGAACAATGTCTACTACAGCTAACAAGGTGATTAACCTGTCCTCAATCATTTTGACTAATACACGAGATTCTGTATTCAACAACAACCCTACATATGTTCCATCTAAATATTATGAAGAAAAGGGCCAATCAACTGGACCTTATGGTACAGGAACTAGCTTGCATTGGGGACATGGTTTCTCTCTTGGATGAGACTGACACTCTCGTATTCCCCCACCCATATTCCCAGTCTATCGGGCTTGAAAACCCAAAAAACTGTTCCGCCATACCACCAAAGAATACAGTAAGGAAAGGGAGGTTTGTGAGGGTCCGTAGAGCACTAGTGGCCTGCTCTACGGTGGGGCCCACTCAGGTTTCAAAAGGTTTTAGCTTGCTTGTGCAATCACCTAGATACCGGCTGGGTGGAGTAGAGGTAACGTCACTGCTCTGTGTGGAGAGAGCCTGTGGAGTCATGGGTTTGATCCTGATGAGCACCTCTCCAGTAAGTGTCCTTAGGCAAGACACCTAACGGTACATACTCGCCACCCAGGACATACTTGAAAACGAGAGAAATTTCAATGTATCCTTCCTGGTAAAATCCTTTCTCTAAAAAAAAACGGTGGTCAGTGTTGACATGCCAATACAGGATAATGTTTCTCTGCCTGTGCTGAGATGCTACACTTTTTAGCCTGTTTGCGTAATTAATTTTTTTTCAAATTTAAAAATGGCGCATCCCACCTGGAAAGTCTCTGTGTGCCAATTTTTTTGCCATGCACAACTCTAGTGTTTTTTTCCAAGGTTTGATAATTTTTTATGTTTATGTTGATGATTTAAGAAATCATCTTACCATTTATCAAATCTTTCTGTATTATTCTTTTTCTTTCTTGGAAATCAGCCCTTCTCATAAACTGCAAGATTATCTGTAAAGTCAAGTGTAACAGGGGTTGACTGAACAAAAAAAAGCAAAGTCATTTAGGTCTATAGTTAACTACTCTGTGCAGGCTTTTAAATCTATACATTCTTGGCAAAGTAGAACTAATTAAAATAGAGTCGATCAGGTTTTCTCATTACCACATCCAATGAAGTGAATAATTCACGCTATTTAAATAAGGTCCAAATGAACTGCTGGATGCAGTTTCAGTGCAAGAAATCACAAGCCTTACCACATGATACCATGTTTAACTTACTCTTAATGCACTGAATGTCACAGAGCATGCAATATGTTGCCAACCAGAATGCAATATCGAAGTTGGCCTTCTATGAATTATTTTGCTTTATTTCCAAACAACCATGTAATAAAAACTATAGAGACATTAGAGTAAAAGGTTAATTTATGCTGCTCAGAAATTTCCTTTCCACGGATTTTATTAGAATGCCCTCTGTCAACAGAACTTAGGAACTTGTGTGTGTGTATACAGTGTATATATATATATATATAATATATATATATAACACTATATTTTAACACTGTAAAAGAAGGACTCAATGTGGATTCTGGATTTTTAACCCATTATCATAACATCACATATCTTTCTATATTCTGGCTGATGTTTTGTTTCTTCTTGATTGTTGTTGGGTTTTTTTGTATGTCTCTTTCAGCATTCACTGTTTTGGGTTTTTGTTTTTTTCTTTTTCCCCATTTTTTTTTCTTTTCCAAGCTGTACGATCTTATCACTGTGGTTTTATTTTGGGCCCAAGAAAAAATAGCAGCCACTTACGGTTCTTATTAAAACTTTCCTGGTTTCATTTTTAGTTCAAAATCCAATTATAGTGTCAATGTTTCAGCTCCAACATCTATAGCAAGGCTCGGTGGAGGACATTATGATTAAATTTTGAAATAAAGGTGAGAGTAGTCAAATTGTGAGTTTTCTGTATTTGTAGTTGAATACCTAGCTGCCTGCTTTGTTCGGCTGCCACCTCTCTTCCTCTATCCCTTGGTAATAAGAACTGATTCCCTCTTCTGTTTAGAACTGAACACAATGGCAGAAACACCCCATCCCTGCAATGATCTGCAAAAGATAAGGGGCACAGGGAAGGGGTCCAGAGGCAAAAGACACTGTAAAGAACTATGATTTGTTACTTGCTGTCAGAAAAATCAAAATAGTTTTGTTTTCTACACTGCTACTTTTACCAGATTGGACTTGTTAAACCTTATTTTAAAAAGCACTAGAATAATGTAACTTTTTTCCTGCTGAAACACAAGGAATTTAAATTTCTTTATTTAAAGGTGATTCTGATTGTGGATCAATTAGATTGGATTCTTCCAATTACAATAGCCTTTGCTGCAATGGTGTATCATTAGAGGTATTAAACAAGGTGCTTTAATTAACAAACTTGACAGGTAAAAGGACTTATTTAAATTTAACTACCAGGCTGAAAGTTTGATGTATTGTTGGGATTTGAAGTTCTTAACGTATACATTTATTATAACTAAACCATACAATTTTAATATTAAGCAAAAAAAGAAATAGTTGGTTTTAAACTCTTTACAAATCATGGATTAGAGAGAAGCCACCAGAGATTACCAATCTATTATTTCTCAGAAAGTTTCAATATACAGGGTGTCCATAAAGTCTCTTTACAATGTCAAAAAGTTATTACAAAGGCAAATGAAAAAACAGACAAGTGAAAATTATTACAAAATGAGACGTATATATTTAAGATTTTTTTTGCCTCATTTAAAACACCTCTATATGGGCACCATTAGTTCCACAAAGCACATCAAGACGGTACGCAATTTCTTGCCATGTTCACTGTAGCATACCCTCATCAATGGTGGCAATAGCATCAGTGATCCTCTGCTTTAGATTAATGATGCCCGTACCTTTGTTCAATACATGATATCCTTAACATAACCCCATAGAAATAAGTCGAGGGCAGTGATATCTGGTGAATGTGGTGGCCAGGGAATTGGGCCACCCCTTCCAATCCACCGATCTGGAAATGTTTCATTTAGGAACCCACGAACCTACAGTCCAACCAAATGTGGTGGTGCACCATCTTGCTGGAAACTGATGGTTGGTTGAAGGTCATGTAGTTGTGGCGCCACATATTCAGTCAAAAGGTCAAGGTAGACATTTGCAGTAATTGATGTCTCCTCGAAGAAAAACAGACCAATGATTCGATTGCCGACAAAACCTCCCAGTATCCCAGATAAGTATCACTGCGCCTCTCCTATCACCTACTGTTTGTTTCTATCAATGATTCGATTGCACATGATCCGACACCACACATTCATCTAAAGCAGAGGATCACTGATGCCATTGTCACCATTGGTGACGGTATGCTACAGCGAACATGGCAAGAAAACGAGTACCGTCTTGATGTGCTTCGGCAACTAATAGTGCACATATAGAGGTGTATTAAATGAGGCAAAAAAAACTTAAATATATACGTCTCATTTTGTAATAATTTTCACTTGTCTTTTCATTTGCCTTTGTAAGAAATTTTGGAAATTTTAAAGAGACGTTATGGACACCCTGCATATTGTTCAGGCAAAGTATTTCATAAGTGTAAGGAATGTTGGCAAATGTTTATAGAATTCTCAGCGAGTTGGTTTAAAAGAGAAAGGTCATATTCAACATTATACAGCAAGAGCACAATTACAATCAGCATCTGACAGAAGACAAATCTTTCTGTATTTCAGAAAATATTTAAAACAACTGTGTATGCAGCCACTATTTCAGCTGATTTATTAAGCTATAAATGTTAACATTTTGACTAATATTTCACATTTGTTAAACATGTTCTCTTTGGGCAATTAAGCCACTTAAATCCGTGCTGTTCTTGTTTTGTGACCTCAGTGAAGTTCTAGAAGACAGCATTAGCCAGTCAGTACGCCTGGGAAGAGGTGTTAGGGTATAGTGAAGAGTATTTGTTTTTTCATGCATAACGGAGTCCATTCTTAATAAAATCGTGTAATCATTCACACAGGGCAATGTGTTAAGCAGCTTTATCTTATGAAAGGCAGGTTTTGGAACATTTAATAATTAATTTTTTTTAAAAAACTTTATATATTTGTACTAATGCTTTAAAACAGTAAGTATAAGTGTCATAAAATGACATGCATCAAATTTCTTAATAGTAAAGACACTTCATATATCCACACTGTCATTTTTAAAGTGTAGTTTGCTTTTTTAATGACTACTTCTTTGCCGTTATTTCCTTTTTATCTATGCAATGACATTGATCATATGAAATTACCAGTATTTCTTTGTCACCTATGTATGTGGATTTCATATTGGTCTACTAATTTAGTTGTTTGGTATAACTAGTGAAATATAATTTTTGTTGATCATGGAAGGTTATCTTTAATGATATACAAGGTTATTCGGAGAAAGGTGAAAACCAGGAGAATTGGCAGGAGAAGAGAACAATCTAGACCAAATAGCAGATTTGGATAGTGAGATAAATGGGAGAATTTTTCAGGTTTGGCTATTTTGACCTAGAATTTTGACTTCTCCAGTCATTCTCCTAGTTTTCACCTTTCTCTGAATAACCCTCATAGTGTCAGCAAAGCTCCGAGTGCTTCTGAGCTTTTTAATTTCAACAGGACAGCCTTCCAGTCCGTTTTGTGCTTCACCTCTACAAGTCTTCTAAACTGTATATTTGATTTTCTAATTATCACAATCTGCTGTACATTATACACCAGACCCCCCCCCCAAGTAGTTTACCCAATATACAGATAACAGAAAAGACAGACAACCCGTGTTAGAATCGGTCCTTAAATGGCCAGTTAAAAACAACTAATATCCAAGAAAACAAGCCAAGGTCTGGCAGGAGAGGTCCAAATAACCTGTTGGTACCAAATATCAGTTTGGTAACACAAGTCAGGTACTCAGACAAGCCATGGCCAAGAAGCATAGAAGGCAAGATTGTAGTCAAGAGACAAAGAAATAAGTTGAAAACCAGGAGATCAAACACAATATGAGCAGGAAGGCACTGAGGGACATCAAAACTATGTCTAGGCCCAGAGAAAAGACAGAAACCAACATTTAAAGCCTTGTGAGCCTTCTGACTGGCTGCGGCATAGTTGTACGTCAGAACAAGCGTTCTCTGTAATATAATCAGCAAAGGAGCATTATCGGAATGTTCCGAATTGTGAGCATCTAGGAATGATTCGAGAAAATACCAGAAACACCCAAAGAGTGCATTGTAAAACACCCTGTCAGACGATTTTGGAAGTATCCGAATCAAACCAGCCTGAAGGTAATACAGTCACATCAAAACTGGAGACCCCAACAACATGAACAGGGGTGACAACAACCTACAAAAAAATACATACAATTGTAAGTGATATCCGATATGATTAAATGTATGGTCTCCAGGAGCCATGCCGTGCCACATCTGTTATCAATTATCCCAAAGATTCTGACTCTTGCTGCTAATAAGCGACTCAGTTGGAATGCAATAGTGAGTCAATAGTGAGTCATTAATGGTTATCGGCTCACGCACAATTTATCCATTAGGGCCAATGTTAATGACTTTATTTGAATCAGGCCCATAATGTCAGCTGAAGAAGTTAATCCTGAATCTAATTACTATTTATTTAGATACATAGGGCCAATATTGTGAATGAAGATACCCCAAAGAATTACAGAGTATCAATATGGATAGGTACAATACAAAATGTTATGTGGTTTGTAACCTTAGTCATAATACAAATATTATCTATACAACATCTGTAAATTCTGTATCATTATGTACAGTATCTATTAAAAAAAAAAAGGTGTGCTCACACATCTAACCAGATCTCTGTTCCTATTTCTCTGAGTTTCGGCTATTCGGTTATTTGCTATACTGAAGACATTCAGGATATTTTGTGATGAGTTTATTTTGAGTCCTCATGATATGCCCAAGAGACATTAGCACCTAGCACATGTCATCTTTCATTGGGAGTTCAAGGACTCCTGGTGGATATTTCACCTAAATACATTATCTCCCAATATTGACATATATTTGTTTGTCTGCTCAGCACTTCTATGTTTATTGTTCATGTTTTGATTATTTGTCTATAAACGTATCTTTCACACATACGGATTTTAGCCCTTAAAGGCACAATTTATGACCTAATAAAACTCTATTTTCTGGGTTATGCATAATATATTGAATATATAAAATATTCTAGATGTTCTGCACCCCATCTCCCTGAGCAAAACCCCACTGGTCTACCAGGGGTAAAATATCAAACGTAAGGGCAGCTTTGTAGTAAAGCCGTTCCCTACTCCCCGCAGTCAGTAACAGCAGATATATTTCCTCACTGCAAACACAAACGATGGGTCTAGGTTATTTCAATCATATTACCAATGAGTGATGCACTTGAATCCAGAGGTAGCAGTTGTTCAAGTCCATTAAAATTGCTTACTAACCCACAACCAGCAAGTAGGAAAAAAAAGTCACAGAAAATATCTGGGGTTTTTTTGTTTGCTTTTTTTATTGTTCTAAACCGTGACTTGTGAATATTCATACACATCCAATAAACAAAATATTTTCCTCCACATGAACCTGATGATTGCTCATTATCAACTGTACGTAAATTTATATATATATTATTTACAGTTGTGTTCAAAATTATTCAACCCCCAATGCTGTAAAGGGTTTTAGGGAATTTAGTGTACATTTGTAATTGTATTCAGAATGAAATCAAAGGACTTTTTAAAGAACCATATGCAACTAAAATGACATCAATTGGTTTTGTAATACAGTAGTAAATGTTTCTTTTGTGAATTCTTCATTGACACAATTATTCAACCCCTTAAAGACTACCACTCTGAAGAACAGAGGTTCATTCAAGTGTTTTCAATCAGGTATTGAAAACACCTGTGGATGTCACGGAGCAGCAATAAAGCATAATAAGCACCAATTAGGCAGCTTTAAAATGACTGTGATACTCAGCTCCTTCTAGACATTTACTGGTGTGGTTACAAACATGGTGAAGTCAAGAGAATGGTCCAGGAAGACAAGAGAAGAGGTGATTACTCTTCACAGGAAGGGCAATGGCTATAAGAAGATTGCAAAGATGTTAAACATACCAAGAGAGACCATAGGAAGCATCATTCGCAAATTCAAGGCACTGTTGAAACGCTACCTGGTCGTGGCAGAAAGAAGATGCCGACTTCGACTGTTGTGCGCTACCTGAAGCGTAGAGTGGAGAAAAGTCCCCATGTGACTGCTTAGGAACTGAGAAAAGATTTGTCAGATGTGGGTACTGAAGTTTCAGCTCAGACAATACGGCGCACACTGCGTAATGAAGGCCTCCATGCCAGAACTCCCAGGCGCACCCCCTTGCTGTCTCCAAAGAATAAGAAGAGTCGACTGCAGTATGCCAAACGTCATGTGGACAAACCACAGAAGTTTTGGGATAGTGTTCTGTGGACTGATGAAACAAAATTAGAACTGTTTGGGCCCATGGATCAACGCTATGTTTGGAGGAGGAAGAACAAGGCCTATGAAGAAAAGAACACCTTGCCTACTGTGAAGCATGGCGGGGGGGTCAATCATGCTTTGGGGCTGTTTTGCTTTTGCAGGTACAGGGATGCTTCAGCGTGTGCAAGGTACCATGAATTCTCTTCAGTACCAGGAGATATTGGATGACAATGTGATGCAGTCCGTCACAAACCTGAGGCTTGGGAGACGTTGGACCTTTCAACAGGACAATGATCCCAAGCATACCTCCAAGTCCACTAGAGCATGGTTGCAGATTAAAGGCTGGAACATTTTGGATTGGCCATCGCAGTCACCTGACTTCAATCCGATTGAGAACCTCTGGTGGGACTTAAAGAAAGCAGTTGCAGTGCGCAAGCCTAAGAATGTGACTGAACTGGAGGCTTTTGCCCATGACGAATGGGCGAAGATACCCGTAGATCGCTGCAAGACACTTGTGTCAAGCTATGCTTCACGTTTAAAAGCTGTTATAACTGTAAAAGGATGTTGTACTAAGTACTAAGATTGAATGTCACTTGGGGGTTGAATAAAACTGATAATGATGTGAGCACAGAAAAGACATTTGTGGTTATTTCATGATAAATGTTATGTTATATTTGTCTGACCTACACGTGCCTCTTTGATTTAATTGTAAGCAAGATGACTGAATGATCAAAATCAATGTCAAACTGGCCAAAACAATCAATTTCAGTGGGGGTTGAATAATTTTGAACACAACTGGATTATCATTTTCATCATTTATATAGCACAAACAGTTTCTGCAGCGCTTTACAATAACCAAAAGGAACGAGATAAACGGACATATGGTGGAAACAAGAGGTGTAGAGGGCCCTGCTCATAGGAGCTTACAATCTAGAGGGAAAATTATATATATATATATTCTATGAATTGCTGGGATGTGCAAATTTGCTATGTGGAGGCTTTTAATCTCACTTTTTGCCCTTCACCATAACTTAAATGATATATAAACAGTTCTAGTTTTAAAGCAAAACTAAATTTATAATTTCATGTACCTTCTCTTTTTCTGGTAATGTTCTATGATCGATGGCTAACAATTTGGCAAAGACTGATCTTAGCATCTGTTGGAAATGGAATGTACAAAATGATATTTGCAATTATGACAATGCCAGACATTGAAAGCCAATTACTGCCTAGACATTTTAATGTGAAAAGAATTGACTGAGACTGCCATTATCACAAATATTTCCTTTTGTGCTTATTTTGACACTTCTCATTTGAGACAAACTAAAATAATTGCACGCATCCTACATGGTATAATTATTTGTTCATCGCAAATTAAATTGGTAATCACTTTGTACTCGGCATTCAATTGAAGTACAATGTGCATGATCTAATTTCAAAATGTATTGTTTTATTTTTTTTAGTTTCTGTGGTGTCATCGTGATTAAATCAACAATTCCTCTGCAGAACAAATAAATGCACATTAACCATTTCCACACCTAATGTATTTTACGTCTGCCTCATATGTCTCGTGTTGTTCTCTTTTATGGATGTGAATGGCAGCCACTTTACTAGTGCTCCAGGATATGTAACTTTAGAGTTGATATATTGAAGGAGAATTATAAAAGATTGCTGAAGGAAAATTGGAACTAAGTTTGAAACATGCAGTCAGCATGAAAACACTGCACTGATCCTGCTTTATTTTACAGTTCACATTGGATTTGTATTCGATACTGAATTGTCATAAGCTGCATGCAGTATTATAAGTATCCTTATTTTGTTCAATTTGGTCAAATAGTTTCAACGCTCAAAAGTTTAAGAATAGACTATAATTTCACCTGGTCCAGAGAAGTAGCGTAAAAAGGCAGTCTTTTTATTTATTATATTTTATTATTAGTTTATTTATTAGGTCATTTTTTATAGTATACATATATCATCATGATTATTACTATTATCAAGTTGAGTAGGAACATTTTGGAATAAAGCTCTTTCAATATATTAGCATAGGGAAATATCCCATTTAGCAGACATATTGGACATCTGTAATGCTTGCAGGCTATATTGAAGGGCGCTCCCAGGGCTGGCCTAGATGCGAATGGATGGAAATGCCAGTTTCTCTAAAGTAACATGAATAAAGGTTCTCATATGTAAATAAAATCAAAGAAGAGATCCCACGTGATAACCTACAGTTGGGTATTTATTTATTTATTTATTTATTTATTTATAAAGGATTTTACCAGGAAGGATACATTGAGATTTCTCTCGTTTTCAAGTATGTCCTGGGTTCGAGAACATTGAGTGGATACAGAAATACAAAATAGTAAAATGCAAGATATTAACACAAGACCAAATATACAGATTAACAGAAAAATAAATATGGAGGAAATAAAGTCATTATGTTACATGTTTACAGGTGCATTTCGTATTGAGGTACAGTGGCAAGAAAAAGTATGTGAACCCTTTGGGATTACGTGGAGTTTTGAATGAATTGGTCATAAACTGTGCTCTGATCTTCATCTAAGTCACAACAATTTGAAAAACACAGTCTGCTTAAAATAATACAAAACAAACATTATATGTTTTCATGTTTTTATTGAACAGAACATGTAAACATTCACAGTGCAGGGTGGAAAACGTATGTGAACCTTTGGACTTAATAACTGGTTGAACCTCCTTTGGCAGCAATAACCTCAACCAAACGTTTCCTGTAGTTGCAGATCAGACCAGCACAACGATCTGGAGTAATTTTGGACCACTCCTCTTCACAAAACTGTTTCAGTGTAGCAATATTCTTGGGATGTCTGGTGTGAATCGCTC
Source organism: Leptobrachium leishanense (assembly GCA_009667805.1). Taxonomy (NCBI): domain Eukaryota; kingdom Metazoa; phylum Chordata; class Amphibia; order Anura; family Megophryidae; genus Leptobrachium; species Leptobrachium leishanense. Next base: position 261,516,325 of record CM019067.1, on the reverse strand, counting down.
TCTTAAGGTCATGCCCCATTGATCTGGGGTTAAATAGTTCTGATACTGATAATAATCACGTAATTGAGTGTAGACACATTTTTCCAGAATTTTTGACATTACAGGGAGCAGTGATATTGGGTGGTAGTTGGATACTAAAGTATTGTCTCCACTTTTATGGATAGGTACCACCCTTGCAGTCTTCCAGAGTTTGGGTATGTATCGAGTCGCCAGTGATTCATTAATCAGGGTTGCGACAGGTTTTGCAATTGCTGGTGCACTGATTTTCAGCAGCATTGTTGGGACTTGATCAGGTCCAGACTGGTATTTCATTTTTTGGTTATGGAGAAGTTTAGTGATGGCACTGACAGGCACTGGCCTAAAACTGAATTTCTCTGGGTTACGGGGTCTTTGCACTGTTGGTGGGTCCTGACCTGCGTGCGGCCTTTCTGATTGCGTGTCATTTCCTAGCTTAGCAATCAGGGTGGTGGCGCATCCAACAAAATAATTATTAAAAGCATTTGCTACATCTAGGGGGTGTTGTACAGTTTGGTTGTTTACTTTTAAAGCAGCTGGTTGGGAGTGGCTGGGGGGTGCTTGTATGTTACTTATGATTTTCCAAAAATTTCTGGGGTTTGATATGTTATTGTTTAAATTTTCATTGAAGTATTGGGGTATCAGATGGTTAGTATCACTTGCTGTCATGTTGAGACATCCGAGGGTAAGTATTAGTACCTGTGGGATAGAAGAATGAGAGGCACATCCACTTTAGAGGATAGAGGGACTTTTTTCTCGTCCAAAGGATTCTCTTCATTCTAAGTATCGGACAGATGTACTGAATAGCCGATCGCCTTAACATGGGGTCAGGAAGGAATTTTATACATGTGACACCTTGCTAGAAGGATGTCCAAATGTTAGGATTGTAGATGATAAGGAAAATTTGGACACGAATGACATATTTTTCATGACAGGAGTTATTGTTGAGTATAATCCCTTCAACACCATACAATAACTGTAGCCCATGAAACACCATTTACATACTTTTTTTGCAGAATTTATATTTTCCCTGTAGAGAAGAAAATTCACAAATAGACCTCACTCCTGTCGCCCTGTGTGATTGCAAACAGCTAGCGGGAGAAGACAATTAAACAAAGTAGATCTCCAGCCAGAGCACCTACTAGATTGAGAACATTAATATTTAGGAGAAAGTGATTAAACACTCAATTTTGTGGACAGAAAAACTTTCCTCCTCATAGTATTGAAGAATATCTCCCTTATGATTGTGGTACTAATAAAAATAAACCTTTCAGTATGAGAAGACTGAGCACCGGAGTGGTACCGGCATGGCAAGATTCTGAGCCCAGGATGATGTGACGCACCACTCCAGAGATGTGTGGTGAGCAGTGAGTTGCAGGAATACAAATGGTTTGGAGCAGAGGGGCAGGACACGTAGAAGGATTGACAATGGGGAAGCAGGGAACAAACTAGTACAATGGGATGTTCGACACACTGGAAACTGCAGAGTATCCTGGTTTCCTGATTTCTTTTGGGTCTCTGCGGTGACGGAGCCTCATCAAGTGCGGAGGAATTCCGGATATACATATGAAGTTGTAGTTTGCTCTCGGAACCCTTATCTACACGAGGTGCTTTGCTCTGGCTGTGAGTGTTAAATCGATGGGGAAGAAAACGGCGAAATGGACTGAGAGGATGCCAGGTTCGGGACAACGAGACATCCAGGACTCGCTGAGCGGCACGAGGTCCCTCGCTGACAGCCTCTCTTCCTCCATCTTGCCTCCGGGAAACGGCTCTTCGGACGATGACGGATTTGCGTGGTCGAGGGAGAGTGGTGAGGACGCCGACCAACTTTCCTCTGAGACTCAGCTACAGGATCAGAAATCCAGGAAGGCTTCTGCGAAAAGAGCGGCTAAGGCGGCGAGCCGACGGGCCGCCTTTGCTGTGCCTTCTGATGCTGCTGCCGTCCAGACTGCCTCATCCGCCTTCCTGGCTGCTGCGCCGGGGGAAGATGTTCAACTTGCCACCAAAGGTGACATTAAGAGGATGATGAACGAGATGCGGGCCATGTGGAGCGCTGATGTGGCGGGTGTCAAGGCTGAGGTGATATTGGTGAAGGAAAACCTAGTGGCTGTTACTGACCGCATGAAGATCGTCGAGGACACGCATACTCACCTTTCCCATAAGGTAGACTCCCTTCAGCTACAACTTGAGACTTTGTCACGGACTGTAGAGACACTGGATGCCCGACATCGCCGGCGCAATGTTCGGGTCCGAGGGGTGCCGGAATCGGTACAGCCTGAGGAGGTTCTGACTTATACTAACCGCCTGGCGGCACATCTGCTGAAGCTCCCTCACGGGGCTCCGGAGGTCTTTGGTATGGCAGTTCGAGTTCGGAAGTCGGCGGCGGCCCCTGAATCGGCGTCCAGAGACATAATCGCAGTGGCTCGGGAAATTCCCACGAAGCAACGGTTGATGTCATTACCCACGGCCCGAGGAGTCACTACTTTCAACTTCTCCGCGATATCCCTATACAATGACATACCGTTCTTGACCCTGGCGGCACGTCGGAGGTTTCGGGAGGTGGTGGCCTGTCTTCGGGCTAAGGAGATTAGATATAGATGGGGTGCTGGTGGGACTCTGTCTTTTATTTTTGACAACGTGACATATGTTTTTGGGGACCCTGGTGAAGCGTGGCCTGTTTTTGACTCCATAGGGATTCACCGGAGATCGATCTCTACAATTGCTGGAGCCTCGGATCCACCATTGTCAGAGCCTAGTTGACTGTCTGCTGCCTAGCTGATTTCGTCTTTGAGCCCCTGCTGTGATATTCCGCATTTCCTACCCCCTTCCTTTTTTTTTTTTTTTCTCTTCCGCTGCGGACTCTTTCTGAGGACTTTATGTTCTTGTTTATTTTAGATATTAGCAGTGCTATGATGTTGTCCCCCCGCTTCTGTACCCCCTTTTATTTTCTTTACTTTGGCTACACCGGGTAGTCCCAGGAGCTAAGGTGTAGCATGGAGCACGGCTTTGCCCTGGGTGCCCAGGCCTGGTGCCAGTTACCCCCATGGCCTCTCCCGCGGTCTGTTTTTCGGCAGGCTGGGTATGTGCCAGGGGTGGCACATTTTTTCCTCATCCCCCCATTTTTTTTTTTTTTTGCGTTGCTTATTGGTTGATATGCTTTGGCCCTGCGAGGTCACTTTTTATTTTTCCATTTCTACTTTTGGATGAAACCCCCCAATTGGGGATGATTTTGCCGATATCTAGTTCTTCTCGGATGATTTTATTTCTTACAGCTATATATGTATTTGATACCTATGTGGCCCTGCGAGGCCTGCCTTACCAGATTGTATGTGATATTTTCGCTTGCAAAATAAAAACTTTAAAAAAAAATTAAAAAAATAAACCTTTATTTTAATTATTTAAAAAATGTGCATTTGCACACCAAACAAGTAACATCCAGTTTACAACTAATTTAGTTGAGCCTGTATGGCTGGTAATTACTGATTATATTGTGGTGGTCACTATTGATGGGGTGTTTGTAGCCCAGTGTGTGTAAAGTTGAAAATAATTTGTTTTGCTGCCCAGAGTGTGAAAAGTTGGGGTAAAAAAGGAAAACAAAAAAAAATTTTTTGAGGGAAGTATTGATTTCTACCAATGTTTCTGTGCACCAGCTAGAACTTTCATTATTACCTGGACATCTATACGCTTAAAGTAATCCAAGTGTGTCGTTCACAAGGAATTGTTCCTTGCTGCTGTTTGGTTACCCATATTTATAATATAAACTGGAAAATTAACCATTCACGGCATTACTTTGTTAATGTGTCCTGTCTATATGATTTGAATGTTGTGGATTATGAATGTCCTGGTACTGGATTATTAGGGAGCAACAACCCTCATATGACAAACCACATGCACCTTGCTGAATAATTGTTTGTTACTTGTTTGGTGTGCAAATGCACATTTTTTAAATAATTAAAATAAAGGTTTATTTTTATTAGTACCACAATCATAAGGGAGATATTCTTCTCTACTACGAGGAGGAACGTTTTTCTAGCTAGAGGGAGAAGTTCCCTCCCTTATTGTAAAACTATATAAACACACTTTATTTATGGATTACGATATTCAGGAAGAGTGCAAGATTAAAGGAGAGCTCTGGGGTCATTCCCTATTATACAGGGATAAGATTCAGAAGTTATGATTGCTGAAAATTCATGTACAGTACAGATACAAGGTGTTACTGTATTTTCCATACACTTGAAGCTGCATTGCTTACCTCTGTATCATATCACAAGCAGGATTTTTGTCATTTTTTGTTATCTGTCAGTAAGATAATAATGCAGACCCTGATTGAAATTGCGCAATATAAAGGAACTCAATTTACTATCTAGATCAGTGATTGCAAACCTTGGCAACCCAATTGTTTCAAAACTAAATGCCACATGATGCTTTGTCACAGATAAGGCTGGCTGAGAACCATTGAACATGTAATTTAGAAACATCTGGAATACCAAGGTTCACCATTCCTGAACAAATCTTTGTTTCTCAAAAAACATTTCTGTGACGGATAGCCTAATAGATAGAAAAAATGTAAACATTCAAATTAACATTATTTAAAATTTTTACCTATCTCAGTATAACAATATGGATGAAAAAATGTAAATTTAACTTAAATATTATTTATGTATACCAGATTTCAAATGTACGTTATGGTGACAATTTTTCTCAAAACGTCCTTGGCAGGTAAAGGTTCAAATTTGCGGAAGAAATAAATGTGCCAGTCTAGACCAATTCTAAGTCACGTTTGTCATTTACATGAGGCTTAGTATTGCATGGCCTCAAAAGATAAGCATTGCTTCTCTTTATTTCCAAGTCAATTCTTACATTCCTTTTCACAGGGATCCTGTGCTCTCCTTTCTTTTGGAAAGAGTCACTAGTGCATTTTTAACCACTGATTCAAAAATGCACTTTATGCTTACTGCAAGTAAGAAGGTGGTCATAATTAATGAGATCTCAATCCTTTTGAATTGGATAAACATATATACTCATCAATTAGGGTAGTTGGATGGTTACATGGTGATCTCTACTTATGGTAGAGATGGACACAACTCAACTAGGAGGAGTTCTCATTGTGGAGATCTCACCACAGTAGGCCATTGGTCGCCACTCTACATATGAATTGCATGAAGCTCCTAACAGTTCTCCTGGTTCTCGAGTACTTTGTCAAATCCTAATCAGACAGTTTAGATTTGGATGGACAATTTGGCAGTCATGATGTCCCACAGTCAAAGCATCTGGCAAAGTTGGCAAGGTTGTTTGAACGCTTTGTTTGATACAATGACTTTAAATTATGACAGACCATATTCCAGTTCTATCGAACTCAGTTCATGATGCATCCAAGAGGGAGGAGACTGGCATCTGGATTTGATGATATTTCAACATCTTAACCTGGCCTGGGGCTCTTAGATAAGAAAAACATGCTCTCTCTCCAATAGTTCAGCTGTTCGCATTATACAGTTGGAAACCAGACCTAGACACAGGTAGATCCTGTCCCGACCATTTCGCTCTGCCAATGAGCTGATGTTATCGTCTCCTCATACCCGCACCCCTAACTCTCGCCTTCAGGATGCTTTATAAAAGCCTGGAACTGTCACTGAATATCTCCACTGAAATATCTTCTCTCTTCCCAAAACTACATCTTGCCTAAACTGAATTTCTCAGCTTTCCCCCATCCCTGCCATCTATCTTTGTGCTCATTAATGGTATGCTCCTCAACCCAACACCTCAAGCTCTTTGCCTGGTGTTAATTTTGACTCTGACCTTACCTAGTGTCATCACATCCAGGCAGTAACCAAATCATCTTATTATCATCTTAAAAACATTGTTTTTTTCTGACGTAAGATAGGGTTACGATGCCATTGATAAAGGTTCCAGCTTCAACAGAAACGCTGCCTGAAAGACCTTCCTTCCTATTAATTTTTTTCTGGAGGGGGGGGTCCGATTGCCTTATTTCTATATTGGAAAGAAACTTTGATCCATTTTTTGGCCCCAGTAGCGGCAGTCTTTGAATATTTGATGACTGTTTCATTCTGATAAGGATTTCTACATGCATAATGTCTATCACTCAGCAGTATTGGCTGGACATGCGGGCCACATAAGAGTCCCAGGACAGTGTCCCAGAGAGTGTTGCTTCATGGAACGTATTCATCTCTATAACATCCTCCATTTTATAAATATTTTTCACTTTGGGATGTAGATATCCTTTTGAATTTTTAATAAATTAAGGCCAAATAATGATTTGACAACAATCCGCAACAAAATTACTGGCCCTCTGGTCATTGGCATAAGAGACATTGATGTGTCAATGGATTTCAGGGTCAGGTCTGGAGGGGATTTATTAGAAGTGGACCTGAATACTGCCACACAATTTTGATGGGAGCCCAGGTCTGATTTTTGTGTATATTCAAGTTATTACATTGGGATTTTATATAATAATTATTTTGACTTTACTGGGTTAGATTTCGTCTGAGCGTTTGTTTACAGTAGGCGACCGAAACTTCAGAGCCGCAGCTAATACTTACAGGTTGCCGCTGCACTTGGTATAGGACTGATAGCTATTTTACAAAAAGAAAAAAAAGTAACACATTCATGGGATATAGATGTTGACTATCCGAGCTGACCCTTTCATTTTGTGAGTACTCTGCCTTTTACACGGCTATTCTTGTAAACAATTGCAGGTGGCTTTCAAAATCCCATGAGCCTTTTCCATCGATTCTATTTCTAACCCTAATTGGCTCACCACTTCCTTGTATTGATCCTACATTTTATACCGCGGGAAACAATTTGTGAACGTTTTCTCTATATTGGCATTTGTTCATGCTACAACACAAAAAATATACGAAAGCTTCCCTGCATTTGCAAAACGTTTGTACATTATCCTGACACAATGATACAACTAAATTGACTTCCCATTTACAGCAAGAGAAATAAAACTAACATTAAGACAAATATAAAGAAATATATATACACAGCAATACATATAATTAATCTTAATGAAATACTAAATTATCTACGGTTTATTGAACTGTGTAGCGTAGACATCAATGGGCTTTCTAAAATGTACTGAAAATTAAGGAAAATATTCAAATTACAACCCTAGATCAGTGGTTCCCAACCGCGGTCCTTAAGTACCCTAACAGGCCAGATTTTAAGGATTACCTTGGGGAAATGCAGACTGAATCCTGTATTCACAGTAGCAAATCATATCACCTTTGCTGTGCTTCAGCTATCTGGAAAACCTAACCTGTTGGGGGTACTTGAGGACCGCGGTTGGGAACCACTGCCCTAGATGAAGACATCAGTCAAGTCCTGCATCAGCTCATTAAAAAGAGGTAATTTTGCCAGGACAGTAGACAGGTAATGTTATGTCATACGTGCGCAAACCCTGTAATGCCCACAATAAGTGAGATTTTTGTTTTACTTACAATTGGCATTCCAAGTGAAAGCCATCCCGCAACGACCAGGCAAACCTCATGAGTGAAGAAAAAGTCAAGTGAAAACAAACCTAAAATTTGAAAAAAAGATACTTGCAGTGAAATAATATAAACTACAATGTGACATAATATATTTTCTTGTGCAAATTGCTAGCATCGCATACCTCCTCCTGATAGTAATGGCAGTTGAACAAGGAGAGAACAAATTGTCGCAAGAGACAGACAATTAAGTTTGCGGAGATACTTAATCAATTTCTTAGAATGACATGAAGGAAAAAATAATCATATATAACATAGATTTATATTTGTAACTGTAAAATATTTGATCTGATTTTCAGGTAAGCTGCAAGGTGTTACAGTTTTTCCAACAATACATGCTTGGATGCAATTACTTTTGGATGCTTTGTGAAGGAATATATCTCCACACATTGATTGTAGTGGCAGTATTCGCAGAAGAGCAGCATCTACACTGGTATTATCTACTGGGATGGGGTAAGTATTGCATTGTATACTAAAAGTTACACAAATATTGAGTAAGGCTTACCTTGGGCAAACAGTTCTTTGCGGCTTATGCCAAGGTTTCTATCAATTTAATATTCGTGGCTACCCCATGTTTCACTGATTACATCGTATACAGATGGATGTGTAAAAATTATAAATTTAATAGTGTCATTATGGCAAATTTATATAACAAACATCACATTTGAAAAACATTTCTTCATCGGACAAACTATACTGTATATAAATCCCTTAAAATCCATTTTAATAGCAGGTGGTAACACCATAGGGGTTATTCTGAGAGCTGAAGTTGGCCCGAAAATGCACCGAACAGTGAATTTCCTCATATGGTGCATTTTCGTGGCCATCCAGCTATTCACAAAGCAGGCAGTTCGTCAAATTTTGGCAAATTGCCAGCAAAATACAGTGCCGTTTGACGGCAGTGGACTCCCTCATAGACAAGCAATGGTTAATCTATTCACAGAACACCGAACAGCAGTGAAAGGTTGTCGAAATGACCTGATTTCCGGTGCTTTCATTCGGCAGGTTTAATCAGGCTAATCCCATAGGTTTCAATGTTAAAAATATTCTTTTATCTAATATCTAATAAACCTTTTATTCTTTTAATCTGCAGTAAAAAGTCTCTTTAACCACTTCAATGCTAAGACGCGCTCAGCGCGTCCTCAGCATTGCGCGGTATGCGGAGGACGCGCTGAGCGCGTCCTCGCATTGGGGTCAGCGTTCGGCCGGGTTCCGGCCGATCGCTGCCCCCGGTGCGGGCTGACATCCTGGATGTCAGCCCGGCATCCGGAGCAGTGGCCGCCATTATTATGTGTCATCGCGCCCCCGCGATGACACATAATTCAGGCGCCCCCCCGCATGGCGGAGGAGGCGCCTGAAAGGGAGGGGGGAGGTCCTTCGGACCTCTCTCCCTCCCGATCGGCGGCTCACAGGGGCTTAACCCAGGCATCATTTGGAAGGGCACAGCCTGCCCTTCCAAATGATGCCTGGCATTAACCCCTGGGGAGCTGGATCGCAAATCGGCGCTGAAAAGCGCCGATTTGCGATCCTTCCCGGGAGCTGGCCGACATCTTGGATGTCGGCCAAGCTTCCGGGAACTCCCCAGAGGACTGGCGTCATCGTGCGTAGCACGATGACGCCAGTCCTAGCATTAACCCCTAACTGCCACGAACTGTGGAGATAGGGAGTTCCAATGAACTCCCTATCTCCCGATCCGTGGCAGTTAGGGGTTTAATTTTTTTTTAAGGATTTTTTAGGCATTTTTCAAGATTTTTTCGGCAAAATATTTTTTCCCAGATTTTTTTTCTATTTAAATAGCGGTTTTTCTTTTCTCTGTAATAGACCTTTTTATTATTATTTATAGGACCTTATATGTTAATTCCAGCCATTTTCATGCAGTAGTTTTTTGCAAACAGAGTGTCAAATTTGATGCTTTCAATCATTGGTTGTTGGCTTTTTTCTGCGACTCGTCAGCGGCGTTTGGCAGCTGTTCAGCAGGTTTGCGGCTGTCCAGAGGGTTTGCGGCAGCAAGCGGCAGGTTTGCGGTGGCGGGTGGGTTGGCGGCGGCTGTACGGCGGATATACGGTGGGTTGGCGGTGGTTTTTCGATTCGGGCGGCGGCCGATTCGCCGCACTTCGGGGACCCTACGGTGGATGCTAAATTCAGCGCAGGGTCAGGAAATCGGACTCGCCGAAGTGTGGCAAATCAGAGCGCACCGAAATGTCAGTGACATTTCAGTGCTCTCTGAATAACCCTATATGAATTGTGAAAATGGTCAAGTGATTAATTAGTAATGCAGGGTACTGCATACTTAACAGAAAAAATTCCCACTATTGTGGGACCCACTGACTTTCACATATATGCCCAAGGCACAACAGTTTTGTAAGCATTGTAGGTTCCACTTACATGTTTGGGAGTAACGTGATGTTGGGACCATTTCCTGTCTCAGCCATAAGTATATTTTTAAAGTATCAATAAGCTAAATGCAAGGATACAATTTCACATATAGAATTTTCCTAGAATTAATCAATCATAAGGTATAAATGATGTATAAGAGTACCTTTCCGCTTAACACCTAAAAACGTATATACATGTTTTTGCTCTGAAAATCATTAAAAATATAATATTACCTATAAATACCCACTTACTCACCTTTTAATGCGTGAATTAGGTTTTCGCTTTAGAGAAACACAATTGGTTGAAAGGCACTGAAAGGAGTCACCCAATACACTCACTGGAAAGCAGGATTAGGCACCCGTGGCCCTCCAGATGTTTTACAACTACATTTCTCACAAGGCTCAGGCAACCTGATGAGGAGCTATGCATCACAGGAGATACAGTTCCAAGGCATCTGGAGGGCAAAGGTTGCTGACCCCTTCCGTAAAGTGTAAAATAAGAAATTTTAACTAAATTTATTATTGCGCTAAAATGGCCTGGGAGAGGACAAATCTAAGGGAGAGCTCTGGGATAAATTACTATGGTACAGGGATACAATTTGGGTTTCTATAACTGCTAAAAAATCTCTGTGTGCCCACTTACAAAATTTTTATTTACATTTATTGGTATTTCGTCAACGTTTCATTGCTAATAATTACATCATAGTTGCTACAAATGCCTATTTGCACTATATTTCTAAATTTTTATTACATGTATAGTATTATATAGAAAGGTGAACGACTGTGTGGTAAAGGACCCCACCCAGTGTCTAGAAATTTTTATCCCAGCAAGATTGAACAAATACTTGGCAAACTAAGTAAATCAAATATATATAGTAATTACATTTTTAACAATCTGCACACATAATTGCTGGGTTTATCGTATATTTGTGTTAACTATGCCCCCTACCTTTCAAATAACTGTTATGCTGTTGCGGGTTATCCATTAAATGGCGGCGTTTGCCATCATATTATAAAAAGGGTGAAATCACCAATATTGTAGGGCCAAGAAATGCCGGCACTTCTCATAACTGAAATCCAGCAAGCAAAAGAAGAAGCTGCACTGTAAAGCTTCTCCTTTTGCTCCTTAGTCTTAAAGCAACTGCAACGGGAACAAAGTCCCAGTAGAACAAAACAAGGGGTCACGTCCCAAGCCCCTGGGTATTGTAGCTACAAAACCAATATTGACGTGGATATATCTAATTGGAGAAAATATACAAATCTATATTGAAGAAAAAGCGGAAAAACGCATAAAACAAGATGAATTTTTGTAGCCAATTCCCCCTATCTATATCAGTGGATGACTTGTGTTCCCCACTTCTATTGTAGTATTGGTGTAAAACCAATTTCGTTTCGTTTTTCGTTTTGAGAAGCGCTGGCGTTTCTTGGCACTGCTGTTCCAGTTATTTTAGCCAATAACTGGATAACCCATACTTTTTTTTCCCCAAAAGGCATAAGTTGGTAAAGGGGTTAATTATCTCCCATTTTTAATTCATTTTATTTTAATAGAGCTTATAATTCTGTTTTATTTATTTCAGGATTTCCATTAGTGCCTGCATCTATTCACGCTTTTGCAAGGACAAAATACTTTAATGACAAGTAAGGATTTTTAATTGTATCTCTTCGGTTGTGATACTGTATGCTTTTCTGGCAAATTAGTTTGTAATTCTCTAATTTTTCTATCTAATATAAGAATAATAGATTTAACAATGGATTAGAGGTAACATCACTTCTCTATGACTGTGGAAACACAGGTTTGAATCCCGGCAAGAGCACCTCTCCAGTAAGTGTCCGTGGGCAAGACACCTAACGGTTCATACTCGCCACCCAGGACATACTTGAATGAGAGAAATCTCAATGTATCCTTCCTGGTAAAAAAACTTTCTAAAAAAAAAAAAAAACAGGTTTATATGCTTGTCGATCCAAGTAGAGATTTCATTGATTGGGAGATTTTTATAGATATTTGTGGCACAATTGGAAAATACTAGTCTTAGTGGGTTTAATGTCTGACTTTAACAGACAAAAACAAAAATTGTATTACCTGCACTCAGAATCTTATGAACCTAAATTCAAAAAAGCAAGATTGTTTGTCTAAGGCTAGGGTCAGACGAACGCATTTTTCACGTCTACCGTCAAAAAGTGCGTTGATGCGTCCAAATGCATTTTTTCACGGAAGATGTGATAGCGGTCATACAATGCGCAATTTCGGCTGTGATTTTTTACGGATCCAAACCAGGAAACTTTCGATGTCTGGACATTATGTTGGCCGGACATGAGCAGCATCTGACGTCTCCTAATCACGCACACCCGCAGCACGTCAGTACTAGCGATTTGATGTTCTTGCAAAAATGCGTTCGTTTGCAGCTTGCGTTGCGCGGCCGAACTTTTGTGCGGCCGCACTTCGTGTGTGGGCCTGTGTTGGACATAATTTTCTGCTACCACGGCCATAATAAAGTGCGGCTAAATGCATGTTCGCACTGCGTTCGTCTGACCCCAACCTAATTAGCCAGCCATTGAGTAGTGAGATTGTGCACGCAACCATTTCTCCTTTTGTTGACTAATGTTTGATGTAGGACCAACAGCGGAAGCAGTGATACGTGAAAATTGAGCTTGAATAAAATTACTGTTTTTCAAGCTACATAACTATTCCATTCATTATTGTGCAGTGTTTACCATTCGTTTTATAAACCCTTTGTGCGCTCATTCCTTCCTAATCACGTGCAATTTTGCTTTTATTTAAGGTGTTGGATGAGTGTAGAAACAAATCTGCTCTACATTGTTCATGGTCCAATTATGGCTGCTCTACTGGTAAGACATGTTTTTAATACGATAAGCAAATATAACAAGCTATTTTTTAACAGCCGCACATCAGATAGCAACAATTAAGCAATTTGAATAGATTGTACTGTATAATACTATGGCTCCATTGCATATTGGTAATATATCCTCTAACAATGAATTTGATAACACAAAAGAGAAAATTAAACAGCAGTCTATTAAAATTTTACCCCTCCCTTTTTTCCCCTTTAATAATTGTGCAGATGCTGCTGACAGCATCTTCACAATTAAACATTTTTTATCAAGCATTCTTGGTGCAATGGTAAAACTCATCCTTTGGCCTGCACCATTCGACTCTGCCCCCGGCTTCCGCTCTAGTGCTTTCAGAATGCAGAAGTTCCTGGAGCTACTTGCATATGATCGATGCATGCTCCACTCGCATGCAAGTTCTGGGATTAGTGCTGTGCATGCACTGATCATTCCAAAAAGCCGCCAAGTGTCACAAGTGCTCGCTCCGGTGAACACTTGGCCAGACTGATAGATAGGTAATTTGTGTGCACCTTTTGCACATGCTATCAGCCCTTGACTGTGATCTCTGTTAACAATTGTTCTTGGTAGCGCATGCGAAGAGTCACTGATATCAGCACACAAAGTACGCTCACATCATCAGGTCCAAAACTGGCACTCGGGAGCTGGGGGATTCAAACCCTGTGTGGGTGTGGAAACAACTACATTTTACATGACTGTCACAGATAAAAGGGGCACTGGAAGCGAGGGGGCCACTCCACATAGCCTGACCTCTTCATAAACCAAAGTGGTCAGGGGGAGTAGTGTCCTTTTAAGTATGGATAAAAAATGGAGACTTATAGATCAAGAAACATTTTCTTATTATCCTCAGTGTAGCAACATTGAATTACATGTTTATCCAAGCTAATGATGGCAAGTGGAACGATAGTAGTGTTTGCATGAAAAGCACGCAAGAAAAAATTTAGTCCATAGGACCCAACTTTTGTATACCCTGGGGAGAAAAAAATATTCCAGTCAGACCTCATTCCTGCTAAAAACAAAGTGTGACAACCCTCCACAGGTCCAATAAACCACTAAATATACGTATCTTATTGCTCAAAGAACGTCTCCTCCTCTTGGCATTCGAACTAGACAGAAAATTTGAAACAACTTGAGCAAATCTAGACACAAAAAATATTGACAAACATAGCGTGATACTGCATAAAATGCAATAATCTATTAAGGCCCCCAGAGCGAATAGCACTCACAGGATATTTATAATAATAGGCACATCAAATATCTGTAGTTACCCCACCCCACAAAATGTTGTCAATAAATTTTCGGAAAAAACAGTCAGTGTTTGAATCCTTGCACTGACCTAGTACCGAGTGGCTGTTACGGTGATTGCACCTTCTGTCGGTTCAAAGCTGTACCCTCTAATGCATCAGGAAAGCTGCTCTGGAGATCCACGTTCAATTACCCGGCGTATCCAGAGTTTTCCATGAATGGTCAGGGTGGGGTAACTACAGATATTTGATGTGCCTATTATTATAAATATCCTGTGAGTGCTATTCGCTTGGGGGGCCTTAATAGATTATTGCATTTTATGCAGTATCACGCTATGTTTGTCAATATTTTTTGTGTCTAGATTTGCTCAAGTTGTTTCAAATTCTCATTCCTGCTACCCTGTGTACTGTAGAAAAGCTGTAATGAGATACCCCCAACATCACTGTAAAAATTATTTCCACAAACATCATTGCTACGTTATAACAACAAGGGACCAGACTAAACTGAGGGAGAGGTCTAAGGTCACCAACTACTCTAGAGGAAAAGATCTCGGTTCTAATTACACAATATTTCTATACAGTTCAGAAATGTAGGGCTCTATGTCAACCTTGGTGTAAACGTAAACAGAGAATCATCTAAACAACAAGTGAAAAACAAATTAAGACAGCCATTAGAAATAGCTGTAATTTGGAAGTATAAGTAGAAAACACTTTATTGACAATATAAGTGATACATCTGAATGAACAATTAGAAAATACAGAAACAAAAGAAGACTAAAAGAAAAATTAAAATAATGGTACAGTCCTAGCCAGTAGGTTTAAGCACCACTAAAATATGAGTATATTTCATCAAGAGAAAGTGTCACTGAATGGTATAGCCTCCTGACCCATATGCCTGGATGCTACCATGAAGGTAAACCTTAACACTAACGCTAAAACTTACACTAGTGTTATTTTTGCAGTTTATTCATGTCATAAAAATGATGTTAGTATGGAGGTCAATTGCAAATGAAAATCTACTTTAAGTCATCTTAATATACATTATGGGCACAATCATGTACCTGTAGCTAAAAACGGGATGCTAAAGGGGAAAATTAACGATTGCTAATTTCCCCTTTGGATCCCGGTTTTACCAGCAGATTACGGGGAAGGCGCTGAATCTAGCATCCTTACCACACAGCAGCCGCTAGGCTCACAGATCCTGGGGGGCAGCGCTAATGCGACGTCCCGAGCATCGGCTCCATGGAGTCCACAGGACGGGTTTTTTAACCTGTTAGCGAATCTGAGGCGGTCTATGGCTATGCCCATTTTTAAGCTAGCGACGATAACGTGAGTGCTAGCGTTATCTTGAAGGAGGTGATAGGGCCCTATGTATTTAAAAATTACTTTTTTACTGTTTCAATTTTCTCAGTAACCACAAGATGGTAATGGGCTGATAGGAAACCATCATACTCTGACTGGAACCTTATTGATATCTAGGGGCCACAAAGACACTGCTGCATCCAGATGCCATTTTAATCAATGTGTGAGGAGACCCAATTTATACGATCTTGCAAAACAATCAAAATTAAAAACACAAGATGTCGTTTTTACTATATACCGGGCAAAAACGGTTAATAAGCTTAATAAGTTTATAGGTTTTTACAGGCAGAACCTTTCTACACCATCTGTTTTATATTACTTTATTAAAAAAATTCCAGTAGAAATGTGAAGCAGTTCTTGAAAATGTCATATAAAGAAAATAGCACAGGAGGATTGTCAATTTTATGAATTTTTTTATTGGCAACAGTCAACAGGTCAAGAAGGGTGATGCAAGATTTAGGTGTCTCCTCAATGACATTGCATTTATATGTAGAAGTTGGTCTAAACAAATAAATTCAATACATTTTAAAGAACCTTTGCATAAAATCTATTTAAAATACTTAAGACTGTTGTTTTTACAGGTCAACTTGTTCTTCCTTCTCAACATAGTTCTTGTTCTTGTGACGAAGCTAAGAGATACTCATCGGACAGAATCCAATATGTATATGAAAGCAGTCAGAGCAACTTTAATACTAGTCCCATTGTTAGGAATTCAATTTGTTATCTTCCCATGGAGACCTGAAAATCGACTTGCTGGAGAAATATATGACTACATTATGAACATTTTAATGCACTACCAGGTATTAGTTGCTTGTTTTACATATCTATGTGTTTAAAACATCTTTTCCACCATAATCTATGGAATTCTTCCTGCATTTAACATGTGTTGAAAGCAAAAGTTCAGAACCGACTTTGTGGGATCAAATAATGTTCAGCCTGGCATGGTAAACTTAATTAAAGGGGCACTGTGTCCACCATGGTTAAATTAGCACAGTTTATTGGTCATGGGAAGCTGAATGTCTCCATTCCTCCCCTTCCCCCTCAGGTGCCCTATAACCCTGGTGCTGGTGACGAGAACGAAGGTTAGATTATAAGGATACTTTAATATACAAATGGGATAAGGGACCAGGATGGGAGTCGAGCATAATTAAATTAATCCTTCCAGTTCTCTCCAAACCCCTCTCCAATTTTTTAGATTGGAGTATCCACAACAATCATTTGTCACTGGTTTAATGAAACTGGTAAAATGAGCAGTTAAAGAGGTTTGTCTTGTATATCTTTCATGGTTTAGATGCTGCCATAGTTTAGCATTTTTAGATGCATTAAGTAAAGTAATTTCTCTAAATATTATCTTGAAGAATCACAAATAAATATTTCACATTTCATTTAATTTTTTTTTGACACAACATGAAGATTCTGGTTGTCACATGCAAATTATATTGTAACAGCAATCTGAATGCCCGACCCACCTTTCCACAAGGGGTCCAGGAGAGTTGATTCAGTACTCGAAGCAGAGGGTATTAGCCCCACCAAGAAAGTTTAGCCAATTAGGCTACCTGGATATATTATTAGAAATTAATACTTGTTAAGTCCTGCCTCTAGCCACTGGCTGGACATTGGCTGGACATTGGCTGGACATTTGCTCCAACGTCCAGCCTCCCCACTGGCTCTGTGACAGCGATGGCCAGTCAGGTCCGAAGGAGAAAGGGGGACCCTGATGTGAATTCAAAGGTAGTAATATATTTGATAAAGGGTTGCAATGTGTGGGGGATTCATGCAGGGTCAGGAGTAGTTAATGTTTAAGCCCCTATAAGCCCTCCCAGTTTTAACCCTACAGTGCCACTTTAATTTATGTGAATTATTGAAGGCATTTTGGTGCATATTAAAACCATTTACATATACAAAGACGTAACAACACATGTTATCACTCAATTTTTAATTATGATTTGAAAAATAGAAGAAACAAATAATAATACAGTTTATACAGTTTCCAAAGTGAACCTGCCACCAATGGTATATGTTCAAGACCTAATATCACAGACGGGGAAATTTATATGAATTAGGAAACTGGTTGCTACATGTTGTAAGTAATAAGAGAAGTGTAACATTTTGCAAGCTCTTTCATAATATTTGTTATATTTATATATATATATTTTTTAGGGATTACTTGTGGCAACGATTTTCTGTTTCTTCAATGGTGAGGTAAGTCTAACAAAATGAATGCTAGCTTGATGATGAATAAAGATAAACATAGACGCATGGGATAACATAACTGATTGTTTATGATACCATAAGAGGATATTGCCATATTTTATAGATTAGAGTTTTAATATATTCTTAAATGCTGTAAATTTCTTCATTCTGACTCTCTTCTTATTTCATGTATTTATGCAGTATTCACATGTCTTGCAAGATTGGTACATTGGTCTATGATAATAATCACCACAGAATTTTTTCTCTTAAGATTATTTTTGGAGATATAGATTAAATAATTAACGAATAATATTAATATCAAATTATATAAAATGCACTTTCATTTAAGCTGAAATAGCCACCATGCAAAATACAAAGGGAAAAATACAGGGTTATTCAGAGAGAGGTGAAAAGCAGGACAATGGCTGGAGAATGGAAAATTCTAGGTCAAAATAGCCGATTTGGAAAGTGTGATAAATGGGAGAATTTTTCTGGTTTGGCTATTTTGACCTAGAATTTTCCATTCTCCAGTCATTCTCCTGCTTTTCACCTCTCTCTGAATAACCCTGTTAGAGTGCACTGCAAACCAATAAAAATAAACTGAGGTGTACAACAGCAAGGTAATCCACAAGATGCTCCTTCCTTAGCACCATAGGAACAGAGAAATAAAACAGAACAGGAAAACTTTCATAGCAATAGGAAAAGATTCTGGAACCCGGATTCTGTAAATAAAAATCGACATCCTCCACAATAATTCCAGATCGAGTTAACTTGAGTTTGGTGGCACGACAAGAGGAGGATCAGCACCCAGGCCATTATCTGAAATGGTTTTACTGGGATGGATTCCGCACCTCGTCAGCTTTCCGACGGAGAATGGGAAGCAACACTGCTACAACTTCAACTACTTAGATGGATATCATAGAGGTGGCGAGCGGTTTGGCCCTCCCACTTCCCCCCTTTCTTCTTTTTCGGGACACGTCTTCCTCACCCGCAGACCACCCCCCCTCTTCATTACCCTTTACCACTTGAATACTGACTTCCTGCTACATTCTTTGATCCTCATTCCTCCCTTTTTTTTCTCCCTTTCCCTCTCTCCTCTCTATTTTTCTCTTCTCTCTCTTCCTATCACTCTCTCTTTCTCTTCCCTTCATCTATCCTCGCTCCATTGCTTTTCTGCTTCCCCCATCCTTTTTCCCCTTTCCTCTAACTTGTTCATTTTTTTTTTTATGTTTCAAAAATTTTATTTTACAACAAGTCATAAGTATAATAGACATAAAAAGAAAATATCAATATCCAGCAAGGGAACAAAAAGGGACAATCAGATAGGCAGAAGTCAGCAAAATCAGAGAGGCAGTGGAATCCGCGGGCTAACAGCAAGTAGGGTGTCTGTGTAGACAAAGAAAAAGTGGGGATGTGAGACTGCCCAGAAAAGGTGGCATCCCTGGCTCGCTCCAGAAATCTCGCAGGGAATTGGAGGCCATGGGAGAGGCCACATGGCTGGGTGATCTGGGGCCAGAAGAAGCAGTCAGAGCCATGGTACCCACTCCAATGGCTCGCCCAGTCCTACCCATTGTCCCATACACAAAAAAAGGGGGGAGGGGAGCAAGTGTAAACACAGAACCAACACATAACCAACTCTCTGTAAAACAAGGTCCGCAAAAGAGTGTCTTCAAAAAGTGTCTCTGAATAGGTGAAGTGGGGGGTCATCTCAGAAGGGCAAGGTCTCAGAGGGGATTATCAGGGCAGCCAGCAAAGTGGGGAGTGCAGGCCGTAGTGAATGAACCAAACAAGGTCCCTACGGGGAGGGGGATGTCATCATGGTAGGGGGGTCGTCAAACATTAGGAACGGTATGCAGCCAAGGATCGGTAGCCAGTAAGGAGAGGAGTACATGTCCCAACTATAAAGAGTCAGCCAGTGTCCAGCAATAAAAAGAGACATTCAGCCCCCTCAGGGACAGCACCCAGCAGGAACATTCCAAATCTCCTCACAGCAATACACTCCGTGTTCGTAGCGTTTCCAGCCACATCCATTCCCCTCCGCCGCCCTCCATCCAGCAGATACAGCATGCCCGGAACCGGCGGCCCCTCCAGCGGCCTGTCATTCGAAAGAAGTGTGCCGCTCGGAAGATCACTCACAGCCTCCTTTGTTCTGGGCCCGGTCTGGGCGACCAGGGCCTCTCCTGGATGCACAGAACGCCTCAGCTCCGCCTCTGCAGGGATGTCTGATGGCCACGTCTCAATAGCGCCGATCGTAGGCCTAGGCCCCAGAACCGCGTCTCCAGGTATCCACTCATCCGTTACTGCAGTCTCAGCGAGCAGCGCAAATCGCAAAGCTCCATCCAGAACTCCCCGAAAGACCTCCAGAAAATCACGCAGGTCTCCCCGAGTCAGCGGCTGATCATCATAGGAGGACAGGGAGTGTAGGTAGACATCTAGCCGCTGCAGCGTGGCATTTAGAGTCCCAGAAGGAGGGGGGAAGGTCACATCAGGGGAGGCATAAACGGCCCTGCAGCAGGGATCCACCACCGGACAAGGCATCACTTCCAGTTTCAACCCCGATGTCAGGCGAGAAGGCAGCATGGGAGAGGCCGCACCACACCCCTGGTCAGGCGTGCCAACTCATAAAATGGCCTCTGGCAGATGGTCCCAAAGTAGGTCCGAGGCCACGAAAGCACCCCTAATGTCCACCTAATGGAGCCGAGAGGTACAGGGACGGGTCAGCAGGACGCCAGGCACATACCCCTCCAGCAGACAAGCAGCAGTCGACAGCAGGTCACACGGGTCAGCTTATAAACAGCAAAGTCTCAGGAGCACGTCTAAAGTGCGACCACATTTATCAACAGTCAGCTTCGGCCCCCTTGTTCATTTCTTCTGATATATCGCCTCTATATCTCCCTCGGAGAAAGGTTTGCTTTCATTCAGATCGCTAAGGGGAAGTACATTATCCGTATAGTCATTTTGATGAAAATATTTGCCCATTTATTGAATTTCATATATAACAAATTGATTATACCTTGCACTATTATACATATTTTTGATTGTACAATGTGCTTTTTGTATTTGCAACGGAACCTCATATATTTGTACCTCTGTGAAACGTTGCTTTTGAAGACAAAAAAAAAATTGAGCTTGGGTACCTGATGGTGCATTCGAAGATCATGATAATGCGATCATGGTAGTGTCAGGCATAACATGTTGAAATGCAAAGAAAAAAGTGCTAGAATAATAGTGAGCCCATTTATTTGAACAGTTTATGCTAGAAGAATACCAATTATGTATATGTTGTTTGCTCAAAGTGTGCCTAAATATGAGCAATACATGATGCCTCTCAAGAGCATTCAGAATAGACCACAGGATTGATTTTTATGTGTTTTAAAAAATGACTGGAACTTATACATTTCCTAAATTGCACTAAAAGTCATTTTTTCTCCTTCATATAGTATATGCATTTTTATGTGGGTGTGGGGTTAAATGCTGTCTAATCAGCCACAACGTTTTCAGGCATATAGAAGAACTCTTTTCTAAAATACCATTTTAATTCTCAATCGGGGTTGTTCTTATTTGCATCAAAAAGAACCAGCTTAATTTGCTTCAGAAGTAAACTGAATATTAACATGTTTATAACCTGAGAAATCACAGAATGTGCGTCACAAATCTGCTTTCAGTCGCAAACAAACACGAATGACTATAGGCTATTAACCTATTCATAATCAAATCTTTTAGCAACAAATTTCATGTTAAAATGCAGCAGTGCTTGGAATCTTAAAGCAATATTAGAAATGCTCTTTGGATGACTTCTAATAATGTATTATTGCTTAACTAAATATGTTGATTGTTAGCATCCAGTAGTTAGTTCAGGTGACCTCTGAAATGCATAATTCAAGAATATACAGTATAATTATCTGACCCAGAACAATCTGACTGTAAATTCAAAATTATTTTTCTACAAAATTACTTATGTATGTAATTGCATTTTATTGCGACATATTCATATCACCTTGGTGCAGTGGCGACTCTAGGGACAATATATGGGGGGGCATATAAGATACCAGTCAAAACTGTGGGGGCACTACCGTAGATACTCGAGTATAGCGCGACCCGAATATAACGCGATGGATAGAGATTTTTTATGTAAATGAGAGAATACTCAAGACTTGAATATAACGCAAGGAGCAAAAGTATGCTGTACTGGAAAACAATTAAAATCCTTCCAGGTTCTCTAAAACACAGTCAGGCTACCCCTCAGGCCAGGGTGCTCTGCTCTAGAATGATTGCAGTTGTTACTTATGAAGTTGGCGGCCATCGGTCTTCTTTACTAGCGATTAAGGCTAGGGTCAGACTAATGCATTTTTCGCATTGTCCATGAAAAAGTGCGATGAACGAATGGACGTATTTTTTCACGGAATACGCGATAGCGGTCATACGATGCGCATTTTCGTCCATGATTTTGTATGGATCATCAATAAAACCCTTTTTGCGTCTGGACGTGATGTTGGCTGGACATTAGCAGCGTCTGACGTCTCCTAATCACGCACACACGCCGCTAGCGGACGCAGCGCACTCTGTACGTCAGTACTAGCGGTTTGACATTCTCGAAAAAATGCGTTCGTTTGCCACCTGCGTTGCGCAGCCGGACTTTCGTGCGGCCGTTCTTCGTATGCTGCCCAGCATTGGATGTCATTTGCTGCTAGCACGGCCGTGATTTAGTGCGGATAAACGCACGTTAATACTGCGTTAGTCTCACCTTAGCCTTAGATGGCCAGCAGAGACGAGCGAGGTGAATGATTGGCTTAAACCGAGCTTGCCCTCTGGCCATGATGGATCCCACCTCTTCCCGTATCCGGGAGTTCCTGAAGTGTTTGCAAGCGTCAGGGAGCCCACATTCACTTCAGCGAGACTACTGGAACTTCCGGGAGACTTGGGATCCAGAGCAAGGAAAGTTTTTTTTTTTTTTTACACACGCGATGCAGATGTCTCGAATATAACGCGACCCCTCCAATTTTAAGGTAAATATTTGTCACCAAAATCTAGCGGTATACTCAAGGACCTACAGTAATAATTTACACCACTAAATCATACTACTGAAAAAAACTAAATAAGTAAATTTACAGTAAATAAGATTCCAAAATCCCAGAGTAATGTGATGCAATGATACCTTTCTGTTGTACTAACCTGATTCAATATTTTATTTGCCGCAATTCGGCAGTTTTCACCACCGTCCGATATCTGCTTCAGCGACTCCAATTTTTCGAAAAATATGGTGACCAGTCGCTAAATAGGGAATTCACCATATTTTTGGTGAAATTGATTCCTTGAAATGTGACAAAAAGCAAATGATCTAAAATTGAATAGACCCTTTAGAGTCTAACTTCCATAATAACCTTTAAAATGCCATAAACCCAGGGGAATACAATAAACATGTAGCGTAATAACCCCTAAAGTGCCGTTAATCAAGGGAAAACGTGAAATTAGTAGACTGTGAGGCATTTAGCCTACTGATAAGATGAAACACAAACATATGATATATATTCTATATCACATACTATTCAAATATACAATGTAATAAAAATATACGAATATATTCCGAAGAAGTATAACTGCACAGTACTACCCATTAACCCTTAAAATGCCATTAATCAAGAGAAAGCATGAAATTAATACACTGCAGGGCATGTAGCCTATCCATTAAACCTTAAAATGACAGTTCTCAAGAGAAAACGTGAAATATATATACTGTGCGGCATGTAGCCTACCCGTTAACCCTTAAAATGCAATTAATCAAGGGAAAACATTAAGGGCCAAATAACATACTTGGTGCTAACGTTACCGCTCACCTGCATACACATATTACAATCCAAATGCTATCGGGTTAAGTAACCCGTTAGCGTTTGGTATCTTCCGCTTTTCAGCGCGAGGTTACTGTACTTTGTGCTCCCTATACTTAACACGAGGAGCGCAAAGTGTTAATCAGCGTTAGGATTACAATCTACTAGTGCTGATTAACGTCCAGCCGCGGTTAACAATAAGTTAACCAGTGAGCCAGGACTTGGTGCTAATGGGTTCTGCTTCTGCAGAATCCGTTAGCACATCCAGAAACCCCCCAAAAGAAATCAAGATACTCACCTCCTGTCCCACGGCGAGGACTGTGGCTCTGTCCGCCTCCTCAGTCCGACGGGAACAGGGAGAACTGGGGGGGAAGTCCCCCCAGTCTCCCCCTGCGTATCACTACCCTGGCCGGCCTGATCTCGCAAGGCAAGATCCGGCTGGTCATGTGACCGCCGGCGTTCGCTTCATTTGAGTCCTATGGACTCCATTGAGAGGATGCGCTTAGCTGCACTTAGCGCTGCCTCGCGCATCTCGGGGCTTAGTGCCCGCAAACAATGCAGGCAGCTTTTTTAGCGCCTGCATTGTAATCTAGCGGTAAAACGGGAACGCTATGGGGAAAACTGCGAGCACAGTTTTTCCTCCCTAGCGCCCCCGTTGTACCACTAGGACCGTATTTTGGCCCTAAATCAGTGTTTCCCAAACCTGTCCTCAGGACCCTCCGCCTCGCCAGGTTTGCCAGATATCTGAAGCACAGCACAGGTGATATGATTTGCTGCTTAGTGATTGCAGGATTCAGTCTGCTTTTCCCCAAGGGATCTGCAAAATCTGGCCTGGTTGAGGGTCCGAGGAGAGGTTTGGGAAACACTGTCCTAAATGAATACACTGTGAGGCATGTAGCCTACCCATTAACCATTAAAATGCAATTAATCAAGGGAAAACATTGAATGAATACACTGAGGCATGTAGCCTACCCACTAACCCCTTAAATTCCAGTAATCAAGGGAATACATGAATTGTATACACTGTAAGGTATGTAGACTACCCATTAACCTCCCTGGCGGTATTCCCGAGTGTGACTCGGGGTTAAATTTTGCTACTGCGAACGGTAACCCTGAGCCACACTCGGGCTGGATGTTTACTCACCTCCTCCTGGCTCCCTCGCTGTCCCCCAGTGTGATCGCAGCGAGCTGCTTCCTGGATGGCTCCCTGCGAGTCACATGATGCAGAGGGGCTGGACTGCAGCAAATTTCATTCACAAAACTCACTGAATACAAATGGAAATGTTTATGAACGGCCACTAGGTGGCAGTACAGGATAAGAAATAGACCATACATCGTCTCACCCTTGTTCTCAGAAAGATTTCAGTGTTTTTTGTTGTATTTTATTGAATATCATTTATTTGCATTATTTTGGATAATTATTTTTGGGATAATAAATTATTATTTCGTGTTTCAAACTTTATCGGACTCCGTGTATTTACTATTTTTTTTAAATTAATTAATTAATTTATAAAGGATTTTACCAGTAAGAACTCTTGATTGCACGGATTTCTGTGCGTGATTCCTAATTATTACAGGCTAACTATGTACAAAAACACGTTTCCTTTAAAAAAAAATTGATACGCTTTTAGACACAAAATTTTGAAAAAATTAGACCGCCAGGGAGGTTAACTGCTAAAATGCCAGTAATCAAGGGAAAACATGAAATGTATACACAGTGAGGCATGTAGACTACCCATTAACTCCTAGAATGCGAAAAATATAAAATGTATACTGTGAGGGATGAAGCCTGCCCATTAACCTTTAATATACAACTAAACCAAGGCAAAAATGAAAGAAATAAACAATATGATATATAGTCTGACCATTAACCCTTTCACTTCTGAGCCATTTCAACCCTGTGGGATTTTTTTTAAACTTTTTTATTATTTATGATTTTTAGTTTAAACTAAATATGGTCATGTTGGGTATCATTGGAATGGCCAAACTCTGCCCTTTCCAATGACAAACTACCATGATGCATGGGGACAAAGATACTGTGGTCCAAAGAAGTGGGGGAAGCTGGATGCTGATCCCTCTTGGGGGGGCAAGGAATAACATGGGGGGAGAGAAATTGCCCCCCATGGCCCCTTCTAGAGATGCCTATGCCCTGGTGAAAAGTGTCTATTCAACTTCTACCTGCATTTTGTTTTGTATGTGCAAATGTAGATTTAATACACTATTAGGTTGAATCTATTAAAATACAGATAATTAAGCTAGCACATTGCTCTGTGAAGTACGCTCATTTATAATTATGCTCATCAACGGCCTTGAAACATGAATAAAAATAATGTTCCACAGAATATATTATGTCCTTAAACATGTCTGTAAGTTATGTAATAGGCTCAGAATATATTTAAATGTAGTCAAAGCGTACAGAATTGCTTTGTCAGCTTCAATTTATCTGAATTGATTAAGGTTTACAAAACATTTAAAATAAATTCTCAGTTACATCAAACTATGACAACCTTTTCACTTTGTTAGTTGCAATGTTAAGGTTAAAATATGTTTCACAGCATGTAGCAGTAGAATATTTGAAAAAGACTTGTTTTCAGTTTTTATTAAAGTTTACCTTAACAGAATATTTTTAATAAAGGCATACTATCAAAAGGATTCATTTTCATTTAATTTTTTTACGACTAAGACCAATTTAACTTGACCTTGACCTTTAGAGAGAGAGAGTGAAAGAGAGATCAATTAACCCTGCACTTGACAGGCCCTATTCCAATATTGCTGAAAATGATTTGACATTATATATAATGTCTCAATAATTTATCTTATCCCTAGGAATCACTATTTTTCTCTTGGCGCAAGCTGGGCACAACTTGAGTATATTCCAGTAATCCATGTCCTTAGTCTGCTTGTCTTCAGCAAACTTTGTGGGCCTTCTTATGCATCATCTTTAGGAGAGGCTTCCTTCTGGGACGACAGCCATGCAGACCAATTTGATGCTGTGTGCGGCGTATGGTCTGAGCACTGATAGGCTGACCCCCACCCTTTCAACCTCTGTAGCAATGCTGGCAGCACTCATACGTCTATTTCCCAAAGACAATCTCTGGATATGACGCTGAGCACGTGCACTCAACTTCTTTGGTCGACCATAGCAAGGCCTGTTCTGAGTGGAACCTGTCCTGTTAAACTGCTGTATGGTCTTGGCCACCATGCTACAGCTCAGTTTCAGGGTTTTGGCAATCTTCTTATTGCCTAGGCCATCTTTATGTAGAGCAACAATTCTTTTTTTCCATATTCTCATAGAGTTCTTTGCCATGAGGTGCCATGTTGAACATCCAGTGACCAGTATGAGAGAGTGAGAGTGATAACATCAAATTTAACACACCTGCTCCCCATTCACACTTGAGACCTTGTAACACTAATGAGTCACATAACATCAGTGAGGGGAAATGGCTGATTGGGCCCAATTTGGACATTCTCACTTAAGGGTGTACTCACTTTTGTTGGCAGCGGTTAGACATTAATGGCTGTGTTAAAGTTTTTTGAGAGAACAGAAAATTTACACTTTTATACAAGCTGTACTCACACTACTTTACATTGTAGCAAAGTGTCATTTTTTCAGTGTTGACCTAGGCAAGCCCCAGACTGCCGGCCACTCTATGTAAGCCCCAGGCTTCGGCTCACTGAGCCATCGGCCCACAAGGATCCTCCCGGTAGTCCCAATGGCCAGCACATGCCTGCACACAACACATGTGCATCTACACAAGTATTATTAAACCCACCCTCCTATACCCAAGCAAATATTCTGTGTCACAAAACACATAGGCAGGATGCCCAGTACCACCATGCATAGGTACTGCCAAACCATGCGCAAGCAATTATACATATGGGCCTCCATATAGCCGATCCATGGCACATGGACATCTGGATGTAAATAAATGACAAGGCCTTTGTTCAAACTTTCCAATAAATACCATATTACGCCACACAGCTAGATCCATCAGAGCAAGAAAGCAATGCATGTAATACAAAACAACACAGCAAGAGCAATGCACGGGCGATAACATGCTTGTAGTTTTTGAGTGGCACTCTCAGTTATTTTATGATTAATTGCAGAAAAACTAAGCATTCTGAAGGGGCGAAGGACTTTAAGATGCATAGGAAAAGACAAAAAAAGACAAACAAATGCAAAATAAATGTATATAAGTTCCATTAACTTTTTGGAGGCAGGATCCATGGATGTCTTTGAAGGCAGCCTGTCTGTGATGTGATGCTGCCTCACATAAACCCCTATTGCCCTATTGTAATGCTGCTCCAGAGTGGACACAGCATAGCTGGCAGGAGGTGAGTGATAAATCACTGGTTCCTTGTCAGCACCAGCTATCTGCCTTCATGCCATGATAAGGATACCCTGTGTGGCCAGTGGTACACTGAGACGCTGGGGTTACTGCTTGCCGCGATAGTGTTCGGCAGCTCCAGAGACCATCCGGGCATGCATTTAACCTTTTATGTACAGAGATAAATATGTGCAGCAGCTCCTGCCTCTCTCTAATTAAATTTTTTACCAATAATTTTCCACTGACTCAGGGCCCTTGAAACCCTTAAGGACAGGCCCCTCTTCTTCATGGGCACTCTGGTCTGGTCAGTCCGCCTCTGCCTCACCCTGTGCACTCCAAGCTCTCCACTTACTCTCCTGCACTGCGCAAATTCCCACACACTCTGTGCCCCCTCACACTCTGCACCCTTCACTCTCCCTACACACTCCTGCACCCCCTACACCTACTCCCTGCACACAAGTGGCCTCACTAGGGTTGGTGTCATCCCCCGCACTCTCCTTGTGACGCCACTGCTTGCGGTACATCCCATATACAGGTGCCCATCGCTATGCCACTGAGCCAAATGCCTGTAGTAGTTTTTGGCTTATAACTATAATGAGAAGGGGACTTGCAATGCCTAATTACCTCTTTCAAGCTACCTCATGATGCTGCAGGTCCTTGTTGTCTACCACTTTCAGCTTTGTGTTTTTTTAGGGGCTGTGACTTCAGTTCCTTTTCCTCAAAATAGACCTGAAATAAACCTGACTATAATGTCACCTTCTGCTTCCACCAAATAGCAGTTGCTCTTATTAGAGTCGGTAATAGGTAAATCGATTTGAAGGGGACAGAGGATTTGGATTTGGGTTTGGTTTTGGTCCCAAACTTGTAATAGTGATTTGTTGTTTTTTTAACTTCTCAATGGTTCTTAAACATAGAAACATAGAAACATAGAAAGATGTCGGCAGATAAGAACCTTTCGGCCCATCTAGTCTGCCCAATTACATGGATACTTTACCTGGATTTATCTTTTGTTTAGGATAGCCTTATGCCTATCCCATGCTTGCTTAAATTCAATTACTGTTTTGGCCTCTACCACTTCAACTGGAAGACTGTTCCATGTATCCACCACCCTCTCAGTAAAATAATGCTTCCTGATGTTACTTTTAAACCTTTGCCCCTCTAATCTAAGACTATGTCCTCTTGTTTTGCTACTTTGTTTCCTTTTAAATATACTCCCTTCCTCTACCTTGTGGATTCCCTTTACGTATTTAAATGTTTCTATCATATCTCCTCTGTCTCGTCTTTTTTCCAAGCTGTACATGTTAAGATCATTAAGCCTTTCCTGGTAACTTTTCTCCTTCAAGCCGTACACCATTTTAGTAGCCCTTCTCTGAACTCTCTCTAAGATGTCTATATCCTTCTGGAGATACGGTCTCCAGTACTGCACACAGTACTCCAAGTGAGGTCTCACCAGTGCTCTGTACAGTGGCATGAGCACTTCCCTTTTCCTACTGCTAATACCTCTCCCTACACAACCAAGCATTCTGCTAGCATTTCCTGCTGCTCTATTACATTGACTACTTACCTTTAGATCCTCTGAAATAATAACCCCTAAATCCTTTTCCTCAGATGCTGAGGTTAGGACTGTATCAAATATTCTATATTCAGCCCTTGGGTTTTTACTTCCCAGGTGCATTATCTTGCACTTATCCACATTAAAACTCAATTGCCACAGCTCCGACCATTTTTTTAGTTTACCTAAATCATTTGTCATTTGGCTGATCCCTCCAGGAACGTCAACCCTGTTGCAAATCTTTGTGTCATCAGCAAAAAGACATACTTTTCCATTAATACCTTCTGCAATATCACTAATAAAAATATTAAAGAGAATGGGTCCAAGTACTGACCCCTGAGGTACCCCACTGGTAACAAGACCTTGCGCCGAATAAACTCCATTTACCACAACCCTCTGTTGCCTGTCACTCAGCCACTGCCTAATCCATTCAACAATATTGGAATCCAAGCTCAAAGATTGCAATTTATTGATAAGCCTTCTATGCGGAACAGTATCAAAAGCCTTACTGAAATCTAAATAAGCAATGTCTACTGCACCACCTGTGTCTATTATTTTTGTTACCCAATCAAAAAAATCAATAAGATTAGTTTGGCATGATCTCCCTGAGGTAAACCCATGTTGTTTCTGATCCTGTAATCTATGTGTTTTTAGATGTTCAACAATCCTTTCCTTTAACATGGTTTCCATTAATTTCCCCACTACTGACGTAAGACTAACTGGCCTATAGTTCCCAGATTCCTCCCTACTACCCTTCTTGTGAATGGGCACAACATTTGCTAATTTCCAGTCTTCTGGGACGACTGCCGTTAGCAAGGATTGGTTAAATAAATCTGTTAACGGTTTTGCTATTACATCACTGAGCTCTTTTAATAATTTAGGGTGGATCCCATCAGGCCCCATTGATTTATTTGTCTTTACTTTAGACAGCTGCTGTAGAACCTCCTCCTCTGTAAACTGATATGTAATTGTCTCGTTAGTGTTTCCTCCTAACTGAGGTCCCTTTCCTTCCTTATCTTCTGCAAAGACTGAACAAAAATATTCATTGAGGCAGTCAGCGAGATTTTTATCCTCTTCTACATACCTTCCTTCCTCTGTTTTTAATCTAACTAATCCTTGTTTTACTTTTCTTTTCTCGTTTATGTATCTAAAAAATGTTTTGTCCCCCTTTTTTACTGACTGAGCTATTTTCTCTTCTGCATGTGCTTTGGAAGCTCTTATAAATTGCTTTGCCTCTTTCTGCCTAATCTTATAGGTTTGCCTATCTTCTTCACTCTGAGTTGTTTTATAATTATTGAATGCTGTCTTTTTGTTCTTCACTATTTTGGCCACTTCTGCAGAGTACCACAGTGGTTTCTTCCCTTTTTTGTTTTTGCTAACAAGTCGATTGCAATTGCCTGTGGCCTTCAATAATGCTTCTTTTAAATAATCCCATTTCTCCTGGACACCCTTTAAACTCCTCCAGTCTGATAATGACTCCTTCACACAAAGTCTCATTTTAGAAAAATCAGTTTTTTTAAAGTCTAAAACTTTTGTTTTTGTGTGGTGTTGCTCCATCTCTGTTCTTATATTAAACCATACTGACTGGTGATCACTAGATCCCAAATTTTCACCTACAACAACGTCCGATACCAAACCCCCATTTGTGAGTATTAAATCCAATATGGCCTCTTTACGGGTCGGCTCCTCAACTACCTGTGTTAGAGATAATCCCAGTAGGGAGTTTAGAATATTTGTACTCCTGGTGCACCCAGCAGTTTTGGTTTTCCAGTTCACATCAGGAAGATTAAAGTCCCCCATGATAATAACTTCCCCCTTCATTGCCATTTTGGCTATTTCCTCAAGCAGCAGATTATCTAGCTCTTCTACTTGTCCAGGGGGTCTATAGATCACACCTACACAAGCTACTGTATGATTGCCAAATGTTAGCGTAACCCAAACTGACTCTATGTTCACCTCGCTCACTTTTATTTGGTTCGTTTTTATGTTGTTTTTCACATACAGGGCCTCTCCTCCTCCTTTCCTACCTTCTCTGTCTTTTCTATATAAAGACTACCCCGGTATTGTTATGTCCCAGTTATTTTTCTTACTGAACCATGTCTCAGTAACCGCAACTAAATCTACTTTTTCAGCTGCCATCATTAAGATGTTGGACATCAAGTAGGGATAGTAAATATAAAGTTGTTTAATGAATGTGATTATAATTAAAGAAATTAGAACACACACATCCTATAGTGTAGACAATAAGGATGCTATTCTTAGAACATAGTGTTATGTCTGCATTTCGTGGATACCATTAAATAGATCATAAAGTGTATTGAAAAGGTGTGATCACCTTTATTCTATAACTACAGTGATTCAAGGTTTATCAAGACAGTAACTGACAAAACCCATTCATTTGTGGTTCAATATTTGTCATGTGTGTGTCTATAGGTGTGTCACTACTCTTATCTTTGTCCAACAAATATCAAAGTTGCAAGGGACAACTTAGAACTTAACAAAAACATGTTTTCTAAAGGTCAAAGTCTAGTTGTACCCAAGGGTCCAGTGCAATTTCATTCCACTTCTAATTCACATATGAGCTTATCATAGATAAGCAAAGAGAAAACACATGCATAATGGAGAGAAAGTGAACCAATAAAATATGTTCATTTGATTTT
Source organism: Leptobrachium leishanense (assembly GCA_009667805.1). Lineage (NCBI taxonomy): Eukaryota > Metazoa > Chordata > Amphibia > Anura > Megophryidae > Leptobrachium > Leptobrachium leishanense. The sequence continues at coordinate 261,484,398 of CM019067.1, read as the reverse complement.
CTAGGTACAAGGAGCGCTTAAGAGACAGTGGATGCAATACAAAACACAGTTGGGCCAGAGACGACGAGAACACTGTTCAACACGTTCTACATCATATACAGCCACTTCAATAACAGAAGTCCCAATTTACCTCTACAATCATGATTCCAACAGTGAACAGTTAAATGGAAAATACGGAGAAGACTCAGAAATCACTGCACTCAATTCAGGAGACTCTTTTGAATGATCCTCTTACAAAATAGAACGTTATTCCTTTCAGGCTGATTTTAGCTCAATTTTTTCTTGGAAACAAAGCCTTCGACATGAGTGTCAAAAAAGTCACTTAATGCAAGAAGCCACTGCACCAACAGCACTCTGGAGTGGTCCAGATTTGATTTGTGAAGTATGAATGTATTGGGTTCAACTGCTTCTTTTATAAAATACGGAATGGTTTCCTGAGCGGGCTTTATCTGATGTTCAGAAAAAAAAAGTACTGGGAAAATCCAGAATAAGTGAAAGTTACAAACTGGCAATTATGAAACAGGTGGTATGAATGCTTTTTCTCAGGTAGATGGTTGTCTACATAAAACCAAATGTTTAACATCAAGAAACATTGGTTTAGTGTCCTTAGTCTTTCTAGAAGTTCTTCTTCTCTTTTTAATAGTACATTTGACTGTAGGTTTAGCATATCTACATTGGTATTATTTGTTTTACTTCTTAATGTTAAAAATTTATGGAATTAATTACAATGTCTATTCTTCATCCAATTCTTTGAGATGCACAATGCACAATTTAAACAATTAGACATTGGAGCTAGTTTTTAATTTGAACCTTTTTTTTTTGCCTTTCTAGTTCTCCCTTTGAAAAGAACACTACACATATGTAGAAAAAAGATTGCATACACATTAGCATGCTATTTGATGTACCGTGTAGAAAGGATCAACGGGACTTTCCAACCATACTTCATAGAAGATGAAAGCAAAGTTCAGATTCTACTTATAAGAAATGATAGGGTTTGGCAATAGATCTTGCTTCTGTCCTTATGTCTGAATGCATATGTACGAACGCCCCCTTTTTGGGAATGAAGAGTGAAAGGTATTTTCTAGGGTATTTCTTCTAATAGCATTTTAAAAGGATAATAACAAGAAAATAAAGACTTTTTACCAGAGCTAAAGTAAGGCAGCTTTATGATGATAAGATGTAAGTTATTTTATAGTCTGTATAAAAGAAAGGTTACTTATTTTTTATTAAGTCTATAAGCATAATTATTGACTATAATTGAAAAAAAAGTATTGAGATTAATATATACGCATACAAATATATATCATGCTGAAAATTTGTAGATCTATTATACAAATATATTATAGACCTCCTATTTTTCTAAATCACTGTTTTTAATTTGCTTTAAAAGTTTGAGATTATATCAGGTCTCCTGATTTATACCTCATGTTTGTTTTATTCCTAATTTCAGTACACATGTTCAAGGGCTAAAATATTTTTAATTGTGCATTAATCAAGATGCAATATTAAAAAACCTGTCTTTAAAAAGATAGAGTACTGTGCAGTCTATATCATATTTATTGTTTTGCTCATTACATACATTAATATCCACTTATTGTTATTCCCTACAGGAAGGGTTAACAATGATAAGAGTTTCATTATTTCACTTTTATTTTGGAATGGTTTGCCAAATGGAAACCCTTTCAGGCGATCAGAGATCATAAATCAGCCAATAAAAAACATCCGGTCTATGACAGAGACTAAGTATTATTTATCTATGTAATTTTTCTATATAAAACTTTTTTGACTGATTCATTTCTGCAGAACTATCAATAATCTTAACAGCCAAGGGTTATTTCCTAATCCACAAATCTGATTATCAACAGGTGTCAGTTTCGTATGGGTGTAATTACTTAACATCATATTTTTATTCTCGTTCCATTAAGTATAATACTGTGATGTATCTATCTCACAAATTCATCTGCATGTAGTGTTCACTGACTTGTTCACAAAGTTACAGTATACTCTGGCTGATAATTAAGACTCAGAGAAAACAACCTATGTCTTACATAATTTATTGGCAGCCAACGCAAGGTATCCTTGTTTATGTTAAACTTTAATTTTATACGATACCCAGCAATGCTAGTTTTTAGATGTGCAGATAAGAAATGTGATATTAAAAGTCATTTTTTGTACCATACAGATAATATGTAATCAAAATCCTAAATTTGCAAAATGATTTTGCAAACATTTTTTATTATACTAAAATATTTCAGGGCAAGCGTTAAGCATCTCTTACTCTTGAAAATGGATTATACAAAATAAACGAACGTAGGACAGTATTGCATCTGCGAAATGCAGTTTCCAGCGTGATCACAAATTATTTAGATGCTCTACTAGTCAACATTTCGATGAAGCACTTATTGAGGACCCAGGGTTGATTAGCTATCCAAGAGACGTTTTCTGTTTAAGGAATGAAAAGTTGTCAATTTTAACCAGAAAATATTCCTGAACAAATTGTTGATATGAAATTAAAAAAGGTTACCTTCTGTAAATTGCTTCTTGTTAATCAAGTACTAAAATGCTTTAAAAATACTATATTCACTTTTTGCTTTTCTGTGTATATTTAATAAGAATTGTGTAACTAGAACTTGTCACCTACACAGCCATTGTTTTCCCACAGTACAATCAATCAAATAAAGATCATTTGAAATTTTGTGAAACTTTTTTTGATTCTGCAACGATAGTTTGTGTGTATATATATATATATATACAAATTAAATTGACTATATTCTTAATATTTAATATAAAGAACTCGAAGTTCATCAGTATTGAGTACTTGAGTCATGGTGGTCTCCTGCAATCATTACAGTTTGAATTTGTTTCTAGGCAGAATATTATACACCAGATAATCCTAGGATAATTTTTTAAAAATATTCAAAAATAAAAAACCCAACACAATTTTGAAATACCTTTTGGTAACAATACATCTTCGAGTATGGTTTAGTATTCCTCTTTGATTATGGTAGGGAAACCCAGCAGATTACCAGTTATCACAACCCCCCATGGAAGTGAGGAATATTTTGTTTAAACTACAGATCCGCTAAAAATTATTTATTAATATGTACAATATTACCACAGGGTTTATGATGGAAGACAATACAAATATTACATTGGATTGTATCCAATAATTATGCTTTAACTCCTTCACTACCATGGCCAAGGTAACTTGATTTTCAAAAACATCCACCAATCCCTGCGGTCACTTTAACACAGAATTTCTTATATGTCAGAATTCATTGTATAGAAATTTCATGAACTTGTGGCTTTGTATATATTGGCAAGAGGGATACTAAATAGAGTGAGAGAATTCTAGGACAACTATCTTCAATTAGAACCGCATGTAGAGATGGAACAAGCAACAAACTAGTTGCAATTCATTTATTACAGGAAGGACATTCACTACCCATGCTTAAATTTATGTAAGAGGAATTTAAGAGAAATTTATTTATTTATAAAGAGGTGGCAAATGCAGCAGTTCCCTTCTAAGTAGGGAATGCTTTTGGATTAACCTCTTCACTACCAAACACTTTTTGTTGAAAGCATTTTTTTCATAACATTTATTTGAAACATGGGCCATGACGTTAATAATTAAATAATTATTATATTTTTACATTTTACCAAATAATCTCACAATTGCATTTCAAATAAGTCTTCGAAGTGCATTGGACCATATTTTCTTTTCTTAACCTGTCTGTGTTTTCCCTCCGTGGTTTTGATTACAAAGCCATAGTTGGACACCCTTACCGCTTCACTACCAAGCAATTTTTATTGAAATAAAATAATACCACAACATTTATTTCAATTGTGGGATGTAAATTTAACAATTAAATAAAAGGTTACATAGAAATTTTACAGAGAAATTGTTATGAGAGTTAAAAAATGTAATTAATATTAATTTGTTCAATTTAAAATTTTCATGTATTTTTGTTTATCTTTTAAAGAAATATTGTTGGAATGAAAGGGTCTAAACTCTAGATGGAGTCCCTTATCTTACACATGCTTTACTATAGTATGCTATGCTATACTATGTCACATGGTGTCTGCATTATTAGCATACAAGCAAAAATGGCTTTTGTGACAATTCCAGTACATGTGATAAAGATAAATAATAAAAGTGGTCAGATATCCTGCGTATGTGTATTTGTACTGATCATAATGCAATCATTAACAATTTATCTTCCAAATAGAATATGAAAAAATCTGTAGGTGGACATCATGCCTGTATATTAAAATTACATTAACACCTTGTATCTGTACTGTAAAGGGATTTCAGTCATTGTAACCGTATCTTTGTACAGTAGCTAGTGACCCCGAGCTCTCCCTGTATTCTGCCCTTATCCTGGCTGTTGTAGTGCAGTAGTACAGTTTTTAAACTTTTTTTACAGTACGGTTTGGGGCTGCTATTTGCAGCTTGTTTACAGTAATATAGCGCGTTACTGGAGGGAGATAAGACAAAGAATTTCATTTCTGCATAGGGGGCTCGATAATCGTGCTTTAAAAAAGGTATGCGAATAGGGCTTTGATAGGCCAATGATTGCTTTTCAATGTATTACAAAGCAAAATTGAGTTAACTACGTTTTGATAGAAAAAAGGTTAAACAACTGAATGAGAAAATCTCTTTTCAACCGTTTTTATAAATATACTTTAATTTATACAATTTGTGTTGGCAGACCCTCCATAACGTTTAATTTAGAGCTCCTATAATACACAACCATTGCAGCATTTTGTACCATTGGGACCAAAATTAGGTTACCTGGAAACCTTGGGCCCTACACACCCTGGCCGAGACTGGGGAGGAATGAAGGAGCATTATATCCCAGTCCAAATATACTTTGGGATCATCCTATTATTTATGAAAATGCAATGTATGACAAAAATATTTTTAAAAAACCTCCTCAGCTATGAAATTGGCTGAAAAAGAAAATATATAACTCGGAAAGCCTATACATGTCTAATTTCATAAATATGTATACAGGGTGCCCATACGATTTAAAAAATACATTACACAGGCAAATGAAAAGGCAGAAAAATGAAAATTATTACGAAATGAGAGGTATATATTTAAGGTTTTTTTTGCCTCATTTAATATACTTCTATATAGGCACCATTAGTTGCACAAAGCACATCAAGTCGGTACTCTATTTCTTGCCATGTTTGCTGTAGCATACTCTCATCAATGGTGGCAATGGCATCAGTGATCCTCTGCTTTAGATTAGTGATGTCCCGTACCTTTGTTCGAAACACAATATTTTTAACATAACCCCATAGAAAGAATTCGAGGGGAGTGATATCTGGTGAACGAGGTGGCCAGTGAATTGGGCCACCCCTTTCAATCCACCGATCTGGAAATGTTTAATTTAGGAACAGATGAACATACAGTCCCCAATGTGGTGGTGCACCATTTTGCTGGAAAATTATGGTTGGTTGAAGGTCATGTAGTTGTGGTGCCACGTATTCAGTCAAAAGGTCATGATAAACATTTGCAGTAAATGATGTCTCGCTGAAGAAAAACAGACCAATGATTCGATTCCACATGATCCCACACCACACATTCATCTAAAGCAGAGGATCACTGATGCCATTGCCACCATTGATAAAGGTATGCTACAGCGAACACGGCAAGAAATTGAGTACCATCTTGATGTGCTTCGTGCAACTAATGGTGCCCATATAGAGGTGTATTAAATGAGGCAAAAAAAACCTTAAATATATACATCTCATTTTGTAATAATTTTCAGTTCTCTGTCTTTTCATTTGCCTTTGAAATAAATTTTTGAAATTGTAAAGAGACTTTATGGACACCCTGTATATGTATATAAGAATTTTCTCTGTATTATAATGCAACACAGCACATGTTCCATTGTGGGATCCAATCTCAGGGAAAAAAGGATCAGGCAGTATAATTCTGAAAGGTAATTAGTGACCTACCATTACATATTGCGGTTTTACTGTCAGCTCTGAATGTTGACAGATGGAGTAGTGGAATAGCAGGAATCAATAAAAGTCATTTGATTGCCACCATTCTGTGGTACAAAGAGGTGCCAAATGGAAAGTGATACAGCAGACTACAGATTAAAGACAAACAGGTCAATACTATTGCTGGAATTAATGAGTGCCTCACATTCTGTATAATCAGTCTTCGTAGGCAATGCTCTGTATAATTCATTGTTCAGTTGCTCCTACACATCTCTTAAGTGAAACTATTTCTCTAGCAGAATTTCCTGGAAATTGAAGACATACATGTATAGTTATTTTCCACTGAGAATAATTTTATCTTTTCAATAGTTATTTGATCCTTCTTTGTAGACAGTCACTCAATAACAATTATTTAAGTCAATCAAGTGGAATATATGCACATAATTTAATAAAATATTACTACGATAATAGATTGCCATTAACATCTTCTGAAAAGTACTGACTGTCTCATTATTGGGCAGAATCTTTAATCAGGGATGGTGTCTTAATGAAAATTAGGATTACCCCCTGCTGTGATAAAATCAGAATAACATGAAATTGTGACACAAAGAAATCCTGACATGTAGAATAAATAAAAATGGAGTTATGCAGCTTTGTCATGCTACCTTTTTCTGCCATATTCGACATTAAGTCTGACAGTCAATGAATGGCACCATACACCTTAGTAATGGATCTGGTCAGCAATGTCGCTGCTGTTGCAGTAGGCTCTATTATGATATATGACAAATACGTATCTGGCGGCGCGATGTTAGTCGCTCTCAGATCTTTAGGTGGTTCTCTTATAATGCACCGTCCATATATGTCATGAAAAACAATGGAAAAATACAATAGTGCAGAGCGATAACAAGTGTTGAGATGAATATATACATGTAGTTGATCGCACTCACAATATCGAGAGCCCCAACACTGGCTCTGAGCGGGTCAGCGCGTTTTGGTCGTTTTTCCCCCCTATATTGAAAGAGTTGACCCACGACCTCCAGTCATGGTAATATTCTTCCAATCTCGATATGCAGAGATGACATGCAAGAGAGAAAAACGTCCTTGTGCAGATCTATAGAAATTTTTACATATACGTAACCACAAGGGTTTAAACTCACATGCGTTGGAGCTTATAGCCAAGCTCTGGGATCAATCGCTTGTGGACTTGTTCAAGGTAAAGCCCATGGAAAACCTCTATAATCAGCAGCACACCAGGGACTGGTGTAATTAATAAAAAATTTATTAAAACATAAAACAAAATTTAAAAGATTAAATCTGGCACAGCCAGTTTTACCCAGACGCGTTTCGCCGTATGAAGCGGCTTCCTCAGTCGGTTTACAGGTAATGGTACAGGTTTGTATTTATGTCTTTACAATCTTAATCTCTAATTGTCCCCAGGTGTTTCTTTGCTGAATCGGCGTGCGATTCACGCCTCGAATTCACATACTAGATGCTCTTCGCGGGTCCGCCATTTTGCGCATGCGCATTGGTGTTGTTTGCGTTCCAGGATGGGTATCCGCCATCTTGCGCATGCGTACTGTCTGTAATCGCATCCCTCGTCTTTTTCGGATCGGTATGCGCTTCCCGAATTGTTTTCTTTTATTCCTCATAAGCCGGACATATTAAGACTAGCATTGATGCCTGGTGGAAACATCTCCAAATGTTCTTTCTGGAGCCCTTAATACATAATTGCATTACACACCAGTATTGGCAATCGGCATTAATATTGAAAACCCGAGTGTTAACATAAATTACAAGACTTCTCAAAATCCACATTGTAAGACTTATATGAATGAAAGAGATCCATTGAATGGTCTTCCTCTATAATTTATTAATCTATTCTAATTTAGGTTGGTTGAATAATATGTGTTTTTAGGGAATTATCACCTCAATATGGTTGTATTAAACAGTTTAATCTTTAGTGTACTTCAGTGATATTGTGCTTTGTGTATAATGGATCTCAATAATGACAACCATTAATGAATATGTGGTGTAAATTAGAATACCTACTCGAATGTGTAACGATTATTTTTGTTTTGTGTTCTAATTTTTATTTTTATTTTTATTTTTATTTATGATATGATATTTTTACTTATGATATCATTTATCATAAGTATCACTTATAAATAAAAATAAAAATGCGCAAGATGGCGGATACCCATCCTGGAACGCAAACAACACCAATGCGCATGCGCAAAATGGCGGACCCGCGAAAAGCATCTAGTATGTGAATTTGAGGTGTGAATCGCACGCCGATTCAGCAAAGAAACACCTGGGGACAATTAGAGATTAAGATTGTAAAGACATAAATACAAACCTGTACCATTACCTGTAAACCGACTGAGGAAGCCGCTTCATACGGCGAAACGCGTCTGGGTAAAACTGGCTGTGCCAGATTTAATCTTTTAAATTTTGTTTTATGTTTTAATAAATTTTTTATTAATTACACCAGTCCCCGGTGTGCTGCTGATTATAGAGGTTTTCCATGGGCTTTACCTTGAACAAGTCCACAAGCGATTGATCCCAGAGCTTGGCTATAAGCTCCAACGCATGTGAGTTTAAACCCTTGTGGTTACGTATATGTAAAAATTTCTATAGATCTGCACAAGGACGTTTTTCTCTCTTGCATGTCATCTCTGCATATCGAGATTGGAAGAATATTACCATGACTGGAGGTCGTGGGTCGCCTCTTTCAATATAGGGGGAAAAAAACGACCAAAATGCGCTGACCCGCTCAGAGCCAGTGTTGGGGCTCTCGATATTGTGAGTGCGATCAACTACATGTATATATTCATCTCAACACTTGTTATCGCTCTGCACTATTTTATTTTTCCATTGTTTTTCATGACATATATGGACGGTGCATTATAAGAGAACCATCTAAAGATCTGAGAGCGACTAACATCGCGCCGCCAGATACGTATTTGTCAATTATTGTTCACTGGTATTGGGGGAAACCACTGATTGCTGGCTGGCTTTGGGTCTTTGGTGGCGGTACAAGCAGGGGCGCCTACCACACAGTTTTCATTTCTATTATGATATAAATGTATCTTTATCCACATAAATCCTAATTCTAATATATTGCCTAATTTTAAACATTTTATGCTGGGGGTTATTCATAGTATGTAAGCAGCTGATTATTGGGTGACCTTGTGGACCATGTTTACAGGGACACATATGTATTGCCCTGAAACTTGTATTATTTATATGTTGCAGCAGGGAAATTATTGTCGCTCTCCTGGCCTTCCTTTTGGATTGGTTAAATGCATTGTAATGATTCTACATGCTGTTGGGTGGCATGTAGACCACTTGAAAACAAGAGAAATCTCAATGTATCCTTCCTGGTAAAATACTTTATAAATAAATAAATAAATCTATCATGCTATGTCCATCAGCCTTAATTATATAGGTGTTCATATAAACATGGATGATATGGCCACCTTGCAGGAATTTAATAATGCAGCGGTGTGAGGGCTATTCATTGGATGAGGTCATACTTACACAAGGTTCTATCCTGCACACAACCGCATTAGCGCTGGGTCTCAGCCCGGGTCTTAGCGTTTTCCTAGAGTGCGCTAAACAACCTTGTACAAAGACTCCCGCGGACAAGGTGATCTGTTAGTAGGTCGTTAGGCGTTAAGTTTTAGCGATTCGCGATAAATTTATTCTTTAGCGATGGCGTTTTAGCTCACACCAGGTGATAGTGCCCTTAGAGGGTCAAGGTTGCCGATATTTGCCTTACATTGTTTTGCCTCGTCACAACACTACAGTGCTACAGTGGTTTTTCACAAAATAAGTAGCGTAACAGCACTATGGTCGTGCTATTGCCCTCAGTGAAACATCAGCATTGAGTTTCCAAAACATATTTTAAATAATTCCATTTAAATTCTATGGATTCTTCATATCTTCTAGATTGGCTCATCTGAGCAGGGCCCTCTACACCTCTTGTTTCTATTTCTACCTTTGTTTATTGGTGTCTTGTTCCCATTGGTTATTGTAAAGCGCTGCAAAACTGCAGGTGCTATATAAACTGCTGGCACTATATAAATGATGATGATAATAATAACAATAAAAATAATCAAGATTGGGGAAGGGGGTCATGCTCTTGTAGATCATCTATACTGTAGATACTGTTTTTTTAGGACAGCGCACACAGGGAATTTTAAGAATATTATAATTGCTATTGGGTCTAGGTACAGACAGATGAAAGAAAGAGATATAGCTTGGAAGACAGAGCTATAGATAGAACGCTAGAGAGGCAGGGGAAAAATATATTACAATGTAGAATAAGCAAAAATTACAGTTTACTAACAACATTGTTGAAATAATATTATATTTTAATGTCAGCAGGTATTATGAAAATAATTAACAGTAAACATACACTTCAAAGTTGCAGATAGCTGAAATTTACAATAACACAGCTGATTTAACCACTTATAGATTGTATTCCAAGCTCTGCAAAGCTTTAACGCCTCAGTGAGAGCACAGATTATCATACACTGAAATCCGTATTCTGAGCTGCACAGAGCTTAGAAATTGTAGTATTCACTGTTCCTGACTGCCTGACATATCATGCAGATCTGGGAAAGTCAACAGTGGTGTTACTGGGCAGGGTCATCATTATGGCAACCTATGGAGTATGAAATATTGTCCAAATTAAACCATTGATATACCTCTAATAATATATGTAAGTATGAAAGTGAAACAGTTACACACATTCAAGGTATAGGAGATATTTCCACATTGAGTACACATTTCTGAATCTGTTAAAAGTTACTTGTTGCATTTTCATTGTGTATAGACATTATTATATTGAAGCCAGTAGAAAAAAAGTTAAATTTTTCCCCCATAGCTTTTTGCAATTTTTTTCATGTAAATGATTTAATTTAACATTATATCAAACAAATAAAATGCTGAATGTGTCATATACAGAATGATATATAATATGTGGGGGTGCTCTAAAAAAGGAAGCAACAGTTACAGGTAAAAACCTACATTGCAGAAGTGGCAAAAACTGCTCTGGTCTTCAATGGACAAGTTGAAAAAGCCTTGGTTGTTAACGGGTTATATTTTATAATATTCAAACGGATGCAAAGCTAAGATTAGATGTGTACGATTGCTAATGACAGCCTCGTCCAAGATCAAAGCTCAGCAAACTCCCTGGTCGAGCATCTAATCTTTGCTGAAACCAAAAATATTTTGAAACTCTAATTATTGGCTGATCTAAATTAGTCTAATATAATTAAATAAACCAACATCCAATTAGTTTAGTATTACTGGAAATGATGTTGCTATTAAACTTGTAATGTTCAGACCTTGCATTATGTGTAAATACTGTTTGGAAATGGAAATGTCACGCATATGCCTTAATAGGCTCTCTTGCTGCTGCTTTTGATACATTAACTTCTACTTTCCCAGCTGATTTGTGCTTTTCCTTAAGACATATTAAACTGGTGAAGGTGAACATCAATACAGGTGAAGGTGAAGATCAATAGATTTTAGAGAATATTGTATAGACCCTAACATATAAACATGGACCTAGAAACAGATGGGTAAGGGGTGGGTGGGGGATTGATTCTTCCAGTTATTTTCATTAACACATGCACAATGTATGTCTGTGACTGAGGATTTGAGGCCGGAGTTAAAACTTTAGTTTATCCCCTTAAAGATACATAATTGCCCCATTGTATATATCATAAAGAGTCTGAAGTAATGCCATTATATTATGGATTCACAATGCATTAACCACTAACTGCTGAGAGTCAATAGGTAGGAAGATGGGCTTAAACGTCGCAGGGCTGCATAACACGTTCCACAGCTTTCTGGCAACTCCTATTGCCCACCTCATCTCCCTGTGGCCAATTGATGTCATTGCCTGCAGTGGGAAAACCTGACCTCAGGCAGTATATGGCGTCCATCGGCAGCAGGGAAGAGAGGCAGACCATAGGAGATCCAGAAAGCCACAGGGCATGCTATGCCACTGCTGCCAAGACAGCATTAAGGAATTCACGCCCGAAATCGATGTATCTCGATTTTGCAGTATAATGCATTGAAAAGCACTCATTAGCATATCAAAAGACAATTTGCACACCTTTTAAAAGCAAGATTAGTGTGTCCCTGTGGAGAAATGAAATCTTTTGTTTTATGTCTCTCCAAGCACCCTGGAGAGACATAAAACCAGCTGCAAATAGCAGCCCTAAACCTCTCTGTGACCAAAAAGTTCACTTAGATTAGTGAACAGGCATTATGTCACATGCACAGATATCATTTTTATATTCTATTGGTATTTTTTTGGAAGCTGCATTGCTAATAATCTACAAACCCCCACAAGCCGGAGATCTGACCATTTTTATTATTTATCTTTATCACACTTACTGTATCTAGCACAAAGGTCGTTTCTGCCTGTATGATAATAATGCAGACCCTGTTTGAAATTGTGTAAGATAAAGGACACCATCTAGAGCTCAGAATTTAACATTTCAACAATATTTCCGTAATGGATAAACAAATACATGAAAAATTAAAAATGAACAAATTAACATTATTTAATTTTTTTATCTGAGAATAACAATTTCTTTAGTAAACATCTATTTTACCCTATATTTAATTGTTAACTTCACATTCCATGTTTCAAACAACTGCTATGATAACAAAAATTCAACAAAAACGACTTGGTAGTGAAGGGATTAAGAGTTTGAAGTGAACAGCCTCCCCCCCCCCAAATTATATAGTTTCCTACCTATACAGATGCAAATAGGCAAGGATGCATGCCAGTTCATTAAATTAATTAAGAGAAGCAAATTTTAACCACATTCTTGCAAATTCACTTAAAGTATCTCCAACAGAAATCTACAATTTCTTCAAGAAGAAACTCTTATGAAACAGTGCAAATGATTTAGTGGCCTGGCAGAAAAAAAATGAGTTTGGTGATCTAACATCTATGGAACTAACGAAACTCTAAGCAAATTGTTTACAGCTAAATCAATCCACGACAATTTATTGTGGAAGAATGCTTTGTCAAAGACTTCCAAAGAAACAACATTGAGACAATCTCTGATCCAGGATTAAATGGAGAAATGCTGTTTACATCAATTTCAAACATGTCGTAGCATGTTGATTACCTTGGTATTTGCTGCCTGTGAATCTAGAGGCTATTTAGCTTAATGGTACAGACATATGTTTTGATTCCAAGGTGAGGAGGAGGCACAAAATGCAAGGTTACTCTAAACCTGAAAGACTATGAAACAAAATCTGAAAAACCATGGCAGGTATGGTATAAATAAACTATCTGGCATTTCTGTTTTACACCTGGACTATCAATATACAGTATATATAAGGAAATATACAAAGATATACATATTGAGCAAAAAAACATCATTTTTATTCAGCCAAAAAGGGAAAAAAGGATATTTGGCATGAAAATCATGATACATTTTGCAGCAGATAGAACTTAATTTAGGATTCAATCGAGTACTGAAATAATATCTAGAGATATCTGTTTCGTTTTGTTACGAATCAAAATTCGGATGAAATTTACCAATTCGTATTTTGGAAGCACGTCCGAAATAACGAATCGGTTCCATTTGAAACGGAACAGAGGCGAAACTGAATATAACGAATTAATTATGTTTCTACAAATCAATTCGTTATTTCGTCTCATAGATTCAGCAGCACCCTGTCCAGTCCATTGGCCATGGTGCTGAATCTGTTGTATTCAGCACTAGGGATGAGCCGAACACCCCCGAGTTCGGTTCGGATCCGAACCCGAACTTTCCAAATGTTCGAATCCGAATCCGAACCTGAACTCGAACTCAATACAAGTTGGGGCTGAAAATTCGGTTTTTAGAGTGCCCTCCAAGAGGGCATATATGCTAGATATTTGCCATAAAAAGTGTATGGGGATCTGGGTAGTGCCCTGGGGGACAGGAAACAAGGACAAAAAGTTAAAAAAAAAAACGTTTTTAAAGGAACAGTGAGTTTTCCATGAAATAAGGGTTAAAAATAAAAACAAAAAATTCCTTCAAATATCGTGCCTAGGAGGTCCCCATAACCTGCCCGTGAAGTTGCGGATTTCTAGGATGTATAGAAATATGTAAAAACCAAAAAATGACATTTCAAATGACGGTAAATGCTTTTCCTTTAATCTATCCATAAACAACTGCTTGGGGCGGCAGTCTGTATGAAAAGAGGAGACGTTTTAGGAGTCGGACACGCAGAACAGGTTTAGTGATTTTTTTGGCTAAATTATTGTGAAACTTATGCAGGCTTTGGATGAAAGTAACAATAGGTGCTTTAAGGTTGGGGTCAGACTAGTGCACTTTTAACGTGTGTTTAGGCGCACTTAATCACGGCCGCACTAGCAGCAAATGACACGCAATGACGGCCAATATACGAAGTACGGCCGCACGAAAGTCCGGCCGTGCAACGCAAGTGGAAAATGAACGAATTTTTTCGAGAACGCTGAACCGCTAGTACTGACGTACAGAGTGCGCTGCGTCCGCATAGCGGCGTGTGTACGTGATTAGGAGACGTCAGACGCTGCTCATGTCCGGCCAACATAACGTTCAGACACCCAAAGTTTCCTGGTTTGGATCCGTAAAAAATCACACCCAAAAATGCGCATCGTATGACCGTTTAAGCGCTTTCCATGAAAAAACGCCTCAATGCGTTTGGACGCACTTTTTGACGTTTGCTGCGAAAAATGCGTTCGTTTGACCCTAGCCTGAAATTGGGCCTTTAGCGTCGGCAACAGTGCCGTCACACAGTCTCACCCCTCTGAGGATATGAATCTGATACAGGCGTCAGTGGCAGTGCAGCCAAATATTGTGCCTTTGGTGCCAGGCCAGAAAGTGCCATCATACAGTAACCCCTCTGTGGTATTGTGGAAGAGTGCAGGGGTGGACCATGCGGTCAGGGCCGGTGCTAGACTATTTTGCACCCTAGGCAAGACCAGCTACTTGCACCCCCCCCAAAAAAAGAAAATGACACAACGTGAAACTGCTAAATTTCTTTTTACTTAAGAATATAGTTTGAAAAGCACCGATAGTAAAGGTAAAATAAATATAAATAAACTGTATTAAAACATTTTAAATTAACTGTATTGAACAAACTTAAATTAACGAAAAAAAAAAATAAACGTTGTCACGTAAGTTTCAATTTCAGACACATCAAAATTTCACTTTGCGTGCCTTATCCTTTGCAAATTTTCATCATGCGTTTATATATATATTGCCTAGGCCAGCTCACATCATGCGTATACATATTGCCCAGGCCAATCCCCTGGTGGAGATAGGGGGTTCATTTGAACCCCGATATCTCCAGGCATCTAGTGGGTCATGGAGGGTGTCAATCGAAAGGCCTGAGCATGGCCTTTCGAATTATACCCAACATGACCACGTATAAAGTAAAAAAAAGAAAAAAGAAAATAAAAACATGTTTTTTTTTGTGTGATATTTTTATTAATGCAGCAATATTGTTCACATTGCAATTATAATGTGAACGATGATGCACTAATGATTTTTTTCTATGGGATGTGTTTGCTATAAATCACGTAATTCCCCCCACAAAATGTAACAAGTCCCCATTTCTAATTTTTGTACAAGCGCACCCCATAGAAAACATAACCGCAAACGCTCATGTGCTAAAATGTGAAAAAAACAACACTTTACACACTGCAGATGATTAAAATTTCAATTTGTATTTTATTTTTTCATAATATACAGCTAGGACAGGACGTATAAATATAAAAATGATATATTATGAATCTGCGGAGTCTGCCGGAAAGGACGATATCTAACATGTCGGTCATTTAACAAAATGTGGCTTCAAAATCGCGTTTAAACATGATGAGCGAAAGCAGTAAAAATGAGCTGAGCACACAGTGGTGAAATAGAGCATATTAGAAGTTTTAGGAGGGAAATTAACACTTCTCAAATCTCAATCAGAAGCAGACACCACCCCACCCCTTCAGTATAGTCTACAATGTATCAAATTGATTAGACCAGACTAAAAACACCTGTTATGACGTTTGAAAAACACAGGTCATTCAGAGCTGAGAATCTTTGCACGTACACATTAGTTTTTAATTAATATCTAATAAACCGTTGCTTATAATATTCTGCAGTAAAGAGTCTCTTTATTTCTAGATTTTCTAGTATTTTCTTAAGCATTTTCTATACTTTTTTCAAAATTTCTTTTTTTTGCGAACTCGAACCGAACACACCCAAAAAGTTCGAAGTTCGCGAACTTTCGAACAACCAAAGTTCGGTTCGAATTCCAAACCGTCCGAATCGAACAGCTCATCCCTATTCGGCACCACAAGCCATAGACAGCGCCATGGTGCCTTTTGGTGCAGTTCAGCGGCAGTGAAATTCCCCATAGACAAGTAATGGTTAATCTAGTCAGAGAACATCGAACAGCACTGAAATGTCAGTGAAATGCCCTGATTTTCAGTGGTTCATTAGAGAGGTTTAAACAGGCAAATCCCATAGGTTTCAACTATTTATTCTTTTCACTTTCAGCAAAAAGTCTCTTTATTAATTTTTTCAGATTTTTTAGGCATTCTTCAGGATTAATTTGGTGAACTTTTTGGAATCCTAATTATGTTAAAACAGCGAGCCATTTTTCTTTGCCAAACGCAGCGTTTTTTTCTTTCCTTCAGCCTGGCTGCGATCAGCTTGTGCTGTCCTTGGTGCTGCAACCTATTTAGACCTTGGAGCCCCATAGTGCTGCTGTCCTTGGTGCTGAATAGGTTTCAGCACCAAGGACAGGGGGATCTTTTGCTCCGGAGCCCCATGGAGCTGATGTTCTTGGTGCTGACACCTATTCAGCACCAAAGACAGCAGCACCACAAGGCTCCAGAGCCCACAGAGCTGCTGTCCTTGGTGCTGAATAGGTTTCAGCACCAGGGACAGGAGGATCTTTTGCTCCGGAGCCCCGTGGAGCTGCTGTTCTTGGTCCTGAATAAATTTCAGCACCAAGGATAGGGGAATTACGTATCTTTTCCTTTTTGAACCCTAATCTAAGTAATTAATTAATCCATTTCACATTCCAAAATAACTAATAAAAACGAAATAATAATATGAAATAGCGAATCGATCAGAAATAACTAATAAAAACAAAATAGGAATCGATCCGAAATATGAATTACCTATCTCCCGAAATAACAAACTGATCCAAAATACGAATCATGGTAGCATAACAAGTATTACTTGTACAAATGACTTACAGGCAAAAGATCAATAATGTTTATTGACGTTATATTAGTTCCCCTAATGAATAACTTACAGGACTGAAAAAATTTAATTACTGGCGCCTTACGTGAAAATATATTTCACCAAAAAAAATCTATAAAATATTATCACACATATTAAACACTTGTGTCCTTCTCGTTTCCATTTAAAGGACTCATATGTTAGGAAGAGAAATTCAGAAAAGCTGACGTATAATCACAGACACTTTCTAAAAAATTATCATTTTCTAGATAAAATATAAAGGCCTATTCATAATGTAGTTGTCACCAAAAACCAAACTGGCACGGCACCATGTCACTTTAGTTTAAACATTGCTTCCATCTCTGTTGTATGATCATTCTATATGATATGCAGAGTCTTGCTATATCAGGTGCATAAAATCAACAGTTTTCTTTCACATCACTCACAATCTCAAAGAGCTGCAATATGCAACCTTACTGACCTCCTACAGGGTACACTACTCAAAGCATAATTTGTGTATCATGATATTGTTACTATATGGCACAACGTATTTTGTAATAATTGCCCGTATTTTTGGTTTAGTTTTTCACATGCATGGTCATTTTATTGCATGCTGTTTGCCTGCTATAAAGGGTTTTCTGGATCATCATCAGGACAACACAAGGACAAACAGTGGGACAGCACAGGTTTGTTCCATAACATAATAGTCATTTAAGCACAGGCAAAGGTCGAATGCGCCATGTCGTTCGTAAAGAGGCATTTTTTATTTCTGCATGTTCCTGCCCTAGAAAACAGACTTCTAGTTAGATTGATGATCTGGTGTTTTAGGATTGAGGGTGCACTAAGGCAGATATAATTAAAACAGAGTTAAACATGAAGTTAGAATAAAAACTAAAGACAATATGACTCTGCCAATGTGAGGTCGAATTTGTTATCGTAATCATTACACTTAACTAATATCACGGTTTGAATAACATCATCCTAAATGTCATAATTACTACTTCTCTATTATTCTCTGTTACTGGAATTGCTTGCGTTGGATTAAGGGTTTTATGGAGTGAGGAGTTGGCTACCTTGTTAGCATGTCCTGGTATAAAACAGACAGATAACTGTCTGTAACAGATCTCAGCACCCCAACTGGATCACATGCGTTAATGCCGTTCCCTTGTTGGACATCCGTTCTCTCACCAGAGATCCTTCATGCCTTCACCTGCTCTTAGCCGAAGCTTAAGGACGGGTAGCATGAAAGAGTGATTATAGCATTCCCCAGAAATGAGGCAGCACTCAGATCTTTGGCTAAAACCGGCAGACATGTAGCTTGTCTTTAATGAAACACATCAGTCAAATATATTGAGTGCCAGGAGGGACCTAGAGACCAATGGAAGATGACACTCTGACCCCCTCCTCCTCCTCAAGTGAGCCAGTTCCTTGCCATATCCTATTTTTATGTTCAGACATGAAACAAAAGGACATAATGTAATCAGAAAGTGGGCATGAATAAAGTGGATAACAGCACAAACACACAATGGTCTGATAATGGGGCAATTTTTGGCAAACAATGACCATTCAAACCTTTCATAGATCTATAACATATTTTATATTGGGGGGGTTGGAAAGGGCTGCAATGACACACACATACACAGTAATGATATTAGAAATAATAACAGTAACATATAAGATTAAGACAATAACGATATTAACAATAACAATATTCACACAAAACACAGACACAAGGTGACTTGGACATAGGAGGCAGCTGTGGAATACAATTACATATCAGACCCCCAGAACCCACAGTCCCACACCTCCCAAAAGTAATGCCAAGTCCAAGTACCCCGAGTTCAAAGTGACTTTCGTAACAATAACTATATTGTGCCCAGTAGAAAAAGCACAGTATTCCAGATTCTGCTTAATTTCATCTAAATTCGATCTGTACTTACTAACAGTAACAAAATCCAGAAAAATAAGGTATGGTATGCTAAAAAGGATTCGGTGCATTTGCAGACCTGTGTAAAGATTGCACCTACTCCCTGCTGTTCCAATCTAGACATGACCTCAGCGAAATCAAAACAGAATAGTTCAACTCTGTTAAAAGGACTATAGCATCCTCATTTATCAACAACATTTGTGTTTTCTGGCCTATTGCGGAGAGGATGCAGACCTCGATCTCCATATACAGAATTGATCTAACCTCAAACTTATTTATTAATGGTTTCTGAACTAGACAAGCGATACGTCTGGGATGATGTTCAGGCTCACAGATAATACTGTTGCTTGAATAGGATACAACAAAATATGGTATATGCACTATGCAGAATTGAATTTAATGTAGCAACGTAAACTGTTGCTAAATGAAAGTACTGTAATACAAGAGCACATTGTTTGGGCCCTGGGGAAAACTGCTAACATGCTTCTGAGCTTTTGGGGCTTATGCTAAAGAACGATTTCCATTTTGATAAATTCATGTGTATATTTATGTACATAGATATGCTATATGTCTCTTGTTTAGGTATAAGTGTGGATTTATGTACATAGATATACTGTATGTCTCTCATATATTTATGTATGATATACAATGTGTACAAAGCATATACACATGCTGCAAGTAATTATTTTAAGAGGAATGACGGTGAAACTGTTGTCCAGCATTGTTCACACTTATTCATCAACCATAGCTGTGGCACCAAAGCTCACCTTAGATGCAGACAATAGTAAAAAAAAAAAAACACTGTTGTTGCAACTACTCTACATTTTGTCTATCCACACAAGCAACGTTCAACAATGGCAGGCACAGTTGAAACAAACAGCATTGAACAATCCCTTATGTTGGTGTTCCTTATTAATTTTAATACACGTTGGGCACTATCACATTGCCCTCGCTAAAACCGGGACGGGGAAAAATTTGCATTCGCTAATTTTCCCTTTGCGTCCCAGTTTCACCATCAGATTGCAGAGCCGGCACTGAGTCCAGCAGCCGGCCACGTAGCGGACTCTAGGCTCGCAGATGCTCAAGCCTAATGCGCCGTCCCGTGCATCCCCTCCATGGAGTCCATAGTACTCCATGGAGGCTGCTGTTGCCGGGTCACATGACCGACAGGATCTCGCCTCTTTTGTTAACGGATTCTGTAGAAGCGGAATCCGTTAACACCAAGTCCTGGCTTTGGTTAACTTTCCACTAACCAGAGGCGGACGTTAATCAGCGCTGGGACTTTCTATACATTCTACAGAGAGGAGCCTTTTTTTTTAGCTCTTTAAATCCAGTGGCTGTGAGCGCTGAGATCGGCTGCTTGTTATATTATCTCTCAGTACAATGTATCAGGCTCAGCTGTTACAGTAACTGACTGGAACAGCGCTCAGAGTTTCAGTAAAACAAGAAAATAATATTGTTCTAACCTCTTATATATAAAAATATTATTTACTAGTTTTACTGAAACTCTGAGCACTGTGATGAGCAGCAGTCAGTTACTGTAACAGCTTTGACAAGAATAAGTGTCTGTGGAGGCGCTTAATCAATATTTTGGTTATCGGGGTTGCTGCCTACAAGGTATTGCACAAAAATCTCAACCTAAATGTGCAAATGGAATATATGGAAAAGTTGGGGTCCTAGTGGCGCACTTAATACTTCCCAGAATGGAAGATTCTTATTGTGTAGTTGGTATAGGTCAGTTATCGTTGGGTGTTTAACAAGGAGAATATTGCAGTGGATCCCATATGTGCCATACTGTTTGAAAAAGGCACAGAGGGTGCCGAAACGCGTTACAGTAATAACCCCCCCCCCCCCCCGTTTATGGAATAAAACTTTTTTGTTATTTTATCCAGTTCTCATCTTTTTCTGATTCATTTTGATTTATTTTTGATGAGGATATCTTGCCATCCTATCCCCCTGGATTGAAGGTGATAGGTAGAAGCAGCAAGTCTCTTCACCTTTCCTTCACATCCCTTTACCCCTTCCCCCATCTGGAGGTCGACCCAGGTTTAGAGACAGGAATGAGAAGACACCACAGGAGAAAGAGGTTAGGTGCTCACCTGACTGAGAAGCACCACTCGCCCTTACGCTGAGCCTGAGACAATCGAGGCTCCATCATTGGTGAGTTGAACGACAACTGTAACCATTTAGATACACATACTGTGTTATGCTATGGGAGCATTGTCTCTCCATATGTGTTTTATTTGAGGACAACTAGAAGACTCCCGGTCAAAAGGGGGAACGTCACCCTGTATTTGGCGTGAGGCATTCTAATCCAGAGCCGGGACCCATTAGGCTCTCAAATTTGTGAGTGTAATATATATATATATACCCACCTAAATCAATTCCAGCAGTCTGCACTATTATCCTTCTTCTCTCCTCCCTATGTTATGGAATCTACAAATTGAGAGAAGGAAGTACAACGCTGGGACATTTGATTCTACAAACCATTCGGCGACCAATAACCCTGGTTTTGGTTTATTTACCCATTGGGTAACTCTCTGCACATGCACCTTTTGTGGCGATAGACTATTTAGAGACTGGCAACACCACTGGACGCATTTACGGACTCCTTAGAATTCACACCAACACTTTTTGTGTTTGCACTTTACAAATAGAGGAATAATACGAGTATATGCACTTTATATGCAATTTGCACTTACGGTTTAATATACACTTTGCATTGTGAGATCGATTCACACGTATGATAGTAGGAGATAGCACTACTATTGTCCATTTGCACTTTAATATCGTGATTTTGCACATTATATGCATGCCTGCACCTGATTTTATTCACCCTGCATTTTGAGACGGACTCACATGTATGATAAAAGGGGTTATCAATAACGTTGTTGTAATTTATTGGCACTTTATTGCGAATTGCACAAGATTGTTATTTGTACCTTTTTATCAGTGAAAGATTGATCCACTGTAACAGCTTTGCCTGACACATTGTGCTGAGAGTGAGAGATACTGTAACAAGCAGCGATCTCAGCCCTCTGAGGAGTCACTACAATAGTAATTGTATCCACTGGTTTTCGGAAGAATGAAATTAGTTTTCATACTAAAGAACTGAAAACGAATTTCTTTAGCAACTAAATAAATTGCATTTTAGGAATAATCCATTAGTTCAAAACAAAATTTTGTGCTGTGCACATGTCTACTTTCTACTCAACGTACCTTTCTTTGGGTTGGAGATGTTGATGTAGAACTAGAGGTGCATTTTATTTATTTTTTTCTAAATACAAAATGTTAATAAGCCTATGCTGATATTATTTTATATTATAATATCCAAAGGGCATAATCAAATACCTACAAGCTCGGGATAAATTGGTAGAATAATTCAATGTTTTTCATAAAGGTCATGTAAAAATGTAGCTGTTGTTCAGAAACAGAGAATATCACGATCAACTTTATGATTTATATTTTACAAAAGAAGGAATAATTGGAAACATTAAGACATAAGTAAGCCGAAAGGTTAATAATAGCATACATTTTTTATTATAAATAAGACATTTAAAAGAAGTGGATAATGGTAACGTTTTCTTATTATATGCCTGAAGAACAAAATGTGACTTTCTGATCAATTTGCAAAATGGTCATGTCTGTGTTATTATATCTACCCACTACTTTGTATTTAAAGGTAAAAATAAATATGATTGCAAAATGTGACATTATAGCAAAAACACAACCATGCGAAAAAACATTCCCGGCCTAATTCTCTTGAGAGCTGTCATCGTAGATGTCAGCCCCATCTCCGGGTCTCCCCTCGTCAACTGACATTGTCGCGCATGGTGCGATGATGTCAGTTACCGAATTAACCCCTAGCTACCGAGGGATTTCCTATGGAAATCCTATGGTGAGGTAGAGGGGGTCCTTTGGATCTCCTAATCGGTGGCAGCTAGAGGGTCATGGCCTTTCCAATGATACCAAATATGACTAGGTTTATGTGTAATAAAAAATAATAAATAAAAATGAAAAAAATAAAGTAAAAAATAAATAACAAAATAAAATATAAATAAAAATAAAACAGGGGGCCCCTGAAACTGACATCATCACGCCCGGCGATATATAAAACTGCTGGGCCACGGACAGAAAGGTATTGGGCGGGAGGGAGCAGAGAACCGATGATGTTTGGGGGACGTCCTCCTTACACAGCAATGACACATGAGGACATCCCCCACACGTAATCCGAAATCCGTATCATTTACAAACATTTTAAACATTGTTAATGGTTTAAACACCTATTAGAAGAATAGCAGGGTTGTGTTCTTTTTTCGTCAGCAGTTCAGTGATGTTCGGTATTCTTCTGTGGTCTTTGGCGCACTTTGGTGATCCTGCAGGGAATAGTGACTAGCCAATGTGCTCTAAACTACTGCTTTCTGAATAACCCCTTTAGTGTTTTTTTTTCAAAGGTGCTCCTGTTTTTCACTTTCGCTGAGCCTTTCAGCTCACTTCTACACAGATATCCTGTATGTTTTTAGCACTGTAAGCACATATGAGTGATATCCGGACCATGAAAGCGGTGATGCCTGGATCGTAGGATTTTTATTTTTTACCTCCCTATGATTTCTAGCTTGACTGTCCAATAAAATCTCCTGAAAAATACTGGACACTTATATATCTGGGTTTTTATGGGCACTGAAGCTCGAGATATGGAGCTCTTTATGTTTTAGTCAATAGCCATTCACTGGAGTGATACACCGGTATGTGAAATAGTATCACCCGCACGAAAAGCACAGTATACAGTTATGCTCATTTTATTTGGGCCACCTCATCATATAGAGCAATAATGAAGAAAATAGAAACGAGATAGGAATATCGAGAGTTTCTGAATATAAACAATATTTATACATTCTCTGCAGGGAATGCATCACATAGTAATGAATAAATTGAGTGACTGCTTTGGTCAGAAGGATTCTGAATACTTGATTTCAATACTGTTCCCAGTATTGGCTGTTTGCGAGAAGCCGACTAATGGACAGTTTGATTATATGATGTCATATCCTTGTGCCCCATCAATGGAAGCTCTATACATATATGAGATAGCAGTGACAATATAAAGAGCAGATAGACGCACCTTCACTGATACTCCAACACCACCAGGTATACAAGGGGAGAAGGTTAAATTAGTAATTTATAAAATAGTGAGAGATGATTGGTGTAAACAATATTTCACTGGCAATAAGAAAGAGTCTCGAATGTAAAATGAGGAAATACTACATGACATGAGAGAAAAGAATAATGGAATGTGAGGTTATTTAATCGTAGATATATAAGCTTAATGGGGGATAGCTCCTGAGGCCAAACACAGTAACCCCACTCAAATAGCCCTTGTATCCACACATAGATACAACACACAAATAGCCCCTGTATTCACACATAGAAACAACACACAAATAGCCCCTGTACCCAAAAACAGACAAAACACATACATAGGTAGCCCCTGTATCCAGACACAACACACAATAGCCCCTGTATCAGTTACAGTTGCAAGCATTTATAAAGTGCCAACAAGTTCTGTAGCACTGTACAATGGGAGAGACAGAATAACAAATATACATACACAGTACACACAGAACAGTAAGAGAGAGAACCCTGCTCGAGAGCTTACAATCTAAGAGGAGAGGGGTGACATGCTAGGTGAGGGTGAGTAAAGGGCATGAAGTATCGGGGCGCGTGTGAGCTGTGTGGGAAGATGGAGCAGGACACGAACCATGCTGGATTATGGAGTGAGCCGATAGGCTTCTCTAAAGTAATGTGTTTTCAGAGACTCCTTGAAGGACTGGAGAAATGAGGAGAGTCTAATGTTGCAGGTGAGGGAGTTTCATAGAAAGGGGGCAGCTTGGGAGAAGTCTTGAAGGCGAGAGTTTGGGGTATGGGTATCCACACACAGACACAACACACAAATAGCCCCTGTAGCTACACATTTATTTGCAAAGGTTTTTTACCAGGAATTTAGGATACATTGAGATTTCTCTCGTTTTCAAGTATGCAACACTCAAATAGCCCCTGTATACACACACAGACACAACACACAAACAGCCCCTATATCAATATACAGGCACAACATTCAAATAGACTCTGTATCCACAAACATACAATGCACATGTATTCCCATCAAACATGCAATCATATACACAAATACTTTATTATCTGTTCATCTATGCTATGGTGTGCACCAGCCAGCCCATAAACCCCCCTCTATACCATCTGTAAATTGTAGGTTGTCTATTATTTTGAGGACAGATAGCAGCGCTAGTCCAAGCTGATGACTAGATACATTTCCCTGATTAGGTGTTTCTGCAGATGGCTTTGTCTTATAGAGCAGCTGGGTGTCTGTGATGTAAGTTGCTCATTGTGATGACACATCAGCTGCCGGTATATGTGGGTTTCATACCTGCATAGCTGCCGTAACTCTGCACCAGGAATGTTTCATCCATATAGTATCCCCACATTTTAAGACATTGAAAAAAAAGGAAAGAAAATAATAAGCATTATTTCATAGATATGACGTATATCATTCCATATCCCCTAACACAATCTGTAAAGTTCAGGAGGAAAGCTGGCAACCCACAAATTCAACTAGCAAATAGACTGTAGCAATTACAGTACTTTAGAATAGACTGTCTTAAATCCTGAAATATGCTGCGTGGAGATTGAAGCAGATATTTTGTCTCTATAGAGCTACTTACTTTATTTAGATATATTCTTTTTCCCGCAATAAGGATCTGGTTACTAGTTTGGGGCCATCAAACAGGAGATTTTTTATTATTTAGAATGAGCAATTATCAAGCTACATTTTCCGGTTTATGCACAAAATAAGCCTACGGGATTCCTTTTTTCTTCGTGACATATTACATTGCCACACTTTTGCTGGATGATCCATAGCTCCTGCCTGTGCCCGCAAAGTATATCTCTAATCCTATTTTTGCTATTTGTGGCAGAAGCTATTTTTCACTTTCAGTGAATACATTTGTAGTTCTGCCATTCCCATTACAGATATAATATATGTATACACATGCGTATATAGGTTGCTACATGTTAATCTTGATGATGTTAATATGTCTATCAGGGTTATTCAAAGAGATCCGAATTGCAGCCGAAAAGTAACCAAACGCTGAAATTCAGCGTACGCTTACCTTTCCTGGCCATTCAGAGGGCAGGCAGTTCGTCAAATGTTGGCGAATTGCCTGCACATACAGTGGCTCTTCAGTGCCTGTTCGAGGGCAATGAAACCCCCATAGAGAAGAAATGCTTCATCTATTCAGAGAACAAAAACCAGCAGTGAAAGGTTGCCGAAATGTCCTGCCTTTCAGTGGTTTCATTCGACAGGTTTATTCAGGCAAATCCCATAGGCTTCAATGTTAAAAATATTCCCTTTTTAATGCAATATCTAATAAACCGTTGATTATAATATTCTGCAGTAAAAAGTCTCTTTATTTTTAGAATCTTTTAGGCATTTTTCAGGATTTTTTTGCGAATTTTTTTTCCAAATCGTTTTTTATTTTTTCTATAACAGCCCTTTTTATCATCATTCATTGGATCTTATATGTAAATTTCAGACATTTTCGTTCTGTAGTTTCTTTGCAAACAGCGTTTCACTTTTCAAACATTCAAACGTACTGTTTCGTTTTTTTTTCACTCCATTTGTCTGCGGTGTCGGGTTTTTCCGGCGGCTGCTCTGTGCTGTGATTGGCTCCTGCTCGGGTTTCTCTGGTTTGTTCAGCAGGGTTAATCCAGATGTTTTTGCCGGTTTTGGTGTGTATTCGCCTGGGTTTTGTGGTGAGTGTTCGTCGGGTTTGCGGCGGCTTTTCCCTGCACTATGACGGCCCTATGGTGCTTGCTGAATACACTGCAGGGTCGCCAAAATGTGATCGCCAAATCGCACCGAATTGAAGTGAACGAAAAGTCACTATTCGATTCTCTTTGAATAAACCTGTATGTCTGTCTAATCCCTCTAAAGCAGGATTTCATATTTTCTCTTATTGTGCAAAGCCAGGATTGTGTTTTACAGTTTATTAAGCAGTATTTAATAACTATATTTTCCTTTAAAATAATTTATACGTTCTGCTATAAGACTATAGAAAAATTTGACTTTTTGTAGCATATGAAAAGAGAAATTACAGTGAATGTTAAGGCTTGCTCTACACAAATTTTTCATCCCTTTTGGTATATTTTAAAAAATGTTACTTACATTTTGGTAAAGAAAAAGTATATTAAAAAATCTAGGGCCATATTACATACTTCACGCTAAAATGGGGACGCAAGGAGGAAAACCTTCACCTGCAGGTTTATAGTGTCGCCATTTTAGCATGATAATACAAGGCAAGCGCTAATCCAGCAGCCTGCACCTCAACGCAGCGCTAAGCTTCGGGATGCTCAAGGCAGCGCTAAGCGCCGCCAGTAGCATTCCCTCCATGGAGTCCATAGGACTCCATTGAGGCTTCCACTGCAAGTCACATGATCTTGCTTTGTGAGATCCAGCAAGTCGGCAGAGTGATTCACAGAGGGAGACTGGGGGACTTTTTTCCCTCAGTCTCTCTGCTCCCAGCAGCAAGAAGAGGCAGATTGAGCCGCCATTCTTGCCATGGGATGAGAGGTGAGTATTTGTGTTTTGGGTTCTTTTTCAGCTGCTGCTGCTGACTGATTCCGCAGTAGCAGAATCCGTTAGCACCAGGTCCTAGCTGTGGTTAACCTTTCAGTTAACTGCAGCGGGATGTAATTAGCATTATGACTTTGTAATCTTAACGCTAATTAACTCTTTGCTCTCCCCATGTTAAGCATAGGGAGCGCAAAGTACAGTACGCTCACGCTGAAAAATGCAAGCTCCGAATTGCTAACAGGTTTTGTAACCCGTTAGCGCTCGGAATGTAATATGGTTGGCCCTGCTAGGGCCTCCAAAGCTAACATTAATGCTCACACTGCCGGGCGCTAACGTTAGTGTGAAGTATATAATTTGGCTCCTAATTGTTACTTTCTGAAAATAAAACCTTTTTTTTCTGTTGTGTTTTCTTGATGTTTTCCTTATGGTGGAAACAAGTGTCTATTTACATAGGTGTTGTTCTTGATATAATAATGCATAATGGGAAAATTTGTATAAGATTGTAAAGGTGTGTAGGTAAATGGTTTATTACAGTCGATCTAGTCATACAAAAGTGATGGCTTTGTATATCATGTATATCATGCTGTAATGTCCATCTTATATGCGATTACAAATCAGTGAACAAAGCTTATTAAAGAGCGTAAGTATTCAATTCATACATCCAAAAAGGGCATCATTTTATATAGTTGTAACAACAACTTTATATATCTGTTAATTTATGTATATTTGGGTAATGATACTAGTAAGGCACAAAGGCAAAAATTATGATTACACACACATTTAACTAGCATGCCTACAGTTATCTCCCAGATCAGTTGGCATATGTGGCCCTCTTTGCTGGCACGCAAAATATAAGTTCGCCATCGCAAGGGCTTTTTCTCTGCCGGTACACAGCAGTACTCCGTACCGGCACCTATCGGCAGGGCAGAGGCTCCTCCGCTAGGATGCAGAGGATGTCTGCAGGCCATGGTAGACGTTCCACTGATCAGCGCCAGCCTGACACCGATCTCGGACTTCTCCTGCAGGGAGCTGACATCTTGTATTTTAGCCCCACCTGCAAGACCTATCCCTGCCCACTGATGTCATCGCACAAGAGCGTGATGATGTCAGATGTGTATCTTCCCCTCGGCAGCCAAGGAATTCGCTGCGGACCCCTGTATCTCAGGACTCTTAGAATCTGGTCATGTGAGGTATGATTGGAAAGGCCAGACAATGTAAATTAATTAAATAATCCTTTTTTCCTCCTATTGCAGCACTATTCTTCACTTTTCACTTATAAAATGAACAATGATGCTGCACTGTGGAGCTCTGTGATATGCTCATACACACCGTACATTACTGTGAGTTTTATTGCTGTGCAGTTCTGTGATACTCTAATACAAATTGGAGGGGGTGAGGAAATAATAAAATCAGAGGGGGGAAATAATAGAATTGGGGGATTAGGAAATAATAAAATGGAAAGGAATGTGGAAATTATAAAATAAGGGGACATAAAATAAGGATAAAATGGGTTTATAGGCGAAGAAGGGGTTTGTAGGCCCACATATCTATACTATAATACAGTAAGGCTTGGCGTGTCCGTCGCCAAGCCTGTACTGCGCATGCGCGCGCAATCAGCGGCGGTTGGCTGCGCGCGCATGCAACCACCGTGGCACGCGCCGGCTGTGCGCGTGCCACGACGGTTACAAGATGTGCACGCAGCAGCCGGGTAGAGGCTGCACGCACTTCCTGTAGAGCCGGACACGCTCGCAGCGTCTACCCGGCTGTCGCGCGCGCATACATCCGCTGCGGCGGTTACAGGATGCGCACACAGCAGCCGGGTAGAGACTGCGCGCGCATCCAGTAGACCAGGATGCGTGCGCAGCCTCTACCCAGCTGCTGCGTGCGTGTCTTGTTCTCTTGGATGCGCGCGCAGCCGACAGGTAGAGGCTGCGCGAGCATCCAGCGTTTGAGCACTTATACCCATGTGAGCTGCGGGCACTTTACCTATGTGAGCTGGGGGCACTTTACCTATGTGAGCTGGGGGCACTTATACCCATGTGAGCTGGGGGCACTTTACCTATGTGAGCTGGGGGCACTTTACCTATGTGAGTTGGGGGCACTTATACCCATGTGAGCTGGGGGAACTTTACCTATGTGAGCTGGGGGAACTTCTACACATGTGAGCTGGGGGCAAATATACCCATGGGAGCTGGGGGCAAATATACCCATGTGAGCTGGGGCCAATAATACCCATGTGAGCTGGGGCCAATTTTACCCATGTGAGCTGGGGGCACTTATACCCATGTGAGCTGGGGGCACTTATACCCATGTTTGCTTGGGGGCAAATATACCCATGTTTGCTGGGGCAAATTTACCCATGTGAGCTAGGGGCAAATATACCCATGTGAGCTGGGGGCAAATATACCCATGTGAGCTGGGGGCAAATATACCCATGTGAGCTGGGGGCAAATATACCCATGTGAGCGGGGGCAAATATACCCATGTGAGCTGGGGGCAATATATATATCTATGTGAGCTGCTTCACTTAACAATAGACTGCCCTCTGGGCAGGCTTTCCACCTAGTAGATATATACGTAATAGGGCAATGTAGGCACATGTATTGGTATGTAATAGGGCAGTTTAGGCATAGGTACAGTGGTTTGAGTCTAATTGAGCTAACTGCAGGGTTGGCACTTTGAGACACATAAGTTGGTTTAGTGATCCAGTTTGGGCACTCTGGCTCAAAAAGGTTCCCCATCACTGTCCTAGATCATCTCAAGCTCTTATATGGATGGCTATTGGCCAAGCTGATGCTCTTGCATGGAAATATAGAAATCATCTCAAATCAGTCTGCCCATTCTCCTCTGACCTTTGACATCAACCAAGCATTTTCATCCACACAGCTGCCGCTCACTGGATAGTTTCTCTTCTTTGGACCATTCTCTCTAAACCCTAGAGATGGCTGTGAGTGAAAATCCCAGTAGATCAGCAGTTTTTAAATACTCAGACCAGTCTGTCTGGCACCAACAACCATGCCACGTGTAAGGAATCCAGAGCCAGGACACGTAGCTGCCAGAGGAAGGTCCATCCTCAAGTCAATACTAACTATGTTTCCTAACCGGGTGATCTACTTCTCGCTGAGAAACCAGGTGCACTTTATTCTAGCATTACCTGTGCACAAAAGGAAGGTACACCCCATACTACATTGCTGCATTGTGTGGTTATCCACCAAAGGAAGTACACACTGTATTATCATGCATCTCCAGCTTCTACTGCAACCTTGGTACTTCTACTGCAACCCTGCTATCTCCAGCTTCTACTGGAACCCCAGTATCTCGAGCAGCCACTACCTTTCAACTAAGGTCTCTTGCTGTTTACCAAGACTCCAGCTTACAGCTCAATGTGGACAATACCCACAGTAACCTTAGCCATCTACATCTACACCGTATGCTCCTGATTACTCTAGCTCCCCATGTCTCCAGAAAGTATATAGCCCTCTATTTATCCTTTCCCATCCTCACCTCTACTTTTGCACTGTATCCACAGGGCTTCTTATGCCACTTTGTATCCTTTGTCTGTCTGTGTCGACTCTATCCCTGTATTGCCCTTTTTGTCTGTACTGTGTTTTGTATCTCTAGTAATCCAGCCTCTGTCTCCCTGTACCCCAGTTCAGTCTCAGTATCACTTTGCCTAAGTCCAGCTATCTGCGGTATCTGGCCCTATACCTTTAGCCATTTGCTTGTATTCTATTATAATAAAACCATATAATAAAACCAATAAAACCATATTGTTCCCATTTTACCTACCTTTGTCCCCGTGTTGCAATTTGTGTTAAGTAATTGAACAGGTGTACCTAATAAAGTGGCCAGTGAGTGTATATCCTTTGCTAAAACATTTGTTTTTCTACTATTATAAACCATGCAAACATTTTGTTAGGTATAACCCCTAGTGCTGCAGAATTCCTGTGTCCTGTGCAGTATCTCGCAGTGTGTAGCTTTAGCATTAGTCGCAGGTTTGCTTAACCCAATACACTAAAACCAAAGATATGTAACTACTTTGGATAAATAGAATGGCTTTGTTGGTTTGAAATAAACTTTGTAATTATTATAAAGCATTCGCGTCTCGTGTCTATTCCCTTCGTCCAGTACTAATACATGCCGACACTTCGCTGCGCGACAGCTTACATGTTTGTAATTTACTTTTTATGTGTGGTGAAAGTTTCTTATGTAGCTGCAAGATTCTGTTTCTCTGTAATATATACTCACAACATTTGGGTATTATATGCTGAAGATGATTATATAAGACGCAGTGATTCAGGGCTTTCACTACATAAAAGCAAAAGTATAATAGAGGTAGGTAATTAATAAAATACAGAGATTTGTTAAGGCAATTATATTAGTACCATCAATTTCAAACAATTTAGAAAATACACTGCAGAGGAAGAACAACATTGTCTAATATTACCCTATCATCCTGCAATGACAGGGGTACTTATAGGCAGGGCTGCCATCAGCATTCTTGGGGGTCTTTACATCAGCTGCACATTTCAATAAACTCTTCCCTCCAGTAAGGGGATAAATGTGTTCCCTTGTGGGAAAGCTGTGGACTGCACCTCAACTTGGTGCAGACGGTGCTAAACGCTCCCTCAGTGATGAGTCAGAGCACTGTTACCAACCCCTTGTTCCTCGCCCACCAGGAAATTTGTTGATATCTTGGTGGGCCAGTCCTCGGTGGCATGGCTTACCTTTTTGTCTGTGGCACATAGACAAACTGCACAGGGTTTGGCAAAGACCAGGGCCCTCTGGAGTCACTGGGCCCCTGAACATATCATAGGCTGTCACCCCCTGACGACTACCCTGCTTATAGATAAAATATATAAACTGTAAAGAGCTACCCCCAAGCAACAAGCACTTACCAAATCTCCCTGCTGAGTTGATGTTAGCACATTTGAAAGGTTTAGTTGTAGGAAAGGCCACATATTTAATACAACAAAGTTTAATGTGTCTAAATACTCTCTATGGATGTTTAAAACAAACAGAAAAGGCTATACACGAAATCTTTCTTTTTGGCTTGCCTTGGGAGTCACGTTTACTACAGACTTTGAAAAAAACATATTTTCACATCAAGGAAATGCATTTTTAGAGAATGCACTGACCTGTGAAATGACATATTTTCTCTATGAAAGTTGTATTCTTCGTGGGAATGCCAGGAAAAAAGAAGTTTCACAACTTTCAAACCTTGCTTCAGTGAGAAATGAATGTCTAAATTACAATGCACGCACAAACGTTTGCGCCGGCACAAAAACGCATCAACGTGAGGGGTAAAACCCTTTGCGGCGAATGCCGTATTACATTGTCAGCGCAACAAACGCACGTAATCGTCTACCGCGGGTGAGCCTGCGCGAACACTGCGCGAGCTTACTGTACGTCGCGCATCCTATACTTAACATTGTGAGCGCAAATGCGTATGTGCGCTGGTATGCGGATGGTATTACAATCTATGCGCAGGATTTAACGCATATCCTTTGCGCGCATAATTTTAGCAACTCCTAAAAGCTGGTGTTAATGGCAAAATCTGAACAACCTGACCGAAACCAAATACACCAGCCCAAAAACAAAAAAAATGCAGCAAAGTATAGTTACACATTCTACTCATACCAAACCAATAAAATGGAGAAGTTGTGTGTGCATTTATTATTGCTGCATTATATATGCTCAGTTTGACTTTGGCAGGCGCAAAAACTTAACGTGAGATAATTGTGATTCTTAATTCTGATTGGCTGAATCGCTTGAAAAAAAACTGTGCGCACACTTATTTCTGCACGCAATGGAACTGCGCAAGCATTTGTGTGCATCCGGGTTACGCGTGTTATTGCTCGATGGATGAAAAAACGCACGAGGATTGTAATTCCAGCGGTGATTTGCGTGCGTAAACGTTTAACGCTTGGCGCACAATTTCACCCATTGCGCATGCGTTTTTGCGTGAAGAATGTAATTTAACCCGGAGTGTTTGCATTCTGTGTTTATAAATAAGTAGAATGTGTTTAAAAATCTGAATCAGATAATACTAAATTAATATCAACTCTACAATTTAGTGCAGACCTTTCATTAAGTTCTGTGATCTCAAGGGTTTTCTTTCTGCAAAATGTTAATATCATAAATCGAATGTACTAGAAGAGGCAGAAGATGATTATAAAGCTTCTAGATGAAGCCCTTGGGGGCGGCAAACAAAGGTCAATTAAGGGTAGAGCACTGGTCCCAAGCCTTCTCACCTCATTAATGTCACAATGCATTTCCTCTATTCTCCCGATGTGAGAGAAAAAATAATTTATTCAAGTCAGCTTGTCATGCATTAGTCATTTACACAGGCATTTTCGCATTAGCAATGACACCAGCATGAGTTGGTTAAAACTGTATATTCACAGACCAAAATTCTTAATCTATTTAAATGTGGAATTTAGGTTTTAACCCTTTCACTGCTTTGCTATTTCACTCCCTTGTGCTGAACTCGCTTTCTTACTCATCATGTTTAACTGCTATTTAAAGTCATGTTTTTCTAGTAGGGCCCAGAAAAATTCTATACAAGGGGTTATTCTTGTTCCCTGCACTTCGGGGATTCAAATTCCCCGACCCTGCGGTGAATTCAGCAGGGAAATGCCACCGCAAAACCACCAATTTTAAAAAAAAACACTACAAAACCACCAAAATTATCGATCTGATAGCAGGTTTCAGCTGGTCCATCGGCTCATCGGATCGGATCCTATTTGATAAGTCTCTGCAAACCCGCCGAACGTGTGTAAAA
Source organism: Leptobrachium leishanense (assembly GCA_009667805.1). Taxonomy (NCBI): domain Eukaryota; kingdom Metazoa; phylum Chordata; class Amphibia; order Anura; family Megophryidae; genus Leptobrachium; species Leptobrachium leishanense. Next base: position 261,449,833 of record CM019067.1, on the reverse strand, counting down.
AGTCAATGATCCGCCGAACACAGCGTCGACCAGCCACTGGAAAAAACCGAGAAGCTAACGAATGGGGTAAAAAATAAATAAATTCAAAACGTTTGAAAGTGTCAAAATTTAAGCGCTATTTGCAAAAAAACTACTTGACAAAAATGTCTGGAATTTACATATAGCCGCCGAACTGTTAAAAAAGGAAAAAATAATGGAACTCTGCAATTCGGTCTGTTATACGGTCTGTTACAGAATTTAAAAAGAAACCTCCAATAAAAAAATGGAAATCAAACATTTAACATCAAAATGCCTAAAAAATAAATAGATAGACTTTTTGCTGCAAAAGAAAAGAATAAACGGTTGAATAAAAAAATTAAAATTAAAGTACAATTTTTTTCCCCCATTGAAACCCATGAGATTCGCCTGTTTAAACCTGTGAAACTTAAGCACCAAAAATCCGGGCATTTTCCTCACATTTCGGTGCAGTTCGGCGTTCTCTGAATAGATTAACCGTTGTTTCTCTATGGGACAATTTTGCTGTCGTCAAATTGCAGGGAACTGCACCGTTTTTTTGATGGCAATTCACCAATATTTGGTGAATTGCAAGCTTTGTTACTAGCCAAACTGCCACGAAATTGCACTATATGGTGAAATTCATCATTCGGTGCAATCCGGTGGCAAGCTCGGCTCTCATTGAATAACCCTTTATGTGTATATTTCATGTCACATCAGAATACTAGAACATAAAAGTGTCCAAAAAGTTTACATTTCTATCCAGGTTTTAATAATAGATCACATAAATTTACTTTTCCACATTTAATTACCCAAACCTTTCTGGATATTTAGTATCTATAAGATAGTATTTTTAAGAAATTCAGAAATTAGCAATTCTAACCAAAATAGAAAAAAATTCTCATATATTTTGGCACATTGTTTTTAATAACTAATATGACTGCGTATAAAACACTGTACTTGCTCATGGGAAATGATAAGGCGGGCAGTGGCAGCAGCATTGTTCTTTATAGCATTATACTGTATGTGAAAGGGGGACAATGCCATTCCATTTGTTTAATTTTTCCAGATTATATGGCCATGTTTGGTATCAATGGAAAGGCCAGGCTTTGACCTGCCTTGCCTTGTGACACCTCACTTAACCTGGTGTGGGCTATAGAATAGAAAAGTGTCCAAAGTATCTCCTGTCTCTCCCAGTGGAGCAGTAGCTTAATTTTTTCTGACAAGTGCATAATACCTGTGTGCTATAAATTATATGTGCGATTCCTCTCAAAGTTCCCTACCTTAGAGGAACTCCAGTAGGCATTCTGCTGTCTGGGGAATTAGAATAAATGAGAAGAGGGAAGGAGAATATAGTAAAATAATTGGGAAATTGGATGACAGGCACACACCTGTGAGGGTTGAGGGTCATGGAGAAAGTATATGAAGTTAGTGAGGCAGGGATATCTGAATAAATTGGGGATATGTTAGTGGGAACAATATTATGTATGAGGGAATGGTTTATGATAAGTGGGGTTAGATATAGGATGAAGGAAGTGGGAAGTGTGATTAATCGATCTACACAATGTAAGATTTGGTGTGTTGGTGTATATTAGAAGAGGAAATATGTCAGGAAATGAAACCAAAGGGATACATTACATAAAATGGGAAATATGAGGGTTAAGAGGGGGAAAATATTAGGGATGAAGAATATATGAGGTGAAGACTTAAAGGTATACAATAAAATTTTAGAAAACACAATTATGACTTGACATAACGTGATAAAATGACTGAAATTTAGATGTTCCCTAGTATGACTCATTGGTTTAAAAGTCTTAATTCGCCTTCCAGTTCCTTATCTAGTGAATTAGAATACATTTGTCAGGTAAAAAGATGTCCCCTCCCCCCCACAGATATCCTTTGGTTCCTACAACCATTCTTGATAAACAAGAATCTGGTTTCTGATTCCTTGCCTGTCTAACATACTCTCCTGACTCTTGATCCTTCTGCTCCGGTCCTGACAATTCTACTGTATGTTCATTGTGTCTTGTATTTCTGTTTCTGTGTATTACCCAGCAACATTATATATCTTTAGTAGAGGCCATTTCAAGGACCTCATCCCAGTTCAGGGTTCCCTGTGTTGCTAATGCGTGTATCGTCTTGCTGTATCTTGTGTAACCCTCGCCCGTCCTGTTCTACTGTTCATGTGTATTCTTGTTGAGGTTCCCTTTCCTAGACAGAAGGCCATACAAGGACCTTATCCTAGTGTTAGTGATCCCTTTAGCGTCGTGTGTTCTCCTTGTTTTCCTGCAATTCATGTTCCAGTTCTGTTGTCCTTGTTTTGTATTTATCTAGTATCTGTGTGCTGTGGTCTGTCTATGCAGCCAACAGCTAACCTGCCTCAAGGGCTGAATATCCTGGACAAAGGGCCCACCTTGGCTCACGCCGGATGCCCTTGTAACAACCACACACAGAACATATACTCACACAAACCCATCATAAAACTACATATCCATCCACATGCTGAAATGCTATTCAAATATATCCCTGTGTTCATTGTCACTGGTATTGGATTCATGTAGTCTTAAATAAACACATAAATACTATCATGTGCACAGCACAAAATTTCGTTTTGAACTAATGGATTAGTCCTAAAATGCAATTTATTTAGTTGCTAAAGAAATTCGTTTTCAGTTATTTAGTATGAAAACTAATTTCATTCATCCAAAAGCCAATGGATACAATTACTATTGTAGTGGCTCCTCAGAGGACTGAGATCGCTGCTTGTTACAGTATCTCTCACTCTCAGCACAATGTGGGCCATATTATATAGTTGGTGCTAACTTAACCAGAGCTGTTGTAAACTTCCCAGAGCTATTGTAGCCTATGGAGGTTTTCAGTTTACAACAGCTCTGGGTAAGTTAGCACCAACATTGTAATACTGCCCCGTGTCAGGCAAAGCTGTTACAGTAACTGACTGCTGCTCATCACAGCGCTCAGAGTTTCGGTAAAACTAGTAAATAATATTTTTATATATAAGAGGTTAGAACAATATTATTTCCTTGTTTTACTGAAACTCTGAGCGCTGTTAGTCAGTTACTGTAACAGCTGAGCCTGATATATTGTACTGATAGATAATGTAACAAGCAGCCGATCTCCGCGCTCACAGCCACTGGATTTAAACGGCTGAGAAAAAAAGGATCCTCTCTGTATAATGTTTAGAACATCCTCCTGCATTAATTAATACCCCTCTCAGTATATTATATAGAACATCCTCCTGAATTAATTAATGTCCCTCTCTGTATAGAACATCCTCCTCAATTTATACCTTTCTCTGTATAATGTATATAACATCCTCCTGCATTAATACCCCTCTCTGTATAATGTATAGAACATCCTCCTGTATTAATTAATGTCCCTCTCTGTATAGAACATCCTACTGCATTGGCATGTGGAGGGTGCAGAACTTCGGATGTTGCGCTCTTCATTGCTGGTCTCCTTCACTCATCAATGTAATATCACAAAAAGGACTGACACTAAAATGTAGTGCATTTTATTTTAGTTTCTTTCGTTTTTTGTACTGAGCAGTTTCGTATCTCTTGAGTCATATGAAAACTAAATTATCCCAAAATTCGGACTAAATCGTTTTAGTACTAAAACGAATGCACATGTCTAAACTACATATTTCCTTTAATTTGTTCACTCATCAGGAAGGGAGCTCTGCACATTTTCGTACCTACAGGAACCTAAAATGGAAATCTGACCCTGGTCAATTCTAGATTGCTCATGGTATCTGTATGGTCATAACATTGTATCTTTGAAGACATAAAGGCAAAAATTCCAACCCTTAACCCCTTCACTGCCAAGATCGAGATATCTAGGGCTTCAAAGGCACCATCCGGTGCCCAGATATCGAGATATCTTGATCTGCTGATCTGAAGCTCAAAATCAAATTAAATTATTTTGCTTATTTCGTTTGCTTTTGGGCTGCATAAAGTGTCCCCAAAGATTTAGTCCTGTGGGCATAATGCCCCCAAAAAACAAAAATTATTTCTTACTGTATAATTAATTTAAAATAATTTTTCAAAAAAAAAACACTGGTTCCTGACAATGTTTTTCTGGAAAATCACTTGGTAGAGAAGAGGTTAAAAAAGAGAACTTTATCAAATCATAGACTTCGGTTTTCTTTTGTTCACATGAGTAAACTTGAATACATATGTCCTAAAAAGCAAAGCATTCAAATCCTAGATAATAAAGGTTCCGGGATTATTTTTAAACTATTGCTACATTATTTATGGGAATTCTTCTGAATTTCATGTTCATGACAAAACCAATTAAAAAGACTAGGAGCAAATGTCACTTTAAATCATATATTTAATCTAGATATAATAATGTATTTGTCTGTGCTTTCTTGCCTTTAGCCTTATCTGTTTGCAAAATGTAATATAAAATTGGACAAAGAACAATGTAACTAGACCAATTGTAACAGAAGTTTTTGTAACTTTTCTTTAACAGAATTAATTCTATCTGTTCTTAGATTGAACTCAAATATATTAAATACTATTACTAATAGTGGAAATGTAATATTACTTTTGTTTCATCTCAAAATGCAACTTAAAATTGACTAATTAAACTAGTAAACTGCATTCCAAATGGAAAGATAACAGAATCAGATTAAAATAGGATTTAAATTTACAATATAAATCAAAAGGGAAGAAAATTACTACTTATTGGTAAGTTAATTAAACCAGTAGTTTTATATAAAGGGGTTTACATTTAAGCTTAACATGCATTTTTGATAAGGACGCAGCTGAACGCAATCCCGCCAAAAGCAGCCAACGAATCGTCACACAGATCGCCAAACGACTCCGACCAGCCACCAAACATAGCTGGAAAAAGCCGACCAGCCGCCAAACAAGGGTAAAAAAAAAACTGCAACTTTTAAAAGGCATTTAAAAATAAAAAAAGATGCATGGAAATATTGTATACGGTCCGATGAATAACAACAAAAAGGTCTGTTAAAAAATAAAAAATAATCACTATTTAAAAAAAAAATCGGAATCAAAAATTTAGCGAAAAAGATCCTGAAAAATGCCTAAAAAATTCTAAAAAAATAAATTCATTATAGTCTTTTTGCTGCAAGTGTTAAAAATAAACAATTGAATAATTTTTTTTAGAACAATGCGAATTTTTTTTTACATTGAAATCTGTGGAATTCACTTGTTTAAAGCTGTCGAACGAAACCAACGAACATCAGGGCATTTCAACAACTTTTCGCTGTTGTTCTGCGTTCCCTGAATAGATTAACCGTTACTTCTCTATGGGGGATTTCACTGCTGCTGAAGATCACTGTATTTTGCTGGCAATTCACTATTATTTGGCGAATCTCCAGCTTTTTGAATAGCCGAATGGCCACAAAATTGCATCATACAGGAAAATTCACCGTTCTGTGCAATTCAGAGGCCAATTCGGTGCTCTTTGAATAACCCCTTAAGTATCTATTTTTTTCTTCTCTACCCACCTCTGTCTGCTCTGTACACCTTTCTCTCCATGTCTCATTTGTTTATCTTTCCCTGCTATCCACATTTCTCTCTAAGCTGCCCACTTCACTCTGTTTCCTCCTATTATGAATTTCTCGTTGATGCCCACTTATTACTCTTCTATTGCTGTCTGTTGTCTGCTGCTCACTCTCACAATAAATTTTACTTCCCATTATCTCATTCACAAGCACATCATGTAGAGAGACTCACACAGACCACACTGTCTCACTGTAACAGTACTGCAGATCTGCAAACATTGATAAATACAGATACACTCATGCAGACAAAAACTACCGCACAGACATTTACTTGCATAGCTTCAAAATCCTTGTCACCCAAAGACACACTTAGAATTAAAGTTAGCAACATTTAAATACTTAAAAATGTACACATCACTCAGACATGGACATATATAACCATGTAAACTCAGAATCACATTCATACAATGACAAATGTACACTGACAGCAACAGATGCATGCACAAGAGCAAGAAAGAAAGTCACTTTGAACTCACTCACAACTTCAATAAAACTTTCTCCACCTTACATAAGGGTGGTTCCATGAGAATCCAGGTTGGCCAATTCCAATGGTAATTCTTGTAAAAAAAAGTGAATCCAGCAGTGGTATAAGTGCAGCTTTTTGGGGCTATTGGGGGTATCAGGGAGGTTAGCGCTGCGTTCCGGGGAGCGGTACTGAGATAGTACCTTCCCCAGAATACAACATTAACATGGAGACGGTAAGGGGAAATCTGCAATCGCACATTATCCTGCTTAACCCCTTAAGGACGCAGGGGTGGCCCCCTTAAGGGGTTGATTTTGCCGGCGAGGCGTACAGGTACGCCTCGCCGACAGGTGCCGTCGCGCGGCACTAATTTTGAGCCCTCCCTGCAGCCGGCGTGCAGTGCGCGTCATTGGCTGCAGGGGACGGCTTGATTTCAGGCGCGCAGGCTTCGGGGAGGGGCCGAGGTGGTCCCATTGAAGACAGCGGGGCGTACATAAACGCCCCGCGTCTTCAAAGACCGCCCGCCGCCAGGACGTTATGGAACGTCCTGCGGCATTAACGGGTTAATGTCTCTATTGAGTCAAGAATGGAATATAGCCTAAAATATACAAAATTACAAAATAAAAAATTGATTTTCATATGTATGGAATGAAGGTTGACTAAGAAAACAACAGCATATGTAGTAAATGTTGATTAAAGAAAATATTAAAACAGAACTATGTATCTAAAGGGGTTATCCAGAGAGAGCTGATCTGGCCCCGAAATGTAACCGGACACTGAAATTCAGCGTACAGTGACATTTAGGTGCCATTCAGCTATTCAGAGAGCAAGCAGTTCGCCTAATTTTGGCGACTTGCCTGCACATGCGGTGCCTGTTCGAGGGCAGTGAAATCCCCCATAGAGAAGCAATGGTTCCTCTATTCAGAGAACACCAAACAGCAGGGAAAAGTTGCCGAAATACCCTGATGATCGGTGGTTTCATTCGGCAGGTTTATTCAGGCGAATCCGATAGGCTTCAATGTTAAAAATATTCCCTTAATTCAATATCTAATAAACCATTTATTCTTTTATTTTTCGGTAAAAAGTCTCTTTATCTATAGACTTTTTAGAATCTTTTAGACATTTGTTGGGAATTTTTCGGCAAACTTTTTTCAGTTTTTTCTTTTTAAAGCGTTTTTTCTTTTTTGCTATAACAGACCATTTTATTATCATTCATAGGATCTTATATGTAAATTCCAGACATTTTCATTCAGTTGTTTTTTTTGTAAATTTTGCTGCGGTTCAATTTTGAAACTTTCAAGCGTACTGTTTTTTTTTTTTTATCCCGTTCATCTGCTTGTCAGCTTTTTCCGGCAGCTGCTCTGCGCTGTGATCGGCTGCTCGTCGGCTTTTTCCGGCGTGGTTTTTGCGGAGGTTTCTGCGGATTTTTGGTGAGTGTTCAGCTAGTGTTCAACGGGTTTGCAGTGAGTTTTCCCTGCACTACGGGGACCCTGCGGCGCTTGCTGAATACACCGCAGGGTGGCGAACTGTGATTCCCCGAACTGCAGGGAAGCACGGGGAATGAGAGGGCACCGAAATGTCGTCAACATTTCGGCGCTCTCTGAATAACCCTGTAAATTATCTAGAATATCCACTATAAAATTATGCATGGAAAAGCAGTATCCGCCAATCTGACACACTAGTGAGAAAATCTTGCTGAAATGTATTGATTGTTAAAGTGCTGTCAATTATATTGGCATTAAGTTCAAGCTGAGAAAAAATGGATCACAAAGAAAATAGTGTCTGATCTTCCCACCTGTTCATAGAAACTGTAAATCATTGCACAAAAATCCTCAGAGTCTCCCGGCAGGGATCGATATAAGCTAAAACCTAAGGATTCGTATTGCCTGCATTAATGTAAGCTGCTAGCTGTGCTCTATAACCCTGTATGTTTTATCCACCTCGATCAGACATTATTAGATTTCTTTTAAATTAGCATCAAAGACAGAATGTATTAATACTATAATCAATTATACTTCAATGAGTTTATTTATGGCATGGGTTAATTTTCTTATAATTATAAAACTGAATACATGTATCTCAATGCGCCAATATTTAGCAGAACCGAGCCAGATCATTTTGACTTCTCTTACGCTCATTTGTATAATTAATAATGGGGTAATTACAAATGCTTTGATCTATGTAAAGTCTGAATACAAAACAGTTAGTTATTTAAACCTGAGTGTAGTGGGTGCTGGTGTGTATATGATATCATAGATGATAAATGTTAATAATGTATAACTGACGTTAATAATTTGATCTACAGGGTGAGCACCCCTTATCCGGAATGCTTGGGATCCCAAGCATTCTGGATTTCAGATTCTTCCAGATATCAGTATCCAGGAGAATCCAAAGTCTGAAAGGAAGTGATTCGCGACAGGAGACCCACAACCCCTTTCTGCTGCAGCCACCAGTGTATACACATGCTGGGAGAGCTGTGCGAGGTTACTCCGCAGATGTTGCTCAGAGTCAGTGTGATACCGAGCAGTGTAACACACACTGGGGCTGTCAGTGTCCAGAGGCTCCTAACGCGTGCCGAGGTCTGCTGCAGCACTCAGGAGCTGCATACCCGAGCAGCACGACCCATCCGGAGCTTCCATTATCCAGAATTACTAAAATCCAGAAGACTCAGAAAATTCCAGTTTTTGTAGTCTACTAACCTCTATATATTTGATTGTTTTTTTTATCTTAAAGGTTCTCAGTATACAAATTCATTAACCATTTCCTGTTGCAGTGCGGACCCTGCCGTTCCTGTGGCGGGAGAGCTTTAAAGACACGGGGTGTACTAGTACGACCCTTTGACTTCTATGGGCCACCTCAGCCCCGCCCAGCAGTCAATGCCTTTGGCTGATGCGGGATGACCTGAATTCAGGCCGTTCTCCTGCAGCCAATGATGCGCGTTGTGCATCAGCGGCTAGGCAGACCGAAGAAGGCATCTACTGAAGAGGCTGGCAAGCGGGGCGTACTAGTAAGCCCCACCGGCGGAAACCCCCTCCCACCAGGCACCACCCAGTGCTCTTCTGCTATAGTAAATCTGGCGACACTGGTGCCCCAGAAATAGCAGTGCTGGTAGTGTGTTTAATTTAGTTCATAACAAAGAAGCCTATACCATATGTAAATTGAACTGCTATCACCCAAAAAGGGTGGCCAGGAATGAAATGCCAAGGCAAGCTCCTCTGCACAAGAGATACAACAAACCACAATGATCGTTTCAGTTTACTTAGGCCTTTCGTGATGGTAATAATGATACAACTCTAGGTACCTCGAGCAAGGGTTTAATGTCTAGGATCAACGTCTGGATTACCCTCTTGGCTCATGGACATTCCTAGAAATGTCAGGAGATTTGTTAAAAATTGCAGATCTGAGGATTTTTTTCTTATTTTATAAGTATGTTTCTGTGTTATGTTTGGGATTTGCAAAGCAACGAATAAAGTTTTTCCATCACTTTGCATATGTAAGCAATTCTTCACCAGGCATCTGGAAGTGTTTTGTTTAGTTTTTCTAGATGTCTTAAAAGAACAATTTGTTCTATGCCAGAATAGTGTACACATGGAAGATTTATATGGGTACATATTATGAGAGCTCTATTATTAGAGGAGGCACACCGTGATATTTTCAGACTAAAGGGATTATTTCTTTACAGTGAATATAAAAAGTCAGCAGCATACAAACAACTTTGTCAAGAGAACATGTGTTCTCCAGCTTTGGGTCTTGTTAAAGTGTCTGTATTTTATTGCATATATTCTTTCTTACTAGAAGGAACGTCCAGTACCATCTAAATCACGTCAAAACAGAGTATTACATTTATCTCAACCTATGGGAAAATGTGCTATGATCCGACAAGAATAAGGTTCATTTTTCATCCTAAATTGCAAAAATATGTTTGGCAAAAATCCAATAAAGCTCATTACTGAAGGAACCAGACGAATTTTCAAGCATGGTGGAGGTAGCATCACGCTTTGCGATTATTTCTCTTCGGCTGTGTCAGAGGCACTGCTATTATAAAGATAGAAAGGTAAATGAGTAACTTCAAATATCAAGGCACCTGGCACAAAACCTGCCGGCCTCTGCTAGAATATCTCTTCCCAACATGACAATGACACCAAGCTTGCAGCCAGGTTGACCAAGGCATGGCTTCAGAAAAGAGACATTAAAGTCTTGGAATGGTCCAGGCAGGGCCAAGACCTCAATCCCATTGGAAAACTTTGTAATGACCTAAAGCGAGCAGCACACAGGAGACCCCCTTGCAGTTTGATATAAGTTGAACATTTTGACAAAGAAGAGTGGCACAACTTTGCAAAGTCTAGGAGACCTATTTCACATGAGTTGTTAGTGTTAACAAATGAGATAACAAGTATAACAGACCCACTCATTAGTGTTAACGGGGTTTCTGCTGTTACAGCTGAGCACCAAGCTCCCATTGTGGGTCAGGTCCAATAGCAGATTGCTGTACAATTTTGCCTCCTATACTCTGTACAGGAATGTGTAGCATATCCAATGCTGCTTGTTATTCCCACTTGCCACAATATTAAAAAAAAAAGAAAATACCGACTTTCAAAGCTCACTCATAAGAGCCAGTAATTGCAAGATGCTTATGATTAATGGCCATCAGATCATGGTAGATATATTTTTATTTAAAATCTTCCTAATAAATAACTATTTATTTCTTTGGATTATTGCTTGTTGGAAGTTTCCATTACAGATGAAAAGATCATTATTATCCTTTATTTATATAGCGCCACAGATTCCACGGTGCTTTACAAAATCAGTGTACAAGGAGTTGATACATTGGAATACCACACATGGATGATAACCTGATTCAGGGGGACCCTGTTCCCAAGGGAATTTACAAACTATGAGAAGTACAAGTTTTTTGTGAGGTAGGCACAGCCATTTCGTTAGGTGTCTTGCCCAAGGACACTCGCTGGTGGTGTCTTCTGTGTGGGATTGAGTCAGATTTCCATGATTGTAGATCAGTGACCTGGTGGTTAGGTTGAACCTGCTTCTTGTAAATTTTAGGCTTGCTTTTCCAGAGTTGTTTTGGAGGGATGTGCTGAATGGTATTTTGACTTGCTGCTTTACGGTAAAGGGTAGAGATGTTACCACTGGACACCACAGTTGATATCTGCTCAAGAGCTTACAATCTAAAAGGATAGGGGTGACACACTAGGTGAGGGTTAAGAGAGAATGTGAAATAGCGGGGTTCATCTGGGCTGTGTGGGAAGATGCAGTAGGAAATGAACAGAGGGGGATTAGGGAGTGGGATGATAGGCTTCTCTAACGTAATGTGATTTCAGAGATTTCTTGAAGGACTGGAGAGACGGGGAGAGTCTGATGGGATTTCGTGATTCAAAATGTCCAGTTTCATATGGGTGTGTAGAATTTTATATCCACAGGTTCTTACAAAATATAGTACCCCTTCATTGTGATTTTTGTTGGAAAAAATGCTATCAGAGCATTTATTTGAAATATGGGATGTGAAGTTAAAAATTAAATATGGGGTAAAATAAATGTTTCGCACAGAAATTGTTAATCCAAGGTAATTAAAAAAATAAAAAAATGAGCAAATTAACATTATTTAATGTTTTATGTATTTGTTTATCCATTTCAGAAATATTGTTGATATGTAAGATTCAGAGCTTATTATTATTATTAACAATAATAATAATAATTATTAACAATGCAGCGACCACAAAATACCAGGAGAATATAAAAATAATATATGTATATGGCATAATGCATGTATATGGCAATTACAGTAACACCTTGAATTTGTACTGTACAAGGATTTTTACTCATTATAACCCCCTGAAACGTATCCCTGTACAGCAGTGAGTGACCCAAGAGCTCTCTTCGTATTCTGCCCCCTCCCTGGCAGCTATAATGCAGCAGTAATCTAACCTTTTTGTTACAGTGAGGATTTGGGGTTGCTATTTGCATCTGGTTTTATGTCTCTCCTGGGTGCTTGGAGAGACATAAAACATAGAATTTTGTTTCTCCACAAGGGACACACTAATCTCGCTTTAAAAAGTTGTGAAAATGGTCTTTTAATGGGCTAATGAGTGCTTTTCAATGCAATGTACTGCAACGTCAAGATAAACAAAGTTTCCATAAATAACTGGTGGTTCGGTAGACCAAATGTTTCTGCATCCCGTTCCTTCACTCATACACATATCTAGAAATTGATATCATATCTGGTGACCCTTTTCTTCCATGGAATTAACCATAGCTCTCTCGACTCCTACAGACCCACATCCATTCAATTTAAAAACCATTGGAGCTGTTCTATCTATGCATGTTTCTGTATTCTTAAATTGGTCTTTTTTGCTTTTTAGCATCCTCATGCTTATTATAGAGTATTACTGAAAACCGTGGTGATATAGAAACTATTAATATTATATCTAAAAAAAAAAAAAAATCGACTTTTATTTGAGAAAGTAGATTTTTTTCTGGACAAATACATTACATTGTAAGTGTGTGGTCTGCAATATTACTTCATATTAATAAAACATAATCAATGTATCAAAGGCTACTCTGAGTCAGAAGAGGTGATTTAATGTTAAAGTCAGGTCATTCTTGATATGCTTTAAGAAAGCTAATCAGAATCTGAATATACAGATGTGCCATACTTGTAAAATACACTGAATTACCAATAAGCATGCATTCAGTTTATAAATTGAAAGTAAGTTCATTTCATTTAGAATTTCTGAATTTTATGAAAAGTATTTGATCATAAATCACATATTTATGAATTTTTTTTGCGTGTTTGACTTGAATGGACATTAACATTTTAAGACCACCTGCTGTACCAAGGCAACCTCTCACGAAGGGTCCTAACCTTGTGCCATTATGTATCATTCTGTTTTTCAGCCACAAGACAAAATGTTTGGTTCAATGGGTGTAATGATTGGACAGATTGTTGGGATCCAGTCATTAGCTTCTAATAAAGTTCTAGTCCCACTATGGATTGCCAGTGATATTAATGGCACTGGTCTCACTCTTCCTGATATGATTTATTGTATTCAGTGAAGGACAGATATACAGTATATTTGTGGTAACACAGGCAATATTTCTGATACCCCCTGACTGCGTTGGGGCTGGTGGTCCTGATACCGCTCTATGATAACACTAATATGAGTTACCTATATAAGGATTAACACAATAGTCCTCGTCACAGTCTGTGTCTCTTATCTCATACAGAGATTAATCTATACAATAGTGGTAGTGTAGATTTCATTTTTAAGTTGGTGTGCTTTATTCGTAAATTCTGTCACAAGAACAAACTAGACAAACTATATGAAGACAATGCAAGTAGCCTTCAATGTCACAAAAGAATCCATGAAAACAAGATACATTGACCTCTTCTACAATTTCTGCATTTTTCACTTCTACCCAAAATAAAATCAATATGTGCTTGGTTAACTTAATATATATTATGTAGACAGCATTAATAAATTAACAAGACAGTGCATGGCAGGGCTAGCTAAAATTCCACACATCCAAAAATCTATTTGTAGAAGAAAATATTGAACATATGAGACCCCGGTAGTTCTAGTTAGTTGCTAGAAAATGTTTTCTCCTGCTGAAAACAGTCTGCTTCAATTGGCTGTCCATCAAGAAAACACAATGGCATGCTGCTGTCCAGATAGCAGACATAACCTCAAATCCCCTTTATTACAATTTGGTAATTTATTGTGCTATTCCCCAGAAACACTTCATAGAGAAGGGCACATGTAATACAGAGATTTTGAAGTCCAGCAACGGAAATTAAATGAACTTTCACATTGCTTCATACATAACAGTACATAAGACAAGAAACAGAGGATGTGGCGCTTTCAAGTGAAATAGAAATAATTGTAAATTAGCCGATACTCAACTTCAGTTGGTTGCGTGCTTAAATGGAGGGTAGTACCTCAATTAAAAAAGAGATAATAACATAGTGTGATATTGTAAACACAATGTATAAAAGCAGAAGTGATGAACAGTCACTCACACTTTCGAGAGCCTATCCTGGCTCTAGTATATTTGCCAGTGAGTGAAATTCTCGCGGGCCCCCCCACTGGCCCTATTCGAAATGATTAGCCTCCAAATAGTCTCAGAAGATGAAAAAGAGGAGACATCATGGTGTAGAACATCACATGAATTAACCAAAAAATTTAGTTTAAGTCAGCCCACTCATGTGTTCCTGAGCCAATCCAGGCTCTATTGCAGTGGCCCGGGGGTTGTTCAATGAAGGCACAACTCCTAAAAAAGCCTTTGAAATCCTTTGTAGATACAGGAATTGTAGGCCGGAATATGGATAAAAAGGTAATTTATTACTAACATAGGCCAAAAAATATAGGCCAACACAACAATGATTAAAAACAATTAAAACAATAAGGACAAAGATAACCGAACGCATTTTGCCTGGGTATGTGTACCCCACGGCTTCCTCAGCGGTACCGATCACATTAGCTCCTTGGCCACCTTATATTCCTTAAAGTTTAATTGGAAGTCCAATCGTCGTGGTTGAAGGGGGTCCCGCCTGGGGAGAGGCCCACCGCAGCAGTCGGAAAGCGGGGCGTACTAGCAGCAGCAGGAAAAGGTTAAGCTTTGATATAAGAGCCTCACATTGTATGCAGCTTTGCATTAATTGCTTAACTAACTAGTGATTTTTCATAAAACCACTGGCAGGACTCAGTGGGTTTATGGAAAAAGACTTTCCAGTACCCACAACGTAAATATATACAGAGGGTCCCACTGTACATGATCACTGTAGGTAAGGTCTGTTTGATAAACAGAAGGCTCCCCCTGCTGGCCAAAAAGCACTACTACAATGTTATCATAGCTCTATATTTTTACAAATTTCTATGTAGGAAAAATGGATCTCAAACCTTTTCAAACTATTTCAACACATCAGCTATCATGTTCATTGTGTTGAAATTAAAGGGTGTGTCCTGAAGCCCATTTGAGTTGAATTCCTTTGCATTGCTCGAGAATCAGACCAGATCAAGAAAACTGAGTATATTAGATAATTGTAGTGAAGGAGTTAAGAATTAAATTGTTATTTTATTTAAAGTACCGGCTGGATGGAGTATAGGTAGCATCACTGCTCTGTAACTGTAAAGACGCAGGTTCGAATCCCAGCCTGAGTAGCTATCCAGTAAGTGTCCTTGGGCAAGACACCCAGTGATACACACTCGCCACCCAGGACATGCTTGAAAGCAAGAGAAATCTCAATGTATCCTTCCTGGTAAAATACTTTCTCAAAAGAAAGAAAAAAGAGAATGGCCACATACATTTCAGTGAAATTTTAGAATGTGTTGTTATTCTGTAGATTTATTTCGCTGCTTATTTAGATGGATTGGTTTAGCCAACTTGCTACCATATAGAATCCAAACAGACTATGAAAAACTATACTCACTTTCACTAACCCCTGAACCCTAAATCACTAGAATAACTTAATTGTCCCATCACGGGGCATATTAACAAGAATTTACCAATGGAAAGGTCATATAAAAGGTTGTGTGCAGTGACTGTTAAATGGCTTTAAAAGCATACTTCTCTCCGATTCACTCAACCTCTGACAGGTGTGGAATGGTGTACTTAAATATTTATATTGCATTCCCACTTGTTCTATTCATTTTTGAAGAGAAACCTCCTGATAAATTGTGAGTGAGTTAACATATATTGCAAAGCTCCCGTTGTTTTTCCACTGAGGATATATTGTTTCTGCAATTTAATCCCTCCGCAGTATGTTCGATCAGCAGAGGACATAACCTTCTTTTTTTCCTATTTACTTTATCGGTGTCAATTCATTATTTTCTGTTCTAACACCATATGTGGCCATCCTGATCAGCAAGCCTGAGTTTCTCTTGTTGTTAATCTTCCTACTGCTGCTCCTTCTGCAAAAGAGTTCATTTTATTGAACCTTATCGGCACGAGGAAAAGAAGAAAGGCATTGCCGATTCCCATCAGTCTTTAGAGACTCCAGACTATTACCAGGCCATTCCTTTGTACTTGACTAATAATTATCGAGAGCAAAATCGAAGGACAAAGAACATCACATCACACTAAATTACTCCAGTGTACTAATCTTTGTGTTAATTTCCATATTTATGTGATCCGGCAACCTGCACCTTGATTTTAACAGTAATTAATCATTCATACAATCCTGTTACTGCAATGGATGGATGAAAGTGTTCCTGAATAAGAGTGAGAAGTGGTAAGAAATAATAGACAAGCTATTAGCTTTAACCATTTCCATGTTCAGATATTTTATATCCAGGAATATTTATCCTCCAGATGTCCTACTCCTCAAGCATCTCAGGAAAAGGTCCATCCTTCACTGAGCAGCAGTAATTAATCATCATGTTTACTATAGAAGATTTCCTTTGTGATTAAATAAATTAAATAATATTACATGCTCCAGGTCAGATTCACAGTATGATGAATTAAAAAAAAATATGCAAAAATGTTACATACTTTCAAAGGTAGCAATTCACACCATGTTATTTCACTCATTTTCAGCAGCAAATGGGCCAAATCAAGCAAGGTCAAATGTGGAGCTGGGTTGGGCAACTGTATTGCCCAGAGCAGGGGGAAAGGTCAATTTTTGACATGGATTGGCCATAGGCTTGACCAGGCAATGGAAGTATGTTTTGATTTCAGTGCTGTTCCATATAGGTAGAGTCTTATTTGTTTGTACCAGCTGGGGAAACTCTTTGACCTCACCAGTCATTCTATGTTCAGTGCAGCCCATTGGTCATCAGTTCAATTTACTCAATATCCCAGGTCGATCATATCTAGGCCTACTGGTCACAAAGAACATGCCATTACTGTTATTACATAATTCAAATAAGGTATTTATACTGATCAAAGATGAATAATTCATTACGCCACTCATAAGTGAAAACGTACACAGCTGGTATAAATTCAGCAATAACGCGATATCGCCTAGAAAAGCTCATCGGAAATCAAAATAGACCTGCTAAACACATGGTTCGCATAAGATGTCTTGCCAAGGGAACTCCATTGCTCAGGTCTGTGCATATTGTATTGTTGTAAATAAGCAAACTGATTATTTTCTTCTCATTGTGCCATTCAGAATGTTTTAGCAGAGAGAGACGATTAATCCTAGATTGACTAATAGACAGTTTCTCTTAAGCATTTATTCCACATGGTTGGTGCCTTTTTAAGAAGTATGACTTAGTATCTTTTTTTTATTTTTGCAATAAAGGTTATACTGTTGTTTCTCTAAGCTTAGCTCTTATTAGAGCTTCTGAATGTGCTGACCCAAGGTAAAACACCTTGACTTGAAAACGGAGATGTAGTGTATGCAGCCGCCCCACAAACACACCTTCATAGACTTACTACATTGTATAACTCATTCTGTTGCTTTGTACTACAATGTAACTACATGACCCACCATTGTGACATGTTAAAAGAGCAAAACTGGCCGTCGCTGGAATCTAGACTCACCCTTCACCTTTCCAACCTGGTGTTTAAAAGCTTTTCTGGGAAGCTACCACCCTACCTGAATAGACTGCTCCCCCAGCAGTTCCCTCATCCTATAACCTCTGATCCAGGACCAGCACCTTACTTGCAATACCACCATACAAAAAGAAAGTGTCTCGATCCTCATTTTCCTACAGAGCACCACAATTATGGAGTAACCTCCCAGATGCCATCTATTCTTCCCCCAGTCTAAAGTCACTTAAGAGATCTCTATTAACATACTTCGATACACCTGTAAACATGTAACATAGTGAATATATTTCCTACATATTTATTTTCTGTGTTAATCTATATATTTGTGTTGTTTTATTAATATCTTGCATTTTATTACTTTGTATTTCTGTAACACTGTAACGACTGTAACAATTCAATGTTCTTGAACCCAGGACATGAAAACAAGAGAAATCTCAATCTATTCTTCCTGTTAAAAAACTTTATAAATAAATAGATACAATCTTGATCAGGGATTGACATTTCTAGCCAAAGCTCCTAGCCAGAGCAAAAAGTTACTTGCTGCTTATAACCACATCCATTGCCCATCCACCATATTTCCTCCACGTAAACATTACACTTTATTTGCATCTTTTTAGCCTTTTGTGAAATTCTATATTTTATATTGTTCCATACACCCTCCATCCTCTCACTTTCCATTGCCCTAATACCCTTGAATGCGCCTTTGATATAAAGTCACAGAAGGACACACCTAAGCATGCGTGGGACCCTCGAACAGGGTTGTTGGAAAGCTCCTGAACTAACCTTTGTCCCTGTTGGTCCTGCAGATCAGTGTTGCAAGAGCTAGCAAGTGTTTTGTATAGAGTTTTTTTATGTGATAACCATGTAGTTACAACCTATCACACTGCTGTCATACAAATATACACACAACAATATATATGGAATTCTATAGACAATATGACACCATAAATACATAATTACATGTTTCATTTTGAAAATATGTAGGAGTGAAAAATGTAAAGCTAGCAAAATTACTAAAAGACTGGTATTAAATTATGCAAACCGAATTGTATGGAAGACAACTCAGCAGAAATGGGTCATCAGCAAACACAAAGAACCGTACAGGAAATAAACAGCTAATATCAAGTAGCGTGTCTGAATCAATCACTATTAAAACAAATTCATTTCAGGAGATAATGGTAGGATCCCGTTATCATACATATTTTTTTTAAGATTGCAAAATCTGAAGCATTGATTGGGACGTCACCTAGGTCCTAGTGTAATATATAATCGAGTAAAATCCACTCATATCTTTCAATACACAGAGAGTAAACCTTGACTTTTATTTTTTAAGACTCTATTTTCAGGCAGGGGTAAGTGCAGTAGTTACAGAATGTTCAGAACATTTCACAGAATTGGTGCACTATATCCACACTAGGGATGAGCTGTTCGGTTCGATCTGTTCGGTGTTCGATTCGAACATCGAACATCGCCCGTTCGGCTGTTCGTCGAACTCCAAACATTTCCGCGTGTTCGCCGCATGTTCACCCACAATGCACCACAATAGACGACAAGGCACTTTTCCAATGGCCTGAAGCTTGTAATTGGCTACAGCCTTGCACCTGACCACAGGTCAGGTGCAAGACTATGCCAATCATGGCTCAGAGTCCTGATTGGGCAAATTTTGCCCAATCATGGGCTCACAGAGCTAAGTCCCGCAGCACAGTATATAAGGCATCCCTCGCAGCACCAGCACGTATTTTTTTAGAGGAGATTGTTCTGTTAGTGTGTCTTCTCAGTGCCAGCAGCTATTGGGGGGGTCTCACTTCTAGCAGATATCTGGGAATTGTTGTAATCTGTGTCTTGTCAGTGCCAGCAGCTATTGGGGGGGTCTCACTTCTAGCAGTTATCTTGGAATTGTTGTAATCTGTGTCTTCTTAGTGCCAGCAGCTATTGGGGGGTCTCACTTCTAGCAGATATCTGGGAATTGTTGTAATCTGTGTCTTGTCAGTGCCAGCAGCTATTGGGGGGTCTCACTTCTAGCAGATATCTGGGAATTGTAATCTGTGTCTTGTCACTGCCACCCATCAGGGGCTCTCACTGATTTATAGGAGGTTCCTGGGAATTGTAATTTGTGTTTTATCACTGCCACCCATCAGGGGGTCTCACTGATTTATAGGAGGTTCCTGGGAATTGTAATTTGTTTCTTGTCACTGCCACCCATCAGGGGGTCTCACTGATTTATAGGAGGTTCCTGGGAATTGTAATTTGTGTCTTGTCACTGCCACCCATCAGGGGGTCTCACTGATTTATAGGAGGTTCCTGGGAATTGTAATTTGTGTCTTGTCACTGCCACCCATCAGGGGGTCTCACTGATTTATAGGAGGTTCCTGGGAATTGTAATTTGCGTTTTATCACTGCCACCCATCAGGGGGTCTCACTGATTTATAGGAGGTTCCTGGGGATTGTAATTTGCGTCTTGTCACTGCCACCCATCAGGGGGTCTCACTGATTTATAGGAGGTTCCTGGGAATTGTAATTTGCGTCTTGTCACTGCCACCCATCAGGGGGTCTCACTGATTTATAGGAGGTTCCTGTGAATTGTAATTTGTGTCTTGTCACTGTCACCCATCAGGGGGTCTCGCTGATTTATAGGAGGTTCCTGAGAATTGTAATTTGTGTCTTGTCACTGCCACCCATCAGGGGGTCTAACTGATTTATAGGAGGTTCCTGGGAATTGTAATTTGTGTCTTGTCACTGCCACTCATCGGCGGGTCTCACAGACTTTATCAGATTTCTGCGAATTTTAATCTGTGTCTTGTCACTGGCTGCCAGCTATCAGGGTGTCTCACTGAGTTATACCAGAGTTCTGGAAATCTTTAATCTAGATAACACAGTTGAATCAGAGTTCTGCATATCTCCAATTTTTATAACAGAGTTGAATCAGAGTTCTGTATATCTTTAATCTATATATCACTCACCATGTCAGAAAGACCAAAAAGGACAGGCAGACGCTCCCAGACACAGATAAGAGTGCAAGCAGCCTCTGTGTCTGGAGGCTGTGCCTCTGGTCGTCGTGGACGTGATGCATCCTCTGCAGGGGCACGCTTGTCCTTTCTAACTGGTGCTGGCCATTAGGGATGAGCTGTTCAGTTCGATCAGTTCGGAGTTCGATTCGAACTTTGGCCGTTCGCAAGTTCACGAACTTTGAACTTTTTGGCGTGTTCGGTTCAAGTTCGAAAAAAACCAACAATTTTTTTGAAAAAAGTATAAAAAATGCTTAAAAAAATACTAAAAAAATCTAGAACAAAAGAGACTCTTTAATGCAGAATATTATAAGCAATGGTTTATTAGATATTGAATTAAGGGGGCGTGGTCTGCTGCTCAACCAAGATGGCTGCGTAGTGCCTGAGCTCCTCACAATCCCGCAAAAAATTCGCTTTTTATAGCAAGATAAACCCCGGTATGGGTCGTGGCAAACGGCATCAACTTGTTGAGTCTCGCCCTGGGACCCCACGCAGATCGGCCACGGGAAGATTGGACGCCTACTTCGGACCCCAGCCACCGACAACGCAAGGAGGTGACGACTCCTCAGACATGGCGTCCTCGGCCTCCTCCCCGGAATACTCGCTCCCAGACCTCGGTGCGGCCACGCAACGGATTGAGCGACTGCTTGCGGACATGCCCACACGGGCAGATATACAATCGCTGGTAGCGGAGGTGCGCGAGAAGTTGCAGCAGGACATCGCTGAGGTGAGGGGGGAGGTGTCAACAATGGACGCGCGGCTGACTCGCTTGGAGCAGGCGGCAAACACACCACACGAGGCAGCTATTACTGGCTCACTGCAGCACTCCGAGGTTTGGCGCCGCATTGATGACCTGGATAACAGGTCCAGAAGGCAGAATCTCCGTATCCGCGGAGTACCGGAGGAGGTATCGGATGCGCACATCTATCTACCGGGCCTCTTTAATCACCTCCTGGGTTCTGAACGGGTGACGGCAGCGGATCTACCTCGCGCTCACCGCGCTCTGCGGCCCCCTCCTGCATCTTCCGCGATGCCACCGAGGGACTTGATATGCTTCTTCGCTGACTTTTCCCTGAAGGAAGCAATTTATTTGAAAGCTCGCGCCCGCCGCACATGGTCCTACGATGGAGGTACTATTGAGATTTTTAATGATGTCTCTCCCACTACGCTGCAAGCCAGGCGCGCATTGCGGCCTGTGACCCAAGCTTTATCCGAAGCACAGATCCCATATAGATGGGGCTATCCGTTCTCGTTATCGGCCAGAGTGGATAACGTTGCCCACCTGCTACGCACGCCATCTGATGTCCCGCGTTTCACCGCAGCTCTGGGCCTCCCGGATGTGAGGGTGCCTGATTGGGAAATGTTCCCCCTCCCTGGCCAGGGTAGGGAGATGGCATCTAGGCCGCGGAGATCCCGGAGCCGACGTAGACATTGGGTCGCACCTGTCCCGCACGACGATGGGGCACTGTAGGCCCCAAGGAAAGTTATCTCTTTCTGGCCGTGGAGTAATGTCGCTCATGAGGGCGAGTTAAGGGAGGCCTGAGTCGAGGCCTGAGCCCAAAGGACATCTTGTTCCCGGGACACAGACTCTGGGCATGGAAAATCTCTTTTTTTTTTTTTTTTTTTTTTTTTTTTTTCTCTTTCCTCATATTATATTTTGCGGTCCTTCTTACTTGACTTTGTTCACGTTTACTCTACCCAGTTACATGGCCAGGTTTCACTGAACGGTATACAGGGTTTGGTCGAGGAAGCAGACGTTTGGCCATGCTGGATTGCTTTTCGCGCCCTCAGCTTCCCAATTACCCTTGCCTTGTTTCGCATGACTTCCGCCCACATGGCGCGAAGATGAGGCATTCTACATAGGTTATACGCTGGACGATGGCTTGGGCAGAAGGAGAGAGGGGTCCGTATCTTTTGCCTTTAAGCCATCCAGTGTCGTCTGTGCCGAACCACGAAACCTGGCGTTGATCTGTGAATTCTGCAGCTCCGTCGCTATGTCGGAGGGCTGTTCGTTGATTGTTATATTATGTTTATAGCCCTGAATGAAGGAGAATAAGCATGATGTTTGTATATTATTACCCTTTTTTCCCTCCCCCCCTGTTTATATGGTTCCCCATGGCTGCTGATGCTTGATAATTTTTCACTCCTTTCGGGCAAACATGGTTCTTTTCTCGTTATTATAAATCCG
The DNA here is from genome assembly GCA_009667805.1 of Leptobrachium leishanense. Taxonomy (NCBI): domain Eukaryota; kingdom Metazoa; phylum Chordata; class Amphibia; order Anura; family Megophryidae; genus Leptobrachium; species Leptobrachium leishanense. Next base: position 261,427,118 of record CM019067.1, on the reverse strand, counting down.
GCCGATTTGACATCATCTCCTTGATTTATCGGACTTTTTTTTTTTTTTTTTTTTTGCACTACTGACGCCGCCTTTGGCTGCACACCTGGTTTGGGTGGGAGGGAAAGGGGGGGACAGGGGGAGGGGAGAAATGGAGGGAAGGGAGGGGGGGGAGAAGGAAGGGGGGGAGGGAGAAAAACCAAAAGGGAAAAAAAAAAAAAAAAAAAAAAAGAAAAAGGAAAAAAAAAATGATTAAAAAAAGAGGGGAAAAACAAAGGGAAAAGGGAAAAGGAGGGGGAAGGGAACAGGGAGAGGAAGGGGGGGAGGGACAGGCTCGATAAAAAGAAAGAACGCTTTGGGAACAAGTTGTATAATCAGGGTAGGGGGCACCTAATGTCGATGTTCATTATTCTTTGTCAGTAGCAGAATGGGGGATACTTCGGCGGGAGGTTACAGTTTAAACATCTGAGGACTGTATTTGAAATTTCTTGATAGCGGGGGTGTTTGAGGGTAAAAGGGACAAAACAAAGACAAACTCGCTCATCGGAAATATATGCGGGACCTTTATGCATAATTATGCCCTTCAGCAGCCGGCTTTGTTTAATTGATTTTTTTTTTTTTTTTTTTTTTCTCATTCTCCTCTCTCCATGCTCTTTGATTTGTAGGTCGGGATCACTTGTTAAGTTTACGATACTGCCTTGTTGCCTTGTTATGTTGCTATTTTTTGAATAACATGTGTTGGGATTGTGGGATTGTTCTGGGATTGATTCATCTAGTTCGTCTGCGGCTGCAGACCGGTTGATTGATCCACCCCCACGAGGATTGGTGTATTTCTCCCTAGAGGACCAATTAGGGTAGTGTTTTTTTCACATCCCTAACCTTTATTCTCTAGGTTCACCACTTCCCTCAGATTTTTGTGTTTGTGCGTTCCTGTTTTTGTGTGTTTTTTTTTTTTTTTTTTTTCCCCTCTTCTTCTCTCCTTCCTCTCTTTTCTTCATACTCCCTTCTCCTCTCTTTCTTTCTTTCTTCTCTCCTCTCTTGCTCTCTGCTCTCTTTTTCACCTTTTTCTTTCCCTTCCTCTCTTCTTCTCTCTCATCTCTTCCTTTTCCCTTACCTTGCTCCCTCTTTCTCTTCTCTGCCTCTAACTGCCCTCCCCAATGGCTGCTTACAGGGATAGGCCGCTCAGCTTGCTTTCTTACAACGTGCGGGGCTTGAATACTCCTGAGAAGCGACGTCAGATTTTGCGGGAACTGAGAGCTCTTCGAGCCTCGGTAATTTTCATTCAGGAGACGCATTTCCGCGGGGACTCTACCCTTACTCTAGCTGATCGTAATTTTCCTTTGGGTTTTTATAGTAATTACGCTGGTGGAAAGTCCAGAGGCTCAGCCATCATCTTTGCGGCAGATGTTCCTTTTGTGGAGACTGAGACATGCCGAGATGAAGAGGGACGGTTCCTTTTTACTAAGGGCACAATAGCGGGGGAGTCATACACGTTCGCTTCCGTGTACTTGCCAAATAAATCACAATGTCGTTGCCTCTCAGGCATTCTTCGTAAACTGGCAGCCTTCCAGGAGGGTCTTCTGATTTTAGCAGGGGACTTTAACGTCCCTTTGGATCCACGCCTGGATACCTCGAGCGGGGTATCATCTATCCCAGATAGTTTGCATCGCCAGATGCGCCGCTTATTAGATTCATATCAGCTGGTGGATGTTTGGAGGGCGTTTCACGGCCGGGAACGGGACTTTTCGTTTTATTCGGCAGCCCACTCCTCTTACTCCAGGTTGGACTATTTTTTCATGTCTCCACATGTGCTCTCTTTGGTCAGGGATTCGGGAATAGCGGTTCGCACCTGGTCAGATCATGCTGCGGTATCTGTCACACTCTCTTCGCCATTATGTGCGCCTAAAGAGCGTAATTGGCGGCTCAATGTCTCGCTTTTATCGGACCCGCAGGTTCTCTCAGATGCGCAAACGCTCCTATCTAACTTTTTTCAAGACAACGTTACACCTGATGTCCCCCTCCCCACAATTTGGGAAGCCCATAAGGCTTGCATCCGTGGGTTCTTCATTAGTCGTGGTACGGCACTCAAGAGACGGAATAAAGCACTTCTCCAGACATTGCTCGCTGATGTTCAGCAACTTCAAGACGAACATATCGCCACGGGAACAACCGAGGTTTTTCAGCGCCTCTTGCGAGCCCGCCAATCTTTGGCAGACCACCTGAACGCAGATCTTAAATTGCAGGCCCTTAAATCCAGGGCCTTCTTTGCGCTCCATGAGAACAAACCCGGCCGCCTCCTAGCACAACAGCTTAGGGTACGTCGTCAGAGAGCGTACATTCCACGTATCCGTATCTCGGCCACTGAGATTACCTCACACCCAGCCCGTATTGCTACTGAATTTCGCAACTTTTTCCAGGCCTTGTACAACATTCGAGCAGATGCTGGGTCAGCTCCGGAGACGTCCTTGATCCAGCAATATTTAGACCGCACTGTCTCACATACCCTGACCCGAGCGGAATCTGAAGCAATGAGCCACCCCATTACAATGGAGGAGCTTCAGGAGGCTATAAAGGTGTCCAAGAACAATAAAAGCCCTGGGCCGGATGGGTTTCCTTCGGAATATTATAAAAGCTTTAGAGATACTCTGGCCCCGCATTGGCTCTCCACTTTCAATGCAGTGACTGATGGCGCTCGCCTCCATCAGGCCACTTTAGCAGCCTCTATCTCACTATTGCCCAAGCCAGAGAAGGACCCGTTACTTTGTGCTAGTTACCGCCCGATATCTCTGTTGAATTGTGATCTGAAGCTCCTGACGCGCATTTTGGCCACTCGATTGCATGATTGTTTGCCTCGCCTGATAGACCCAGATCAGGTAGGATTTATACCCGGTAGGGAGGCCAGGGATGCTACAACCCGGGTACTTAACGCTATTAGCCTAGCTCATCGTGGGTCGAGCCCGGTCCTTCTGCTGTCCACAGATGCTGAAAAGGCCTTTGACCGAGTGCTGTGGCCATTCATGAAGCTGACATTAGCTAAGTTCGGGCTGGATGCCACCTTTCTCTCCTGGATCGATGCTATCTACGATGACCCAACGGCGAGGGTTAGGGTAAATGGTGCTCTTACAGATAGTTTCCAAGTCCGGAATGGAACCCGGCAAGGTTGTCCGCTCTCACCACTGCTCTTTGCACTCACACTGGAGCCCCTGCTGTCTTCTATTCGCCTTAATCCATTGATCACTGGCATCCGTGGCCACTCCCTCCATCACAAGGTCTCGGCTTATGCGGACGATCTACTTTTTATGCTCACAAACCCAGTGGCCTCCCTTCAAGAGGTTGTAACAGAGCTAGATACTTATGGAGCACTGTCGGGACTTAAAATCAACATGAATAAGTCAGAGATCTTGAATATTTCCCTGCAGGATACTGACAGGGTAGCGCTTAAACACCGATTCCCATTCAGGTGGTGTACGGAAAAACTACGTTACTTGGGCATATGGCTTCACGCGGATGTCAGTAAGATCCCTTCCCTTAATTTCCTGCCTATTTTATCGGTTATACGCCAGGACATGAGAGGCTGGTCCTCTAAATATCTCTCATGGCTGGGTAGGGTTGGGGTTCTGAAGATGAACGCCTTGCCCCGCCTTCTCTACCTTGTCCAGACCATCCCTCTGCAGGTTCCTAGAGGCTGGCTCGCGGAGGTGCGGAAATTGTTCTTGAATTTTATTTGGGCTGGTAAACGGCCCCGCCTTAAATTTACGACCATGTGTAGACCTACCTCCTCCGGAGGCTTGGCTTTGCCTGATCTAGGATTATATCTGTTCGCCAACCACTTAACTAGACTGATGGATTGGATGGATCAGGGTTCTACCCGTAGATGGCTGGACATGGAATGGGCGCTTGCGGAGTGCCCCCTCTGGGCGTTGCCGTGGCTCCTCCAGCGACATGTGCCCTTGTCTTCCAGACGGGCTCCTGCGGTGGGATGTACACTCAGATATTGGCTTCGGGCCCGCCCCCTTTTTGCACTTTCGCCCTCTCCCTCGCCTCTGCTTCCCTTGTCACACAACCCAGCGCTCCCGAGTGGGGTCTGTGCCTCTGTGCGCCTTCGCTTCACTACCTCGTCATGTCTCCGGGCGCATCATCTATTCGCAGATGGGCAATGGATACCGCTGGGGGGGGACAGGGGAATCCAGCACCTACGTTTGCGGAATCCTTCAACTATGCACAATTGCGTTCCTTCTTATGTTCTCTACCTGATAAAACCGGTCTTCTGAGGCAGCTCACTCAGTTTGAAAAATATTGTGTGTCGGGAATTGCACTGACGCGCAGTCTCTCCACTTTATACTCCATGCTACAAGCTTTTTCAGCCGATCTGCCCTCATTTGTAGGAAAATGGGATAACATGTTAGGGGACAATCTACCCGAGAGACACTGGGCAAAGACGTTCTACTTTGTTGCATCGGGCTCCCCGGTTTCCAGATTCCGAGAGTCCTCTTATAAATTGATTTCGCTGTGGTATACTTCTCCGGTGCAGACGGCGCGTTTCTGTACCTCAGCCACTGATGTCTGCTGGAGATGTAATTTGGATCGAGGCACATACCTCCATATGTGGTGGTCTTGCTCGCGCATTCATCCTTTCTGGGAAGCTGTACGGAAGCTGGCTTGTCACTTGACAAACATGGATTTGGCCTTAGATCCTAGGTTGTTTTTGCTTGGCCAGATAGATTTGTCATATAAGTCGTTTAAACGTTCTATCTTGCCCCGACTGTTACTGGCGGCGAGGTCAGTGCCACCTCTATTTTGGAAATCCGATCACACGCCTCCTTTACGCGAAGTACTATTACGGATGGAGCTCATCAGGTCGGCGGAGCAGTTACTGCATCCTGCAGACAGATGGGACGAGATTTTCCGCCGTACCTGGTATTATTGGTCGGAATTTGTATCTTCCTCTAAATGCACGGAGTGGCTTCAGGAGGTCCACGACCCTGGGTAGGCTATTCCTGCGCACGGACTGATGGGCTTCTCCGCTGGGAGTTCTTGACTTCCCTTTTCGGAGTGAGGAGTACTTCGGCCTGTCCCTGGGGGTAGCTTGGGCCTTGGTACGCTGTCCTTTGTCTACCTCTCTTCTGGCCCTTCTTCCCTCTCTCTCTGCTTGCTTTCCTTCTGCTTCCCTCTCTCTGATCTTTGCTTCGTTTCTCCGTTTCTTGGTATCTTGGGTTACTTTTCTCAAGGCCTCCCCGCTCCCTTTGTCTTCACTGGGTCTGTACCACTTACTTTTTTGTTTTATTGTATATTGGTCAATGTGTGTCTGTTCCAGTTTCGTGTTATTTGGAGTTAGTCCTTGTTAGTCGTTCAATTTATTAGCTCCCCCTGATTATGCGTTAACCTCGCCTCTACCCACAAGTTTTCTGGTCCTCATGAGTCTAGGAGTGATACCCCAATACTATGGGGCTCAGGGGATGTATTGGTTTTGGCTCCCCCCCCCCCTGTTTTTTCTCAGGGGTGGAGTGGGACACGGCCATTGACCGCAGGGGAGTCACTCTCTATTGCGATTACAAACACTCTGCTTGACTCTCGACAAAATTCATATTACAATATGGGTATGTTGAATGATTGCTTCAGTTGTGACACCTTTTCCTTGCTTTTTTTTTTTTTTTTTATTATTGTTTCTTGTACCTTATGTCAAACTTTCCCTCTTATGTTTTGTATATTGTTTTTTGTCCTTTTTGAAAATAAAAACTCTTTATGCAAAAAAAAAAGGATATTGAATTAAAAACTAATGTCTAGGTGCAAAGATTCTCACCTCTAAATTGTGACGGGATGGTCGTCCGTCGACTGTCCTGCTCTCCAGATGCCCCTGCTGTGGATCAGCCCGACTACCGAGTGGCTCGGCACTCGGCGTCCCGAGCAGCCTGATCAGCTGGTCCTGGGTGTTGGGAATGGCTTTGGTGTTGTTAGGGACCGCTGTAAGCAAGTGGTGCAGTCTGGGGTCGATTCGATGTTCCTCTTCTGGGTTAGGTATCGTTTCAGAAGACCGCTGAGTGTCTTCCGAGGTGAATGTGATTTTCTCTGAACTAAAACACCAGACAAGCTGTATGTCTTAAAACAGTGAATTGCTTTATTTAGGGGTTTCAACAGGGTCATTTATACAACTTCACACACACAGATTACCAACTCCCCCACCCACACAACCAGCACTGATTGGCTCCTTTCCCAGCCTCCTGTTCCCTATCAGGTTCCTTTCAGGCTCCCCCATTGTCCAGGGGATTAGGCAGATTGTCACAGTGGCCCATGTCCAGGGAAGTGTTGCACATTCGACCCATGTCCGGGGAAATGTTGTGCCTTCAACCCATGTCCGTGGAAATGTTGCGCCTTTGACCCATGTCCAGGGAAATGTTGCACCTTCGACCCATGTCCAGGGAAATGTTGCACCTTCGACCCATGTCCAGGGAAATGTTGCACCTTCGACCCATGTCCAGGGAAATGTTGCATCCGTCACAGCAGCTGATATCCAGAAAGCCTTATTCCAGGGTACTGTGTACTACAGGACAGAGAATGGTGCTGCCCGCGAATCAGACGCAGCATGCAGGAAGGACAACCAATCGCAGCACATGACCAGCGATCCTATAGCAGAGCAGGGCGTCTCCTCTGAGCACCAATAGGAAGTGCTGTGGCTCCATTTAAAGGGCTTTCTTTCTCTTAGCAAGTTGCCCTAGCGTGGTCCCAGTTATGCCTAGTGCCTTGTTGTTATTTCTGAATTCCTATCTGACTGATTTCCTGGTTAATACGATCCCGGTTTGTCTCGACTTCCCTGTATTCTGGCGCCCTGAATTCTGGCATTGTATAAACGGACCTCTATTTCCTTAACCCCTGCCTATGTGTGTTTTTGTTGGTTTGCTCTGCTTAACCCGGCCATTATTAAGGACCGGCTAGCTAGAGCATTGTGGGTTACTTTATTCTGCAGGTTGTTTTACTTTGCACTCCGCCTCTTTCTTTGTGTTCGTCATTCTCAGAATTACTGACCATAACCCAGCCATTACTAAGGACCGGTTGGTCAGGCTCTGTTGGCTTACAGTCTGCAAGCGGGGTTACCCGATCCTGACACAGATGAGGTATTGGAAAAGCCTCCAATCAGCTGGGTTGCTGTATCCTCTATCTTGCCCTTTCAGGTGCCCGCATTGTCCAGGGGATTAGGCAGATGAGGTATTGGAAAAAGCCTCCAATCAGCTGTTTTGCTGTATCCTCCATCTTGGGGCCATGCGGTCCTTTGTCCTTGGGACCCATGCTGGGCTGGACAAAATGGAGACTGGAGCAAATCACTTACATACAGTTTTCTACATCTGAATCTACACTCACACAATAGAAGATACATTTTAAATACACCACACGTCATAACACCACACGTCATAAAACCACATGAGTACAAACATACAGAGATTGTCCATACAGTATTTAAACGCAAAACCGAAAGAAAGGAAAGATGGTCTTTCATTTTGGAGCAGAGTCAGTTCCTTGTGGCTCTCTGAGGCGAGCCCGATGTCAGCTCCGTGACATAAATGACCTGTGCTCTCAAATGGCGTAAACAACAGGTGTTTAATTAGTGTTTGGAAATAACATGTGCTTCTAATTAGTCCGGTCTCATGAATTTGATACATTGTATCCAGACTGGGAGTGCCAGGTGTCGTGTGTGGGTCTGTGATGGCGATGTTTCCATACATCCTACAAATCCGCCACTTCACAGGCAGGTTATGGGGACCTCCTAGGCATGATATTTGAAGGAATTTTTCGTTTTTATTTTTAACCCTTATTTTATGGAAAACTCACTTTTCCTTTAACTCTTTCACTGCTGAGGCATTTCACCGCTGTGTGCTGAGCTAATTTTTACCGTTTTCGCTCATCATGTTTAAACGCGATTTGAAGCCACATTTTATTATACGACCCAGACATATTATATATCGTTCTTTCCGGCAGACCGGCAGATTCATAATCTATCATTTTTACATGTATACGTCATGTTCTGCCTGTATATTATAACAAAAAATGCAATAAAACTTGAATTTTTAATCATCTGCAGCATGTAAAGTGTTTTTTTCACCTTTTATCACATGAACATTTGCGGTTATATTTTCTATGGAGTGCACTTGGAAAAAATTAGAAATGGGGACTTATTACATTTTTTGGGGGGAATTATGTGATTTTTAGCAAACGCACACCATAGAAAAAAATCATTAGTTCAGCATCATTGTTCACATTATAATTGAAATGTGAACAATATTGCTGCATTAATAAAAAATAACACACAAAAAAATACATGTTTTTTTATTTTTATTTTTTTACTTTATACCTGGTCATGTTGGATATCATTCGAAAGGCCATGCTCAGGCCTTTCGATTGCCACCCTCCATGACCCCCTAGCTGCCACGGTTCTGGAGATATCACAGTTCAAATGAACCCCCTATCTCCAACAGGGGATTCCGAGCAGCTAGGGGTTCCCCGGCTATCTGATGTCATCACGCTATGCGTGAGGACGTCAGGCAGTGAGGGGGGACCCGGGGGTGGAGCTGCCATCCAAGATGGCGGCCCCCACCGGAGCTAGGCTGCACTTCGGCGCCAAAGTGCGACCCGGTGCCTAAGGGGTAAGGCTAGGGTCAGACTAACGCATTTTTTGCGTTGTCCATGAAAAAGTTAGTCTGACCTTAGCCTTAAAGCCAGGCACCGATTAAAAGGGGAGACTCTCCCCTTTTAAGTGGTGCCTGGATTTTTTTTGTGGGACCTCTCGATCAGGAGAGGGATCCGAACGGATCCCCCCACTCCCTTCCAGGCAATCTCCCGGCATTGCCGGGGGTTGCCTGGAAATTACGTCATCGCGCATGGCGCGATGACGTCATTTACGTCGGGAGGAGCTTGACTTCAGCGTCTGAGGACGCTGAAGTCAGAACGACGCGGGACCCCGGACAGACAGGTGAGCATCTCCGCCGGGGGTCCGGCAAAGCTGATGACGTGTGGGACACGTCCTCCTCAGCATACAGCGGGAGTAACGGAGGACGTGTCCCACACATCGTCAGCAGCGAAGGGGTTAAAAATTTATTTTTTAAAACTTTTTGTCCTTGTTTCCTGTCCCTCAGGGCACTACCCAGACCCGGACATTGTTTTTAAATGTTTCTATACATCCTACAAATCCGACACTTCACGGGCAGGTTATGGAGATCTCCTAGGCACGATATTTGAAGGAATTTTTCATTTTTATTTTTTACCCTTATTTCATGGAAACTCACTGTCCCTTTTAAAAACTTTTTTTAACTTTTTGTCCTTGTTTCCTGTCCCCCAGGACACTACCCAGACCCCCATACACCTTTTATGGCAAATATCTAGCATATATGCCCTCTTGGAGGGCACTCTAAAAATTGAATTTGTCGTAGCCTCACTATCACACACGGAGGAGTCAGCTGAATTGTTTGACTACAATGACAGTGACATGCTGCTTGAGGATGCGCAGCAACTACAGTGCTCTGATTCAAACTCTGAGGTTGAGGAAGGGAGTATAATAAACCTAGAGGAAGGGGGTGCCAGTGACACACAATTAACTGGCACTCATGTTGCCCCAGCAGCTGCAGCATACTGCCAAGTTGGCTCCAGTGATGAGGAGATAGGGGGTGATGATGATGATGAGGTCACTGACTCCACCTGGGTGCCTGATCGAACAGAGGAGTCAAGGGAGGAGGAGGAGGAGGCACAACAAAAATGAGGCAGAACGTCCTCTATGAGCAACCATAGCCAGTCCAAGGCATCAGAAGTCACAGCTGCTCAGGTGCAGAGTGCTGTCGTCTCAAAGCACATGTACAGGAAGTCTGCTGTCTGTGAGTTCTTTAAGAAATGTGCAGCAGACCGCACCGTTGCTATTTGTAATCTATGTCAGATGAGGATCAAGCGTGGGAAAGACATCCCACGCTTGGGTACCACGTGCTTGAGGCGACATATGACCACCTGCCACGTATCTTGTTGGACCAACACTTTGCATAGGTCCTCCTCATCTGTCTCTACCCCCACTATATGTCCTGCCATGTCATTGCCTACAACCTCCACTGACAGGGATGATGCTACAGTAATGGGTGTACCAGGTCCTTCCTCAGAATGTGACAGCATCCCATCTGCTGAAGATTTACGCAGTCAGATTACGTTGCCCCTGCTGCTGCAGTGTAAGAAAAAATATAGTCCTAACCATCGCCAAGCAGAGCGTCTAAATGCCAGCATAGCAAAATTACTCGCATTACAGCTGCTGCCTTTCCAGCTGGTGGACTCTGCTTCCTTTCGTGAATTTGCTGAATGTGCTGTACCACAGTGGCAGGTTCCAAAATGCCATTTTTTTTCACGGAAGTCCATTCCAGCACTATACCAGCACCTCGAAGACAATGTTATGGAGTCATTGGGAAAGGCAGTCAGCAGCAAGGTGCACATGACTTTAGACACGTGGTCCAGCAAGCATGGTCAGGGCCGTTACATTTCCTTCACGGCACACTGGGTAACTCTGCTTGCAGCTGGGAGGGATCCAGGACGGGGCTCTGTGCTGGAGCTTGTTCATCCACCACGCCTCCAGAAAGCTGCTTGTATGAGGTCTGTCTGCTCCACCACCTCTTCTTCCTCCTCCTTCTCTGTCTCTGGTGTGGCAGTTAAACCGACGCGTGGCAGGGGCTACGCAATGGCTCAAGCAAAAAGATGCCATACTGTGCTTGAGCTGGTTTGTTTAGGGGACAGGAGCCAAACCAGGTCAGAAATTCTGTCAGCTCTGCAGGGGCAGGTGCGGAGATGGTTAACAACACACCAGCTTCAGCTGGGAATGGTCGTCTGCGATAATGGCAGCAACCTTCTCTCCGCCCTATGCCAGGGTAAATTGACGCATGTACCAGGCCTAGCACACGTCCTAAATCTGGTGGTACAGCGTTTCCTAACCAGGTACCCAGGGCTGGCAGAGCTTCTCAGCCAGGCCAGAAAAGTCTGCAGCCACTTCAGACGGTCATTCCCAGCAAGTGTTCGCCTGGCAGAAATTCAAAGAGAATTCCACCTTCCCACAAACCGTCTGATCTGTGAAATGCCCACCAGGTGGAACTCAACATTAGCAATGCTGCAGCGTCTGCACAAGCAGCAGAGGGCCATCAATGAGTACCTGTGTGAGTATGGCACAAGGACAGGTTCAGGTCAACTTGGTTCCCCCCCGCAGTGGCTGATGATCAAGGATGCATGCACTGTACTGTTACCATTTGAGGAGGCAACGAGGATGTTGAGCAGGGACAGTGCATGCATCAGTGACACAATTCCTTTAGTGTTCCTGCTGGAGCGCACTCTGCTAGGAATTATAGATGTGGCAGTAGAGGCAGAGCAGCGGGAGGAGGAGGAGACCTTCCCTAACTCTCAAGGCCCCAGTCTTTACGCAGACAGCATTCCTGCGGGTCCTCAGATCAGACAGGAGGAGGAGGATGAGGAGGAGGAGGAATATTTAAGTAGTGGGGGCATTGAAGGTGGGGATTTCTCAATGGAGGGTTTTGTGTCCCCATAAACCCAAGGACTAGTACGTGGCTGGGAGGAGGAAGTGCACGATGGGGTCATCCTCATTGACCAGGAAGACTCGGAAGCTAATGCCACCTCCAACCTATGCTGCATGGGCTCCCTTATCCTGCAAAGCCTGCTAAAGGACCCCAGGATTTGTGCTATCAAGGAGAGGGATCATTACTGGATGGCAAGCCTTCTTGATCCACGATACAAGGGTAAAGTTGCAGAGCTCATCCTGCCCGCACAGAGGGAGGACAGGATGAAACAACTTGAGGATGCTCTAAAGTGACACTTGTGTAACACCTTTCCAGGCACTGGTAGGTTACCAAGTGATGACACAAGTGCGTCTGAGGCTGCAGATGATCAGAGGAAGAGCGGTGAAAGCCGGGGCCGCTTGACTGATGCCTTTTTATTTTTTTTTAGTCCACAACGCCCAGGGACGTCCATTGCCAGTGTCTTCACCATATGGTGCAGGATTACCTAGGGACAAGGGCAGACCCAGATACCTTTACAGCAGATGATCCACTGGCTTACTGGGTGTTGAGATTGGATCACTAGCCAGAATTTAGCCAATATGCTGTGCAGCTACTAGGTTGCCCTTCATCCAGCGTGCTTTCTGAAAGGACGTTCAGTGCCGCTGGAAGTTTTGTCACAAACAAAATAGTGCATCTGTCCACCGACTCTGCAGACCGGCTCATGTTTATAAAAATGAATCAGTCCTGGATCAGCAGCTATCAATTCCCTGATGCTGACATAACTGAATAGATCGGGGATCTCTTCTGCATTCCCAAAACCTCCACCACTGCACTCTTCCACAATACCACAAAGGGGTTACGGTGTGAAGGCACTTGCTGCCACCAAAGGCAAAATATTTGGGTGCACTAACGCCTGTACCAGATTCATATCATTTTATTATTTGACCGCAGGGTCCAACCCTGCACTCTTCCACAATACCATAGAGGGGTTACGGTGTGACGACACTGTTGCCGACACTAAAGGCCCAATTTTAAAACACCTATTGTTACTTTCATTCAAAGCCTGCATAAGTTTCACCATAATTTAGCCAAAAAAGTCACTAAACTTGTTCTGTGTGTCTTAAAATGTCTCCCCTTTTCATACAGGCTGACGTCCCAAGCAGTTGTTTATGAATAGAATAAAAGAAAAACCATTTACCGTCATTTGAAATGTATTTTTTTTGTTTTTAAATGTTTCTATACATCCTACAAATCCGCCACTTCACGGGCAGGTTATGGGGACCTCCTAGGCACGATATTTGAAGGAATTTTTCGTTTTTATTCTTAACCTTTATTTCATGGAAAACTCACTGTTCCTTTAAAAAGTTTTTTTTTTACTTTTTGTCCTTCTTTCCTGTCCCCCAGGGCACTACCCGGACCCCCATACACCTTTTATGGCAAATATCTTGCATATATGCCCTCTTGGAGGGCACTCTAAAAATCATACTTTAGAGTCCCATTGACTTGCATTGAGTTCGGTTCGTGTTCGAGTTCGAACTCGAACTTTTGAAATTGTTCGATTTCGAATGCGAACCGAACACGGGGGTGTTCGGCTCATCACTAATCCACACCAGTATTTTCAATAATAAAGTATCTTTAATAAACATACAGGTCAGAGTTAATTAAGGACAAAATTATTAACGTCACATGCGTCGTGCCCGCATATCAATGTGGCCAACAAGCCTTGTGCCACGAAGAACCAAGGAAAGAAAACCAGAAAAAGTTCATGACGGAAGAAAAAGAGTAAGAAAAGAACATTGTGAGGATGATGAAAAAAAGAAGGATGAGCAGGGGGAAAAAAGGGGGGTGAGCTATATGTCGCTGTCTTGTTATCTGTGAAACAGAACAAGGATTCAGTCCCCTTATTCATCCCTCAGTCCCCATAACTTATGATGGACTCATACATGAGCTCATCCATGTATGATCTAGAACAGTGATTCTCAACCTGTGGACCCTCAGAACCCACAATTGTCCTTGGTCATTAAGTTGCAACCCAAAAATAATTGAATTTCTGAAACCTTAGAATTTATTCTACAATGTATGCACCTTTTTTTTGTATTCAAAATTTTTATTTTGAAATATGTCATCATACAAATAAACGTAAAGTGAGGGCCTCGCAGGGCCGCTCATGGTCTTCTCAATAGCTCAGCATAAAGAAAATAAAGAAAAACAGTATAATTTTGAAGAGAGTCAGCAGTGAATCAGAATAGTAAACAATAAATGTTCTCGCAGGGTCAAACAGTAAACATCACTGAAGAGTAAGTTAGGGGGGGAGGTGGACACACACACCAAGAAGTGCTCCAGCACCAAGAAAAGAAAAAAAAAAGGGGGGGAATGGAAAAGGTGGCAAAGGCCAAATGTGTGACTGTCCTGGCACACTCCCGAAGGTCCGAGGTACCGTAGGAGGCCATGGAAATGTGCAGGTCACTAAGGCCGGGGTACGTGAGGGCCAACTGCGGCAGACAGAGCCATGGTGGCCGCCACAGTGGCACGCCCCAAGTTGCCCCAACGCAAAAAGGGGGGGGAGGAAGAGGGTCTGCAGCACGAGTTGGTGTGGTGAAAAATAAGAAACATGGGAAAGGGAGGAGAAAACGGAGGAGGGGGGATTAAAACAAAAACACTTCAGATAACTAAAATGAAGCCAAAAAGTCTCAAAAGAGTCATCGTGGGGTAAGAAAGGGCCCAAAAGTGAGAAATAAAAATAAAATAAAAGCCAGTTTTCAGCGTAAAATATGAACTCAAATTTGGGGATACCATAGGGGAAAGCGGCGTATATTCTCTACAAAACAAAATATCGAGTGTTCAGCGGAATAGGGAACAATGAGAACCCGGGGCAGAGGACAGTCCAGTGGGGTCGGGTACCAGGCCAGGCAGACAGTAATCCGCTGAAAAGATCAGACCCCTTCAGCCCGTATCCCTCCATGTGATGGTTCCATCGGCCTCAAACAGGGGTCTTCGGAAAGACATCCCCCATTCTTCCTCATCTATTGCAGGAGTCATGTCACAGGGCCAGACTCTGCGTCCCAGCCTTGCTAGATGCAGCCTCCCAGGATGTCGCTGCACCTCCAGCATTGACCTTACCGGGGGATGTGCGGCAGGCCGTACAGCAGTCACCCCTCCAGACTCAGTAGGCCACTTCTGTCCTCCGTTGCGCTGCGCTGAGGCTACTCCTGGTGTCGGGGGGTCAGCCACCGGCACAGCCTGTAGGTCAACAACTGCAGGACACTCTCTCCCGTCAGCGACCTCCAGGCCTCTGATGCGGCCTGCAGAGAAGGTCTCCCCTGTTCCTTCCAGGAGGGGAGCCGGCAAGATGACATCAGCGGGCAGTGAACTACATCCGAGTGGTCTCGGTGCCACAGTCTGCGTAGGGGGTGCCACAGTCTCCTCCACTGAGCATTGGTGCACTGCAGCTGGGGCCCCTGCGGGCACAGCCTGGATATCCAGGTCGCAGGCAGCCGATAGGAGCGGCTCAGCAACAGGCTGCAGCAACTCGTCTCGTGGCCCGGCGTCCGTTCGCGCGTCCACCCTCGTGACCATCTCCTCCCTGCATTTCCTCAGCGTAGCCATCACCTGCCGCCAGACGCCTCTTATAAGTGGCTCATCTCCGTCTTCTCCCTCCAGCATCAGCAAACAGGCCTCCAGGCCAGATACTACAGCCCCCCCCCACCTCCCGTAGGGGGATGGGATCTATCCGTCCACCACCTTGCAGGTCCAGTCACCACACCCGAAAGACAGCCGACTGGGAGGTGCGGGCCCACCATCTCCTCAGCCCGCAGCAGCAGTCCAGTCTGGGATAAGGCAGTCAGTCCAGCAAGGCCGTCAAACAGCCCGAGTCGAATAGTAGGCCTCAAAATGGCCGCCGGCACCACGCTCCGAGCCTGCAGCTGACAGCGGGGTCTCTGGTCCAGAGGGGGGTCTAAACGGGCTCTGGATAACTCGGTGCCGGTGGCCAGCTACACATGCACCCCTAAAATACTAAAACAGTGCAGATAAGGTCGTCTAGGGGTCCTTAAGCAGAATAGACGTGCGGAGCTCCACCAAGACACGTCCGCTCCTGCTCGCAGCCGGCCACGCCCCCCGTATGCACCTTTTAAACAATTTGTAAACAACAGGTATTCTTTCCAAAATGGATAGTGCAGTAATCACAGAACTACTGAAAACAAAAGTGCTGTTGAGGCAAAAACACAATAAAATAAACTAATTGAAACATATGAAATTAATTAGAACTTATGGGAAAACTGGTGATGCTTCTTGCTCTTAATAAGTGTCTCAAAGTCTGGGGTGATGGTATACAAAGCAACTCTAATTTAAGTCAATACTGTATGAATAATAAAATATAAAAAAACTTGAACGCACCTGCTCCACGCTCCCCCGTCGGTCTCTGCCACTGCGCGCATTATCTCTTCACAGCAGCGGCAGGCTGCCCTACCTGGGCCTACGCAATTTGTGTAGCTGAAAGCTATGCTAATCGCGTAAACTCAAGCTGGCCAAGAGATTGAGAAGTCTGCAACGCATGTCTGGCGCTGCCTACTTCTTGAACCTACGCTCTTCAGTGCCTCAGAGAGGCACTGAGAGCAATAGAATAGCTTGGACCAATGGGAAAGCACCAGGGAGGCAGCGGTGAGGGAAGCAGCACCGCCTGGGACTCGCTGCTGCAGGTAAGATGCATAAGCGCGTCCCAGGCATTAGAGGTCTGGGGGCACTTGCCCGCGACCCAGTCCGCCCCTGGTCTCGGCCCACTTTTGGGTCGCGACCCACTACTTGAGAAACACTGGTCTAGAATCCTCAAGACATGATCCCTGGTGACATTTTATAGCTACAAATCCACATCTTGGAACCATCAATTAATGGGTTAATTGCTAAGTGCTGGTGTATACTATTGTTGTAAATGTTGGTGTTGAAAAACGCCAATATTGCAGTGCTGAAAATTCCAGCATTTCACAAAACTATAATATATATATATAAAATACACCAGATAATGTCAATGTTGACAGGGTTAAGCAATTTATGGCCATATATTGTGAACTAAATTCCTATCAAGTTTTAGCAGTCTAAAAAACCTTGTAAAAAAATCTTGAATGGGTTAAAAACTGTTGAAATCCTGAAAGGGTTAAGAGTTGTTAGAATATCTAAAGGGTTAACATCTGGTAAAATCTTTAAATGTTTAAATGTATAAGCTACTGTTGAAGTCTTTGCGTTAGCTGGTGTGTTCTCGTCTTGGTTTGTTATATATATATATATACTATTTTAATTTTTACATTTTTTTAGTTTACTTTTTTTCTTTACTTTTAGTGTAAAGAGGTATTAAAGTAAGAAATTGGACACCTATATGAAAAACACCAAAAAATGTTAAGGTTAGGAAATTCTCATTATAAAAACTAAAAAACTAATAACAGTCATCTTTTTTTCTACAAATGTATGTGTATTTATGGTGCATGGACGTTTGGATGAACAGTGTTGTCATTGGTATGCATTTGATGCAGTGTAGGAGAAATACTGAATTTATGTTTCCTTCGGCCCTTAAAATTACTTTTATAGATAAGATGTTTTGAGCATTTGGTAGCCATGAAAGCGGCAGTTTCAAGTATTTAGAGCAAACAAACGCTTCCTAGAGATAAGAGATCGCACAAGAGGTGCATTCTATTAACAACTTTCACTTATGTTTCAATAACTGGATTTTGGATTCAGTATTTTCAAGGCAGGATTAAAAATGGGTCTGTGGGAGTTTCACCTATGTGCCAATATATCTCCTACTCCTCTAACCAGGTCATCTTACTTCTTTCTGCTGTGCTGCTGCATAAATCCATCATTAACATAATCAATGTACATGTATCAAACCAAGCTTTTTGTTGAAAAGTGATAACCACAAAGTAGATTTATAGCTGTTGCTAAGCTATAATCGTGATCACTCTTCTGTCCACCCCTAGATATGCCTGAGGGAGAAAAGTATATTTAACAACAGAAAAATACAGAGATCACATTCTTGCATAACCTGAAAAAATGTCAACATACAAGTGAAAGCTCTACTATAATGCTGTGTTAATATTTTAGTGTACTGGCCATTTATTTTAATTCATGTAACTAGAATTGCTCAAACATCTTCAACCACTTTTCTACCCCATATCTCCATACCCTAGCAAGGATGCTGCCAGAGTATTTTTCATGCTTTACTATCAAGCTACATTCTGGAGAAACGCGTTGCCCACCATTATAGTTAATGGACTAAAGTCAATAACATTCTCATGAAGAAGAGGGACAAGGCTATTTATGTCTATGTAGAGTAGCTCTCATTGAAAAGTAATAAATGTAAATTAAAGTAATTGAACAGGGGTCATGTCAATTAGGAGTGTGGGGCAACACAGTTCCCTTCCCTCAGTGTTTTCTGCAGAGGGATTGGATTTCCCACTTGGGTGATACCCAGGAAACCTCTATTTCGGTGATCAACCGTGTTTCCTTATTAAATAAAAAAAATACAGGTATGACTATAAAAAATACAGGTATGGTAATATCACTATGACTATCACAATACTTTCCTGAAAGCCTCTATATAGATTATATATATATATATATATAGTGTGTTTAATATTGCAGAAGCCACCTGCACATCATAGCAATTCAAAGAATTGCATCCCAGAGCTCCTGTGCCACATTCCCCATATGCAGCAAGGAATTCTGGGTAGGATATGCAAATGACCTCTGTCTCACTTTTATACATCCTGGATCTGTTATTACACAGAACCCTAAAATCAATGCTATGCCACACTGTGGCTTTGTAGCAAAGATAAGGTTATGCAACTGGTCAAAGGCACTCCCAGGACAGCGCTGTTTCAGGTTTGTTGAACCTTCAGGGTTCTGTGTAATAACAGATCCAGGATGTATAAAAGTGAGACAGAGGTCATTTGCATATCCTACCCAGAATTCCTTGCTGCATATGGGGAATGTGGCACAGGAGCTCTGGGATGCAATTCTTTGAATTGCTATGATATGCAGGTGGCTTCTGCAACAGGGATGTGCGGTCAGGGGCGGCAGGTGAGGCAGAGCCTCATAAGGGCTGCAGTCAAACTCACGTTCCTCCGTCGGCTCCGTCCACTACACATTCTTTATTTTTTTCCAGCAGCCTGGCTGAGCCTACGCAATTTGCCTAGCAGGATGCTACGCAAATCGCGTAGGCTGAAAAGAAGTGTGCAGCGCAGCGCGTCTGTTCAATGTACAGACGTCCGAGCACTGCCCTCTTCCTGAACTTTGCTCTCCCAGTGCCTCAGAGGCCCTAGGATAGCATTGGAATAGCTTGGACCAATAGGGAAGCGCTATTGGTCCAAGCCATTCAAAAAACGCCTGCATGGGAGGCATACCTCACACACATTGATTGGCGCAAGACAGTCATGTGACTGTCCTGTCTTGCACAATCAGTGGATGCGGGGGTGTGGCCTAGGCAGGGGTGTTACACTAGGCTGCCTGGAGGAAGACGCAGAGATCCTGGGGAGCACAGAAAGCTGCCAGATCGTGCAGGAGCACTGAACCTACGTAACCTGTGTATATCTGGCTCTGATACTAGCCAATGCCTCACCAGCCACTGAAATCACCGCACATCACTGTTCTGCAATATTAAACACACTTATTATAGTGTGGAGGCTTTTTATCTCACTTTTAGTCCTTCACCACAACCCTTATAGACACCTATATATATATATATATATAACACATGGGGGGGTAGCACTCAACCTAAACTAAGCATTCAGTGCGGGTGCGTCTCAAAAATAAAATACAAAACAAAACCAGGGAGAGAGCACTCCAATCAATACATTCAAAAACCAAAAACAACAGCTTCATGCATGGGGCATTATACCAGATTTTACCTCTTGTTGAATTTTTTTAATTCTGAGCTTTGTTAAATAAAATGGTGGAAATTTATTTTGCAATGAACGGCTGTGAATTGCTTAAGCCTGCCAACAACGTCGATATAATCCACCCTCTGGCAGGTCCTACTCTGCAAACCTAATGACTGCCCATCATGGGATAAACTCACGGAGGAACAGGTCCTTTCTGGAGCTCCCGCAGATCAAGGTTAAATAGAACCTGGAGGAGGAGTACCTGTGGCAGGGAGGGGTGCATACCCAAGAGATTCATATGAAAAACACATGGGGGGTAGCACTCAACCTAAACTAAGCATTCAGTGCGGATGCATCTCAAAAATAAAATACAAACCAAACCAGGGAGAGAGCACTCCAATCAAACACATTCAAAAACCAGCAACAAGAGCTTCTTGCATGGGTACATAATACCAGGTTTGCAGAGTAGGACCTGCCAGAGGGTGGATTACATTGATGTTGTTGGCAGGCTTAAAGCAATTCACAGCCGTTCATTATAAACTAAATTGATGTTGAGTCAAAACATCCTGACATTTGATGCAAGCCCACTAAATTTGCCCTGATTGCAAAGTCTGGGTCTTCTTGATTGGTTAAACTCAGAAAGGAAGGTGTAATGCAGGGTTTGAGGCCCCTGTGTAGTGATATGAGTATGAAACCCAATGGCAAGCCGAGGGAGTAAGGAAGCCAAGAGACCACGTAGAAATAAACAAGTTTAGTGAAGCGAAAGGAAACAACGATATAGCTGAGGTGGTCTTCTAAGGGATTCTAATGAATAGGCAGGGAATATAAATCAAGTAACAAAAGTTCCAGAAAATAATGAAATAGTAATGAAGGTGGTAGCGTGGTCGATATGGTAATCCGGGTCGATGGGCAGAAGAAGACAGCGTGGTCGATATGGCAATCCGGGTTGATGGGCAGAAGAAGGCAACGTGGTCGATATGGCAATCCGGGTCGATGGGCAGAAGAAGGCAGCGTGGTCGATATGGCAATCTGGGTCGATGGGCAGAAGAAGGCAGCGTGGTCGATATGGTAATCCAGGTCGATGGGCAGAAGAAGGCAGCGTGGTCGATATGGCAATCCGGGTTGGTGATCAGAGGAAGGCAGCATGGTCAGGAATACGAGGAGCACTAGGAAACTGAAGTGGAAGGCAACAGTATGGTTAATGAGTTGAGAAGGGCGGCAGGTGCAGGCTTAAATAGGGTTCAGAGGATCATGGGAATACCTTTCACCTGGGTATCGTAGGTGGAGTTGAGGTACCTGAGTTCTTGGTAGGTCAATGGGAGGAATACGTGGATCTCCAGAACAGATGTCAAGCAGTACCCATAATCAGGCAGCCGAGGGCGACCGAGTACCAGGCGTCTCGTTACTTAGGGAGGCTTGTAATCGCGCATGCGCGCTTCCATTCCCGGCATTCGGATCTGGTCGGCGGCATGGGGCGTCTCCTGGGTCTCCTTCTCCATCCTGTGGACCGGGAACGCGGAGCAGCGCGCCATGAGGGACCTCAGGTGAGTATGGCATGTGTCCCAGCATGGCGGTCCGGACCGGGAACGGGCCGCGGAGCGGGGCATTACAGGACCCCCACCAAGGCGCGACCCCTGGGTGCGCCCAATTGAGGGTTTGGAAGGGTAACGAAGATGAAAGGCACGAACCTTTGCTGGAGCACGAACATTGACGACAGGTTCCCAAGATCGCTCTTCGGGGCCGTAACACTTCCAGTGGACCAGGTACTCCAATTTGCCATAATGGAGTCGGGAATCCAGGATCCTTGAGACCTCATATTCCTCTTCTCCAGACAAGGATACGGGAGTGGCCGGTTCGGTGTATCGTCCAGGAAAAGGGTTCTCACAACAAGGCTTTAGGAGGGAGACATAAAAGACAGGGTGGATCCTGTGGGATGAAGGGAGAATTAAATGACCAGCCACGGAGTTGACCATCTTGAGGACCCGGAACGGGCCGATGTAGCGAGGGCCTAGCCTTTTAGACGGACAGTCCAGTCAAAGATGAGCAGTGGACAGCAACACTTTGTCCCCAGGTGCGTATGCCAGAGCAGCCTTTCTATTGCGGTCTGCATATTTCTTTTGGTTTTGTTGAGCCAGTTGTAGTTGACGACGTAACGTCCGTAGCTGGAGGCGTAGGGCCCTTAGCCGGTTTGATACTTCAGGAACTGGAGTGTTGAGTGGTATGTCGGGCAGGATGCTTGGATGGTATCCATAGTTGGCATGGAAAGGAGAAAGGCGAGTTGACGAGTGTACCTGGTTATTATAGGCGAATTTCGGCAATTTGCAGAACGTCTAACCAGTCGTCTTGTAGATGCGTGGTATAACAGCGAAGGTACTGTTCTAGCATCTGGTTCGTCCGCTTGGTTTGGCCGTTACTCTGTGGATGAAAGGCTGAAGAGAGGGACCTGGTAATCCGTAGGCTACGGCACATCTGAGACCAGAGGCCGGATGTAAATTGGGACCCCCTGTCTGATACGATGGAATGAGGGGTGCCATGGAGTCAAAATATTTCCTTGATAAAAAGGGTAGCCGTGTGGGCAGCGGTAGGTAGGCCTATTGCCGGTATAAAGTGGGCCATCTTGGTACAGCGGTCCACCACTACAAGGATAGTTGTGTATTGATGTGAAGGCGGTAGGTCCACGATGAAGTCCATCGAGATGTCTTTCCATGGATGTAACGGAGGGGCCAGAGGCTGTAGAAGACCGGCAGGACAAGCACGTGGTTGTTTGTTATGTGCGCAGACAGGACAGGAAAGAACGAAGGCGGCGACGTCCTTCTTGGTGGATGGCCACCAAAAGTATCGTTGCACGGCATCTATGGTCTTCTTGACACCCCCATTTCCGGCAGCTGGGATGTCGTGTGCATGTTGTAGCACCCGTAGACGGGCCTCAGGAGGCACATATATCCGTTTCTCATGGTACAGGTATCCATTGATGGAGCGAGTCCCTGGATGTTGACTGGTGGATGTAGACTGTGCTTTCGTATATGTTCCATCAGGGCCCCTTGTGTGGCACAGAAGAAGCTGCCAGGAAAGCTGGAGTCGTCTTGGGTTGTGGTAGTGAAAGTGTCTGAGTCGTACTGACGGGAAAGGGCATCTGCCTTTCCGTTTCTTGCTCCGGGTCGATACATGATGTGTAGCGAGAAGCGAGCGAAGAAGAGCGCCCACCTGGCCTGTCAAGGTCGAAGCCTTTTGGCAGTGCGGAGATATTCCAGATTGCGGTGGTCGGTGAACACTGTTACCGGATGTTTTGCTCCTTCAAGGAGGTGTCTCCATTCTTCCAGAGCGCTTTTAATTGCTAGGAGCTCTTTTTCACCTATGCTGTAGTTTCGTTCGGCGGAATTCAGGTGTCTGGAGTAGAAGGCCACCGGGTGCAGGAGATTCTTGACTCCGGATTTTTGAGATAAAATTGCTCCTAAGGCAATATCAGAGGCGTCTGTCTCCAAGTAATATGGAAGGTGGATCTCTGGTTGTTTAAGAATCGGTGCTTGGGTAAAGCTTTCTTTGAGTTTCTCGAAGGCCTTTTGAGCTTCTTTGGTCCATTGGAATCGCACGTCTTTTTTGGTCAAGGACGTGATGGGTGCGCTAAGGTGGGAAAAGGATCAGATGAAGTGCCGGTAAAAGTTGGCAAACCCCATGAATTGTTGGACCGCCTTTTTGTCTTTGGGTGTCGGCCAATTGAGGATCGCCTTGACTTTGGTCTTATCCATCTCGACGTGTCCTGGCGACAGGATGTATCCCAGGAATTCTATGGATGGTGTTTCAAAGGTGCTTTTCTCGATTTTTACATACAATTTATGTCGACGGAGATGGGATAGGACGAGTCGGACGTGTTGTTCATGTTCTGGGATAGAACAGGAAAACACCAATAGATCGTCCAGGTAGATCACCAGGAATGTATCTCGGATGTCGCAGAAAATGTCATTGAGAAAGTGTTGAAAGGCGGCTGGGGCGTTGCACAAGCCGAACGGCATGACGCGATACTCAAAGTGGCCGTATCGAGAACGGAAGGCGGTCTTCCACTTGTCCCCTTGTCTCATTCGTACCAAATTATACGCGGCCCCTCGGAGATTGATCTTGGTGAAGACACAAGCATCCTTCACTCGATCCAATAGCTCGGGGATCAACGGTAGCGGGTAGCGGTTACATATCGTGATTGCGTTCAGTGCCCTATAATCAACGCAAGGGCGAAGTCCACCATCTCTTTTCCCAACAAAGAAGATGCCAGCCCCGGCAGGTGAAGTGGAATGACGTATGAATCCTTTTTGGAGCCCATCCTCAATATACTCCTTCAAGGATTGGGATTCCGGAACAGAC
Source organism: Leptobrachium leishanense (assembly GCA_009667805.1). Classification (NCBI taxonomy): domain Eukaryota; kingdom Metazoa; phylum Chordata; class Amphibia; order Anura; family Megophryidae; genus Leptobrachium; species Leptobrachium leishanense. The sequence continues at coordinate 261,403,402 of CM019067.1, read as the reverse complement.
AGGTTGTAAATGCGCCCATGGGGTATGGGTGCTCCCAGAAGGAGGTCGATAGGGCAGTCATATTCTCTTTGTGGGGGCAACGTGTCAGCCCCTTTTTTCTCAAACACATCTTGGAAGTCAGAATACTTAGCTGGCAGTTCAGAAGACGGGTAGGTGGAAAAGGCGATCTTTTCGGTGGTGGATCCGTTCATACAAAAGTGTCGACAGTGATGAGAGGAAAAATAGACGGTATTCGAGGACCAGTTGATGGAGGGGTTGTGGGTACGAAGCCAAGGAAACCCTAGATTGATAGGAAACAAGGGGGAAGGTACGATGTCCCATTGAAGTTGCTCTTTGTGCTTGGTTCCGATGAGCAGCAACAGAGGATTGGTTTCATGAGTGATGGGGCTGGTACGTAAAGTGCTTCCGTCTACCATTTGCAGAGGCGTGGGAGTCGTCTTTGGTCGTGTAGGAACAGCTAAGGAGGTAGCGAGAGAGAGGTCAAAGAAGTTGTTACTGGCTCCGGAGTCTATGATGGCGGAAACGTTAGCGCTTCTATCTCCCCACTGCAGGATGACAGGAATGGTCAGATGAGCGGAGGCAGAACCAAATACACATTGTAGAGAAATGGAAAATGGGTGGTTCTTACCTTCGTCGGAGGGAAGCGGTGGTCGTATAGGGCAGCCACGTAGGAGATGACCTGGTTGACCGCAGTACAGGCAAAGGTTCTGGGTGCGTCATCTGCTTCGTTCAGCAGGGGACAGAGGACCTCTTGCTAGGCCAACCTCCATGGGTTCTGGGAGTGAAGGAGCGGAACTGGAAGGTCGGACAGGGATCATAGAGGAGGTCTCAGATCGTCGAGGAGGTAATGAAGGAGTGGTGGCTGTTCTCTCCTGACGTCGCTCCCTGAAGTGTTGGTCCAGGACCAGGGACTGTAGGATCATGGCGTCCAATGTTGTGGGTACCCCTATTCAGGCCAATTCATCCTTTAGTTGGTCAGAGAGACCGTGACGGAAGTGATCTCTAAGACCCACGTCGTTCAAGCCTGTATCTGCAGCCACAGCTCGGAACTCGGAGATATAGTCCTCCACTGGTCGTCGTCCTTTTCGTAGGTACAGAATGGTGGATAATGCAGCTGATGAACGTAGAGGGTCATCGTAAATAGGATTCATGGCTCGGACAAAGGAACTCCAGGAAGTCAATAGAGGGCTCCCTTCACGTAGGAGTTGAAAGGCCCAGTCCTGTGGAGCTCCAGACAGTAAGGAAATGGCTGAACGTACTTTCACGGAGTCAGATCCATAAGTACGTGGGCAAAGAGAGAACATGAGTTCGCAGGCGGTGATAAAGGTGCAGTACTTTGTGCGATCACCGGAAAATCGCTCAGGTGTATTGGCTCTGGTGGGTTCCGGAGCGAGTAATTCTGCCTGCTGTATGGTGGAACCAGAAGGTGAAGGAGGCAATGCGGTAGTCTCGGCACGACTTCTTTCTCGGTGGAGCAGGGTCTCTTGACTGGTCTGTAGAGTCTGTACCACCTTGGCTAGTGCAGCCATCTGTTCAGTGAGTACAGCAAGGACTTGAGCTGTGCTTGCGGGTTCCATGATGAACCAGGTTATTCTGTAATGCAGGGTTTGAGGCCCCTGTGTAGTGATATGAGTATGAAACCCAATGGCAAGCCAAGGGAGTAAGGAAGCCAGGAGACCACGTAGAAATAAACAAGTTTAGTGAAGCAAAAGGAAAGTAACTTAAGTCCAGAACAATGATATAGCTGAGGTGGTCTTCTAAGGGATTCTAATGAATAGGCAGGGAATACAAATCAAGTAACGAAAGTTCCAGAAAATAATGAAATAGTAACGAAGGTGGTAGCGTGGTCGATATGGTAATCCGGGTCGATGGGCAGAAGAAGACAGCGTGGTCGATATGGCAATCCGGGTCGATGGCAGAAGAAGGCAGCGTGGTCGATATGGCAATCCGGGTCGATGGGCAGGAGAAGGCAGCGTGGTCGATATGGCAATCCGGGTCGATGGGCAGAAGAAGGCAGCGTGGTCGATATGGCAATCCGGGTCGATGGGCAGGAGAAGGCAGCGTGGTCGATATGGCAATCCGGGTCGATGGGCAGAAGAAGGCAGCGGTCGATATGGCAATCCGGGTCGATGGGCAGGAGAAGGCAGCGTGGTCGATATGGCAATCCGGGTCGATGGGCAGAAGAAGGCAGCGTGGTCGATATGGCAATCCGGGTCGATGGGCAGAAGAAGGCAGCTTGGTCGATATGGCAATCCGGGTCGGCGATCAGAGGAATGCAGCGTGGTCAGGAATACGAGGAGCACTAGGAAACTGAAGTGGAAGGCAACAGTATAAACTGGTTAATGAGTTGAGAAGGGCGGCAGGCGCAGGCTTAAATAGGGTTCAGAGGATCATGGGAATACCTTTCACCTGGGTATCGTAGGTGGAGTTGAGGTACCTGAGTTCTTGGTAGGTCAATGGGAGGAATATGAGGATCTCCAGAACAGATGTCAAGCAGTACCCATAATCGGGCAGCCGAGGGCGCCAGAGTACCAGGCGTCTCGTTAGTTAGGGAGGCTTGTAATCGCGCATGCGCGCTTCCATTCTTGGCATTCGGCTCTGGTCGGCGGCGTGGGGCGTCTCCTGGGTCTCCTTCTCCATCCTGTGGACCGGGAACGCGGAGCAGCGTGCCACGAGGGACCTCGGGTGAGTATGGCGTGTGTCCCAGCATGGCGGTCCGGACCGGGAGCGGGGCATTACAGTAGGTTTTAGGTTGTTTAGAATATCGCATGGAGTACATTAATGTTGTGGTAAGGTTGGACATCTAGGGCCATATTACATACTTCACGCTAAAACGGGGACTCTAAAAAGGAAAGTATGCGCCTGCAGGTTTCTCCTTAGCGTCCCCGTTTTAGCATGATATTACGTGGCAGGCGCTAATCCAGCCCTATAACGCAGTATAGGACTCCATTGAGGCTTCCACCGACAGTCACATGACCTGCAGGCTCTTGCATCGCAAGATCTGTCAGATTCGCAGAGGGAGACTGGGGGACATTTTTTCCCCTCTCTCTCTGTTCCCGGCAGCAAGAAGAAGTGAATCAAGCTGACAATCTCAAAACGTGCAAGTTCCGAATTGCTAAGGTTTTTTTAACCCGTTAGCGTTCGTAATGTAATATGGTTGGCCAGCGCTAGGGCCACCAAAGCTAACATTAACGCTCACACAGCTGAGCACTAACGTTAGCGTGAAGTATGTATTATGGCCCCTAGTGATCACAATTTTAAATACACGCACAACTTCTCCATTTTATTGTTTGGGTATGCGTAGAATATGTAACTATACTTTGCTGCATTTTGGTTTTTTTGGGCTGGTGTATTTGGTTTCGGCCAGGACGTTCAGATTTGCCATTAACACCAGCTTTTAGGAGTCGTTAAAATTATGAGCGCAAACGCTGTGCGTTAAAAACTGCGCATAGATTGTAATACCATCCACACACCAGTGCACAAACGCATTTGCGCTCACACTGTTAAGTATAGGACGCACGCAGTACAGTACGCTCGCAAAGGGCTTGTGCAGGTCCACCTGCGTTAGATGATTACGTGCTTTTGTTGCTCTGACTTTGTAATACGACGTTCTGTGCAAAGGGTTTTGCCCCTCGTGTTAATGCTTTTTTGCGCACGGGTTAACGTTTGCGTGAAGATTGTAATAGGGCCCTTATTTTTTTTCCGGACTTTAACAATGAATTGAGCATTAAATAAAGAATACAAGGGAAACTAAATAAAATGTTTAAAACATATTTCTAAGTGTGTGTGTGTGTGTACGTGAGGGTGTTTAGCATGAATAGAATATGTTGTAAATTGTATAATAATGTAAATAGTATGATGTTAGAAAACTCTGCTTTTATGGTTTGTTCTGTTATTAGATCCTTTTTTTTAAACTCTACAACAGGGAATTACATTTTTTTGTAATTTAAGCTTTCTTCACATTAAATCTTAATTTTTGAAATGATAGTGGCTGTATCACATATGCCTCCAGCAATTGCTCTAAAGCGCAAGACAAAATGGTTAAGACCCCATCGCTTTGAAAAAAAATTCAACAAAGGCAGGTATGTGCCCAAATCAATTATTATCACAATGCTTTTATTCCTCCTTTTTTCTTGCTGCCTGTATATGCCCATGGGTACAGCATAATTCAGGCTGCTTCCTGTGATTTTAAATGAATGTATTCCTTAGCTGGGATTTGATAGAATATTGAGAAAAAAATTGCAACAACATAATAAAAAAAAATGTGCTTACTAAGTGAATTTGCAACAAAGTTATTGCATTTTGAAAATAAAGCCGATACATATGGGATAGAACAAGTTATAGCTTAGAGCAAATATCTTTAAGCTGGAAAACAAAATATATTGGGCTTTCTAAATTATTCTATAATGTTTTTATTCTTAGAGCACCTGCAGGATGTAAGAATGGGATGAGGTTACAGAATGCCTGACCTTCAGCAACAATTACATAATATATAATATAGATCATACATGCAACCACATGCAAATAAAGAGGAAAGCTCTTCTCTCAGAGGCACTGAAGAGCGTAGAACCAGGAAGCCAGCTTGAGCTACGCAATTAGCGTAGCTTTCAGCTGTGCAAATTGCGTAGGCTAGGCTGGCTTAGTGCTGCCCCTGCTGTCTGTGTAGTAAATCACACACACACAGCAGCCGGCAAACTGAAAGTACGGGGGGGAGCGGAGGACAGAGAAGCACAGCGAGGGAGCGTGGAGAGGTGAGTATGAGAACTTTTTTCAATGAATAACATTTTATTTACAGATTAAATATACATACATGTCAGTACAGCACAATGAGCACATTAATTTACTGGAATGGCAGGGGAGGCCCTGCACGTCCCTGGTTGGGAGAGGCTTCAGTCTGCACCTCTACCTGGTGCAGACCATGCTAATCACTCACTCGGTGATGACTCAAAGTGCTCTTACTGGCCCCAGATGTCTTGGCTCTTCAGCATATTTCTTGGTATCCCAGTGGGCCAGTTCACCTGTGTCTTAGAGAAGCTGCAAAGGCTTGCCAAGGGCCACTAACCCCTGGAGGCACTGGGCCCCTAAACATATCATGGGCTGTCAACCCCTCCCTCCAAAGGTGTCCCTCCCCAGACACACATGCTGGAACATGATATGAACATGATATGAAGTTCGCTGTCTTGGAGTTACACTTGACTCTGCTCTTTCCTTCATCCCCCACATCAAGTCTCTTTCCTCCTCCTGCCGATACCAACTGCGTAATATTTACAGAATTCGGCCATTTCTTACCGCTGTCGCCACAAAACAACTCATACACGCCCTGGTAATCTCCCGACTCGACTATTGCAATAATCTCTTATCTGGCCTCCCTCTGTCCCACCTCTCCCCCCTACAATCCATCCTGAACGCCTCCGCCAGGCTAATTCACCTCACCCGCCGCTCTGTCTCTGCCGCTCCCCTCTGCGAGTCCCTTCACTGGCTCCCCATCCACTGCAGAATTAAGTTCAAAATCCTTATCCTTACCTACAAAAGCCTCACTAACTCAGCTCCCCACTACCTGTCCTCACTAATCACCAAATACACCCCAGCCCGCTCCCTAAGGTCAAACAGTGACCTGCGCCTAGCTTCTCCCCGCATCACCTCTTCCCATGATAGACTGCAGGATTTCTCACGCGCAGCCCCCACTCTCTGGAACGCTCTCCCTCGTACTGTCAGACTTTCCCCTAACTTCTCTTCCTTCAAACGCTCCCTGAAAACATTCCTATTTAGGGAAGCCTACCACCCAACTCACTGACGCAACCATCAATCACTCTCACCTTACAGTCCTCTCCTCCTGTTTCCAACCCCAACCCTCCTAGATTGTGAGTTCCTACGGGAATAGGGCCCTCATCTCCTCCTGTACTGTTTGTCAAATGTTGTTCAATGTATTGTAACCCTGTCTATACTGTGCTTATTGTACAGCGCTGCGGAATATGCTGGCGCTTTATAAATAAAGAATAATAATAATAATAATAATAACACACTTAAAAAAGGACAATGATAAAACCACACGCATATTCGTACACACTGATAAGAGAAAAGCTGAAAAGGTCGGAAAAAGAAGCTGATTTGAATACCATCTGAAAAGAATCGAACTGCTCAACCAAGTGTAATAGCACAAGAAAAAAATATAAAGAGGCAAAGGAGCAGTATGAAGATGGGAAGGGAAGAAGAGACTCATTATGGTCACTATACAAATGAAAATTATAAACTGCTTATGAGAAATTACTGCTTTTTAATATAACTATATTTCATCAGTTTGAAATGAAAGAGATACATTGTCTCTTAACTATTCATCTAAACTAGTGAGGATAAAACTGGCCTCTGGGATATATTTCACTTTGCATGTTTTATTATGTGTGCTGTATTTTTGTGGACATTGACTCTGGAGGGCATCTTACAGCACAGTCATATATTTGAAATAACATGGACTTGAGTCTTTAATAAAATCATACAAAAAAAGAATCGGTGCAAAGACTAATTTTCATTTTGCCAAGTCACTACAGTTACAGTTACAAGTACTTATACAGCGTCAACAGATTCCGTTAGTGCTTTACAATGGGGAAGCTTGAACAGGAGACATACTAAATAATAAAACATAAGGAACAGAGGGCCCTATCTGTAGGATAGTTGTCCTGCTAATGCAGCACGTGCATACAAGTGCTCAGCCAGACATCCCGTGACCTCACAATTTAGGGACTAAGGCAAGTGAAACAAAAGGGAGCAGAGGGAGTGTGGAGATAATTACCAGATAGACCAAGAGCTTGGGGAAGATAAGGTTAAACCGAGAGAGAAGTGAAGAGGCTGGAAAAAGGAGCTTATATAATTAGGATGGGGGCTGGGTGTGGGGAGGTGGGGGGTGGATGGGGCGGGCGGGTAGGACAGCAGAGGGGAGGATGGAAGTGAAGTGTGGCTGTGAATCAGAAATACAGAGTTTAGAGAGATGGTTATTGCACGCAAAGAATTTACAACAGGGAGGAGCAGAACAGATTGAGAATAGGCAAAGAATGAACTATCAAAAGAGGAGGGAAACAAATAAACTAAAATAAATTGGCAGCAGTAACAATATGGAAAACATTTTGTTGATTGAAGAATACCTTTCTGGCTGGATACAGAGGGAGAGATAGATAGCCATGAGTATGGCTTGCTGTCGGATTCAGGGGGAGGATGGAAGTGAAGTGTGGCTTTCGTTTCATTTCGGTCTGAATCAAAATTCAGACAAAATTTACTGATTCGTATATCCAAAGTGCTTCCGAAATACGAATCAGTACCGTCCGAAGTGGAACGAAAACAAAATGGTGTATTAGATTCGGCATCGCGTCCCTGTCCATTGGCCGTGGTGCTGAATCTGTTGTATTCCGCACCATTGGCCATGGATAGCGCCATGGTGCCGCACATTCAGTGCTGTTCGGCAGCAGTGAAATTCCCCATAGACAAGTAATGTTTAATCTATTCTGGGAAAGCCAAACAGCCCTGAAATGTCGGTGAAATGCCCTGATTTTCAGTGGTTCGTTTGACAGGTTTAAACAGACGAATCCCACAGGTTTCAATGTAAAAAATATTCCCCGTTTCTATTAAATATTTATTCACGTGGTCGGCTCTTTGGCTGTCTCTCTTTAGCAAGATCTGCTCGATTAAGATGACACTCGTATTGAAACTACTCTACTACTTCCGCACCCTCTCAATACCGATTAGGGGTACTGAGCTGTCTCATCTGCAAGGGGCCATCCACACGTTTCTCTGGGGGGCTCGACGTAGGCGTTTCAAGAGATGTCTCTTGTTCCAGTCCAGGAGACGTGGGGGGTTGGGTCTACCGCATCTTTTTACTTACTACAAGGCAGCCCAGTTCGCAATGCTCTCTCTGATTAATTTCCCTGAAGGGAGGCTTAGGTGGGTCTAGATTGAGCAGTCTCTCACCGGGGACACTCCCATTAATTCACTCATGTGGCTAATGGATACCCTTCTTCCCTGAGAATTGCATTGTCCGACTCTCCGACACTCTATCCTCCTGTGGAGGAGGTCGAGAAGGCGAGATGGTCTGATGGCGGAGGGGTCGTAATTGACCCCCCTGTTCTTTAACCCAGCTTTCCAACCCAGGCTGAGATCTAGAGCCTTTTGGTGGTGGATACGGAACAGGATTACGGAGCTGGGTCAACTATTGCTCCAGGGGATCCCAGTGAGTATGGCATTTCTCCGAGAGTCCCGGGCTATGCCTCCGTGCGAGACTTTCCGAGCTTTACAACTGCTTCACTTTGCTCGGGCCTGTGTTGTGACCACCTCGCTTCCTCGGCTGACCTGTTACAAGAGGGGTTACAGGGGGTGCGGCCCTACGAAGGGATCGATCTCAGTGCTGTATGGTCAGCTTCTCCAGGCTGCCTTCCCCCAGGACCCTCCTTAATTCGCGAAATGGGAGAGGGACATGGGCTCGACCTGCTCTAGAGAGGACTGGGATGACATCATTGACCGCACTTCAAGGGTGACTGTCTGCTCTGCGATTAGGGAAAACTGCTATAAAGTTTTGGCATGCTGGTATTTACACCCCACTAGGCTGGCGAATTGTTTCCCGGGGTCTTCCTTGGAGTGCTTTAGGGGGTGCGGGGCTGAGGGTACCTTTTTCCATTCTTGGTGGTCCTGTGGCATGGTTAGCAGTGTCTGGGCAGATGTGTTTGCGGACCTGGGCAGATGCCTGCGCACCCCTCTCCCCCCGATCCATGGACTGCCTTGCTGAATAGGCCTCACCCCTCCGTGCGCCTTCTGAGCTGAGAACTTAAGCCGTCACCCGCATTTGCGCATCTGTTTGGTGCGAACATGGAAGGGCCCCCCACCAACCTGTTCTATGATCAACTCCAAAATATGGCACGTTCTTACGATGGAGCACTTAACGGCGGTGGTGCATGATCGAATGACCCAGTTCCAGAGAGTGTGGTCTCAGTGGCTTGCCATGTTTGCTCCTCCCCCTCTTACAGCCCTGGCTTTTTCGGGCTAGGTGGTAGTTGCTGCGGTGGGGCTGTGGGGTGTGGCGGGGGCACGGCTGTGGTATCGTCTCCCCCTATTTTTTCTCACTCCTCTTCTTCTCTTTCCTTCGCTCTCCCCCTCTCTCTATCCCTTCATCTCATTCCCCTCTTTCCTTTTTCTCCTTCCCCTATTGCCTTTTTTCCCCCCTCTTCTTCTGGATTTCCCCAGACATACCCTTTGATTGCCCATGGAAGCTACTGTTTATCACTCATGGGTCCTATGCATCTGTCCTTAGGTACCGCGGGCTAGAGCCCAGGATTGCCTGCTTTTTGAAGCCTATCACAAGGGAAGTCACTTATTGCACAGTGTTTGCAGGATTCAGTTGGATTTCCCCTTGGCGGTCCAAGACATTTGAGTTGATGTTCATGACATTGTTTTTACCCCCTTTTTTGTGTATGATGATGTTTTGTCCCCTTCTTTCTTTTCCGTATCCTATCATTTGCCATTTTGATACTAATAAAATATGCATTTCAAAAAAATATATATTTATTCAACCATTTATTCTTTCACTTGCCCCGGAGCCCTGCAGGGCTGCTGACCTTGGTGCTGAATAGGTTTCATTGAAAATTGAATAGGTTTCATTACGAATTGAAAAATGTAACAAATCATTTTGAAACTAAACAAAACAAATTTTTTCGTTGTGCACGCGTCTACAAGTCACCTTGTATTTTCTGCTGTAGAATTTAAAACATTTTATCATTTTGTTCAATTTACAACGTCACTTGAGCAGGCAAGTCATTGTAATCTAGTTAGCCTATGCACTATACCCTGGGTGTTTGGTTTTTCTTCAAACAAATTGAAAACACTAATCTTGCAATCCCCCCATGACAAATAGAAAAATAATAATGGTTATATATCTATTATAAACACCTAGGACATGTAGCCGTATTCCTTATTTAATGCAATTGAACACTGCCACGTGATTCATTTTCTTCAAACTTTGGTCCTGGTCAGCATGACCTACTCTTTGTTGTAGAACTGCAGTCTGCAATTGACTAAACAACCCTAGATGCATTTCTTTTGTTGAATAATAATATAGAATTTCATTCATCTTATAAGAGATTATTTTGAAAATTGGATGTGTTCTCCAAATCAACCAGATAACTCATTTTTGGTGATTTTGTTTTTGTTTAAGCATGTGTGTGGCATAAGAAATTAAGCTTTAAAGTAAAAAACAGCCCAGCATATATGAGATTTTTTTTACATTAGTAATAAACATTAAATAAATGAATAAAATAATTTCCCTGTCACTGAGATGGATAAAGTTTTCAACCATAATGCAAGCTTGTGTGAAGCTTAAAAATGTATTAAAATAATTTATGAGGAATGCAGCTCACCATCATATTATTATATGTTGCTTTGGATGCAGATTTAACATTAATATGAAAAGAAATGTTTCATACAGAGAAAGAATTTAATTTATTTTATACCTTATACACAATGAAAATTAAATGACATTTAGCATACAAAACACAGGGACACTCTTGGCATTTGTGAATTCCTCAGCAAATAATATTTACGACATAACACGTGTTCTCCTTTTAATCATAGTATTAAATTAGATTATTTAATCTGCCTGAACAAGATGCACACTGATTCCATTTGAAATCTTCTAATTATTTTTCATTTTGTAAGCCTCAAAGTTAAAATGAAAACATAAAAACTTGTACTTTAATATGTAAATGCATTTAAACATCTTAAAAATAAATCAGTGCAAGTCATTTAGAACTAGAACACAAAATAAAACAGAATAAAAGGCATACAGCATGCTCAAGCTCAGAACAAAGATATGTTGGCATCACACAGAAAACAATAATACAGTGGACAGATTGAAATAAACATTAAAAATTGCAACCTTTTCATGAACGATTCAAGAGTCAGAGGTACATTCACTTGTCAAAATCATAAATACACATTTTTGTACCCAGATACACACAGGAAGATAGACAGGTACAAACAGGAAGACACTGACAGGTACACACAGGAAGATAGACAGGTACAAACAGGAAGACACTGACAGGTACACACAGGAAGACAGACAGGTACACAGACAGACACTCACTTATGTATACAAATATGCACATACCTCCAATGATCCATTTCAGTTTCATAAAAATAAAATACCTTTTCATCCCCACACTTGATGTCAGTACCCTTCCACCTCTGACTCTATGTCAGTTCTTATTTACTCTCCTAAGATCCCTAGTTTTTCCCCTTCATCCCTCAGGCCTCATATCAGTCCCCACCACAGACCAGTCCACATCCACTCCTCAGATCTCATACCAGCCCACATTTATTCCTCAGACCTCATTCCAGTCCACATTCACTTCTCAGATCTCATCCCTGTCCAGATTCAGTTCTCAGACCTCATAACAGTCCACAGTCAGTCCCCAGACCTAATATCAGCCCCTCTTTATCCCCAGACCATATACTAACTAGTCCACATCCACTCCTCAGAGCACACACCAGTCCCCGCCAGACCCGGTTGGTATCAGCAAACAAGGAGATGCACAACAAAATTGGATATGGAGTTAATCTGCTGGTTGCTCATGGACCCCAGAGTGGCCGACTCCCTTGTAAAACATGCAAAAGAAAAATAGAGGATTCAGACACTCTATTAATCAGACAAAAAAGAAATTAATTTAGTCAAATGTCACAGGCTCCAAAATTAAAATTCCTATCTGTTATTTTTCACTATCGTTTAACTGCTTATTGGGGTGCTTGGGTTCTCTATTTTTATTTCTTAATGTCCCACCAGATTCTATATCTATCTCCTTTCACCCCAAGACACCATGTCAGTCCCATCCAGCCCAAATACTCATCTATTTCAGTCCCTTATAAACATTGAGGTCTGGTTACTCTCCTAGTCACTATTGACATTTTATGAGTAAATGATTCCTGTCAATGAAATGATCAGATAAATCCATGTAATATATCACAAAGATTTTCAAATAGTGTAATTGCTTAGTTACCAAAACTTTGCCTAAAACAACTCGGCATCAACATTTTAACACCAACATTTCACTGATGTTGCTTTTTTCTTCTAAAGTTGCGTTTCACAGTGTTGCATAACCTGATAAGAATAAAAACACAACACTTGGACTTTATAAAAAGCTGTAAGGAATCCTGCGCAAAGACACAGAGACATCGGAGGAAGGTCTGTCTGTCTGTGTCCAGCTCTTTTCCTGTCTTGTCCCTTTGTCTCTGTCTTGTTTTGTATCTTCTCAGTTGAGTCTCTGCTTCCTTGTGCATCAGTCCAGCCTTTATCCAACCCTATCTCCTGTGTTTATTTTTGCCTGGTTTCTGTATTATTTTCTAATTAACCCATATTATACCCTTATATTCTTGCCTCTGTCTCTGTATTTCTGTATCTATTATTATTATTATCTATTATTTAGATACGTTTTGATACATTTCTATTGGTTTAACCACCTTTTAGAATAGGATACTTCCCTTTGGATTTTTTTGCCGTTCGGTGGAATTCACTGTGTTAGGATCAGCAGGGCAGGATGGAGGAGGAGCAGACCCCAATATGCAGAACCCCGATATAAGTGGTGAAGAAGATCTTCCCAGAGCACGGCAATGTTTGCAGGAGGAATACGGTACGGGGAGACAGGACAACAGGAGGTTAATGGATGTGCAGCAATCGTCAGGAACGGAGGTACAAAAGAGGAGGAAAGCTAGCACTGGATACACAGAGCGCTATACTACAGCGTCTATGTCAGGCAGGAGCCATTGTGCCCCCGCACGCCAGTCGAATCGGTGATGTCACTCTCGGGCGCCCACCTGTGACAGGAGGTAAAAGGAGGCCATAGCCGGCGTGCGCGCCGCTAGGAGGATAGAAAGACCGGCGACCGGACTGGACACAGCAACGTGCGGCCCTATGAAGAGGACCCCGATGGCGCCGCGGCACACCAAGGCGGCATACAGGTAGGCGAGTTTGAGCAGCCTGACGGTGGATCCCTGACACACCGATGCCGATTCATTGGTTATAGGTGCACTCAGGGCAGCCATCAGAAATGATGGGGCCCCTTACTAAACCTCACGATGGGGCCCCCCCTCAACCTCTAACAGCTTTTCTCCCCCTTCAAAAAAAAAGGACATAACATAGCACCACAGCAATAAAACTCCCAGTAATGTGCAGTGTGTATTAGCTTATCACAGTATCCACAGCAATAAAACTCACAGTAATGAGCGGTGTGTCTGAACATATCACAGAATCCACAGCAATAAATCTCACAGAAACGGGCTGTGTATGATGGCCTTTGGGTCTGGGTCTGGGCCTGGGCCCTGGGTCTGGTCCCTGGGACTGGGCCTTGGGGTCTGGTCCCTGAGGTCTGGGCCCTGAGGTCTGGTCCCTGGGGTCTAGCCTGGGCCCTGGTCTCTGGGTCTGGTCCCTGGGCCTTGGGGTCTGGGTCCTAGGGTCTGGGCCCTGGGTCTGGGCCCTAGGGTCTGGGGTCTGGGCCCTGGGTCTGGGCCTTGGGGTCTGGGCCCTGGGTCTGGGCCCTAGGTATGGGGTCTGGACCCTAGGGTCTGGGCCCTGGGTTTGGCCTAGGGGTCTGGGCCCAGGGTCTGGGCCCTGGGTTTGGGCCTAGGGGTCTGGGCCCTGGGTCTTAGGGTCTGGACCCTAGGGTCTGGGCCCTGGGTTTGGGCCTAGGGGGTCTGGGCCCTGGGTCTGGGCCTTAGGGTCTGGGCCCTGGGTCTGGCCTTAGGGTCTGGGCCCTGGGTTTGGGCCTAGGGGGTCTGGGCCTAGGGGGTCTGGGCCCAGGGTCTGGCCTTAGGGTCTGGGCCCTGGGTTTGGGCCTTGGGTCTGGGCCTTAGGGTCTGGGCCCTGGGTTTGGGCCTAGGGGGTCTGGGCCCAGGGTCTGGGCCTTGGGTCTTGGGTCTGGGCCCTGGGTCTGGGCCTTGGGTCTGGGTCCTGGGCCTTGGGGTCTGGGCCCTGGGTTTGGGCTTAGGGGTCTGGGCCCTGGGTTTGGGCTTAGGGGTCTGGGCCCTGGGTCTGGGCCTTGGGTCTGGGTCCTGGGCCTTGGGGTCTGGGCCCTGGGTTTGGGCTTAGGGGTCTGGGCCCTGGGTCTGGGCCCTAGGGTCTGGGCCCTGGGCCCTAGGGTCTGGGTCCTGGGCCTTGGTCTGGGCCATGGGTTTGGGCCCTGGGTCTGGACCCTGGGCCTTTGCCCTGGGTCTGGGCCATAGGGTCTGGGCCCTGGGTCTGGGCCCTGGGTTTGGGTCTTGGGGTCTGGGCCCTGGGCATTTGCCCTGGGTCTGGGCCCTGGGTCTGGGCCTTGGCCCTGGGCCTAGGGGTCTGGACCCTGGGTTTGGGCCTAGGGGGTCTGGGCCCAGGGTCTGGGCCCTAGGGTCTGGGCCCTGGGCCCTAGGGTCTGGGTCCTGGGCCTTGGGGTCTGGGCCATGGGTTTGGGCCCTGGGTCTGGACCCTGGGCCTTTGCCCTGGGTCTGGGCCATAGGGTCTGGGCCCTGGGTTTGGGTCTTGGGGTCTGGGCCCTGGGCATTTGCCCTGGGTCTGGGCCCTGGGTCTGGGCCTTGGCCCTGGGCCTAGGGGTCTGGACCCTGGGCCCTAGGGTCTGGGCCCTAGGGTCTGGGCCCTGGGTCTGGGCCTTGGAGTCTGGGCCCTGGGTCTGGGCCTTGGGGTCTGGGCCCTGGGTCTGGGCCTTGGGGTCTGGGCCTAGAGGTCTGGGTCCTGGGTCTGGGCCCTGGGTCTGAGCCTAGAGGTCTGGGCCTAGGGGTCTGGGCCTTGGGGTCTGGGTCCTGGTCCTTGGGGTCTGGGCCCTGGGTTTGGGCCTAGGGGGTCTGGGCCCAGGGTCTGGGCCTTGGGGTCTGGGCCTTGGGTCCTGGGTTTGGGCCTAGGGGTCTGGGCCCTGGGTCTTAGGGTCTGGGCCCTAGGGTCTGAGCCCTGGGTTTGGGCCTTGGGTCTGGGCCTTAGGGTCTGGGCCCTGGGTTTGGGTCTTGGGGTCTGGGCCCTGGGCATTTGCCCTGGGTCTGGGCCCTGGGCCTTGGCCCTGGGCCTAGGGGTCTGGACCCTGGGCCCTAGGGTCTGGGCCCTAGGGTCTGGGCCCTGGGTCTGGGCCTTGGGGTCTGGCCCTGGGTCTGGGCCTTGGGGTCTGGGCCCTGGGTCTGGGCCTAGAGGTCTGGGTCCTGGGTCTGGGCCCTGGGTCTGAGCCTAGAGGTCTGGGCCTAGGGGTCTGGGCCTTGGGGTCTGGGTCCTGGGCCTTGGGGTCTGGGCCCTGGGTTTGGGCCTAGGGGGTCTGGGCCCAGGGTCTGGGCCTTGGGGTCTGGGCCTTGGGTCCTGGGTTTGGGCCTAGGGGTCTGGGCCTTGGGTCTTAGGGTCTGGGCCCTAGGGTCTGAGCCCTGGGTTTGGGCCTTGGGTCTGGGCCTTAAGGTCTGGGCCCTGGGTTTGGGCCTTAGGGTCTGGGCCCTGGGTTTGGGCCTAGGGGGTCTGGGCCCAGGGTCTGGGCCTTGGGTCCAGGGGTCTGGGCCCTGGGTCTGGGCCCTGGGTTTGGGCCTAGGGGGTCTGGGCCCAGGGTCTGGGCCCTGGGCCCTAGTGTCTGGGCCCTGGGTCTGGGCCTTGGGTCTGGGTCCTGGGCCTTGGGGTCTGGGCGCTGGGTTTGGGCTTAGGGGTCTGGGCCCTGGGTTTGGGTCTAGGGGGTCTGGGCCCTGGGTCTGGGCCTAGGGGTCTGGGCCCTGGGCCCTAGGGTCTGGGTCCTGGGCCTTGGGGTCTGGGCCATGGGTTTGGGCCTAGGGGTCTGGGCTCTGGGTCTGGGCCCTGGGTCTGGGCCTTGGGGTCTGGGCCTTGGGGTCTGGGCCCTGGGTCTGGGCCCTGGGTCTGAGCCTAGAGGTCTGGGCCTAGGGGTCTGGGCCTTGGGGTCTGGGTCCTGGGCCCTGGGTTTGGGCCTAGGGGTCTGGGCCCTGGGTCTGAGCCTAGAGGTCTGGGCCTAGGGGTCTGGGCCCTGGGTTTGGGCCTAGGGGTCTGGGCCCTGGGTCTTAGGGTCTGGGCCCTGGCTCACCACTCGCTGTCTTCTATCTTCTTTTCTTCTGTCTTCAGCTCTTCTTTTCTTCACCTTTTCTTTAATTTTCTTCTCTTCTTTTCTTCAGCCCGGGCCCTCCTTGCTGAGACGCACAGCTTCACTGAGTGGAGGGGCGGAGCCAAAGCAACGTGCTTGGGAGGCCCCTCACACGCTGCTTGGCCCCGCCCAGCCAGGAAGTGAAGCTGCCAGGAGCCGGAGGAGACCCAGTGTCTCAGTCTCCTCCGGCTCCTGCAGCAGCAGCAGCGACACAGCTCCGGATTCGGACTCATCGAGTCCGATACCGGAGCTGTTAAAGGGCGACGCTGCTGCCGTCGGGGGCCCGGGATCCTCCCCCCAGGCCCCAGCGGCCCGGGCCCCTACCGGGCCCGGGCCCCTTACGGCAGTATTGGGCGTAATGCCCTGATGGCGGCCCTGGGTGCACTTGATGGTTTTCGCCGATGTCTGATATCAGCTTTGGCGATTCATTTCGGGGAAAAATGTGACCACTCACATAATAGCGTGTTCACCATATTTTCGGTGAAATGGAATCTTTGAATTACGTGATGAAGAAAAACCAAATTCAAGGCAATAAAAGAAAAGCCATAGAGGGTTATTCAGAAAGAGCCGGACTGGCCCCGAAATTGCACCGAACGGTGAATTTCCCCGTATGATGTAATTTCGGGGCTATTCACAAAACAGGCAGTTTGCCACATGTTGGCGAACTGCCAGCAAAATACAGTACTGTTCAACGGCAGTGAGATCCCCATAGAGAAGCATTGGTTAATCTATTCAGAGAACATCGAACAGCAGAGAAATGTCAATGCCCTCCATTCGGCAGGTTTAATCAGGCGAATCCCATAGGTTAGAATGTTAAAAATGTTAAAAATATTCCTGTTTTTATACACGTTCTTTTAAACCGTTTATTCTTTTCATTTGCTGCAAAAAGTCTAAAAATATTCAGGATTTTTCAGGCATTTTTCTGGATTTGTTCTGCAATTTTTTCTATGATTTTTTTTTTAAATAGCAGATTTTCTTTTTTCTGCAACAGACCTTTTTATTACTATTCAAAGGACCTTATATGTTAATTCCAGACATTTTCGTCCAACTTTCAATCGTTTTTTTTTTTTTTTACCCCATTTGTCGGCTTGTGTTTTTCTTTCCGGTGGCTGGTTGCCGAATCGTCAGCTTTTTTCAGACGTGTTCGGTGGGTTTGCGGCGGATTTTTCGGATTATTCACGACATTTCTATGATTTTTCATTGATTTTTTGGGTCCGATCGGCGGATTTTCCCTGCACTTCGGGGACCCTGTGGTGAATGCCGAATTCACTGCAGGGTTGGAGAACGACAGAGCACCCTCTGATTAACCCCTATAGTGAAATGCAGGAAGCAACAAACTAAGAAGTTGTACATTGGTAATTATAGCAAGTTTAAAGGCTGAAGGGACATTGTGGGCTGAAAAAAAACAGAGTGGAAGCTACAGTGGGGCAAAAAAGTATTTAGTCAGCCACCAATTGTGCAGGTTCTCCCACTTAAAAAGATGAGAGAGGCCTGTAATTGTCATCATAGGTACACTTCAACTAGGAGAGACGAAATGTGAAAAAAAGTCCAGAAAATCACATTGTCTGATTCTTAAAGAATTTATTTGCAAATTATTGTGGAAAATAAGTATTTGGTCAATATCAAAAGTCCCTCTCAATACTTTGTTCTATATCCTTTGTTGGCAATAACAGAGGTCAAACGTTTTTTGTAAGTCTTCACAAGGTTTTCACACACTGTTGCTGGTATTTTTGCCCATTCCTCCATGCAGATCTCCTCTAGAGCAGTGATGTTTTGGGGCTGTCGCTGGGCAACACGGACCTTCAACTCCCTCCAAAGGTTTTCTATAGGGTTGAGATCTGGAGACTGGCTAGGCCACTCCAGGACCTTGATATGCTTCTTACGAAGCCACTCCTTCGTTGCCCGGGCGGTGTGTTTGGGATCATTGTCCTGCTGAACGACCCAGCCATGTTTCATCTTCAATGCCCTTGCTGACGGAAGGAGGTTTTCACTCAAAATCTCACGATACATGGCACCATTCATTCTTCCCTTTACACGGATCAGTCGTCCTCTTCCCTTTGAAGAAAAGCAGCCCCAAAGCATGATGTTTCCGCCACCATGCTTCACAGTAGGTATGGTGTTCTTTGGATGCAACTCAGCATTCTCTCTCCTCCAAACATGCCGAGTTGAGTTTTTACCAAAAAGTTCTACTTTGGTTTCATCTGACCATATGACATTCTCCCAATCCTCTTCTGGATCATCCAAATTCTCTCTAGCAAACTTCAGATGGGCCCGGACATGTACTGGCTTAAGTAGGGGGACACGTCTGGCACTGCAGGATTTGAGTCCCTGGCGGCATAGTGTGTTACTGATGGTAGCCTTTGGTACTTTGGTCCCAGCTCTCTGCAGGTCATACACTAGGTCCCCCCGTGTGGTTCTGGGATTTTTGCTTACCGTTCTTGTGATCATTTTGACCCCACGGGGTGAGATCTTGCGTGGAGCCCCAGATCGATGGAGATTATCAGTGGTCTTGAATGTCTTCCATTTTCTAATGATTGCTCCCACAGTTGATTTCTTCACACCAAGCTGCTTGCCTATTGTAGATTAAGTCTTTTTAGCCTGGTGCAGGTCTACAATTTTGTTTCTGGTGTCCTTCGACAGCTCTTTGGTCTTGACCATAGTGGAGTTTGGAGTGTGTCTGTTTGAGGTTGTGGACAGGTGTCTTTTATACTGATAACAAGTACAAACAGGTGCCATTCATACAGGTAACGAGTGGAGGACAGAGGAACCTCTTAAAGAAGACGTTACAGGTCTGTGAGAGCCAGAAAACTTGCTTGTTTGTACTGTACTGTAGGTGACCAAATACTTATTTTCCACCATAATTTGCAAATAAATTCTTTAAAAATCAGACAGTGTGATTTTCTGGATTTTTTCACATTTTGTCTCTCATAGTTGAAGTGTACCTATGATGACAATTACAGGCCTCTCTCATCTTTTTAAGTGGGAGAACCTGCACAATTGGTGGCTGACTAAATACTTTTTTGCAGCACTGTAAGCGTAGTAAATGAGAAAGAAGAGAATAGAAATAAGGGATTGATTTGGAATGGAATGATTTAGAGAAGTGTTGGCAGAGAACATAATAGCAGGAAATGCACAAAGGGGATAAAGATAAATGAATAAAAATGAATTTTACAGAACATGAACATGCCCTTGGCAAATCTATACATAGAAACAAACATGGTGTCTGCCTTGAGCACCTCTCTGGACTGCAATCCTGCCATGTCAAATAGCATTGAGTATAACTATTCATTTGTGGAGAGCAGAGACATTACAATTTGCATAGGATCCCTGTATCATCACCCTTTAAGTAATAACCATTCCAGCACGATGGAAGGCATTCACAAAGTACATTTAGCTCTTTAACCCCTTCACCACAAGTTGTTTTCCATAAAACAATTGCCAGGACCCAAGGGATTTATGGAAATCAATTTTGCAGTAGCCATGCAGTGGCAGCAAAATGTGCTTGAACATTTCAACAGTACCTTTTCGAACTGTGTGCACTATTTAACACGGAGATGGCGCCATCTGCTTGCCAAAAAGCAGTACTACATCTCTATAATACAGCTTGGGCTCCATTGTTCCTGGACGAAAAAAAATGGAATTCCAAACGGTTCAACCTGGTTTAGCACCTCAGCTGTTAGACCAGAATGGCTTAAATTTTGAGGGTACATTCTGGAGCACATCAGCAAACAAATTTTGTTTGTGATAAATGAAATTCCTGTGCATTTCTCTAGAAGTAGACAAAATAGTGTATACTCGATCTTGGTAGTGCAGGGATAAGGCAATAGGTTTAATTGTCCCATTGTTAAATTTTTGTATCTATTTCTATATGCTGACAACACTGAATAAACACCAGGGCAATTCCAGTGACTCCACAATAAATAAAGTGAGGTTAGCATGTCGTTACATAATCTGCAAACGGTTCTGCACATTATTTCCAGTGATGAGTTATTAATTCAACCAGACCATAGCTGGTCAACCCAACATATTTTGGGTCAAAAACAAATACAGCTAAGTAAAGAAATGCTGCCGAGTCCACCTGTTGGTACGTTTGGACAGATCAGACGTTGTCCTCCATACATTCAAGTCTGGGTGTCTTACTCAACATCTGCAAGTGATTACTTAATAGTATTACTTTTACCACAACCTGTATGCCATGTGACAGTTTCAGTTGGATACACAGTGCATACATCAGGTGGTGCTAGTACTCAAAGAGTCTCAAGGTATTCCCCAGGGTCATATGCAAGAAGTGACTGTCACATACTGGATATGACTGAAGTCAGATAGCTTTAACTCATCCTCTTTTAAAGCACACATAGTCCTTTTGTAATAGCAAATAAAAGATGTCTTGTGGATAGAGAGAGCTTCTCTTGGAATCCCATTCTTGCTTTACACATAAAACACTTCATAACTCCTGATGACGCTACGAGGAAGTAGCAAAACATGTTGAGTATCTGAGAATGTATACTGGTATGAATATATTTACCTGAATGAAGCAAACAGATTTAGGGATCTTGCATTGCAATCAATTTCATACCTTATAACAATAAGATGATGGGGAGCGCTCACTAAATTGTGCCTTTTTGCTATGGATGTATTGTAGAAACTTCTCCTCTTCTCTTTACTGTCCTATAATCCCCAACCCATGAAGGTTGGCTTTCTGACTTATTTAGAAATAGAGAGCAGTCTTTTGAGAATAATTTGGAGTTTCATGAAACCAAGTAAGGCAAATTGGCAAAACTATACTAAATTATACCCTATCTGCAAGCCCCTTGGCTGGAACGAAGCAAACAGATTTAGGGGAACTCCTGTTTGACTCAAATTATTCATTTATTGCAACAAACTGAGGGAGAGCGTACTCCACATTTAGCTTCCATGTTGTTGAAATTGAGATAAACAATACATTTTTTTTTTCTCTATCTGCAAATTTACATCAATTAACCCATGTAGGTTGTTTCTTGAATCATTTAGAAACTGTGTCAAAACCTTGGGAAAATATTGCGGTACTTAGAAAATTTAGCAAGTTAATATACCCTAACTGTTTAATAATTTTTCAACGTTCTGTACCTTCCTATAATTATCAACCTATGAAGGTTGGTTCTGGAATTATTTAGAAACGGAGATAAATCTTGGGAAGAACATTGTTAAAATTTAGCAAAGGAAATTAGCATACCTCTATTATTCAATTGTGTGTGTTTTTAAGGGTGTTCACCGTTAGGAGGTACCGTATTTTTCGCTCCATAAGACGCACTTTTCTCCCCCCAAAAAGTGGGGGGGAAAGTGGGTGCGTCTTATGGAGCGAATGCCCCATGATATGCCTCAGGTCACCTGCCGCCGCCGCGTTCGGCTCCCTCTGAGCGTGCGTCCGGCGGCAAGGAGCTTGGGCACTCGCCTGGGGGAGCCACGTGACCGCGATCTCGCGAGATTGCGGTCACGTGGCTCCCCCAGGGGAGTGCCCAAGCTTCCTGACGCCGGACGCACGCTCAGAGGGAGCCGAACGCGGCGGCGGCAGGTGAGCTGAGGCAGGTAGGTAGGGAGAGGTATTAGCAGTAGGAAAAGGGAAGTGCTCATGCCACTGTACAGAGCACTGGTGAGACCTCACTTGGAGTACTGTGTGCAGTACTGGAGACCGTATCTCCAGAAGGATATAGACATCTTAGAGAGAGTTCAGAGAAGGGCTACTAAAATGGTGTACGGCTTGAAGGAGAAAAGTTACCAAGAAAGGCTTAATGATCTTAACATGTACAGCTTGGAAAAAAGACGAGACAGAGGAGATATGATAGAAACATTTAAATACGTAAAGGGAATCCACAAGGTAGAGGAAGGGAGTATATTTAAAAGGAAACAAAATAGCAAAACAAGAGGACATAGTCTTAGATTAGAGGGGCAAAGGTTTAAAAGTAACATCAGGAAGCATTATTTTACTGAGAGGGTGGTGGATACATGGAACAGTCTTCCAGTAGAAGTGGTAGAGGCCAAAACAGTAATTGAATTTAAGCAAGCATGGGATAGGCATAAGGCTATCCTAAACAAAAGATAAATCCAGGTAAAGTATCCATTCTATGTTTCTATATCCATGAGCTGCTGGGGCATATCCATGAGCTGCTGGGGCATATCCATGAGCGAGCTGGGGCAAATACATGAGCGAGCTGGGGCATATCCATGAGCGAGCTGGGGCATATCCATGAGCTGGGGCAAATCCATGTGTGAGCTGGGGCAAATCCATGAGCGAGCTGGGGTATATCCATGAGCTGCTGGGGCATATCAATGAGCGAGCTGGGGCATATCCATGAGTGAGCTGGGGCATATCCATGAGCGAGTTGGGGCATATCCATGAGCTGCTGGGGCATATCCATGAGCGAGCTGGGGCATATCCATGAGTGAGCTGGGGCATATCCATGAGCTGGGGCAAATCCATGTGTGAGCTGGGGCAAATCCATGAGTGAGCTGGGGCAAATCCATGAGCTGCTGGGGCATATCCATGTGCTGAGGCATATCCATAAGTTGGGGGGCATATCCATAAATTGGGGGGCAAATCCATGTGCTGGGGCATATCCATAAACTGGGGCATATCCATAAACTGGGGGGCATATCCATGAGCTGGGGGACAGTATCCATGAGCTGGGGACAGTATCCATGAGCTGGGGGCAGTATCCATGAGCTGGGGGCAGTATCCATGAGCTGGGGACAGTATCCATGAGCTGGGAGCAGTATCCATGAGCTGGGGCAGTATCCATGAGAGGAGCTGGGGCAATATCCATTATAACACTATTTGATTTCAGAATATTTATTTTCCTGTTTTCCTCCTCTAAAAACTAGGTGCGTCTTATGGTCAGGTGCGTCTTATGGAGCGAAAAATACGGTAATTCTCCTTCATTTCAAATAGATTTCGTTTTAGAATGCAGACTTATTAAAAGTAAAATTTTAAGAATTTGTTCAGAGAAGCTGTGGCTGGACATGGAGGAAACGCTGGTGGGAACGCCGTGGATTCGTTGCCGAGGTCCTTGGGAACAACAAAGGATTTGGTGCCTTACGACAGAAACGCTGGGCATCTGGAGACGATTGCGTATGCAATTTGGACTGACATCTGCGATTTCCCCACTTTTGCCATTACAAGACAACCCCGATTTTACACCAGGGGTGTGCACAGCCCTTAAAGCACGGTTTGACCTTCCGGATAGGATCACGGTGGCTACTTATTTGAAAGATGGAAATCCTCCCCCGTTGCAGCACTCGGATGGAACACCTTCGATCCGTCTTCAGGAACGGTTCAACTATCACCAGATCCAATCGTATCTGCGCTCTTTGAAGGCTGGATTCAGCCTTACTCGTCCTCTTACGCCCTTTGAGCAGTATTTCCAGTTTGGTATTCAGTTGGACAGAGGTGTGTCTACCCTATATCGCATGCTTCTTGGGCAATATGCAGAGACTCCTGCTTTCAGGGAAAGGTGGAGTGCCGTGGTGGGGAAACATATTTCAGATGAGGAGTGGAATAAGACTTTTACGCTCATTCACAAGGGGACCGGGTCTTTACATTGCGCGGAAAATGCGTATAAAATTCTTACATTTTGGTACCGGACCCCAGATCGGCTACAGAAAATGTTTCCCCTTCATGATCCGCAATGCTGGCAGTGTAATGCAGCTTTCGGGGATTTTTTACATATTTGGTGGGACTGTCCTGAGATTCAGGTTTTTTGGAAGATGGTTCACACGGGAGTTCGTGCAATTTCAGATGAGGAATTCGAGTTCACTCCAACTAACTATATCCTGTTGCAGTTCCCGGCGCCCGTAAAAGTTTTGAAGCGGTCGGTAGTATTGAGATTGGTGACTGCGGCCAAATTGCTGATACCATTGCATTGGAACAAGCAGACGTTACCCTCTTGGCGAGAATGGGTGGCTAAGGTAGAATTCTTACGCAGGATGGATAACCTGATAGCGAAGGAAATAGACCAAGTCGAACAATTTGTTATGAATTGGTTTCATTGGGATAACTATGTGAGCTCGGCACCTGAGAGACGCCTGGAAGTGACTGACACATGAGCGGGTGGGATGATTGCTGGAGGTTGAGTTAGGATGCTAGAGACCCCGTTGGAGATTGGAGAGTCTAGGAAATGCGCTTGCCCAAACGTGGGGACCACCAGTTGGTACAGCAGTGCCCTCTTCCCCCAGGAAGACACTGACCCCTCCCCGCCCCCCCCTTTTTTTTTTCTCTCCTTTCTCCCCTCTCCTCTCCTTATTATTTTCTCTTCTTCCTTTCTTCCACCTCTTCCCCCCCTCTCTGAACTATTTTAATTCACTGAACTCTGCCCCTTGCTGTATTGTCTTTCTCTTGTCTTTATCGTTGTCCTGTCTGTTTTGTTGGTTTGTCCTGTCTGCAGTTTTGTTATGTCTGTTCTAGTCTGTCTGTTTTCTCACGACCCGGAAGACATACTTAAAGGCATTGGACATTTTTCTCAGCGGCTGGTCAGCATTGGTACAGCATACGATTATAGATGTAGCATATAGCACCTTGATTTTGTCCGGGGTAGGATTTTGCTTTGTACCAATTACAACTCAGTACGGCGCTAACCTTATTCTGTCGTGACTGCTGCTACATGCATCGCAAGACTTGTGTTACCATGTTGGACATGCTAATGTGATTTATGTTTTTATGTTTATTTCTGCTAATAAAAATTTTGATTACAAAAAATTTTTTTTTAAGAATTTGTGATAATTGTAACCACGATTGTCAATTGGAAATTCACATACAGGATATGACTGAAGTCAGATAGCTTTAACTCATCCTCTTTTAAAGCACACAAAGTCCTTTTGTAATAGCAAATAAAAGATGTCTTGTGGATAGAGAGGGCTTCTCTTGGTATGTTTTGGGATGGGGGAAAGTAAAAACAGGATGCAATCACCCACTACAGAACAGGATCTTCCCTCACATGCTTCTGTGGTAGACTGAAGGAGGCGAGGCTTGCTAAGGAGGAAATGGGGCTGGGCCAAACTAACTATGGGGGTTATACAGGAAGAGTTGACTGATCCATTTTAAATAAAACCAGGGGGAAAAACAAATAAGGAATGACACAGGGCAACCTTTATTATTAAAGACCCATAGACAGCATGCATAAACTTGAGTTATATGAGGATATTATTTAACCAAATGTGTAAAGGTTGGTTAAAATGATATTGTGAAATATTATCTTTGCTGCAAATTCTTCAAGCCCTTAAATATTGATAAATATTGATTTGCACACAGCTCGCAATAAATCTTTCACAAGGGTGGCAATTGTAAGGGCGATTACAGCTAGTGAAAATCTTGCTAAAAAAAAAATGATAATTATCTTGCAGCAAAGATAATACTGTAACACTTTCAATGTTAGTGTAAAATTTAAAAATTCATAAGGAATTAAAAAAATATATATATTATAATTTCTGGATTTCAAAAAGGAGTTTTATTTTTTTTAATTCCTTATGAATTTTTAAATTTTACACTAACATTGAAAGTGTTACAGTTAGGCATAGGGCATCAATTTATTGGTACAGTGCATTAATCCAAGAAAGAGGTTACAAAATATAGTTTCGTTGCAAAACCAATGAATAGGCCAAAATTAATAACGATGCACGTACTACTGAAAGCAAATATTAAAGCTGTTAACATAGCCTTATGTAAGTTTTTTTTAATAAAAAAACTGAACTTGGGGTTGAGGGAACAGGAACGGGGAAAGAAAAATAAGAGAAGAAAAGGGTGACAGGAGAAGAGATATAAAAAGGAAGGGTACAATGAGGTGTCATCCTCGCCCTCTGGGACATCACAATAATTTTAGGTTTTAACACTGCTCCACTTTCAAAAACAAATATGCAGTGGCGTAGCGTGGGGGGGGCCAGGGGGGCCATGGCCCCGGGCGCAATTTACTTAGGGGCGCAAAATTTCAAAAGAAATTTGCGCCCCTAATAATGTCCAGGTACCGCAGGCTTGAAGTGCAGTGTTTTTTTTCCGATTTTTTTTTTTTTTAATTTCTGGCCGAGCGCCTGCACTCAGACTCCAGCGCGGCGGCAGAGAGAGGGAGGGGGTGTGGCTTGGCTCCCTCCGTGTGCTGCTCCAGAGTTCTAAGGGATTGGAGGAGACTAAGAGGAGGAGGAGCTGCCTGCAGCATCCTGGTCATGAGGTCACACAAGCTGAGTGCAGGCAGCTCACATGTATGGCTCCTCCCCCACTTCCATCCTCTTCCTGGTGTGACTGCACGGCCTCTGCACACAGTGTGAAGGAGGAGACTGTCACAGGCTGCAGACACATCACGAGCCCCATCATGACAGCCAAGACAGTGAGTAAAATGGAGGGGGGACATGAACTGCCTCAGAGAAATCAGGCTTGCTTTTTTTGAAACATGGGATGATTGGGGGAAAGGAGACACAGGGACTGGCTATTTTCTCCAGACAGTGGAGATGAAGGAGCTGGCACTGGGCTCAGGTTCTGGCAGTGGGGGTCCCAATCAAAAATTGAGGTACCAGGCATTGTGCACTGTGCAGCCAGAGAACAAGCTGCTCCCTTACCCAGCGCTTAGTCACACTCTCCTGTCACCCTGTCCCCACCTGGCGCTCACAGCATGCACAGGGGCTTATTACTAGTAATAAATAGTAATATATATATTTTGTTTTGAAATTTTGTATAATTATATTAATATATTAAAATATAATTAATTTATTTTAATAATCTGTAATTTAATACATTTTAATATAATTTTAAATTTATTTATTTTAATATTTAAATATAATGTACTATATTTATAGACTATTAATATATAATTTTAATATATAAATATTCCCGATATCCCGCCACACGGCGACTGGTATCCTGAATGATATCAGGAATATTTCTATGTGAGCAGCCGGTTCCCAGCACCGGGGCAATAGATACAGCAGAGACGGAGTGTGGAGATCTGGATTCTATAATTTTAATATATATAATTTATTATAATAAATAATTTAATCAATTTCAATTTGTTGTGTAATTACTTGAATATTTTAATTTTAAATATATTTTATATTAATTTATTATTATTTTATTAGTTTTATTCCCAACCAGCTCTGTGATACGCTCATACACACAGCATATTGCTGAGTTTTAATTCTACGCAGCTCTGTGATACGCTCATACACACAGCATATTGCTGAGTTTTAATTCTACGCAGCTCTGTGATACACTCAAACACACAGCATATTGCTGAGTTTTTTTCTACGCAGCTCTGTGATACGCTCATACACACAGCATATTGCTGAGTTTTATTTCTACGCAGCTCTGTGATACACTCAAACACACAGCATATTGCTATGAGTTTTATTTCTACGCAGCTCTGTAGTACGCTCATACACACAGCATATTGCTGAGTTTTGTTTCTACGCAGCTTTGTGATACGCTCATATACACTGCATATTACCGTGCATCTTATTGCTGTGTAGCTCTGTGATGTGCTCATATGCACCGCACATTACTGTGAGTTTTATTGCTGTGATGTTTAAGCCGACTGCCCAGGGCAAAGCCTGGGGGCATGCACAAATACATAGAAATATGAGAATAACTCTGCAGTCAGTGCACACCACCTCACATACATACACTTTACTGGTGGGTGGAAGGGAATCAGGGCGTGCCAACGTGTCCACAGGTTTGGGGGGGCACGCAAATCTTGCCTTGCCCCGGGTGCTGACAACCCACGCTACGCCACTGCAAATATGATAAAGATATTTAACATCCCAAGGTTCAATGTTGATAAGGAAAAATATATGTATGTAATGCTCATTGTCTGCACACTTATTTGAATTACAAATCCTCTGACATTATTATGTAGATGTTTACAAAATAACCTTTACAATCCTGTTGTAGCTTGAATCGTTTATAAAATTTTGGCTCTGAGAACCTTTTTTCTTTGTATCCTGAGATGTTGTGTGTGACTATAATTGTGTAATGCAAATTTTTGTGCAAATCTCTTATAATGCTTCAGTGATTTATAAAACAATAAAATAAATGTACAGGAGGGGTGGGGTCGTGCCTATTCCCCGATGGGGCGGCTGCAACCACCAGATGTATCCAGCCCAGCAACATGTATAAAACATAACGAGGAGAAAAATTGTCATCTGCGCTTATTCCCATTTATACCGTGTGAAACAAAACGCAATTAGAGGCTTTGGTTTCTGTTAATAGCCATTAAAAGATTAAGCTTACCCGCCGAACGTCAAGGCACCTCTAGTGAGGGTGAGTCCTTTCCATAAATGAAGCCACAGGGTGCTGTGTAGCCAACCAAAACTTGCCCATGCTGCTTGTCAGTCATGAGGTAGACTGGTGGGCTTTTATTTAAGCTCCCCCAGAAACCAAATCCACCTTGGAATCAAAAAACAAAGACACGGAGCGGAACAGCTGCAATGATGACCTAGCTGGAGGTACATTAAAACATACATAGTACAGGAGGGGTGGGGTCGCGCCTATTCCCCGATGGGGCGGCTGCAACCACCAAATGTATCCAGCCCAGCAACATGTATAAAACATAACAAGGAGAAAAATTGTCATCTGCGCTTATTCCCATTATACCGTGTGAAACAAAACGCAATTAGAGGCTTTGGTTTCTGTTAATGGCCATAAAAAGATTAAGCTCACCCGCCGAACGTCAAGGCACCTCTAGTGAGGTTGAGTCCTTTCCAAAAAATTAAGCAACAGGCTGCTAAAATAAATGTACTGCTTACTCAATTCAATGACGGAGAGGCATTAAAATCAGAGAAAACCAATGAGAAATTAATATTTAGTAAGTCTCTGAAGTATCTTTTACTTTTCTGATAATGACAGAATTAAAAAATGGTAAAATGACTTAAATTAAAAAGCTGACGCAGCCAGTTAGAAAAAGGTTATGATAAAAAAAACAAACAGGTGCACAGGGCAGGGTAACACGGTGACCATGTAAAGCATTCATATTGCTGTAACTAGCTACAAAAGCAAATTTCATCTCTTGAAGTCTACTATTAAAAATTCTGGTTCATTGCACATGCAAAGCTGCCCAGTCAAATTCACGTTGCAACGAAGAAAGCGGTGCTCTTTAAAATGAAAAATCTGTTTACCAGAGACGAGGGATCTGGGAGTTCTGCTACAATTACTAAATACAGAATCAGCTGGAAGTAAATAGAAGTCATAATTGAAATTTAGAAATGAGAATTACAACAGATTTCAGGCTGTTGTAAGCTGATTAAGGAAACAAAGGAATTCTGGCAGCCAGTGATGGAAGCTGTGAGGGTCTCATTGTCAGCAAGATAGCAGCACAGACTGAATTTTAACCTTTGGGTAGTATAAATATTCATCATCGGATGGAGCTGATGCATTATGTATATTGAAATCAATATGAATTTGATAAGAATCGAGTTTAAGACGAGTGAAAGCAAAAATGTGAATACCTGAAAAGTTCTGTGATTTGCAGAACCCTCCGATTAAAAGCTATCGCTGTATATTACGTTGAAGTATTGGTCAAAACAATGCTTGGTCTCTCAGGTGGTCAGATTGACACTATTGGAAATTGTTTCTACAAAACAGAATACTGCTCTGGAATATACATTTCTTATGCAACACTGTGGGATCAATGCACTCATGAGATACCTGCACCATCTGATTGCATGGCTAAGATTTGCTAATTGCTCTTCACAGTGATTTATGTTCCCCGGTAAGTGGAGGTCTGATTTTTCTAATAAGAAGCATAATGATAGCTTTATGAATGGTATAACAGAAAAATCTAGAAGATACACTTAATGATTGTTTTTTTCTGATTCTGAACATTGTTGGCAGGTGGGAATTTAGTGGAACGTGAGCAGTATTATCACAGAATAAACTATTTTACATTACTGAGGGTGCTGATGTACTCTTTTCACCAGTGCCGGTATCAGGTTTTTGTAGCATCTGGAGCATTGAGCTTTTCTCTGTTCCTTCCCTCACAACTCTAATCTGCTCTGTCCCATTCATCTCACTCCCAATGTACCTCTATTCCATTCTTCTCACCTCTCATTCTCCCTTTTCCTTATTATTCTCACCCCCCCCCCCATTGTTCCTCTGCCCCATTATTTTCAGCTCCCGTTGTGCCTCTTCCTTATTCTTCTCACATCCTTGTGACTCTGACCTATTCTTTCCATCATCCATTGCTCTTCTGCCCCATTCTGCACTCGTCCCATTGTTCCTCTGCCCTATTTTCCCCAGCTATGGCTTATTCTTCACATCAGCGATTGCTCCTCTGCTCCATCCTACTCTTGTCCCATTGTTCATTTCACTTTGTTACTTTCTACAGGGCCTGTTTTGGGTCAAGAGCCAGGAGCTTCAGCTCCAGCAGCCCTGCTATCTTAATCCGGCCTTGGTTGCCACTGCCATTTAATTCTGTTTCAGTGAGATCTTGGTGGATCTTGGTGGAAATTAGACTTATTGAAACTGATAGTGACATGGAGATGGTGCACAATATTCCAGTATCGCCTGAAGACAAAATGTAGAATTCAATTTATACAGCCAGTTCCACAGCAGGACACTAAAACAAAGCTACAATAGCTCATTCTCTAGTATCATGGTTGGCAGCTATATAGGAGCCATAAAATCAGTTGTTAATTCTATTTCTCTTCTTGACTCCCTCTCTTATGTTTCCTCCACTCTACATTCCGTTCAGCAGTTTGAATTGTCTATTGCAGTTTATCGTATGCATGCAATATGCATTAAGAGAAAACGTTTTAGGCATTCTATTAAAATTCTGACAGTGCAGAGGTAAAAAGTGAAAGTACTTTTATATAATAAGAACACATGTATGGGTGATCTCATATGAATACAGAGGTTTAAAAACACGAAGAACAACTATTAATTTAAAAACACAGGCCCCTATTACATGCTTCGCGCAGCGCATTTGCGTGCGCGCAAATGCGCTTTTGCGTGAGGACAAAACCATTTGCACGGAACGTTGTTGTACGACGTTCACGCAAACGATGCGTGTTATCGTCTATCGCGAATGACCCTGCGCGAACCCAGTGCGAGCGCAAGTGCGTTCGCGCATCCCATATTTACCATTGTCAGCGCGAATGCGTTGGAGCTGATGGTATTACGATCTTCGCGCAACGTCGTACGAACGACGTTTGCGCGAAGTATCGTAACGTCTTTGAAAACCTGGTGTTAATTTACAATCTGAATGTTCTGGCCGAAACTAAATGAACCTGCACAAAAAAAAAAATACAGCACAGTACAGTTACATATTCTACACATACCCAAACAATAAAATTAATAAATTGTTTAATTTTTTATTTTTTGCTGCAGCACATATACGCAGATTGACTTTGACAGGCGCAACAACCGAAACCTAGCAAATGGTGGTTCTTAATTCTGATTGGCTGAATCCCGTGAAAAAACAGTCTGCCCACCGATTCCAGCACGCAACGGTCATTAGCGCCCGGCTTTGCGCGGCTGAAAAACTGCGCTCGGACCGTACTACCGCGTTAATTATGTTTTTTGCGTGCGCAAAAAGAATTGCGCTGCGCGAGTGCATTTGCGCGAAGCGTGTGATAGGGGCCATAAAGTATTCCTACATTACATAATAAATCATATTCCTATATTCATTCTTCTGTTAATATTGTTGGTCATTTAAAATTTATAAATTTAAATTGTATGTGTGTAAAATATAATATAAAGTCTATTAATAAATTGCCTTTCATAGCTATTATCGGTTTCTAAAACACATAAGAAAATGTTATAGTACTAGATCAATTTGGAATGAGTGCTGCAAATCATCTGCGAAGAAAAGCCACTTGAGTGTGTAGCGCTGTGTAGAATCTTGCTGTGGCAGTACCTATTTTTGGCCACAAGATGGAGACTATCGCGATCAGATACTGGGCATTGGGACTACAACGTCCGGCATGCTTTGCAAGAAGACAGGAAGTGGGTGGGGACTGGACACTTACATCCTCTGCCTCGTGGAGAAAGTTCCAGAGCGCGCCAGGGAGTCAGAGGGAGCAGACGCAGAGACAGAGAGAGAGAGAGATCGCAAGAGGGCCTAAGCCAGAGCCTGAGCGAGACCTGTCAGAGTAATTTATTTGGACATTCAGCCTGAAGAGAAAGAGAGCGCTCCAAGTTCCAGAGATTGCTGCAGATCTAAGAGACCAAAGACCTCGAGTAAGGAGTTGCCGCGGGTTGACCGAATACGGAGAGCAGGCGGTGAGTTGGACAAGTCGTGGACAAGCTGCGGAAAGTCAGACAACGGATCCGGCCGCTAGTATCCCCAGTCAATATCGAGCGGAGAGACGTCCTGGGTCAGCGGAGCCTAAAGCAACCGTCGGATGGGTGAGAGGCCTCCAAGGCTGTACTGTAAATAAAGAACTCGCTGCTGTTTTCTCTTTCAAGTCCACAGGGCCCCAACTTGACTAGTCGAAGAGATTCTTTAAGTAAATTCACTGGCCAGTTGAACAGTACCCGGGTACCATACACACATATACACACCTTTTACATTCCGGGACTTAACCTGTGCAGGACTCACTTTTGTTGCGTATCGGAACAAGAGTAAAGATACGTTCCGAATATATTTTCCTCTTTTCCGCTGCGCGTTTATCGTAATACGAAGAGATTGTATTTTTGGGTTCCGCTACGTGTTCCTTTTTTCGAATATTCGTGCAACTGCTTTTATTTTCTGTTCGGTTACGAATATTTTATTTTCCGAAATACGAAGCCTCGTGTTTCGTTTCTTTTCCGCCACGCGTTTTACCGCGATACGAAAGTACTGTAATATATCTGTGAATACCGTGTTTCAACATCTGCTCATTATTTTAGTAAACGATTTAAATGATAAAAACTCACAACTGTGTTGGAGTATATTTATTCCCTAGTGCGGGGAGACTGACCCGTGGTTCAATTTTCAGCGGCTCCTCCGGGAGTGAGCGCTACAAGTGTTTTTTACTATGAAATGACATATATACAATATATATAAATGAA
Organism: Leptobrachium leishanense; assembly: GCA_009667805.1. Taxonomy (NCBI): domain Eukaryota; kingdom Metazoa; phylum Chordata; class Amphibia; order Anura; family Megophryidae; genus Leptobrachium; species Leptobrachium leishanense. Next base: position 261,370,276 of record CM019067.1, on the reverse strand, counting down.
AAGATGGTGGCGGCACTCCAGGACTGTCAGATAAACAAACAATTTATTCCATACAAGTCAACGTTTCAGCCCCAATACAGGGTTTTCCTCTGTCCTGAGGAAAGCCCTGTATTGGGGCTGAAATGTTGACTCATATGGAATAAATTGTTTGTTTATCTGACAGTCCTGGAGTGCCGCCACCATTTTTTCATTTTTGTATCATATGGAACTGAATGGTAGGCACCGGGCATTTTGTGATTGTGGAAGCTGGAGTGCTCGGCTATCGATCAATAAATATATATATATTTATATATATATTATAGTTTGTAGTTGCAGAAGACATTTGCACATCCCAGCAATTCAGAGAACTGCTTACAGAGCTCATGTGCTACATTCCCCATATGCAGCAAAGGACTCTGGGTAGGACATGCAAGTGAAGTCTATAACTTCTCACTTTTTCACATCTAGGTTCTGTAATAACACAGAACCCTCCTTGCCAATGCCATGCCATACTAGATGGCTTTTTCTAGCAAAGGTCAGGTCATGTCACGAGTCACACTCACTCCTGTACAGCAGTTTCAGGCTCATTTGCCCTCATCAGCAGGAGATTGATGTCCTACCTAGTTATAACGGTATGTATATCTTTTCTTGATAAAGGCCTTAAGAGGCCGAAATGTCAGATATTTTAATGATTTGAACAAAGTTTTTGGATTTATACAAGACCCTGAATGCCTCCCTCTTCCTATGTTGCATATATATATATATATACATATATACTGTATATATATATATTAGGGATGCACTGATACCACTTTTTTAAGACCGAGTACGAGTACCGATACTTTTATTTTATGTCATGTGAATGCTTTTCAATAAGAACAGACCTCATATAAAAATGCCCCCAGCTCACATGTATAGACCCCCGAGATATATACACAGAATGCCCCCAGCTCACATGTAGCTTGCCCCCAGCTCACATGGAGATTGCCCCCAGCTCACATGGAGATTGCCCCCAGCTCTCGTGGATATTGCCCCCAGCTCTCATGGATATGCCCCCAGCTTTCATGGATATTGCCCCCAGCTCACCTGGATTTGAGGACACTGAAGGAGGAAGGTGGATCCGGTCGCTTGCCTGTGACGCGGCCGCCGGGCCATGGAGGCCTTGACTCTGCTTCCAGCCGAGATCTCGCGAGAGGCTCCAGCGAGATCTCAGATGGCAGCAGCGTCACAGCCTCCACTGCCCGGCAGCCGCATCACAGCCCTGCGACCGGACCCACCGCTCGTAGAGTATGCGGCCCACAGGAGGGGAACGCTGGCCGAATGCTTTTCATGCACGTGGCCAGCTTCCCCAGCCCCGCAGATACCGGCAAGCCGGCTCAGCGCTGGCTTCTGGTATCGGGGGGATGTATACCCCCGCTCACTTTATTACACCCCCACTCACTTTATTACACCCCCACTCACTGTATTCCACCCCCACACTCAATGTATTCCACCCCCTCGAACTCACTGTATTCCACCCCCACACTCAATGTATTCCACCCCCACACTCAATGTATTCCACCCCCCACACTCAATGTATTCCACCCCCACACTCAATGTATTCCACCCCCTCGAACTCACTGTATTCCACCCCCACACCCAATGTATTCCACCCCCACACTCAATGTATTCCACCCCCTCGAACTCACTGTATTCCACCCCCACACTCAATGTATTCCACCCCCACACTCACTGTATTCCTCCCCCCACACTCAATGTATTCCACCCCCACACTCACTGTATTCCACCCCCACACCTCACTGTATTCCTCCCCCCACACTCAATGTATTCCACCCCCCCCCACACTCACTGTATTCCACCCCCCACTCAATGTGTTCCACCCCCCACTCACTTTATTCACACCCCCCACTTTATTCAATACACAAAAAAAATCTCACGGCCTCTGTCCTTCGACTCCAGATGCAGGCTTGCTGGCATGGCTGGAGCTCTGCAGGCTCCGATCGCAGATTCACGCCCTTTGCTCTCCTCTCCTGCATCAACGTGAACTACGCATCACGTGACGCTGAGGGATGGTGCCAATCGTCATGTGGGTGGGAGCTGGAGGCAGGCTGAGAGTTACTGCATGCCGTTCACACAGGGCTCAGCCTGGCCCTGCCATCCGGCTGCAAACAGCTCTCAACGGAGCTGAGGGGTGCAGGAAACCGGCGGCCACGGGGCCCGCAGAGCAAGCCAGCGCATCCCATGACCAGGCCCCAACTGACCCGCGGGCCCTCGGGCGGCTCCCCAAGTGCCCGATGGGTCAGTCCGCCCCTGTCTGTGCCCAGCATTTTCTCACCGCACAGCTCAGGAATCGCCTCTGCAAGCTGGGGGACCGGAAACTGCCCAGTAAACGGGACTCCTGGGGCAGCACAGGCCACTGCACCATCCACAGAACCATCCGCAGCTGAGGCCCCCGCAGGCTCACTCCCCGGGGCAGCCTCTGCTGCCCTGCAGTGTCACAGTATGGTCACCATCCAGCGCAAGGTCTCCTGTGTAATCGGGCTCGATTCCTCCTCCTCCTCCAGGAGCTCCAGACATGTGTCCAGGCCCGAAATCACATCCATCCTCACCTCGATGGGGAGAGGGGGAATGCCACCCCACAAGGCCTCAGTCGCTTCCACCACCATGCCGACATCCGGAGCAGCCGAGAGGTAGGGGCCCTCCATCTCTGCAGCATGCAACAGTCGCCCGCCCGGCAGTAGTCTCTTCAAGGAGGCAAGGGGGCCGCGAGGTGGAGACCCGTTAGGGCTGTGATGTAGGCCTCTATATGGCTGCCGGCTGTGTGCTGCAGCTTACGTTCAGTTAGCTCAAACTCACTTCCCGGGCTCCAGAGAAGGGTCAACACAAGCTCCGGAGGTCACCCACCTGATGGCCAGCTGGTCTGGGAGCTCAAAGAAGGGCAAATAACAAACGGGGTCGCCCAAAAAATCACTCTCAGCAAAGTCACAGACAGCGCTCCAGCCAAACGTGTCCTCTTCCCTTTACAGCCGGCCACGCCCCCTTCATGTTATATTCTAACACATTACATGGCCATGTTTGTATCACTGAAAAGGACAGACCCTGACCTGTCCTATGTTAGAAGTCAATAGGCTTTAATTGTTCGATTAGGTATTTGTGAATACAGGTAGTTCTCTAAATTTTTAGAGTCTGATCATTGTCTATAACTTGGGTCCGTTGCTTTCTTCTCTTTGTCACTTTTTCTTCTTGTATATAGTTTTCTCTCTTTTCACTTCTTTTTCTGTTTTTTTTTACCCCTTTCTCTTAATTTCTTTTCCTTTTTTATTTTTCCTTTCATTTTTAATTTTTCATTGTATTCTTTTCTTCCACATTCACCATTGTTTTTTCTCACTTGTCTTTGGCAACTCATGCACACACTCACACCAGGGGTTTCTCATATTCATTCACTCACTATACATTCACTCTGGATTTATACGTAGCATCACTTGCAGGGTTATTCAAAGAGATTCGAAAAGTCACCGCACGTTCGGTGACTTTTCGTTCTCTTCAATTCGGTTCCTTTTGCCGATCCCATTTCGGTGACCCTGCGGTATATCCAGCAAACACCAAAGGGTCCCCGAATTGCAGGGAAAAGCTGTCGCAAACCCGACGAAAACTAACCGCAAAACCCAGCGAATGCACGCTGAAAACCCTCAAAAACATCTGGATTAACATGCCGAAAACCACAGAAAAACCCGAACAGGAGCTGATCGCAGCCTTCAACACAGCAGAAGAGGCAGTGAATAAATTGGGAAAACAGTTTGCATGAATGTGTGAAAGTGAAACGCTGTTTGCAAAGAAACTACTGAGCGAAAATGTCTGAAATTTGCATATGAGGTCCAGGGAATGATAATAAAGAGGGCTGTTACAGAAAAAATAAGTAAACTTAAAAAAAAAAAAAAAATCGGACTTTTACAAAAAAAAAAATCTGAAAAATGCTTAAGGCTAGGGTCAGACTAACGCAGTATCAACGTGCGTTTAGCAGCACTAAATCACGGCCGTGCTAGCAGCAAATGATGTCCAATGCCGGGCAGCATACGAAGAACCGCCGCACAAAAGTGCGGCAGCGCAACGCAAGTGGTAAACAAACGCATTTTTTCGAGAACGTCAAACCGTTAGTACGGACGTACAGAGTGCGCTGCGTCCGCTAGCGGCGTGTGTGCGTGATTTGGAGATGTCAGACGCTGCTAATGTCCCGCCAACATAACGTCCAGACACAAAAAGTGTTTTATTGATGATCCGTACAAAATCACGGACGTAAATGCGCATCGTATGACCGCTATCGTGTATTCCGTGAAAAAATGCGTCCATTCGTTCGAACGCACTTTTTCATGGACAACGTGAAAAATGCGTTAGTCTGACTCTAGCCTAAAATATCCTAAAAAATCTATAAATAAAGAGACTCTTTACTGCAGAATTTTATAATGAACGGTTTATTAGATATTGAATTAAAACCGGAATATTTTTAACATTGAAGCCTATGGGATTCTCCTGAATAAACTTGCCGAATTAAACCACCGAATGGCAGGGCATTAGGGGAACCTTTCACTGCTGGTTTGTGTTCTCTGAATAGCCGAAGCAGTGCTTTTTCATGGGGATTTCACTGCCCTCGAACAGGCACCGAACAGGCACCGTATGTGCAGGCAATTCGCCAGGATTTGGCGAATTGCCTGCTCTCTGGATAGCCGAATGGCCAAGAAAGGTAACCGAACACTGATTTTCAGCGTTCGGTTACCTTTCTCAAGCAATTCGGAGCTCTTTGAATAACCCTGTTGGTCCTTTTTTCACTCTATGTTCTGGTCAGTATTTTTTGTGGTTCCACTTTTTGTCATCATATTTCACATCACTTTTTTTACAAATATAGAATTTTTTCAATACAGATAAATTCTGTGTTTTCATATGTCTGTCACACATTTCTCACTTTTAGATACAACTTTTTGTTTGCAGCTAAGACACTATTTTTCACTTTAATTGGCCTGTCACCAATCTTCATTAGTTCTTTTTATTTTTTAGGATCACTTATGGACCTGTCACTTCCGTTTTAGCTACAGTAGTCGCTTGTTACATAGTTACATAGTTACATAGGCTGAAAAAAGACATGCGTCCATCGGGTTCAGCCTCTCCCACATAACCTACTGCTGTTCATCCAAAAGAAGGCAATATATATTACACTGCACACATATATACTCCAAACTTATGTCTTACACGTACTTTTGGATTCTTTAAATGTCTTTCACTATTCCGTCATATCTTCCACCTTCACATCTCACTCCACCAAACTCCAGAGACTCCTAGATCGTGGAATATTTTTAGATTTATGTTCTCTATAACTTGTCACTATTTCTAAAAAGGTTTTGTGGCAAGTCTGATATGACAATGCTATGGACTTAATTTAATTCAGTTTTTTCTACGAGCTTTAACTTCATGGAGTGGTATATTAATGGTGCTTTTCATGTTCGCTCGAGCCTATTTTCTGGCAAGAAGATTTCTAGATGCTGGTTTTATGCCTGATTTTCAATAATTACATTTATTCCAATTGTTATTTAGCGGCACATATACGCTGACCACAGTATGGTCACTTTGTATTGATGTGACTATATGCACCTTGACTGCACTGATACGTTCTCCAAGACGCAACTGGAGGGGACATATCTACCACAACGGTGCAAACATCATTGGTGTTTTTTTTTACATTGCTGTATAAATTACCATTTGTTTTCTGTTTTTGTACCTGGATAAAAACTTCACATGAGCTGAAACTTCAGACTGATTTTTAAAAGATTAAATTAAATTCGAAACTTTGGATAGTCCTTGACTGTGTCCACCATGTACGGGTTTGTATACCTTGTTGAATGTATGCACCAGGGCAATTATTAGTCAGTCAGTAACCTTAAGGGAGTTCTGGATCCATTGTGCTACATAAATACATTTATATGTGTTTATATTTATATATACATTGTTATTATGCGTTTAATTTGAATGGCATTACATCCACACAGTTCTACTGGATCTGCATCTCTGAAATTTAACTTTTATAATGTAGATTATTTGTAGGTATTACAGGTTTGTGATAACTCTCTTTTAATAATGACACTTCCATTCTTGCATTAAAAACATAAGCAATAAATCCATTCTAACTTCTGTTCTCTGAGTTTTGGCCTTGTGGTCACTATGAAATATTTCCTCATCCACCATGGATCACACTGTACTGAAAATAATTACAGTCCTTGATGTCAGTGATATATTAAAAGTGTGGAAGACATTTGTCTTCTTTTTTAAAATATTATCCTGTTAAACCTATATATTTTGTATTGTTTGGTGTTATTGTGACAATGGGGGTATATACAAATCACACTCATTTCTCATATATTATTTTCTTTGTATATACTTTGTACGCAATACATTTTGAGAAAGAAAAGCCCATTTGTTAGTGGTTGTTAGATCTGTTTTGTGAAGATCAAGAGGTAAAATAGTAATGTTAGTAGAATTGTGATTAAGAAACTGTGTGAAAACTCAATTTTGACTAATGATACCAAGGTTATCTATGGGTTGAGCGACTCACCTTTATTGGTCACTAGGGCTTTATTTGATGGTTCTGAAGATAACGGTAACCAGAAAGAAAGTCAGGAGACCTATTGGTGTATACCAGATTGTGGAGAGTAGAGGATGTAGAATAAGGCTAATCAACAACAGCTTAGTTCAGTAGGTAGCAACAGGGCCGGATTTGCATCTCAGGAGCCTGTAGGCACAGAAATGTGGAGCGCCCCTACTCCCCCTGAAACAAAAAAAAAAGAAACATGCCAGAATGACTTTTTACGTAAACAAAGCAAAACAAGATAGGCTCAATAGACCACTCCACAGGGCATAACCCCACAATAAGGAAAAAGAGTGTCATCTGCGCTCGTTTCTATGTGTTCCATGTACAACAAAAATGGAGGTTTTTGTTTGTTTCAATGGCCATTGCAACGTAAGCCCACTCGCCACTTCAAGGCACCTCTTTAGAGTGGGTACCTAACAATTGTAACCAAAAGGCCGCTCTACTGAGCATCTCCAAGCCCCTCCAGCTGCTTTTCAGCCAAGGAGAGACAAAGATGGTGGCTTTTATTTATACACGCACCAAACACTTCCCATTTGGGATCAAAAACAAAAACATGGAAAGAGGAACAGCTGCAGAACGACGGACTGGTGTTACAAGCATGATATACATAAATACAGAAAAAATGGCGTCGCGCCCATACTCACTTATTTTCGGAGCGGCAGCAACTGCCAGGAGTAACAGCCCAGTCAATGTATAAAAATAACAAGGAAAAAGAGTGTCATCTGCGCTCGTTTCTATGTGTTCCATGTACAACAAAAATTGAGGTTTTTGTTTGTTTCAATGGCCATTGCAACGTAAGCCCACTCGCCACTTCAAGCACCTCTTTAGAGTGGGTACCTAACAATTGTAACCAAAAGGCCGCTCTACTGAGCAGCTCCAAGCCCCTCCAGCTGCTTTTCAGCCAAGGAGAGACAAAGATGGTGGCTTTTATTTATACACGCACCAAACACTTCCCATTTGGGATCAAAAACAAAAAACATGGAAAGAGGAACAGCTGCAGAACGACGGACTGGTGTTACAAGCATGATATACATAAATACAGAAAAAATGGCGTCGCGCCCATACTCACTTATTTTCGGAGCGGCAGCAACTGCCAGGAGTAACAGCCCAGTCAATGTATAAAACATAACAAGGAAAAAGAGTGTCATCTGCGCTCGTTTCTATGTGTTCCACGTACAACAAAAATGGAGGTTTTTGTTTGTTTCAATGGCCATTGCAACGTAAGCCCACTCGCCACTTCAAGGCACCTCTTTAGAGTGGGTACCTAACAATTGTAACCAAAAGGCCGCTCTACTGAGCAGCTCCAAGCCCCTCCAGCTGCTTTTCAGCCAAGAGAGACAAAGATGGTGGCTTTTATTTATACACGCACCAAACACTTCCCATTTGGGATCAAAAACAAAAACATGGAAAGAGGAACAGCTGCAGAACGACGACTGGTGTTACAAGCATGATATACATAAATACAGAAAAAATGGCGTCGCGCCCATACTCACTTATTTTCGGGCGGCAGCAACTGCCAGGAGTAACAGCCCAGTCAATGTATAAAACATCACAAGGAAAAAGAGTGTCATCTGCGCTCGTTTCTATGTGTTCCATGAACAACAAAAATGGAGGTTTTTGTTTGTTTCAATGGCCATTGCAACGTAAGCCCACTCGCCACTTCAGGCACCTCTTTAGAGTGGGTACCTAACAATTGTAACCAAAAGGCCGCTCTACTGAGCAGCTCCAAGCCCCTCCAGCTGCTTTCACAGCCAAGGAGAGACAAAGATGGTGGCTTTTATTTATACACGCACCAAACACTTCCCATTTGGGATCAAAAACAAAAACATGGAAAGAGGAACAGCTGCAGAACGACGGACTGGTGTTACAAGCATGATATACACAATAATACAGAAAAAATGGCGTCGCACCCATACTCACTTATTTTCGGAGCGGCAGCAACTGCCAGGAGTAACAGCCCAGTCAATGTATAAAA